>CM053769.1:643829780-643882476 GCA_028658325.1 Potorous gilbertii | reverse complement strand
GATCTATTTTCCAGGTCAGTTGTTTTTCTAATGAGATATTTCACATTATCTTCCATTTTTTCATTCTTTTGGTTTTGCTTTGTGATTTCTTGGTTTCTCATAAAGTCATTATCCTCCATCTGTTCCATTCTAATTTTTAAAGAACAATTTTCTTCAGTGAGCCTTTGAATCTTCTTTTCCATTTGGCTGGTTCTACTTTTTAAAGCATGCTTCTCCTCATTGGCTTTTTGGACCTCTCTTGCCAGTTGAGTTAGCCTATTTTAAAAGGTGTTATTTGCTTCAGCATTTTTTGGATCTCCTTTAGCAAGGTATTGACCTGCTTTTCTTTCATCTCTCTCATTTATATGGGCATTTTCTCAACCAGTTACTTGACTTTTGGGTCCTTTGTCAAGAGTAGGGTATACCCTGGGAATCTGTAAGATCTCAGTTGCTCCAAAGTGGTACAATTAAGTGTGTACACAGGTCTGGGAGCAGTGAGAGATTTTTGTGCCCAGAATCTCAGCAGTGTCCTCTCCACAGCCACTGGCTTTTCACCCCCTTTGATAATCATGGATTCCAATTGTGGAAAACATAATTAGAAAAGATAGTGGAATATAGGTGATTCTCAGAAGCTTGGTGGGAGCTTGACATTGCACTCCATTGTCTAACCTCATTTTTGTTTAATCCATATTTTTTTGGGTATTAATCCCATTTTCATACTGTTTACCAATCATCTAAACTTGATAGAGTACTTTCAGTAACTACAGCTTTCCAAGGCAGTTCCCAGGAACTATGCAGAGCAAATATGTCAGCCTGCAAAGGCAGATAAGGTCAATTAGGTTTCCTTCCCATAAGTGCATCAGAGGAGACTGGAGAACACCTATATTTGCTTGGATACCTGGATGGCTCCATTGTTTTTATTCCTGTGGATACTTCCACCAATGTAGATGGTTATCTCTTCTCATTCTCAATGCCCAATATATCTATCTTTTAGATAAAAAAGAGATATCTTTTATTTTTTATATCACTTTTATTTCTGATGTCCCTTTCCCCTTTAACAAATGGGAACATCCCCTATAATGAAGGACAAAAAAGAAAGAAACCAATGAATACACCAGCTTAATCTGACACTATATGCAATTTTTAACCCTATTCATTCCCCGTATTTTCACTGAGCTTCAGTGCCCCATTATCAGCTGTCTAATGGACATTTTGAACTGGATGTGCCAGAGACGTCATAAACTTAACATTTACTGAACCAACCATCTTTATCCACATTTCTTTCTAGGACTTCATATTCCTTAGCAATGCTATTTAGGTTTCTTCTGTTGACATTTGTTCTTCTGGTGTCATTTCAGGTTCAGGTTAATAGACAAGTCTACCCATTTCCAAACTTCCTTGTTTCTGTTTCACTCATCTCTCAGGCACATATCCTTGGCAGCAACCTTGACTCCTCAGTCTTTCTTATCCTATATATTCAATCAAGTGCTAAATCTTACCATTTCTACTTCTATGACATCTTTTGAATAATCTCTTTTCTACATTTACACAGCTACATTCACATATCTCAGTTCAGGCTCTTATAACCTGTTGTGTAGATGATTTTGACAGCCTCCTAATTGTTCTCCTTACTTCAAGTCTGTTCTCACTGCTGCTGATCAGATCAGTGTCACTCAGTAAACTTTATTGGTTCCCAATTGTTTTCCAGGATAGAATACAAACTCTGCATAGTTTTAAAATTCCTTCACAAACTTCATTTCCTTATTTGATATTGCCTTGCCTCTCATACTCTGTGATCAGGTACTTTTGTTCCTCCAAGATGACACTCTCATTTCCTGTCTCTCTGTCTTTGAACTGGCCCCATGCCTCCCTCGTAGAATTCTCTTCCTTCAAGATGCAACTAAAGCCACATCTTCTACAGCTTTTCTCTGTTCCCAATTACTAGTACTTTCCTTTCCAAACCATTGTGTAATTTACTATTTTGTATTTATTCTCTTTATTTAGTGTATACTTTCTTATGGACTTGTCTTATCGACCTGAATGTAAATAAGCTCCTTGTGAGTAGGCACTGTTTTATTCTTTGCATTTTTACCCTTGGCACATTGTAGGTAATTAAAAAATGCTTCCGATGCCAGTTCAAAGGAGGGAGGTATATTTTCTCAGCTCTTTTCTAGGGCCAACCTTGGAGTTATTGCAAAACATCAATTTTTTGGTTTTCATTTCCATTTATGTATTTTGTGTGGTCATTATGTACGTCGTAATCCTTACATGTTTGTTTCTCTGGTTTTGCTTTTTTCTCCCTGTATCAGTTCATGTCAATCTTCCCATACTTTTCTATGCACTTCATATTCACTATTTCTTATAATGCAGTAATATTCTGGTATATTAATGCTTATAATTTTCTTATGTCTCCTTCCAGGGAAAGTCTTCTACTTTGTTTTCAGTTCTTTGCTTCCATAAGAAGTGCTACAATGAATAATAAATGTCTCTCTATAAACTGTCCATAAAGGATCTAGAAGGAACAATGAAAAGTATTGTGATGTGGGTTTCTATCAGACAACTTTCTGTAATTGCAATATCTAAGGAGTACTAGATTACACTTGGGTAAGTCATCTGTTGTCTCTCATATTTTTTTCTTGAGTGAAGGAAGATTATGTAGGAGAAAGGGAAAGCAAAGGAACTGAGAAAGAGATTTGGAAGGTTTAGGAATCAAAAAGACAAAAAGAAATTGAATTTTGGGAAGGGAATGGGATGACCTTAGGAGATACTGAAGGGAGAGAAGGTAAAGGACCTGAGTTGAAGAGGAAGGCCTATAGCTGAAGAGAGACAAGGATTTACCCTGAAACAGAGATAAGGAATCAAACTGAAGGATCTTAGGAGAAGAAGGAAGATAGAAGGATTGGAGGAGAAGGAGAAAGATTTGAGGAAGAAGATGAAGAGACACAGAAAGAGGAGAAAATTAAAGGAGAAGAAAAAAGATGTTGGTAAGAAAGTAAACTGGGCTGTAAAAATACTCATCAAATGATAATGAAGGTGATAGCTTTGGAGTTGAGATGCCTCACAAATCTCTCGCTGCAATAGTTCTCTAGGGGATCTACTACTTAAAAATGACAAAGAATGGATGATCTCACTTTTAGCAAGTAGAGAGAATAGGGGAAATTTTTAGAGACATGCATAAAATGTGATATATCTGTATGTCTGCCACAGTCAAGCAGTTCTCTGTGTTCAGACATAAGACTCATCTACCCCCTAGAAGAGAATACAAAGGAACTCAAGAAATATCTCTTTATTCTGCAGGTTATAAGGGAAAATGATGTGACCTTTAAAATAATGGAAGGATAGCTTCAGTCCATATCTAAGGTACTGTTGAGTGTCTATAACATGACATAGAATTTGCTGCAAGTTTTCAAAGAGGGTGGCAACTACTCTATTCTGGTGCTCCATATGAATATAAATGCTACAAGGATTCTAGAAGTCATTTTAAAGACTTGGACAAGAAACCTATGAGTACATGTGACTTTTTCATCACTGCTGTTTATTGAAAGTTAGGAATTTAGAAGAGAAAGACTGATATGGGAAGTGGACATCTGGATAAGAAAATGTTCTATGAGAATGGAATTTACATTTCTGGACCCTGGCTTAAAATACAAGATCTATATATTCTTGGCCAGAGAAGGAGTACATACAACAAGAACCAAAAAATGTATTTTAATGAAATATGATAAATGTCTAATAAAAGAGGCTTTAAATTAAAAAGGAAGTGAAAGGGAGAAAGCTGTTGACCAAGCCAATGTACTGGATACTATAGAGAAGAGCTATAATGTATAAAGAATAGAAATGATAACACATAGAAATTGTCATGAGGCAAAAATCTAAGAAAAGAGCCCAAGAAAAATAAAACTTATGACTTTGGAAGTCTTTTAAATAATATACAAAAAGGGTAAGAAGCAAGGTAAACCAGATATTCTACTGCAAGTTCATTCATGGAACTTAGTAGTATGAGATCCGTGACTAGAATATGGTTCTAGAAGGGTACGATGACTTTGCACAGCCCTGCCTTGCTTTGACTTGCAAGTCAAGACAGCACCCTGCTGCTATCATTGGTCCTCTTTGAAAATGGAAGACAAGCAGCAATCTTTTAGTAGTAGCTTCTCCACTGAGGACCCAACTGGACAGTTCCAGTTCCTTCCTTCCCTCCTTTTTTCCCTCCTTCCTTCCTTCCTGCCTGCCTTCCTGCCTTCCTACTTCCCTCCTCTCCTTCTGTCCACATGAGGAATCATGCCCTTGCTACAGGTACTCTGCTCAAAGAAATATAAATTTTGATTGCTGAAGCCTTTCAAGATATCTTGGGGTTTGAGGGCTAGATTTTTTTTCCTCATCTCTGCTTATTTATGTTCATTTTAAAAGGTGAGACAATTAACTTTTATTTCATGTAGTCTCATTTATGATTTCTTGAAATAGAACCCCTAAAAACCAGGCTTTGATAAAATTCATTGGGATTCAAATGAACCTGCTGAACCATGCCTTAAACCCAAATCACTCTGACTGTCAATGATTTGCAGCAATAGGTCCCAGCCCAAGCCTCACTTGGTCTTTGTTTTTGATGGCTCAAAGTAATTGTAAATAGCAATTTATTTCTATTCTGGCCAGAAACCCTGAGAGTTTTCCCCTCTCAGTTCAGTTTTTTTTTTGAGTAGGCCAACTAGGTCATCTTTTGTCTCATTTCTTATCTAGTCTTAAATCATTGAATGGGTGTTGCCTCAGCCGAACTGAGACTTGGGAAAAACCTTAGCTTAAAAAGACCAAAGTCTCCCACTACATCTGGGATCATCTCTAGTCATCTAGAATGAGTCTATAAGTCCCAGCATAAGGTACACCTCTACTGCTTGTGATTTAATTGACTGCGTTTGCTAGTCTTTCCTCAAGAGTTTATTGTAGACCAGATACTCTGTACAATGGGGGTTTCTCCTGCTCTCTACTGGTCATGTGTCATTTTGTTTGACTTCTTTTGGGACAGCCCATTTGCAACTAGTAAAGGGGAAATGGGTTCCATCATCCTCATCTTCTTAGAATAACATGAATTTTGGGGTAGGAGGTGTCACTAACCAGTGGAAGTAAGGAAGTTATGAGATGATTAGATTGTAGGAATTATGGTACTGATGAGAACTATTCCCAAATTAGACTAGCTAGGCTCTTATTATAGCTTTGAAATGTCTTTTATTTCTACTGTTAAGTCATAGAACTCAGGGAAAAGACAATATCCTAATAGTAACTAAACAATGAACTGGAACCATTGCAATGGTCATAGAGGTATTCAAATCTTCCTCCTGAAAATGAGACAAAAATTAAGAGAGAAACCACAAAGAAGGAGATACAGGGATGGCTACTATTGGTGGATCATAGTTACTCATTAAGTTCTGCTGTATTTAACCAGCAGTGATGAATAGGACCATTTGGGAATGGTTCTGCTGCTAAGTGTGTGAACACCACTTGGCTTCCATACCAGCATTTCACCTGACCTGTGAAAACATTGTGTCAGATCTAGGGTCTCATGATCTAAATTTCTTTGTGGCATAGTTTGCGATGTGAATTTCACTGTTGACAATTTCAGGGCTTGGGTAACACATTTAACTTTGAAAATCAGTAGCTCAACAAATGTGGTTTTACATAAAATCAACAAGGGAATAAAATATAACCTGCAGCTAAATGGAGCAAAATGTCTGTTATCCTTCAGCTCCACTGAAATACAATCAGTTTCACACTTGCCATTGCTTGCATCCATACAGCAAGGTGCAAATCAGTCATCACACATCTATATACCATGGGAACTGGGGCTGTCTCTGTGTGATGAAAATCATATTGCAACTAAAACTTAGCCAGCTGCTTTACTGAAGCTAGAAGTCTCTTAGGGATGGGGAAAGGGAAAAAATAACTTTTAAAGGAGAGTCAACAAAAGGAAATAGGCATGTTATGCTTTGACAAAAATCACAGAGTTTAGAGTCAAAAGGGAAATATTCAGTTCAAATTAAGCTCCTACTATGTGCAAGAAATAGCTCTGGATGCTAGGAACCATCTCATAGGAAATGCATATACATATATTCTGGTCCAGTACCTTTAATTCACAAATGAGGAAGCTGAGGCACAGAGAGGTGAAGTTATTTTGTTTGAGGGGGTTAGGGAATAAGCATTTATTAAGTGCCTACTGTGTGCCAGGCACCATGCTGAGAATTCTACAAATATCTCACTTGATCCTCACAACAAGAATTAACTGCTCTCATTATTGCCATTTTACAGCTAAGGAAACTGAGGCAGAATATGGTTGAAGCTAAGAAGTATCTGGGGGCAGACTTGAATTCAGGTCTTCCTGATTTTCTGACAGGCTCAGCATTTGATACCTGGTGGCACCTAGCTGACTTTATAAAATATATTTGCACAATGTATTAGGGACCAAGTATGTTACCAACATGATTATTTTCTATCTCTTTGGAATAGGGACCTAACAAGACACATTTCCCCCCTCCCTTCCCAATTCAGTTCCAACCAGAACAATATGTCTTGGGAAAGCAGGCAGCATAAGAACCAAGAAACATATTGGTTCAATGGAAAGAACACAGGTTCTAGAATCAAATCTAGCCTTCATTGCTTACTACTTGCGTGACTTTAGGCAAGTCACATGACCTCTTTAGGATTCTGTTTTTTCATCTGTAAAATGAGGATTTTGGTCTAGATGGAGTCTTAGGTCTTTCTTCACTTACATCTCAATTTCTGTGCTTAAGCTAAAAAGAGATAGTTTTCTGTTAACACAGCAAAACCTATTTAGTTAAAAACTGATGGCTGCTTTGAAAAGTATGTGGGTCAGAAGTACCTCCATTCACCTCTAGATCTGGCATAGGGTTTGCAGTGTGGATGGCATGTTGTTACCTCTAATACTCATGGTTTCTAAAGCCTGACTCTAGCAAGAAGAAAAATAATTAAGCAGTCAGACCTATTCTGACTGGACTAGAAGTAGTGAATAGGATTGATAAAGAAACATCACCCAAGGAGGGCTCTCTTTCTCTTTCTCTGTTCATTTTCTTGCTTCTCTTGATTTTTTCCTTTTTGGGCACACTAGAAAGCAGTCGCTCTGCTCTTTTCTCTCTCTCTCTATGCTATTCTTGGCTTAGAAGAGAGAAAACTACAGTCTTTGTCTGCCCCCAGTGTCTCTTTCCCTCTCCCTCCCTCCTTCCCTCCCTTTCTCCCTCCCTCCCTTTTTCTCCCCCCTCTCTCATTTAAAAGAAAAAAAAAGTAAGACTTCTCAAAATGAATTCTTAAGCCTAGCAAAACAAATTCCAGCCCTGGCCATGTTCCAAAATTGTATGCCTCATTCTGCACCCTAAATTTATCATCTCTCTGTAATAAGGAGGATAAAAAAATTATCACCAGTGCTTTGGAATTGTGGTTTGTCATTGCATCAATCAGAGAGAGATACTAAGCCTTTCAAAGTCTTTTGTTTTTACAGCGTTGTTGTTATTATGTACACTGTTCTCCTGTTTCTCCGTCCTTCACCCTGCCTCAGTACATACAAATCTTACTTCTTTTCCTTTTATCGCTTCTTATGGCACAGTTGTGTTCTATTATATTCAGTATTTGATGGACACCATGTTAATATCCAGTTCATTGCCACTCCAAAGAGTTGCTATAAATATTTATGCATATATGAGTCCCTTTCCTTTGATGTCTTGATCTCTTTGGGGTGTAAGTCAAGTCAGGTAACATCCAGGAGGGGAAGACCCTCAGGGTTTCTGGCCTAAACAGAAACAATTGCTATTTACACTCTGAGCCATCAGAGACCAAACAATAACTAAGTGAGACTGGGACTGGGACTTGTTGACCAATCAGTGACAGCCAGAGTGGTTTTTTATTTTGAAGGGGTCTAGGTAAAAGAGACCATTCTTTGCCTTATTTCTTACCTAGCCTTAATCATTGAATGGTGTTGCCTCTGACAAACTGAGGCCTGGGGAAGAGCTTAGCTTAAAAAGGCCAAGGTTTCCCACTGCATCTGGGGTACCTCCAGTCATCCTGATTGTTAACTAGCCACTGGACCTGGATGACTGTGGAGGAGAGAGTAAGCCTGGTGACTTTGCACAGCCTTTCCTTACTTAAATCTGATGCACTTACAAGTCATGACATTGCCCTCCTGATGTCATGATCCTCTTCGAGAATAAAGGAGAAAACAACCACAGAAAGAAACTTTATAGATGAGAACTGCTTGCTGGCACCTGGCTTGCTACTGCAACAAACTCTCCATTCCAGCTGGTGCTCTGTTCTGAAGGTTTGGAGGGGCCTCGGCTGCAAGAAAAAGTCTAAAAAATGAGGCATACCAATCAGGGTTTTTGGAATTGGAACAATGTCTTTTACTGTGGAAAAGGGCAAGCACTTTCTGATACTGACTGACCTTTGGTGGAGTATACCTCATTGATTACAGAATGTGGGGTGATGTTATATACACATGTACCAGAGAGAGGTTGTAGAGTAGGTTATTCAGGCCAGTGGTCATCGAAAAGGGAAGGGAAATAAAATAATAATGGCCACCTGTGGAGCAACAATTTGGTCCATAGATATTATGTGTCAAAAAGTATGTACAGTTTTCAGGACCATAAATGATGAGTTGAAATATTTTCCATGTGGACTCTTGGGACAGTCAGGGATGTTTTTGGTCTTTATTTTGCATGTGTGACTATGCGTCCTGTGTAGTATGCAAAATAATCGAATGATCATTCAATAAGAATTTACACCATGTGAAGGGTATGGTGGGTAAGGAGTGGAGGGTTGTGAATTTGGATGCACAGACATCTGTCTATGGCTCTCTTTTGACCAGGCTGAAAGGAAAAGCAAAAATAACGATGATGATGAAAATGGCAATAATAGCAGCAGCAGTAGCAAGAAAACCAAACTTTTTCTAAGCACAGTGAAGACAATATAACTGACCTGGTGAGTTGGAGCCTCTAGGTCTTGGAATCTGACATCTCAGCACTGATCCAGGGAATGGTCTCATCCCTGGTCATCCTTTCCTTGTGTGTAAGGTTATAGGAGAGGATTGAAATTTGAATTTCAAATTGCAATCAAATTTCCCACACACAGAAATTATTTTCATAGATACTTTGTATTGATTTCTAAGCTAAAATTTCTCCAAAGGAGTCAAAGTGTATTTTAGTTTTTTCTATGTAATCTTATTATAAAGAATGATCCCAGACAATTTTGAAGACTGATGACTCAAAGTTTCTTTATTGGAAAGGTTGAAGTGTGTTCCCCTTCGGTTCCGGAGAAGCAGATATACTCCCTTAGTAAAGCGAGATTGTGTCAATAAAAATGTAAGAACAAACTTTATAAGGTTATCATTCCTAACTCCTCCCTTCTGGATAAGAATTGGTCCTAATCTTTCCAGGTTACATTCTTTCCCTTACATATTTCCCATTCACATTTATTCCCTCCATCATGTGTTGCATGATCCTCTAACTTTATGCGAGGACTTTCCTGTTACATGTATGAAGTTAATTAAGCATGTGCCATAATGAGAACAGCTGACTGTTCATGACCCCAAAATGGCTTGATCCGGTTTGCCTGGGACCCCCAAGTTTATGGCTTCTGAGCCTCCTCTGTTTACTGCTGATTGACTTTAATTTTATCTAAACAACTTCTGTTTCCTATAAGACTGATGATTATAGCAGTATGGAAACTTAACTATTTCATTTCTCTCACATTCTGCCTTTACTACTTTTATTTTTGACTGATTTTATTTTATTTTTACTTTATTTTTTATTACTTTATTTTCAGTGTTCCACAATCACTACCATACAACCTAGATTTTTTCTTTCCTTCCCTCTCCCTCCCTCCTCCCTCCCTGAGACAGCATAAAATTTTATATAGGTTCTACACATACATTCCTATTAAATACATTTTCACCATAGTCATGTTGTATAGAAGAATTGAAATGAATGGGAGAAATCATATAACACACCAAAGCATAATACAAAAGAAAATGAGCTGCTACAATCTACGATTGAATTCCATAGTTCTTTCTCTGAATGTGGAAGGCATTTTGCCTTAAAAGGCCATTGGGAATTTTGTAAGTCCTTGCATTGCACTGAAGTTCTGAGTCTACCAGAAAAAGTCCTCACACACTGTAGTTGTTGCTTTGTACAAAGTTCTCCTGGTTCTGCTCCTTTCACTCAGCATCAGATCATATAAGTCTTTCCAGGCCTCTCTGAAGTCTTTCTGTTCATCATTTCTTATAGTGCAATAGTATTCCATTACATTCATATACCATAATTTATTCAGCCATTGCCCAATTGATGGGCATCCCCTTGATTTCCAGTTTTTGGCCACCACAAAGAGAGCTGCTATAAATATTTTTGTACATGTGGGACCCTTTCCCATTTTTATGGTCTCTTGGGGATAGAGTCCTAGAAGCAGTATTTCTGGGTCAAAGAGCATGCACATTTTTGTAGCCCTTTAGGCATAGTTCCAAATTGTTCTCCAGAATGATTGGATCAACTTACAGATCCACCAGCAATGAATTAGTGTTCCAACTCTCCCAGACCTTCTCCAACATTTATCATTTTCCTGTCCTGTCATGTTAGTCAATCTGATAGGTGTGATGTGGTATCTCAGAGTTGTTTTGATTTGCATCTCTCTAATTAGTAGTGATTTAGAGCATTTTTTCTTATGACTATAGATATCTTTAATTTCTTCCTCTGAGAAATACCTATTCATATCCTTTGACCATTTATTAATTGGGGAATGACTTGTATTCTTGTACCTTTGACTCAGTTCTCTATATATTTTAGAAATGAGGTCTTTATCACATACACTGGTTGCAAAAATTCTTTCCCAGTTTTCTGCTTCCCTCCTAATCTTGGTTGCACTGGATTTGGTTGTGCAAAAATTTTTCAGTTTAATGTAATCAAAATTATCCATTTTGCACTTCATAATGTTTTCTATCTCTTCTGGTCAAAAATTCTTCCCTTCTCCATCAATCTGATAAATGTGCTATTCCTTGCTCCACTAATTTGTTTGTGGTATCGATCTTTATACCTAGATCATGTACCCATTTGGACTTTATTCTTGTGTATGGTGTCAGGCATTGGTCTATGCTTAGTTTCCGCCACACTTTTATCCAGTTTTCCCAGCAATTTTTGTTGAACATTGAGTTTTTATCCCAGAAACTGGGGTCCTTGGGTTTATCAAACAGTAGATTGGTACATTCATTGACTACTGTGTCTTGAGTACCTAGCATATTCCACTTATCTACCCTTCTGTTTCTTAGCCAGTACCAAGTAGTTTGGATAATTGCTGCTTTTCAATACAATTTGAGATCTGGTAGTGCCAGGTCACCTTCCCTAGCATTTTTTTTCATTAATTCCCTTGATATTCTAGACCTTTTGTTCTTCCAGATGAATTTTGATATTATTTTTTCCAGCAGTAGAAAATAATTATCAGATGGTTTGAATGGTATAGCACTAAATAAGTAAATTAATTTAGGTAGAATTGTCATTTTTATTATATTGACTTGACCTATCCATGAGCAACTGATGTTTTTCCATTTACTTAGATCTGACTTTATTTGTGCACAAAGTGTCTTGTAATTGTGTTCATATAGTCCCTGAATTTATTTTGGCAAGTAGACTCCCAAATATTTTATAGTGTCTACCCTAGCTTTAAATGGGATTTCTCTTTCTCTCTCTTGATGTTGGGCATTGTTAGTAATATGTAGAAATGGAGAAGATTTGTGTGGGTTTATTTTGTAACCTTCAACTTTGTCAAAGTTGTTTATTATTTCAAGTAGTTTTTTTCTTGAATCTCTGGGATTCTCTAATTATATCATCATATCATCTGCAAAGAGTAATAACTTAGTATCTTCTTTGCCTATTCTAATTCCTTCAATTTCTTTATCATCTCTAATTGCCACAGCTAACATTTCTAGTACCATATTGAATGGTGGTGATATGGACATCCTTGTTTCACCCCTGATCTTATTGGAAATGCATCTAGCTTATATCTCCATTGCATATAACACTTGCTGAAGGTTTTGGGTAGATACTGTTATTCTTTTATGGGATGTTCCCTTTATTTCTATGCTCTCCAGTGTTTTTAATAAGAATGGGTGTTATATTTTGCCAAAAGCTTTTTCTGTATATATTGAGATAATCATGTGGTTTCTATTAGGCTTGTTGTTGATATAATCAATAATGCTACTAGTTTTCCTAATATTGAACCAGCCCTACATTCTTGATATTAATCCTACCTGATCATAATATGTTATTCTCGTGATAAGTTGCTGTATTCTTTTTGCTAAAATTTTATTTAAAATTTTTGCTTCTATATTCATTATAGAAATTGGTCTATAATTTTCTTTCTCTGTTTTGTCTCTCCCTGGTTTAGGTATCAAAACCATATCTGTATCATAAAAACAATTTGGGAGGACTCCTTCCCCAATTTTCCAAAATAGTCTATATAGTATTGGAATTAACTATTCTTTAAATGTTTGATAGAATTCACTTGTAAATCCATCTGGCCCTGGAGATTTTTTCCTAGGGAGTTCATTGATGGGTTGTTCAATTTCTTTTTCTGAGATGGGATTGTTTAAGTATTCACCTTCCTCTTCTGTTAATCTGGGCAATTAATACTTTTTAAAATACTCATCCATCTCATTTAGATTGTTAAATTTGTGGGCATAAAGTTGGGCAAAGTAATTTCTAATTATTGTTTTAATTTCCTCCTCATTGGAGGTGAGTTCACCCATTTCATTTTTGATATTGGTAATTTGGTTTTCTTCTTTCTCTTTTTTAATCAAATAAACCAAAGGTTTATCAATTTTATTGGTTTGCATTTACTGTTCTTAAGATAAAGACTATAAAGGGCTGTGGTTACAGGTGCACATTATAGCCACAGACTCTGGCCTTGTCCACCTTGGCACAGAGATTCTTCCATTCTGAATCTCAGTTCTTTCTTAGATGAGATCTTCTACCTCCTAGCTCTCTGAAAGTCTGTATTTTATGCTAACAGTTTTACAATCACAACACAAGGTTGCTCATATCCCACAGCTATGTGTCTCAGTGGATAGAGAGCTGGGCCAGGTGTCTGGAAGACCTGAGCCTCAGACATTTAGTAGCTGTGTGATCCTAGGCAAGTTATTTAATCTCTGTTTGCTTCAGTTTCCTTAACTGTAAAATGCGGATAGTAGTAGTCCCTACTTTTCATGGTTGTTGTGAGGATCAAATGAAATAATAACTGTAGAAAGCACTTAGTGTAATTAGTATTAGTAGCTGTGTGACCCTGGCAAGTTGCTTAATCTCTGTTTGCCTCAGTTTGCTCATCTGCAAAGTAGGAATAATAATAGAACCTGTGTCCCAGGGTTGTTACGAGAATAAAACAAGACAATAACAGCAAAAAGCACTTAGCACAGAACTTGGCACCTGCCTGATGTTATTGAAATGCTTATTCTCCCTTTTCCTTTCTCTCCATGCCTCTCCATGTCCTTGGCCTGCAATCCAATGTTCTTCCCACTACACTAGATTGAAAGGATGAAATACAGATGAATAAATTATAGAATCCAAGACTTGAAAAAGATCGTGAGAGATCATGATGCTGAAGTCTCCCTACCTTTCAAAGCTCTTAGTTATTTAATCTTTTTGCAAAGATCTTCAGGAGTTCTTTTGAGTGAAGCCCCAAACTTTTGATAAGGCTCACACTCAAGATTCTGTTGATTTGATGGTCATGATGTTTTTCCATAGGTCTAATCAAAATCTACAGTTTTCTTACCAAGTCCGTCTTCTCTTGTTCGGTCTTTGTGGAAGTTGTTGTTATTGCATCCTGTTCATGTAACTCATGAAGGCACCATGAAGTTTCATGATGTGGAGGGAAGATTGTTGTACTTTAGGTTAGAAGAGATCTGGGACCTCTGAGAACCCCTCCAGTCCTAAATCTGTGACCCTATGATCCTGTGATGCTTATCTCTCCTCTGACATTTATGCATATGTGGCTGGAGGGCAAGTCATTTAACCTCTTAGATCTTTGGTGGAGATCATGATACTCTTTTACTTCATGGACTGTTGTGAGAATCAGAAACATTCAAGCTGTGTATGAAGTGCTTTGAAAACCACTGATCCCTCTCTATGTAAATGCCAACTCATTCCTGAAGACAGTCCCTGAATCTGGCCTTTTCCTGACCTTCTCCAGATTGAGTACCTGCCTTTCTTTTAGCCTTTTCTTGTAGGACGCATTTCTATGCCTCAGATTTCCATTATGCTTCTTCATTGACCTCTCTTTAGCATTTTATTGAAATTTGTGTCTACTTCCACTCAATAAGCATTTATTTAATGAATGCTCATTATGTATCAGGTATTGGTCAACTTCTGGGGGAGACAAAACAAAAAGCAAACAATCCATGCTCTCACACTTTTATTTCACTTTACAATTTCATCTTCCCAAATCTTTCCTCTGCTCTCACCAGTGTGCCCATGATGCACTTTTAGCAATGGCAGAGGAGTGAAGGGGGAAAAGAGAGAAATACTTTCTCTACTTTGTCATGTGTGTCTGAGACAGAATTAGATTCCAAAGTACCATCGTTTGTCCCACGATCTATTCAGTGGGACTTTTAAGGAATAAGGAGCTATATGAAATGATAGAAGATTGGATGTAATTCTCAACTAAAAAATATGCCTAAATATTACCTTGTTCATTGCCATGAAGTAATCTGCCTGAAGTAGTAAAAGGCATCTATTGATAGAATTTAATAGATTACAATAAAGGCTGCAATTCTTTTAAGTAATGCCTTTCATACTCAGTATTTCAAAGCTGAGATGACAGTTAGATGACCAATTTGCTGCATTTAAACAGTTCTATAGAAGTTAAGTAGCACTTCCACCCAGAAGTATAATAGTCCATGAAAACACCATTCTTTATGAATCTTTATGGAAATAGACAAATTATTACTCTGAGGGTGAATGAAGTCTAAATAACATATATACAAATATTGCTTCTCTCTTTTGTCTCTTTGGCAATTTTTAAACTTCAGGTTTTTTTTCTCCCTCAGATTTTTCCACCACTTCATCTTACCAATGTACTTCTTGACCTTCTTGCTTCCTTTTATACTAACCTGATTTTATTTTAGTTGTTGCTGCAGAATGGATTAGGTGGTTCTAATCAATTTCTTTTTGCCCCCAAGATCCTTAATGATTCAAAGATATTGCCTCCAATTTTCTTTTCCATGTCCAAGGAGCATCTGAGGACAGAATTCTGTAGAGCTGTCAGTTGTGAAATAACTCACTCAAAAAATCTGCATAAGTATTAATTACAATGAATAGAACAAGGACCAGTGCTTAGGATCTCTTTTATGCACTGCCAATCCATTTGGAAACTTAATGACTGCCTTCTATAGAAAGTTCCCTGAGTACTTCTGGGCCCTCAAGCTTTCAGTGGTACTATTCTATTGACTTGTCAATTAAGACTGTATTTAATAAAGATCGTGTTACCATTGGGTTCACTCTTGATATTTCTTTTAATTTTCCCCTTTCGGAAATAACATGAATGACAGAAAATAATAAAAGATTATCTTGTTCCAAGCCTGATAAATGTAGCATTATAACCTCATGAAAAATGTTCCCATCTTACCTTTGGGGTCAAAAGATGATTCCCCTTACTAGATGATATTTATGTACATGGCTTGAGAGCAGGAGAGAATATGATGTTTTTGCTTTACTTTGTATCCCCAGTGCTTAGCACAGTGCCTGAAAGCTAAGAGCTTAATAAGTGCCTTTTGACTTGACTGACACAGTCAGAGCTGATCTGAGCAGATCTTTCTACCACTCTCTGTCTATATTCAAACCCCTTTGTGATCCTGTATAAGTTCAGGGGGAGGTATGCTATTTGTAGCACTCATGGGTATTTTTAAGTGTACTTCTTAAGATCTGTGGTATTCCCAAAGAAGAATGGCTGAGGAAATCCATGCTGTGGCACCATTTATGGACATTTCTCATCTTCATCTTTATTCCTCTTCTAACATCTTTTTCAACTGTGTTCTGAGATAGAGTATAGGTTGATCCTCCTTTCATGATACTGAATATATGTATATGTGTATGTACATATATGATGTTATAGTTTACATAAGGCTTTCCTTATAACTACCGTGTAAGATACATAAAGTAAGTAGATTCTCATTCTACTAAAGAAAGGAAATTTCAGGTAAAATTTTAAAATGCAGAAAATTAAGAAATTTCCACAAATATGACCATGCATGGAAATATTCTGTTAATAAAGTTACAAAATCCTCCCCATCCTTTTTGGGTTTTTTTGGAAGTATTAAAATGGAAGAAGCAATTTTGATATATTGTAATGACATCCACTCTGGTTTACTTTCTCCTTATTCCATAAATTCTCCTTTCTCCTTTAAAGGCAGCAATAAGAATACTTTTAAGTGGGATTGTTTTTCTGGTCTTATGATGCTTTTTCACATAGAAAGAAGATTAAATGGTATAAATAGTGTCCTTATATCCAAAAGGGAGAGACAGCCTGGTGCAATGGACTTCACTGGTGCTGGGATCAGAGAACTTGGGTTCAAATCCTACCTCTGATGATTACAAGTGGTTTAACCTCTGGCAAATCATAACCAGCTTAAGCTTCAGTGTCTTCCTCTGAAGAATGGGAGTGCTGGTGTATTAGGCAGATTTCAAGGTTCTTCCAGCTTTAACTTTATGATTTTTATTTACATGTAAATAAAAGGTTCAGAGAGGTTTGATGGCTTACCTCTGGGCACACAGCTAGTACGTGGAAGATGTGTGACTTGAGCACACCAAGTTCGGAACCCTTTCTTTCCAATGCTTCATAGTGTCTTCCTTGACTCAAGAAGGGTATATTCTCATATTTGCTCAGCACACATATCCAACAAGTGGCATTTTATAGTCATTATACAGCTCTGGTAATGCCTAAATTCAAGCATGTGGAAGACTTAGGGACATTTCCAAACCTTTCTTTATATGGTACAGTAGAAAGAATGCTGACCCTGAAATAGGAGAGATCTGATTTTGAATCCTCATTCTAACACTATCTGTGTGACTTGGGGAAGTTACTTAACCTGTCTGATCTTCAGTTTCACTATCTGTAAAAAGGGAAAGATAATACTTGCAGTACCTATCTTACAGGATTGTTATGAGATAAGTGCTAGATAAAGGAAAGGAGTTCCATTTTTCATTTTTTTATCCCCAGAGACTACTACAATGCCAGGGACATTTAATAAATGCTTTTTGATTGATTATTTATTACGCACCCTTCACAGGGCACACAAGGAAGTATGGTATCATGTTTAGACAACCTGCTTTGAAGCTAGGAAGATTTGGATTTAAGACCTGCCTCTGATGCATACCTCTGTGTGTCATTGGACAAGTAATTTAAACTCTTAATACTTAGATTATATGTTGCAAGAGATCAACCAAGACACTGGAGCAGGAGAAAGCTGTATAGCCTGGGTCCTTCTTTGTTCCCCAAGTGCTCCACAAAGACCTAAAACTCCACGCAGTACTCTCCTGGCTACTCCAGTGTCTACAGACAATACAGACACATCTGTTTATGACCCTATGTTGGCATGGGCTGGAAAGGTGACACTGCTTTTTTCCTCCTATTATTGGTTGTAGCTCTTTCCTTTTACCTCAGAGACCAAATGGTGCCCCTTTAACAGAGTTTCTCCCTTTTCTAATTACTGCATCCTGACTTGGTTGGCCCATTGCTTGTACTCTATCTCCATTACGTCACTTGACCTTGTTCATTGCATGACTTACTCAGTATGTTCTTCTGTCCACCCTACTTGTAACCTCCCATTTCAGCCCTTCTGTTCTTCAATCCTGACATTATCTATTTTTTAAAATTATTTTTATTTTATAATAAATAATAAAAATAATTTTATTATTTATTTATTTCTTGCATGGTCTGCTCAGATGTTTAAAGGGATCTCATTTGGCTCATTTAAAACTATTTTTAGGTCAGAATTCAGTAAGTTTTTTATTTGCATAGCATGAAAGTATGACATCAGGCAGCAAATTATTTAGAAATCACAATTCAAATGAGCTCTTTGAAGAACTCCAGAGCAAACAATTAACTCATTGTCCTTTATCAAGACCATGTTGATTAGAATTTGGTGCTTTCATAAGAGTTGTAGATTTAAACTTATGGAGAGAAAAATATAATAAATAATATTCAGTCCCCCACATAAGTGATGAAAATTAAAATCCCCATGTCAGGTTCTCAAAGAACTAAAACTTGGGCAAGTCATATGAAAATCTTCCTGGGGGCTCAAAAAAGTCATCTAGGTAACATTTAAACAATTAAGTAGAAATTTTTCTAGGAGTTGAAATATTTTTCCTGTTGTGAAAGATGTTCCTTTTCTTCTTCTTTCTACTTTCTTGAGGGGCAACATAACATAGTAGACAGACAATTGGCCTTGGAATCAGGAATGCCTGAAATCATGTTTTGTCTCTGACAAATACTGGCTCTCTCACTGGGCAAGTCACTTTGATTGTTGGTGTGCCAAACAACTCTCTAAATTTGCAAATATCAGAGAAGGTGCTGATCTGCATTAGTTATAGAGAGGTTTCTACCTTGGAGGAAGAGAGGAAGGGGGAATTTTCCTACCATTAAATTTGAATACACATCATAAAATGTTGTTAAGTTTTGTCAGGATTGCCCTAAACCATTGAAATCAAGAGTCTGAAGGAAAAATACTCTTAGAGGCAGGGAGGCATAGCAGATTAAATTCTAGAATGGGAGTCAGGAAGGCTTGCATTCAAATCCTACACCAAACACTCACTGAGATCTTGGAAAGTCACTCAGAACCTCAGACAAACTCTCTAGGCCTAGTTATTAAGTGATAGAAGAGTTGGGTTCTGAATGATGAAAGGGATTCCTATATTATTGAAATAATTGATGCTCAATGCAGGAAATGTAAATAGAAATAACTTGAGAAGGTATCTATACTATCTCCTTTTCTTCGAAGAAGTCAAAACCTGACCTACTGTAGATGGTGAAGATGCTAACCTATTATTTATTATTATTAAGGGAGTTCAGAACTCCCTTAAGTTAGCCCCACTCTAATCATTAACAACCTCCCTTGTCAAGAAATTCCACCCTAAAATCTAATGCCCAATTCTTCTAACACATTTCCTCTTGTTCCATCTTTCTGATGAAAATAGAGACTCAGTTAAAGTCATCTTCTGTATGATGGTCCTTTATCTATCTGAAGATCAATCCATAGCAGATACAGAAGGACTATGATGTGTATCTTGGACTCTCAAATTTAGAAGGAATAACAATTTAAATCACATACTCCTTTAGAATCTCAAAGCCATGTTAGTGGTGGCTGATTCCCACTCACCTGAATTGGTGTCCGTAATTTCTTGTATTATTTTCACACCAGTGTTAACAAAGTTGACTTGAAGTCATGTGCTTCTCATCATGGTATGTTTTATTTTGCATGTTTCTGGAGTGTTTAGGACTGTGCTTTAGATTGTATACCCCAGGCCCCCAGATCACTAGTTACAGTTCTGCTCCACAATTTCTTTTTATATAGTCTGAATAATAAAGTTCTGTTTTATTTCAGAACTCTTGGGAGGCTGGTTAAAATGGCAAGTTTATAGTCTAATAAACCTCGAGAAAGATGGGGAAATGTGGTTTTTGGCTCCCTCTAAGGCTATACTCTACTTAGACTTCAACATCTTGTCTTCCTCTAGCAGAATAAGTACTTCAAATGCTTAGTGACAAGGCAGTCACTGGAGGGATCTTGCCTGTGCTTCTCACCATCCAGATGCACATTTCCTTAAAGTCTTACATTCTTCCACATATGGCAGGAACTTCCATCAAGCTTTTGAAGAGTTTGAGTTATTTCAATGAGAGAAGACTCTGATTCACTGCTAAATGAAATGTCATTTCAACACTCTGCTCCATATCTTGAAGAATATTTGCGGAAGTGACTTCTCAGCATGGAAGGTGAGGAGGTGGCAAAGAAAAAAAATGACTGAATGGTGAAGGTAGTTTATTACAAGGCATCTTTGGCAGAACTGGAAAAAAAAGACTGCTCTCTCTTGACTCACGCATCATAGTCACAGAACAGAGGTCTAATGACGCAGCTAATCAAGTCCTTCAAAGTAGTTGGTGAGACAGAAAGTTTGTGGGAGTAACTTCATATGTACATTTTCTTGATGGTTTGCATTTAATTAACACCAATGGACCAGATTCTTCCCAAGGAAACTGAAACATTCTCTTAAATGAATCAATGAAAATAATGTTTGCTAATAATAGCAAGCATTGATATAGCCCTTAAAGGTTTGCAAAGCACTTTAAATTTATTTCTGATGTGATCTACAAAGCAATTCTATGCTTTAGGTATTGCTATCCACATTTTACAGATGAGGAAACCAAGACTGAGAGAGGCTAAGTGACTTGTCTAGGGTCATACAGCTAATAAAAGCAACAGAGGTAGGATTTGAATTCTTGTATTTCTAACTCCAAGATTTAGTTATTGTAACCACTTACCTGAAAAATACTTATTAAGTATTACTCTATGCCAAGTACTAGTGTTTTGTATTTATATAGTACAAAAGTGAGCCAGGCTCCCTTCAGGGAACTTAACTTTTCACTAGAGAGAGAGAGCGATGTATCGAGGATGGTAGCCAGGGAAGGGTATTTTATTCTGGAAAGTCAGAATTATGGAGAATACTTCCATTCAAAAGAGAAAGAGGTGGGACTGAGGGTTTAGATTGTCTGGTTTGGGACCAGCTAGATATAATGTAAATTTTGTCCTCATTTATTCACCAATCAGGAAAGCTCAGTCTCTGTAATAAGATTTCCAAAACTGAATGGGTTAAGTCTTCTGGGACATTGGAGCTCAAATGGCCAGAGGATGCAACAGGAGAGCATTAGCAAATGAACTGCCTGAGACTCTGATTCTTGATCTGTAAATCACTCTCAAATTCAAAGCCACATTTTACTATAACATAAAATAGAGATTAATCACCTAGTGAATCAGACTAGCTCTCCTTTTTTCTGGTGGAGAGTATTTGTGATAGACTGAGCAAGCCCTTTGCAATGCATAATTAGTCTGTAAAGTCATGGACTCTTCCTCTTTAGGCATCCTGTGTGAACTCTCTACCCTTCTTTCCTGGTTCTCTTGAGGTGCCCTGTATATTTGCAATTATCTCCTTTTCCAATCCAATCCAATCCAACACAATTAAATCTGCCAATCAACTGATTAATCATCAACTATATGCAAGACTGTCTGGGTACAAATGAAAAGCAAACAAAAATTTTCCCTTACATTCTACATACATAGAAAATGTATACACAGTATAATTTGTGGGAAGAGGGATCACTCATAATTAAGAGTCTCAGGAATGTCTTCCAGAAATGCGATCTGACTCCTGAAGGAATGAGAATTCTAAGAAATGAAGTGAGGACTGAGTGCATTGTAGGTATGGAGGACAGGCTGTGTAAAGATAAAGAAGGTGGACAGTTAGTGACAAGTTTGAGAGAAATGAAAAGAGCTCAGTTTGGCTGGACAGCAAATCTAGTGGAAAGGAGTAAGATGAATTTAGCCTAGAAAGGTAGGCTACAGTCAGGATGTACCTGTCTTTACACGATAGGGAACCACTGAAGTCTCCCAAGCAGGTAAGTGACACAGTTGGACCTAAGTTTTAGGAAGATTATTTTCACAACATTTTGGAGGATCAGTTAGAGAGGAGAAAGACTAAGAGCTGAAAATCTAATTAGGAGGTTCTTGTAATAAAATAATTCCCTTCGGAGAAGCATAGTAGCTTATGCTAACTAGCCAGTATGTACTCCATAAAAATTAAGAAATTAATCAAAAGCTACTTTGTAGAAATCTTATCTGATAACATCATTCACATTTTAGTATGAATATGTTTAAAAGCTCAGTGGTCTTTCTCAGAGTTACCTGAATTTGAATGAATTTCTCTCAGTAGCAACTGGTGCAAGAAATAGTTTTTGGATTGAAGGGATTAACTCCACTTCTCAAATAACACCAAAAAGGCTCTTAATCCAGAGAAAAAGTCAGCACTGAGAAAAGTCTATGTCAATTCCTCATTGCCTATAGTTCTCAGTTTTCCACTATCTGGGATTCTATGTTCCTTTTTTCTGCTCCCCTCTCCATTAGGTCCCCCTTCTTTCTTGATTACTTTCAACCTGAGAAAAATGACAGATGTAGACAAAACCAGCCTTCTATCCTTGGTGTAAAGAAAATAATTTCTAACCGTGAGTACATATAATCTGAACATGTAATTGATTGCCTTGGGAAAAAAATGCTTTCTTCCACAATGAGAAATGTCTTAAAATGCTTAAGCACTGAGAAAGGTGACAGAATGTCTTAAACTGATTCACACTGAAGTTCTCTCTTCACAGGAAGTCTTTGAGTGGAGGATGGATGCCTTCACTTGGTGGAGATGTTGTAGAGGGGGCTTCCTGTGGAGTTTGGATTTGATTGCCTTGGAAATCTGAGATTCTGCAATTTTCTGCTATGCAGAGGTAATCTTTTATGTTGGAATAGGGGAAAGGGATATAAGGAGATGAATTACCCTCTAGATATAAGGAAAACCTCACTTAACTCAAATACTCTATCCCAGCATCCATACTGAATACACATACACTTTCCTGCCCTTTTAAAGTTCCTGTTGAAAAACTTCAGATTTTAGGTTACCATTAAGGAATCCACATGTTTTTCCTGGCTACTCTGTGTAAATGGTTCTTTGAAAATCATCGAAAGTGGGTATTTCCTCTATATAGATCTAACACTACAAATGATGATTATTTGTTTAATTATTTGTTTAGCCTCCAGGCTCTACTGCAGGCTTTGATGTTTCTCTTAAGAAGGAATTGTTACCTTACTGACTTAGTCATCATACTTTATATGTATTCTTTTTTCTACCATTAGAATATATAGTAGGTAATAATGGAGCCCAAGTCTTTTCTTTTTTTTAATAGCCTAATGTTTTCAGAGGAAGGCATTGTCATCTTATTACATATGGCATTGATCAGCAAGTTGGGTCAAATTGTGTTCCTGAGTTCTTTCCAGTGGCAACTTGTGATGCCACTGTTCTTTGTAGCTCGTGCTTTGTATGCTGAATGATGGGCATTGTGCAAATGAGTACCATGATGCATCTTTGTTACATTAAAACTCATGATTTTGGGGACAAGATGGTTCCTTTAGTGATGAAGACAAAAGAGAGATTTTCAAAAAGTTGTTACCCCTATATGATTGGTGGTATAAGACAATTACTGCTTGTCCTCGTCATTTTATTCGGTTAATGTTCTTGGGGGTTTATTCTCATTTCTTGAAAATATTAGGACTTAAAAATGGCAAAGGGAATATATTGAAAAATATAAACACGTACTTGAAATGATTTAGAGTACAAACTTCCTTGCTGGAAAAAAGAACCATATTTTAAGACACACATTGATATTTTTTGATAGTCCTTTGCCAAAATGATAAAAAAGAAACATTTAAAATTCCTTTTTTATTCTACCATTTTTCTTTGTAAAAAATATTTTGGGGGTAGTGAGTAGAATAACTGCATCATACATAAAGAAAAATTCAATTTTTATACCTGTTTATCAGGCTTAATTTCTAAAAGTATACCTTATTTAGTGCCAATTAATTCCCCTTCCCTTTCTCCCATTAGACCTACTGTTCTAACAAGTAGGCATTATCTTCTGCTGTGTGGTTGCAACCTTCCATTGTCTATTAGAGCATTAGCTCTTTAGTGATAGGGAGTCTGTATTTGTATCCTGAGTGCTTAGTACATAGCACTTAATAAGTGCTTTTTTTCATTCATTCATTCATTCTTCCATCCATCCATCCATCCATCCATCCATCCATCTACCCACCCATCCCTCCTTATGATTGAAATTTTGCCATAGTTGCCAGCTATTTCAGAATGATGGGGGAAGGGAATGGGAAGGACCATTCTCTCAGTGAGAAATTTTTTCAGTAGAGTCAGTGGTATACTGGAAAGATTCCTGGACTTGTAGTCAGAAGAACTGAGTTTGTGTTTCGATTCTGTCACTTATAAACTGTGACCTTGAGTAACCTACTTAATCTCTTTGAGCTATAGATATCTCATTTGTAAAATGGGGACTCAAGACATTTTATTTACCTCATTGACTTTTGGAAGGCTCATATAAACATTTCATAATTCTAAAGTGCATGTAAATTTAGGTAGTTATCATTAAAGGAAATTTGAGTCCTTGGTTTGAAAACTGGTCTTTAGACTGAATTCTCACCTTTTCTGAGTTTGATTCAGCAAGTTTACAGAGGAAAAAATTAATCCAAATTTCATAGGAATCAGAGAAAGCCTATTTTAAATGTTCACAAATTCTCAACTAATGGAAGCTAAATTTAATGATATTTTATTAATTTATTAAATATGCATTTATTAAGCACCAATATGTAGAAAAGTTTTATGTTAGGTACAGTGGAGACGTAGTACAGAACAGTGGAATGAGAATAGCGGGCTTCTAGAAACTGTATTGTAATTTCATTCAACTGCACTTTTCTGTGCCTCAGTTTCTATCAGAACCAGGGATCTTCCGCTCCTCTGCAACACTGCCCATGCCATCCCAATCCAGAAAATGGGAATGGGCATCAAACTTGACCACCGACTCTCACCCCAAAACACCATGGAGACTGAATATTATAGTTCATCTACTACCTTCCACTTACCCTCATGGCTAGTAAACTGTTATTCCTTGTTACTCTCCTTGACTATATTACTAAGTCAACAAGTTCCTAGGATAAAGTTATCCTTAATCCGTTCATCCTCCCAATCTCTCATCCTCATCCTTCTCAACCCTACTTCACTGATATGCCAACTCTGCTTACATTTTCTACTGTGTCACGTGGAATTCCTGTTCCATAATGAACAAACTTCTCTTTATCTTGAATATCGCCTTCTCACACACCTACAATCTACTTACCTTCCCTGAAAGGCAACTTTTTCTCTCCTCCTTATGTTAGGGGATGTCAGCATATACATTGATGCTTCCTCAAATACCCTACCATCTCCGTTCCTCACTCTCTTCAAGTGCCATGACCTATTCCTTCAGTCCACTTCAGCCATGCACAGGGTTGATCACACCCTGCATCTCACTATAGTTTACAAATATTCCATTTCTTTGATAAGAAACTATCATTTTTTTCTAATCCTACCTAAGCTTCTATCTTCCCATCTCTTACTTTACCTTATCCTTTCTAAATCTAGTCTTCATCCTCATTTGATCTCCATAGGAGATAATCACTGTAGATAATAGTAGTATAGTACATAGTAGTCCACTGTAGAGGACTCTGTAAATTTTAAACAACTATATAAATGTTATTTATTTATTTTTTATTCTTTGTCTCATTATCGTTCAATCTTTGTACTCCTCAGTATGTTCTCAGACCTCTCTTTCAATTTCATTCTTTTCTCTTCTGAATCTCAACCCTCTAGTTAATCAATTCAACTCCAAAATGTTTCTTACTCTAGAATAAACTATATATTCCCATCTTGTGTCCCTCATTCCTCGACACACCCCAGCCTTGGATTGCTCTCATTCTCCCTTCCTCTGCTTTTACTCATATACTGTTGGATGGAGCTGAAGCAAGTGATAGCCCTGCAGATGGGCTACACTACAGATTTATGTTATCTAAACTTAGATGAGTGACTTTATTCTTTCCTAACTGATACTCTATTTTACTCTGCTCCACCCTCCCGTATAGAAAGTATTCTAAAACTTTCCTTTCTCATGAGAAAAATCTTATACTCTCACCATCTCAGCTGAGGACCTTCCCTCTAATTTTAATGGGAAAATTGAGGCATTTTTGTCATAAAGTCTCTTTTCCTCTTTGTTTTTTCTCAAACCTTTTGAAATCATCCTATTTCTCTTGCTTTCCTTTAGTTTCTGACAAGGATGTGGTTTCTCCTAGCAAAGAATAACTCCTTTAATCTCAATCTCATCTCTTCCCATCTTCTGCACAGATTGTACTCCCAACCCTCACCCCCAACCCTAATCTCCAGTTTCTTCTTACTTTTCTAACTACTGTCTTTAAATATGCCCATTTCCCCTTTCTTTTTTTAAATAGTATTTTATTTTCCTCCAATTACATGTGAAGACAAATTTTAACATTTATTAAAATTTTTTGACCTCCAAATTGTCTCCTTCCCCAAGATGGCTTGCATTTTGATATAGATTACATATGAGAATCATGTAAAACCAATTTTCATATTAGTCAAAGGAATAGGTCAAAGCAAAAAGGAAACAGGTCAAAAGAAAAGGACTACAAAAATAGTAAAGTGAAAATAGCATGCTTTGATCTGCATTCAGATCCAACTAGTTATTTCTCTGGATATGGATACCATTTTCCATCATGAGTTCTTTGGAATTGTCTTGGATCATAGTATTGCTGAGAAGAGGTAAATTATTCATAGGCGATCATTGCACAACTTTGTTACTGTGTACAATGGTCTCATTCTGTTCATTTCATTTTGTTTCAGTTCAGGTAAGTTTCTAGTTTTTTTCTGAAATCTACCTTTTCCTCATTTCTTATAGCCAAGTCTTGATTTTCCTTGAAAAATCTTCTCCATATACTACTGTCTTCTCAAGCTTATACCTTATATCTCTCCTTCCTTTGTAGCCAGTCCTTGAAAATGCTGTTTATACTTGCAAACGTCATTTTGTCTCACACATTCATCAACTCTTAGCAATCTTCTTCCCACCACATCACCTAATTGAAATGGCTCTTTCCAAAGTTGTAAATGACTTTTAACTTCCCAAAGTCTAAGTGAGACAAGGTGATGTAGTAGAAAGAACACTGAGTTAAAAGTCAGAAGACGGGTTCAATTCACCTATTCCATTACTTATGAAGTGCCCACTATTGGGCAAGTAACCTAATTTCCCTAAACATTGTCTTCCTTACCAATAAAAAAGGAAATAATAACACTGGCGCTGTCCACCTCACAGGCCTGTTTCAGATCAAGTGAATCCATCCTTTAATTTCAAATATAATGCCTTTTTTTAGTCCTTTTTGTTGACAACTCCTTTTTTTAAGATATCAAATGACACCAGAGGAGACATTTAGTGAAGGGTTTAAAGGCAAAATGCCTTAAGAAGTGTTTGATGAGAAGGTCACTAGCAAAAAGAAAGGCTCCATTTACCCCATAATAGTTACAGCAGTAGTGGATTATTACTATTAAAGAAATGTAAACAAAGTGGATGCCCGTCAGTTGGAAATTGGTAATCATTGCGGTACATTACTGTAATGGAATATTACCATGCTGTAAGCAACGATGAACATTATGGCTACAGAGAAGAGGTTTCCATGTGTTGATTAGTGTTATCATTGATTTTTTTTCTCTTTTTGCTTTACTTGCATTTAAAAATACGTTTTTAAAAAGGATAGCTCTATGGGATAGACTCAGGAGGGTAATTCTATAGGATATAAAAACAAACAATATTAATGACAATCTATTTTTAAAAGTGTTTGGTGAATCAAATAGAAGGAAATGAGAAAACTTCTTGTTTTTGTGCATGAGAGATTTCTGACCATATTCAGCTCCTCTTATGAGCCACCATGAACACCAAGCTCTGCCTGCCTTCACATGAGCCTGAAGAAAACTTGACGTTTGGGAAGGAGAAGGGTGGCATGGGGTGCAGCAGAAAACACAGGCTGTATTTATGTAAATACATCAATACGCATATTATATAAGGCAGATGGGCTATAGCTAATGGATATGACTGTAGGTTTCAGGTAGAAGTATTCTGGAATGGTTAATTCTCTTTAACCAACCAGCATTTATTAAGTGCTTACTATGAGTGAAGCACTGTGATAAACACTGGGGATATAAAGAAAAAGGAATGGACCCTGTCCTCAAGGAGCTTACATTCTTTCAAGGGAGACAGTATTCTCATTCATAGAGATTGGGACTAGGCCTGGATTTTATTGGTAAAGTAAATTTATGGGTGAAGAAAGTCCCTCTACCAATGCAGGTCAGCATCTCTTCTGCAAAGCATCATTTTTTTTTTGGTTGCCTAGAATATTGAGAGAGTAAATGATTTGCCGGAGACATGTATGTCAGAAATAAGACTTGAACATAGATCTTTTTGGTTTCAAGGCTATTATGCCACATGGTTTCTTAGTTACACAGACACAGACACAGACACATACACAAAATGAACACAAGGCAATTTTAGGAAGAGGCATTGGTAGTTAGTAGTGTGGATCAAGAAAAGTGTCTTATAAGAGATAGTGTGTGGGATAAGTTTTGAAGGAAACTAGAGATAGACATTTCATTGGGAAGAGCTAAAGGATGGAATTCTTGAGACCCACCTTTTTCTTAGACTTAATTCAGACAGAATCTGTCTCTGAATTCCTTTCATTTTATGAACCACATTTCCATTGTGTTACAGAGAAGGCTCTTTTTTCTAGCTTTGGGCAAATAGTACCGTAACAATGACAAAGTCACATTGTCCCTGGATTATCTCTATTCATTGTCATTTAAAAGTTGCAGCAGTGACAAGAAAAGTCTTTTCTCTTCTGGAATGATTCTTAGGAATGATGTGTGAGGACAAATGCCATCATGACCTTTCATATCAATAGTGATGTGGCAAGGTTGAAAAAAGAAGCAAGGCTCTTTAGGATTCCTATGTTGAGTAAATAGGAGAGACAAAGAGCAAATACATTTATGTGCCTTCTGGAGAAATTGGCACAAATGATAGAGAGGAAAGATGTATTTAGCTCAACAGAGAGCATGTTTGTATAGGTCTGATTCTAGGCATACTACATAATGAAGCTGATGGATATCTTTTAATTTTAAGGACCTTCTTGTATCTACTCTATGCAGGCATGAAAGTCTTTCCACTCATTGTTCCTGCTTCCTTTTCAAGCCTATCCCCAGTAAAGGGACAGAAACACAGGCAAGCATTAATATACGGCAGGAGAAATAAATAACCAAAAGCAACCACTGGGAATGGGGAGGTTTTTATTCATCTAATTGGAAGACACTGATATATAAATAAGAAACAAAGGGATTTTATCAAACAGGAGGTATAGGGAGATAGAACTTTTGTATTAAATGATGCCTCAGGAGGCAAACATTACCCTCCCACAAAATAATAGCGAGGCGCAAATGCTGAACTTGTGCCAAAATTCATGGAGACATTAAAAAATTTGTTTAGAAAGAGCCCTTTTCATGAGTGGGTACAAATTAATCAAAGCAACACTGCACAAAGCTGTAGGGATAGTTTCGATGCAAAAGGGAGATCATGATAATTAAATAGAAGGAGGTGGGTATTGCAAAGAATGATAGTTCATGTACTCCTCAAGCGGAACAAAGAGTTTTTCTATACACACAGAAATTCACTTGATCCCGAAACAGGCCTGTGAGGTAGGTCAGGCCAGTGTTATTACTGCCATTTTATAGGGAAGGAATGCTTAAGGAGGTTAGATTACTTGCCCAACAGTGGCCCCCTCGTCAGTAGTGTAACAGATGAATTGAACTCCAGTCTTCCGAATTTTAACTCAGTTAAATTTTTCTACTGTCTCACTTGGACTTTTGGAAGTTAAAAGCCATTTATAACTATTTTATACACACACACACATATATACACATACACACATCTCTCTACTTCTCTCTCTCTCTCTCTCTTTCTCTCTATCTAAGTTAAAATTGCATCAGTTTTGGAGAGAAATGGGAAAATAGAGTTTGAGAAGATGGAACCAAGAAAGACAGGCCTTGGAATGGCAGACAGACCTCCCTAAAGTCACAGACACGTTGGGAAAGCCAGCACTCCACCATGTCCCTTGATCCCTAGCACCTACATTCTCTTCATATTGTTAAAAAGAGAGTGCTTGGGTGAAATTCTCTCCTTGTTTCCACTCAGGTTGCATCTTGCTTCAAGGTTGCACAGTCTCCTGACTCTTACGTATTCTGTTGCCTAATCTAATGTGTATGAATTTCTCATTACTATTTTACTGCTTATTATAGTAAACATGTTTGCTAGCCAAAACAATTGCATCAGTGTTGATGTCATTATCCATGTATGTATGGGACGTCCTTTAATGGCTCATTACCACTAATGGAAATGTCACTGGAAAGAAGTAAGAAAAAGCATTGGGTTCAGTGTTGCATTTATATAAATGAGAAATGGTGTTGTGAAGTTGGTATTTGAGTTCTGTGATTAGAGATGACTTTTAGTATGAAAATGGAAGAGTTTGCCAGTATTTTCAAAGCATGTCCTGAGAATTCATTGTCATTCAGAGTTTTCTCCTATTGTGGGATCAGTTTAGGCTCCAGGACTTTCTTGCCATCTGGTTTCCAGCACTGATATTTTATTACTGGAGCCCCTGGACTTGGGAGCATATTCAGGGCCAGAGACTTACCTGGTCCCTTCCCCTCCTCCATAGGTTTGGGCAGTGAGAGTTGGGTTCTAGTCTAGTCAGAATTGGAGTGAAGATCCAGGGGAGAGTTGTCTTTATTGGCTAGAGAAGGTACACGAATCACTTTCCCTGTAAACTTAGAAGGCTTAGACATTAGACTTCTTCCTATCAGGCTTCCTGACCATCAGGACATCTCTGCTCTAGATCTTCAAATTCTACCCACTGTCCCTCCAGGAGGGATGATATGATCAGAGCTATGCTTTAGGAAAATCAACTTGACAGCTAAGTGGAGAATGGATTGAAGTGGGAGAGATTAGAGGAAGGCCAATCCAGCTATTGTAAAAGTCTAAGTCTGAAGGGATAAGGGCTTGTACCAGAAAGGAATGAAGGGAATGTATGTGGGAGATAACAGGCCTTGGTGACAGATTGGATATGAAGGACAAGAGTGAGGAGTAAAGGATGACACCTAGATTGCAAAGCTGGACAACTGGGAGGACGGCAACGTCCTCAGCAAGTGAAGTTAGGATGAGGGTGAGGATTTAGGGCAAAGATAATTAGTTCATATTGAATATGTTGAACTTAAAAAAAAATAACATCTACTGAATGCCTAGCAAGGTATGATCGGATGGTAAGGATTACATAGGAGGAGCTCATGATCTTCTACGGACTCACATGACAAGCCTCCGTGTCACAAATACAGACTTCAAAAAATCCTTGTAAATTTGGTCAGTAGACCGTACTGGTACTAGACCATTACCACAGGCTAAACTATTGCCCACAAACACCTGGATATATATAAAAAGTTGAGAGCAGAAGTGTTGACAGTGATCTTTTAAAAATCATGGACCACAGGAGAAGGGCCTCTGGTGCAGTGATATGCAAATTTTGTCCCAATTTCAAAAAACTAGAAGAAAGTATATTTTTCACTTTAGGGTCATAGGAACTATAGGATTGGAAAAGGCCTTTAATTTCATCTAACCAAACCCACTTATTTTACATATTTAGGATCTAGCACAACAGCTGGCACATAGTAGGTATTAAATAAATGCTTACTGATTGTTTGATCCATGAGGAAACTGAAGCCCTTGGAGGATAAATTATTTACCCAGAGTCTTAGAGGTAGTAGTAGCAGAGCCAATTTCCAAGATATAAATGCTCTCAGTGAAAATTGAATAATTTAGTCTTGTGAGTCAGAATGAGCTACCTACAGCACACTCATTATCTTGTTACCTATCTTTGCTTTCAATTTCTTTCCGTGGACTTTAAAAATCTGAGCTCTATCCCGGATAACTTCCCTCTCTCCTAAATGGAATCACTTATGTGTATCATTAGAATTTAATTTTTGAAAGTTCCCTTAAAACTACTTAAACTGACTTTCCTTTTAGAATCTCAAATTGAAGAATCTCATCCATTTTCTGAATTCCTTGAAAGTAGGTATGATGTGGGTCAGATAATGCCTCTTTGTCTGTTTAGTGTGTACTCTAAGATGTTTACTGCCTCCCAATTTTTCCATCATTTTCACTTTAATAACAAACTTTTCCTCATTGGTTACATCCAGACAAGCAGTTTTCTTCATTACCTGCCCTAGTTCATGAAAGATGAATTTATTAGAAGAAAATTCAAGAATTTTTCAGATATGCCAATGGAAATATTCTATAACAACCACATACTCTCTCTGCATTTAATTTGTTGTCCTCCTTATATCTCTGCCATCCATTTCCTCCTTCTAGCAGAGATATCTCTTGTCTACTCCTGCCTTAATGTTATGTTTCTTTTTCTATCCATTGATTCTCATCTTAGGGTTCTCCATCATGTTCCTTCCAACCCCCAACTGTATGTGTGTGTATTTTCATGTATTTTTATAGTTTCTTGGTATACACTGCTACATGAATACTACTTTAATCTGTTCCTTTGGAATAACATATTATTATAAAGTAACTTTTTCAGTTACTATGTTATACCTACTACTCATTATGACAAAGTGACTTAATTATGCAAGCAGGAGTCTCAACCACCATTTTGTTTAAAGTCTCTACATTGCATCAGTAAATATTTAGAAAAAAATTCTTTCTAGACCTCTTTAGATGTACTCTATCACTGACTAAGAACAGAATTCCTGTACATTAAGCTCTGGTCCAAAAATCTACCACCATATTTTTTCTTTCTTTCTTTTTCTTTTTTTTTTTTACATTTGGCATCTTTTAATTCAATTCCACATTAATTTCTAAATGTATCTCTCCCTCACCTCCTACCCATTATGCCATCCCTTGTAACAAAGAAAAAAAGAAGGAAAAACTTGACTGTCCTGCAAACTCAACTGTTCTGTCCAGCCCATCAACCAAGTCAAACAATATAGACAGTGTTACACACCCACAATCCCCCACTTTTAAAATGAAAGGAAGGACCTGCATTTTCTCATCAACTTTCTGGGGGGCAAAGCTTGATCTTTATAACTACGTAGCATTCAGACTTTTTGTTGTTATTCTTTCCATTTACATTGTCATAAATACTGTTTATATTTGTATTCTACTTATTTAATTCAGCATCAGTTAACATGTCTTCCCATGCTTCTCTGAGTTCTTCATATCATAATTTTTTGTAATGAAATATTATTGTGACATTTACATATATCTATACATAGGCTCATGTGAACACATATATACACACACATATACATACATACATACATGTGTGTATATCTACATACAATTGTTTAGCCATTCCCCACACAATGGGTATCTAATTTGTTTCTAGTTCTTTGCTACCACAAAAAGCTGTCACCATATTTTTAACATGGTGGTCACTTCTACTTTTCCTTTTCTTGTAAAGTATCTATAGATAGATGCTTCCTGGGCCATTAAGATAGGCAGTTTTTTTTCTCAAGACTTCATTACTCTCTTTCCATACTCCTTCTATTAACATCAGTCATTCTTATGTGAATAATTAGAAGTGTTTGTTGTCATTAGATATAAACAATCTAGTCATATTTTAGCATAATACTGTGCTTCTCACTCTTGTGAAGTGTTTAGATATCTATCTTGTCATATTTTAGGAAGCCATATGTTTGCTTTTCTGATCTATCTCCCTGTTCAGCACACAACAATCAAAGAGGCAAGATTACTTTAGAAGGAAAGAGGCTAAATCTTTTGAGGACATTTTCTTTAACTCTGCTGGTGAGCAGGTCTTTGAGACCCTTTGATGCCACATCCTCATTGTACAAGGGCATGTGTATTATTAGAGACATTCTTCATGCCAATAGGATTAAAGTTTAATAAACTGAGTTAGGAAAGAGATGCCATTTTTCTTTGTATGTTTGTTTCTTGATCATAGGTCACTTTGGCTCTTGGGTCTCCATTTTCCATGTGTAAAATGTGGTCAGATTCTTCTTAAGTTCCTTTCCAATGCTAATATTTTATATTTCTAAGATGATGGCATGGGAAAAGGGCAGATAATACCTTTTGTGAAGAAAATTCTTATTGATATAATAGTCTAAACTCAAGTTTCTAAACTCTGTTTAGGACTCAATTTTTTTTGTAATGTTGGGTATAGGATCATAGATTTAGAGGTGGAAGGAACTGCAAAAAGTCATGTAGATTAACAATAACATTTTGCAGATGGAGAAACTGAGGTCCAGAGAAGTCAGATGAGTTGCCCATGATCACCCAAGCTGTAAGTGGCAGAGCCTCTATTCAAACCCAGATTTCCTGACTCTGGATTCAATCTTTACCCTACAACACATCTGCATTTCATATTTCCCCTTAGTAGAACATTAAGTCCTTAAGGTCAGGGACTACTTCCCTTTTGTCTTTTTATCTTCTAGGGCCTGGCACATAGCAAGTGCTTATTAAATACTTGTTAAATTGGATTGTATTGGAATATATGGGGTTATTTCCTTACATGCTGGAGGAAACACGCTAAGAAAAAATAACCTGACTAATTTAATCCCTAAACTTTGTAGAATCAGCATTTTTGCTATTCTGGGACTTTCTATCTTTTTAGTCTAAGAAGAACTTTTTACAAAAGGTGAGATAATTCTTCCATTTAAACATATTTAATTATCTCTTTCAATTTTTGATTTCACCTGATGTGAGGTATACCACATATTGAATGACAACCACAACCCCATTGGCAGATGGAAAATGGATATTTGAATCAATGTATTTTAAAATTTGAGCCAGTTGAACTTCTGTAGAAAATGCAAGTGAGATTGCTGACCATACCCTCAGACTTGGGCCATTCCACTCTGCTTCTCATTTCCTCATTGTATATACCATTATATCTGACAACTTGCAATCTGAAATCATTGGGAGTTAAGAATCAGGCATAAAAGCATCTGAAAATGCAGCAATATTTACAGACATTTTAAAGACTCTACTCTTGCTTTCTACATAATCCTTCTTAGACTAATAGGCTGTTCTTTCAGGCACACTAATATCAGACCTTGCCAGTGCCTGAGAATGTCCTCTGAAATTTTAATTAGCTAGTTTCCTGAATTTGTCTGAGAGGCAGAGGACTCCTTTCCAACTTCCAGTCAAGGTGTCGAATATATTTTCCTTTGCAATGTCTAATACCACAAATTTATGACATATACATGTATATTCATTTTGATCAAACAAGTATTTATTAGGTGCCTACTATGTGTCAGCCTCTCTTCTAAGCACTGGGGACCCAAAGGCAAAAAATGAAAGAAGAGGTCAGCATGCACATAGAATTGTAAACCAAAATATGCACCAGGTAAATTGTGAGAGTGATGCACTGGTCCAATATGAAGGAGAGTTTGGTGATATTAAATCTGAGTTCCAGAAGGTACAATGGATGTATGGGAGAGAATGGGAGAGGAGAGAGGACAAGAATTACATGGATTGGTATGATGGATGAGAGCATGGTGAATAGGAAAGGGAACTTTGACCTAGGCAGCCTATAAATATTGCCCATGAGGTCTAAATAGAGTCACAGGGTCACACTCTTCTTAGCAGTAATGGTAATGTTGACTTGATTATCAGCCCCCGAGGAAGAGGTAAGAAGGGTGATGGTGGTACATGAGAAGAGGGACTGGCGGAAAATTCTTGGTCCTGTACGATGATCAGGGTAGAATTTTGTGGATTCCTGGAACCTGGCCAAAGAAGGGTGAGGTGTGTTGGAGATACTAACCCCTCAAACCTCAGCCAGGGGAGCTGGGCTTCATGGCTTACGACATTGTAGAATATATTACCTCTCCTGGAAGGGAGAAGTTTCAGGAGGGTCTTGGATCTTGACAGGAGGCAGATACAGAGGTGGAAAGGTTGCAGAGCAGATAAAGAGTCCCTGTTTTTGTCCAATGGATTAAAATAAATATGCAACCAGGCACTATGCTAAGTGTTTTACAAATATCTTATGCAATCCTTGCAACAACCCTGTAGATACTGTCGTTATTCTTACTTTATAGATGAAAAAACTGAGGCAGACAGAGATTGACTATGTTGGCTACTGTCACCCAGTTAGTAAGTGTCAAATCAGATTTGAATTCAGGTCTTCCCGAATTCTAGACCCAGCACTCTAGCCACTGTGCTACCTCACTGCTCTATTTAAATACTATCTCTCTTTTGGTGGGACAGTGCTCTGCTTTATCCTGTTTTTGTATCTTCTCTCCATCCCTAGACTCTCACCTGTAATTTGCACTTCTGCACATGTCTTCCTATTTTACCACCTTTGCAAAATATTTATGAGAACAATCACTATGCATTTCAAGGTTATCCTTGAAAAATTGTAAGAAGGCAATGGGTAGGTAGGTCTTCACCAATGATCTTCCTTTGCAGAACAGAACTTTACAAGCAGAAATGACTGAGACAGAGAGAAGACAAAATCCTGCAGGGCTTATTGTTTTCTGATTATGAAAAAATATTAGATTTGTTTTATCAAATACTACCTTCCAAATTCCCTTCTAATGAGGCACCTCTTATATTAAAATTGTATAAGATTCCTAGTAAGGTTTAATATCAGAGATAATTGTGTTAGAGAAGCAAGACATAAAAACATATTTTACCAACCCCTCTTCTCTCTATGCTAGTTTACATTAGAACATTTTTTTCACTCCACGTTTTGCTGGCCTTTTTAATGAAATACAATTTATACCATGCTAATGTTTACCCAAGCATACCTTGGTGATTAAATTATTTTCCTGTGACAACTTCTCAAGGCTATTATTTTTTGTATACCGTTCTTTTTTAATTTTGAGAACACTAATATAGAACATAGAAAAGTACAATCTTTACACTTGTCTTGGCCCACAGTGGGAAAGCTATAGAAGGAGGCTGTGTTTTGTGACAGATTGTCACTTACTAATGCTTTGTGCCTCCTCCTGTGTGGTGTTTTTCTGACTTTATTATTGGCAGACCCAAAGTCTTCAACCCCAGCTTTATGTGCTTCTGTGCTTCATTTAGTGACGCTGTTTCATCCTCTAGATTTATTGCATCTGAACAATTTCATTTTGACTTGGTTCAGAATTGTGTTTATTTATTTCAGTCACAGCTTGAACTGTACCACTTTCCTTAAGGGGGTGCCTTTTCTCTCCCTCTCTTACCCTGTTAGCCAGCTGCCCCTAATATGCCTGGGCAGTTATAATTTGTGGTTAGAATGACTCCAGGAGTTTGTACATATTGCCATTTAGCACTCAGTTCTAAGTGTGGAACAACAAATAGTACATACTTATTGCATGTCTAAAAATATGTTTTTAGCGCTGTTCTTGGAGTTGAAAACTTTGATGAGGAGAAATACATGAAGCAACAGCAAGTAATGTCAGGCAATATATAATTAAACATTAGTTCTGTGGTATAAGAGCTGAAAGAGTTCAGAAGAGAGGTAGGGGGCTAGAGAGGCTAGAGTGATGGATTTGTGTTAAGAAACATCAGAGTTCAAATCCAGTCCTAGACATTAATTAGCTGTATTGCCCTAGACAAATCACTTAACCTCTGGGAAACTTAGTTTACTCATCTGCAAAGTGTGTGCAGTGAGTATGGGCTTTGATCTGATGGCTTCTAGATTCCCTTCCAGCCCTAAATATCTAAGCCATTGAGAGGTATATAAAATCATGAAAACAGAGACAGAAGAGACCAAATTCTGTTTATCCTTTTTGGCTGAAGACCATTTTATTTTGCTATTAAAAAAAAAGAAAACTTCTCTCTCTTATATTGTGGAATAATATGATGAATCATTAGAGCAGTAAATGAGAAGCTTGACAGGTAACAGATTTAATAAAAAAACAACTCTACTTGATATAAATGGGAGCTTTCCAATAATTTGCTGGTGACAAATGTATTTCTACCACTCCAATTTTTCCTTTATGGAATTATTTTTCTACTTTACTATACTTAAATGACATAATCTCTGGGAGCTGATGGCACTTCAGATTTCATTTCAGATAAAAAAAAGATCATTCTTGTGTAAGAATTTCTTGGAGGCCTGAGATTTTGGTTATAGCCCTTTATAATAAAATTCATCTTCTCACAACCTTACTTTATTTAAATAAGCATTTGTATAAGCATATTCTTTTTGGTCCACACCTGTGAGTTCATCAGTATGGACACCCTCTACCATTTTATACTAGCAAAGTTGCCTGAAGTAATGAGTGACTCATCAAGGGCTAAATAGCAGGTCAAAGGCAGGACTTGAACTCAGATGTTTCTTATTTTAAGATAAACCCCTCTATTCGCTATGCCATATTGCTTTTCATATTTGTTAACAATGTCCACAAAGGCTAAACAAGTAAGTTTAAAGTTCTATGCTTCACCTGGACCTCTATTAACATGTCATTATTTTTTCTTGAAAAAATGGGAACTCGTTGTTCATCGTTTCAGTATCTTAATTTAATATCTTAATTAATCTTAATCTTAAATTAATATCTTAATTTCTCAATTGCCATGCATAAAGTATATATATATATATATATATATATACACACATATGGAAGCTCTCAGGGGGCGCACTATACACACATATTATACATATGCGCACACATATATTGGGGCGCTCCTTCCCTGTTAAGGGAATAACGATCTGGAGCTTTTTATCTAAAAATTATTTCCTCTAGTCATATTTTTTGGGAGCATATAAAATTCTAGCCTCATACCCTCTTTGTAAGAAGTGTCCGACTAAACAGCACTAATAGATGACTCCCCTTCTGGCAGTAATAAAATTCTACCTTGGAGAGGGGCGGACTGAGAAGACTCTAAAGATTGCTCTTGACATTTCCCTGCAAACTGCATCTAGATAAATGATTATTTGTAACCTTTATTTTTAAGGTCAGAGATTGTTACCTCACACCTGGACTATAGTATAGTATGGTATGATATAGTATAGAATTCCTTAGCTTCCTTTAAGTCCCAACTAAAATCTCATCCTTTATAAGAAGCCTTTCCCAACTCCTTTTAATGCTAGTGCCTTCCCTTTGTTAATTATTTCCTATTCATCATATACCTATATATAGTCTCTCCATTTAGATCATAAGCTCCTTGAGGGCAGAAACTCTATTTGTTTCTTTTTGTATCCTCAGTGCTTTTCACAGTACCTGCCACATAGTACGCACTTAATAAATGTTTATTGACCGATCGACCTAGTACCTGGCACTTCAGTCAGTCTATTTGGTGGGATACAGACAAAAGAATATTAAAATTTTCACTTTTTAGCTTCATGTTCTGGCATGATACAGACATAGCTTCAGGCCCAGCCTCTTGAGGCTTTATTTAAGGAGAACTCTATGATAATTGCTTTCTTGGTGTATTTTATTATACAGTACACAGAGGTATGTGTAGCCAGTGGTGGAGGTGAAGGAGTGAGGAAGGGGCATCCAACCCGATTTTCCAGTTGAATTTTTAAACACCAGGTTCTTATCAAAATGGAAATGCATGGACTGGAGCTAAGGACTGTGATTTCTTGAATCACAGACTGCTAGAATTGCCAAGTAGGCAGGCACCTTGGAGGTTATCTTTTCTCTAAACATGAATTCCAATTATAAGATCCCTGTCAAATTGTCTTCCTGCCCTTGATGAAAAACTTCTGATAGTGGGAAGCTCATTAGGTCCAAAGGAGCACATTTCACTTTAGATAGCTCTAGTGGTTCAGAATGTTTTCCTTATATTGAGCCAAGATATCTTTTTGCAACTTCTACCAAACTTGTTAAGATTCTTTTACTTCCCTCAAAGGACAACAATTTAATGCAATATTGTGAAGTAGTTGAAATGTACCTTCTTATTCCACTCTCTTCCACTTCTGTGCACCAGTTCTTCCCCACTCTACCCCTTCCATCCAGGCCTCCAAGGCTCTCATGGGAAGCAAGGTGTCTTGCTGATACATCTTCAAACCAAAGTGTACTATACTGCCTTATAGCTTTTCCTTTCTCATTTTAGGTCACCTCAATACTGCTAATAACTCAATATGACAAACATTAGTCAGGTGTAAGGAAAAATAGCAGTTTGATTAATTATTTTGCACTGTAACTAATGATAGATATCTATTTACATTTAAATGAGAAGGCTGGTTAACTCTACTAAATCTCTAATAATGGAATCTCTCATTTTAGATAGTATAACAATGTGAAAATAAAGAATTCCAGATAGTATGGGGAACATTCCTTAGAGTAGGAAGGCTTCCTATCACTCCTTAAATCATACCCATGGGTGATTTTAACATTTGCAAATCTGTTGTGTCTTTTGTGACATTTTTTCCTGTTTTTAAGGCTGCATTTGATGTTTATCTCAAACTAGAAAGCTCACTCTTGTTCTCAAAAGCTAATTATTGGCAAGTTTACTTAGATTCTTCTGATAGGTTTAAAGCAGACTCCACTAAGAACACTAGGGTAAATTTAATTGGTTATTTGCTCCAATGAGCACTAGCTACATGTCTAAGTTCTATGAATAATTAGAGCATGTATTCCACTGCTGACCCTTCAAGTTACTACAGCCTTCCAACTCTTGCTGTGCCCAAAACGTAAAGATCACAATTCACTCTGCCACAAATTGAAGCTGTGTTAGGCAAGGACTTCCTTCCCCTGTTCCCTCTTTTAATCTAGCTCCGAGTATCAGGCCTAGGGGTTTGTTCTATAGTGCTTGTTCTCAATACCAGTGGGGATTCAAACCAAATCCAGACCTAGGAGTTTGAGTCATGGTGATCTTCTAATCAGTATTCTAGGCAGGATGTTGCAGTCAGCTAGACTGGTAGGGAAGTTGGGAGAAGCCAAGAAGCCTGGGACTTAAGCCTGAAGGGGTTTTGGAATGGAACTGGGACGACTTTATAAGAATTGAGCTCAACTATGGTACGAATCCCCTTCCCCTCCCTAGAGACCGAGGTGATACAAAACCAGGGGCAGGTTATGTCTCCCATTTGTTGGGGAAATATGTTTGCAGATTTGTGATTATACCACTTGAAGTAAGTATTTCTTTGTAAAAGCTAAAACAAACAAGCAAAAATGGTTCTAAGGTCTTTATCCCTTCTTCCAAAATGAATCGGTCTGCTGGGCAAATCTGGTAAACAAACAGACAAGTTAAATGCTCATACCCCGTTATAAACCCACACTGGTTAAGTGAAACAAAGAATTTGACTGAGCCAGAATCTGGTGAAAGGGCAATCGTTAAATTTGCTGATCATTAATGGAAGCTAGCTCTGACATATAAATGACTGATGCTTCAGGGCTTTTTCTACAAAATTTGTAATAATAATAGAATTTATGATTTTTATTTTTAATAAAGAGCCTGTGTGAAAGAAATTTAGTTTAACTGTTTCAGAAGCAGCACTATAAATGAAGTCTTCAGAAATGAGGAATCCATTTGGGAACCAAGCACCTGGCTCTAAGCTTCACACATTGGAGACAGGTTATTCATGGAAAACAAAAAAAATGAAACATTTCTCAACTATAAGATGTCTTTCTTTGAGGATTATTCTATTTTCTTTGGATAAAACAGGATCAAAATTTCATAGATGGAATGAAAAGCAGTGAATTAACAGCCCTCAAACAGACCCTGTCTTAATGAAGGGATTAACCCTTACTTGATAAAGAATTGCCTGTATTTCTTTCAAAGTTTAGCTTTTCTGTGCAGTTTAAAAAGAAATAACATGTATAAGAGAGCTTGAGATCTCATTTCTTTTCTCATGTGATTAATTCTTTCCTGGAAAAATGTAGATTCAAGTATGCAAATGGCTCCATCTTATAATAATTTATTTCCAGGATCAATGTTAGAGGACTTGAGGACTATTTTTCCTTCATCTTTCTAAAAGAATGGTGGCAATATCCTTGCACAATCTTCAGGAAAAAACTGAGATTGGAAGAATGAAATTGAGTAGAATGGGGAGCAGCCAGAACTAACTTAACAGAGCAAGGGAAAAGGGATTACTATTTGGCATATTAAAAAAATATTGCACAAATAACGCTTCCTATAGCCTTTTAATATATCCGGATGCCTCTTACCCCTCTTTTGTTAAAGAGGAAAAGATTTTGTGTTTCATAAATTGATGTGTGTGCAAAAATGTCAGCCAGATATGGAGGGATGACTCAGAAGAGGAAAGGAGCAAGCACCAGACAAGGAAAAGAATAAAGAAAAAGGGAATGGTGTGGTTGTATTCAGACTGACTAGAAAATATCATATAAAGAACATTGAATATAATTGTAGTACCTTTCATCAGGGGAAGTAATTTTTACTTTCATTTTGGTAAAATTATTAAGGCCATATGGTGAATTGAGAGTTGTTCCTTGAATCAAGAAGCCCTACGTTCAAATTCTACTTCTGACACACATTAGTTGTATGATCATGGACAAATCTATGCTCAGACTGCTAAGATGGCATTTTACAGAGGAGTTGAGTTTTGCCATGATGGAGTGAGTTCCTATACTAAGAGTTCCTTAAAACCAATGGTTAAAACTTTGACTGTGTGTGTGTATGTGTGTGTGTATGTTGGGCAGCTAGGTGGTGCCGTGGATAGAGCACCAGTGCAGGAGTCAGGAGGACTGGAGTTCAAATCTCACCTCAGACACTTGACACTTACTAGCTGTGTGACCTTGGGCAAGTCACTTAACACCAATTACCCCATCCTGGGTCATCTCCAGTCATCCTGATGAATATTTGGTTACTGGATTCAGATGGCTCTGGAGGAGAAGTGAGACTGGTGACCTGCACAGCCCTCCCTCACTCAAAACAAAGTCAAGTGCAAGTCATTGTCATCATTTCTCTGATGGCATGGCCTTTTTCAGTAATGAAGGACAAACACCCAATGTGCATATGTATGTGTGTATGTTTGGGGAGTGGTGGTTGGGGAGAAGGAAGGTGATGGGAAAAGTCTCACCATAAAGTCTATTTAAAATATTTCTGAAACATTTAGAACAGTTAAAATGTCTGGAAACCTTTTGAATACTCAATTTCTTTTATCTCATTTGGGAGAAGAGTATGATGTCAGCTGAATTTACAGGCAGTAAACTAGGTAAGATTAACATGAAATTTATAACTTTGGACTAGACAGAATATATTGACAGACATTTCAGACCAGGAGCAGTTTCTATGTGGAGCCAAATAGTATAAAATGTGTTTGTGATTTTGTCCATGTCTTCCCACATCGTCAAAGTTTTCTGGATACCAAATGTAATGTACCCTATTGGGAGGCAGTGTAGCATCATTGAAAGTGTATTGGATTGTTAATCAGAATTTCCAGGTTCTAGTCTCTGCTCTGTCATTCGTTAGTTGTGAGACCCTGAACTAGTCCTGTATCTTCTCTCATCCTTAGTGTCTTCATTGGTTAAAATACAGCTGTTTGACCAGGATTTTGTAAGTTCACCCTGTGAGGACTTTGATTTCAGAGACACCAATGATGCCACACAACAGATGAGAGTGGCTTTCATTCATGGCCATATTACACCTAGTGTCTTCTTGGAATCCTAGGATCTTAGAGCTGAAAGATGCCTCAGAGCTCGTCAGTAATCAATAGTATTGCTAGGAAAACACTTGTTGAACTGATGAAACTGGTCTAATTCCTCACTCACTGCAGAAGAAGAAACTGAGGTCCTGAGGAATTCAATGACCTTCTCAATGTAACACAACTATTTAGTGGTAGAATTGGGAGAATTCAGAATTCTGATTCTGTTGAATGCCTTCTCACTATTATTGCACTAGTTCTTCCTCTTAAATTAAAAATTTTAACATTTCCTTCATTTTTAACTATAATTTTCCTTCATTTTTACCCAGAAAGACATACCTTTTAACAATAAAGGGAAAAAAATAGGAAAAAAAGCAAACTCGCCAACAAGTCAACTCAATCTGACAGCCTATGCAATATTCTATGTTGATATTGCTCCAGCTCTTCAAAGAAAGGAGCGAAGTGCATTTTCTTATCTCTCCTCTGGGACCAAGTTTATATTCAAGTGTTTCTGACAAGAAGAGTTCCCCAGGGCTGGGCTAGGGGACCTTTAACTTCATCTTACCTGGATTTGGGGTATTACGACATTTCTAACTCACTTCTCCCAACCAAGTTGTACCATGAACATTCTCGTGTCACGCATCCCCTTCTAGTTTTTCAGCTCTTTTTTATTCTTCTATATGTAGTCTTTTCTTATTAGTATATAAGTTGGCTTGCTTCTATTTGTATCCATTGAGCACAGCACTGAGCTTGGTATATGATAAATACTTAATCAATGCTTTTCCTCCATTTATATAGTTACTTTCCACAAGACAACATTTTGAGATAGAGAGTGTTGATATTATTTATCCTTATTTAAGAGACAAAAAGAAATCAAGAATCAGAGATGCACAACTACTAAGTATCAGATGCTGACCTCAAATTCAAATCCTTTGGCTCCAATTCTGGTACTCCTTTTCTCTGCATCCAGTTTCTTCTCCAAAATTCTGTACAATAGAGAAAAGAAATGGACTTCCCACATGATACAAATTCATGAAATTCAGATGCCATGATGATTTCCAGACCTTTAGAAATTGGATACAGTGAGATACAGTTGCTAATGCTAGATCTGATTCCCTTTTATGACATCATTCTAATCTAAGTGATAAGAATTGGAGACAGCCTCTCCTTTGTGTGCTTAGTAGGCAACTATTGAAGAAGCATGCAAATATTGGAGGAGTCATTTACATGGCATTATTGAACATTTTTTAATGGCAACTGCTGGGAAAAATTAGCACTTACAGGAAAATGCATAGGTGTCTCAGTGGTAATGTTTCGCTGGAGCCTCTACTATGTCTCAGGAATTGGGAACCAGATTTTACGATAAATTTTCTGAGCTTTATGTCCAATAAAAAAAGACAGAATGAGAAATTCTCACGTGAAAGAAAAGATGGTAGCCCTAGAAGAATAAGCTGTGACCAGCAGTCAGTCATTCAATGGGTAATTATTAAGCCCCACTATGCGTCAGGTGTTAAGGGCTGGGAGCTCAAAGAAAGGCAAAAAAATGTTAGCCCCTACTGTCAAGTTGCTCACAGATTAATGGAGGAGATGACATGAAAATAATTATGTATGAACGAGATGTACAGAATATGCTAGGGATAATCTCATCAAGATTAAGGAAAACTGGGAAAGACTTTTTGCAGGGAGTGAAATTTTATTTGAGACTTGAAGGAAGGTAGGAAGCCAGGATGCAGAAAGTTCCAGTGACAAGGGACAATTAGTGCAAATGTCCAGTCAGGAAGGGATATGTCATGTTCAAGGAATAGTCAAGAGTCCAGTATCATTAGATTATAGATTATATGGAGGGGAATGGGGTGTAAGAATACTGGAAAGGTGTGTTCTTCCTTTATTGCTGAAGAAGACCATGCCATCAGAGAAATGTTGATATGACTTGCACTTGACTTTGTTTTGAGTGAGGGAGTGCTGTGCAGGTCATCAGCCTCACTTTTCCTCCAGAGCCATCTGAATCCAGTGACCAGATATTCATCAGGGTGACTGGAGATGACCCAGGATGAGGTAGTTGGGGTTAAGTGACTTGCCCAAGGTCACACAGCTAGTGGGAGTCAAGTATCTGAGGTGAGGTTTGAACTCAGGTCCTCCTAATTTCTGCACTGGTGCTCTATCCACTGCACCATTTAGCTGCCCTACTGGGAAGGTAGGAAGAGGCTAGATCATGAAGGGCTTTAGAAGCCAAGGGGAGGATTTTATATTTTATTCTGGAGGTGATCAGGAGACACTGGAGTTTATTGAACAAAGGGGATGAGGTGGTCCAACCTGTGCTTTAGAAAGAAAAAATTCAAAGCTGTGAGTGGAAGTTGGGCTGGAGTGGGGAGGGACCTGAGGTAGGCAGAACTATGAGGAAAATAATTGTAATAGTCTAGCTATGAGGTGGCGAGTGGTTGCTCCACAGTGGCAGCAATATCAGAGGAGAAAAGGGAGCTTATATGAATTATGTTATAAAGGTTATGATATAAAAAACTCATATGTTATATAGAAACAACAGTATTTGACTATGAATTGGCTATAGGATGTGAGGATGAAGAGTCAAGGATGTCACTTGGCTTTTGAACCAGAGAGAGGGGATGGTGGTATGCTTGACTATAATAGGGAATTTGGGATGAAGGAAAGATTTGAGAGAAAGAAAGTAAGTAGTTTTGGACATGTTGAACTTAAGATGGGTACACAGCATTCAATCTGAGATGTCCAAAAGGTAGCTGGAGATGTGTCTAGGTACAGGAGTGGGGAACTTGGGACTCTGAGGTCCATGTGTGGCCTGGAGATCAAAGGTTCCCCACCCCTGGATAGAAGAAAGGTTAGGGCAGAACAGAGATCTGAGAACCACTCACATAGAGATGATACTTGAATCCATGGGAGCTGATAAACTCAGACTATCCACCATGTAAAATGGTATAGAGGATGCAGGACAGTGTTTCTAAGGTGACATCCATCGTTAGCAGGTGTGACCTGGATGAAGATCCAAGAAATGATACTGAGGAATGATCAGACAGGTAGGAGGAAAACAATGTCATGAAAAATTAGAGAGTAAGAAGAAGAGGCAGATTCACAGTTTAAAAGGATATAAAGGTCAAGTAGGATGAGGTTTGAGAGAAGGCCATTAGATTTATTGGTAACTTTGAAGGAAACAGTTTCAGTTGAATGGGAAGGGGAGAAGCCATTGAGAATTAAGAAAAAAAATGAGAAGAAAGGAAGTGGAGGTGTTGATTATAGACAGCTATCTCAAGGAGTTTAACCACAAAAGAGGGGAGAGATATAGGATGATATCTTGCGGGGATGGAGGAATCAAGTGAAGGTTTTTTGAGCATGAGGAGATAAGGTGTTTTTCAAGAAATTCAATTTTATTTTTACTTCCAAATTCTCTCTCTTCCCAAACCCCTCCACCACCAACTGAAAAGGAAACTGAGAAATACAAAATTCAGTACAAATATGAAGTTATGCAAAACAAATTAGTGTATTATCCATGGTCTAGGGAAATGAAGAAAGAAAAAATACGGTTCCATCTGCTCTCGGACTTTATCAGTTCCCTATATGGAGGTGGCTGGCATTTTTCATCATGAGTACTTTGGAACTTGTTGGTTAGATGGTGCAGGGGATAGAGTGCAGGCCTGAAGTCAGGAAGACCTTAGTTCAAATCTGGCCTCAGACATTTACTAGCTGTGTGATCCTAGGCAAATCCATTAGCCCTGTTTGCCTTAGTTACCTCATCTGTAAAATTAACTGGAAAAGGAAATGGCAAACTACTTCAATATCTTTGCCAAGACAACCCCAAAAAGGGGTCACAAAGAGTCAGACATGGCTGAAAAATACTAAACAAAACTTTAGAAGGATAATAGGTCATTGTGTTGATCAGAATCCTGTCTTTCGCAGTGATTTCACAACATTGCTGCTAATGCTCCTGATTCTTTTCACTTCACTTCTCATCAGCTCACATAGGTCTTCCCAGATTTTTCTGAAACCACCTACTTCATTATTTCTTATAGCAAATAATATTCCATAACATTTATATATTATAACTTGTTCAGTTGCTCAATTGATGATCATCTCTTCAGTTTCCATTTATTTTTGTCACCAGAAAAAGAATTGCTTTAAATATTTTTATACACATGAATCCTTTTCCATTTTCTTTGACCTTTGCAGTAGATATCAAGTAACAGCAGATATCAAGTGGATCAAAGGATATAGGTTTTTTGGAATAATTCTAAATTGCTCTCCAGAATGATTGGATGAGTTCATAGCTGTACTAGCAGTGCATCAGTGTACAGATTTTTTCACATCCCCTTCAGCATTTATCACTTTTCTTTTCCAGCAAGTTAGGCAATCTGATATGTGTGAGGTGGTACCTCGGAATTCTTTTAATCTCCATTTCCCTAATTATTGGTGACTTAGAGCATTTTTCATGTGATTATTGATAATTTTGATTTCTTCCTATGAAAACTGCCTGTTTTCATATCCCTCAATAATTTATCAATGAGGAATGGTTGTTTTTTTCTGCAAATTTGAGTCATTTACCTACATACTTTAGAAATGAGAACTTTATCAGAGAAACTGCAAAAATTTTGTTTGCTGAGTTTCCTGCTTTTCTTCCATTTTTAGCTGCCTTGGTTTTGTTTGTTCAAAACCATTTTGATTTCACATAATCAAAATTATCCATTTTATCTCCCATGATTCTTTCTATTTCTTATTTGGTCACAAAGTCTTGCCCTGTCTTTAGACCTGGCAGGTTATTTCTTCCACCTTCCATTAATTTGCTTATAGTATCATCCTGAATGTCTAAATCATGTACCCTTTTTTAACTTTTAACTTTTTTTAAAACTTTTTAACATCTTGTTAAAGAGTATGAGATGTTTGTCCATGGCTATTTTCTACCAGATTACTTTCCAGTTTTTTCAGCAGTTATTGTCAAAAAAAAAAGTGAATTACTGCTTTGTTAGCTGGGATCTTGGGATTTATCAAATATGAAGTTGTTTTGTTCATTTGCTTGTGCACATTATGTGCCTAATCTGTTCCATTGATCAACCACTCTATTTTTTATACAGTTCCAAATTGATTTGATGATTACAGCTTTGTACTACAGTTTGGAAATTGGTATACTTAGCCCATTTCTTCACATTTTTTTCATTGATTCCCTTAATATTCTTGAACCTCTGTTCCAGATTTTTGCTTTCATTTTTTCTAGTTCTATAAAATAATTCTTTAGCATTTTGATTGGCATGACACAATAAATAAATTAATTTAGATAGGATTATCATTTTTATTATATTTGCTTGATCCACCTATGAATAATAAATATTTTTCTAAGATCTGTATTTGTGTGAAGAGTGTTTTTAATTGTGTTCCTATAGTTCATTTGTATGTCTTGGCAGGTAGCCTTCCAAGTATTGTATACTGTCTATAATTATTTTAAATGAAATTTTTCTTCTCTCTCTCCCTGTTGGGTTTTGTTATAATAATATATAGAAAATATATAGAAAAGCTGATGACTGTGTGGGTTTATTTTATATCCTGCACCTTTGCTGAAGTTGTCAATTGTTTTGACTAGTTTTCTCATCTCTAGAGTTCTCTAAATATACCATTATACTATCTGCAAAAAGTGACAGTTTTGTTTCCTCGTCTATTCTTATTCCTTCAATTCCTTTTCCATTTACTTATTGTTATAGCTAGCATTTCTTTTGCAATGTTGAATAATAATGGTGATGATAAATATATTCACTTCACCACTGTTCATATTAGGAAGGCGTCTAGTTTATTCTTATTAGAGATAATACTTGGCTCTTGGTTTTAGATAGATACTACTTATCATTTTAAGAAAAGCTTCATTTATTCTTTTGCTTTTTAAGTATTGTTCAAACAATTGTATTTTTATATTTTTTTCAAAAGCTTTTCCTGCATCTATCGAAATAATCGTGATTTCTGTTGCTTTTGCTATTTGTATGCTCATGTTTATAATTTTCCTAATATTGAACCAGTTCTTCATCTCTAGCATAAATTCAGCCTAGTCTTAGTGTATGATTTTTGTGATATATTATTGGAATCTCCTTGCTACTTTTTAAAAATTTTTCATCAACATTCCTTAGGTAAATTTCTATTCCCATTTCATATTCTTTTCTAAAATTCTATTAATCTCCTTAGTTTCAAACTTGTTTACATTTTAGCTATGTTTATCCAGATCTGGGAGGAATAAGTTGAGAGTTTTAGCTCTTATAACTTTACTGTCTTTTTCCTCCTGTAACTCATGTAACTTTTCCCGTAAGAATTTGGGTGCTATGCCATTTGATGCAGATAGATTCAGGAATGATATAAATTCATTTTTCTATGGTTACTGTTTGTTTCTAACTTTATGTGACTCCATGGAGGGGGTTTTCTTGGAGTGGTTTGTCATTTCCTTTACTGATATGTGCCCATTTTACAGATGAGGAATTGAGACAAATAAGAGTTAAATGACTTGCCCAGAGTCATACATCTAGTAAGTGTCTGGGGTCAGATTTGAATTGAGATTGTCCTGATTCCAGACTCAGTATTCTATCCACCACATCACCTAGCTACCTCATAGTTTATAGTACCTTTAAGAAAAATGTAGTTTCTGCAATTATCTCTTTTACTTATATCTATTTTTGCATTTGCTTTGTCTGAGATCATGATTGCCACACTTTTTAAAATTTCAGCTGAAGCATAAAGAATTCTGCTCCAGCCCCTTATTTTAGCTATGTGTGTATCTTTCTGTTTCAAATGTATTTCTTGTAAATAATATATTGTTGGATTCTCGTAACCCATATTTTGCCCCCTTCCATTTTATGGGTGAGTTCATCCCATTTACACTCACAATTATGACTGTTACTTATGTATTTCCCTTCCATCCTATACTCTTAAAGTTGTTCTACACCTTTTTGTAATCTTCTCTCCTCATTAAGAATCTATCTTTCTTCTGATCACTGCCTCCTTTAATCTACCCTCCCTCAACCCTCGCTTTCTTTGTCTTAGCCCCCTTCCCTCCTACTTCCCTGTTGGGTAAGATGAATTTCTGTACGCAACCATATGTATGTATGTTTTTTCCTCCTTGAACCAGTTCAGATGAAAATGAGTTTCAAGTATTGCCTACTCCCCCATTTCTACCTCCATTGTATTAATGCTTCCTTGCATTTATGTGAGATAATTTCCCCCATTCTTCTTCATCTTCTCCTTGCCTCCTAGTACATCATTTTTCTTACCTTTGCACCTTCCTCTGTGATTATTCCAATATAATAGACTTATTATACTCATGCCCTCTGTCTCAGTAGATTCCCTTTAACTCCCTTAATAATGATAAAGTTCTGAGGGGATACATACTTATGCATATATACATATATGCATTCATACATATATACATACATACAAATGTATATCTCTATCTATGTATCTATGATCTTCCTATGTAGGAATGTGAATTCTGGATTTTGACTATAACATTTCTGGGAGTTTTCATTTTGGGTTTTCTTTCAGGGACTGATTGGTAGAGTCTTATTTTCTACTTTGAAACTGGTTCTATGATATCTGAATAGGTTTCCTGTATAATTTCTTGAAATTATATTTTTTGGGGGTGGTTTGTGGCTTTTGAGCAATCCATTGATTTTTAAATTATGTTTCTTTGTTCTACTTTTCATGTCAATTTTCTTATGAAATATTTCATATTTCTTCTATTTTTCAGTATTTTGACTATATTTTATTATTTCTTCTTGTCCCATGGAATCATTAACTTCCACTCAAACAATTCTAATTTTTTAAAAAAGTTATTTCTTCAATGAGATTTTGTATCTCTTTTCACATTTGGCCAATTATGATTTGTAATGAGTTATTTTCTTCAGTATTTTTTGTTTGCCCGCTTTACTAAGCTTTTACTAAGAAATATTTTTTTGTGATTTTCTTGCATTTCTCTCATTTTCCCCCCAATTTCCTTTACCATGATTATTTGATTTTTTAAAAAATGATTTTGCTTTTTAAAATTTCATTTATTAGCTAATCTAAGAATTTTCATTAGGTTTGTCTCTAATCTGCATTTTTTCTTTAAGGCTTTGCTGGTAGATGTTTTTAAGTCATTATCTTGTTTTGTGGTTGTGTCTTGAGCTTCCCTGTAAGGTTCTTTTTTGTTTGCTCATTTCTTGCCTACTTCTTGACTTTTGGCTTTATATTAGTGTCAGGCTCTACTCGCTTCTGAAGGGGTGGGGGTGTTATCTGACCTGTGCATCTGTTTTTTATGTCCTTCTGTTGCTTTCACACTTCAGTTTAGAGCTGTACATTTTTGGTGCTTCCAATGTGGTATGGTCTAGGAAGGGGCCTGTTCAATGCCCTTCTGGTTTCTGGTCTGCACTTTACAAATTCCTGAGCTCCTTTGGTTCTGTTGACTTGCATATGGCTGACTTTGCTGCCAACTGTGCTCAGTTGCAGCCCACGGAAGGTTCTATAGCTTCAGAATGAGTGTACTGCTGGTTTTCCCTTTGGTTTTGGTCTCTTGTCCTGATTTATTCCACTGGAGGCTTACGTGCAGGATTAAAGGAGAGAGCTGAGTTCCCGGCCTCTGCTTGTGCACTCAAATCCACACAGCAGTATTTCTGGGACTTGTTCCTTGTTCCTTATACAGGTAGGGTTCCTGCTCCTTTGTGACTGTGACTGCTCCTTTCCACCCTGGAAGCATGACCTGAAACTGGGTAATGCGAGACAGAGCTGCTGACTATCATCCATTCTGCCTTCAGGATTGCAGAGAGTGGGATTTTAGCTAAGACTTGAAGAAAGACAGAGAAGCCAGGATGCTGAGTTCCAGGTATGGGGCACAGCCAAAGGATATGTCAAGTTTGTGGAACAGCAAAGAGGCTAGTATCATTGGATCATAGATTATGTGGAGGGGAGTCAGGCCTTTTATCAAAGGCTTTAAAAACAAATAGAGGTTGTTTTCTTTTTTCTGAGGGCATGTATATGTGATGGGGTACAAGCCCAAGCCAAGATCTTTTCCCTTTGGATCAGGAGGGTTTTCGTCCCATTAGTCTGAAGGGCCCCCAGAAAGTCTGGCCTTTGGGGGGGCTCCTTGGATTCCCCTTCCATTTCTCCCTGGTCAGATACTTCCTATCTTCTATTTAGCATTCTTTTGATATTCCTTCCTTTGATCCTATTACCAGCTACTCCCATCTGGATCCTCCCTGGGTTTGATCTATGGAGACCATCCCTGGGACCCCAGACTACCTGGCAACAGCTGCTTCTGGCCCAGGCCCTCCATTGTCTGATATCTCCTGATTCACTTCAGTGGTTTCCAACCCTTGACCAATCACCCCCTCCTTGGACTTCTCCTCAAGACCCTCCCTAAACCCTTCCTCCCATCAC
>CM053769.1:643789516-643829280 GCA_028658325.1 Potorous gilbertii | reverse complement strand
ACTTTGGATTTGATGACTTTTACTATTAGTTCCCCCTCTGTGATTCTGCTCTTTTATGATTGTATAGGTGAATGTTTTTATATGTTGGCTCATTCATTACAATATTATGAAAAGTATTTTCAAGCACTATCTTAAGAGGGTATTTAGTATCACAGTAAATTAACTCCAGTGATTACCTACAAAAATATATATTAAACTATCTTCTTGAGGAAACCCTCATGTGCAGTCTCTTGACTCTCTCTCTCTTTCTCCCCGCCCCCCTTCATTTGGCTGAAAGCTATGGTCCAGTTAACACTCGAAGACTGGAGCATTTTATTAATTTTCTAAATGATATTCCTGCCTTTAATCTCTTCTCCAATCTATCCTGCAAAAAATCTGTAACATTCATTGCCCTAAACGCTGTTTTCACCAGCTGGATGTAATGGGAACGGAGTAAGATTTGGGAGAACTGGCTTTCAAATTCTGGGTCTGCCACTAACTGGCAGAGTGACTTTTGTTGAGTCACAATTTTGAGAATATCTCATCTTCTATAAAATAGGAGGTTGGAGGCTGACAAGTTGGTTTCTAAGGACCCAAAGTTTCCAGTTGCAAAAGCAATGTGGTATATTGGATCAGACTCAGGGTCAAAATGACTTCAAATGGGTTAATTCATGACAAATGGGTTTAGTCTCACCTCTTATATATGATGCCTGTGGCAAGTAGCTTCTCTATCATCACCTGTAAAATGAAGATAATGATAGAACTCACATCAAGGGTGATAACATATGTAAAGTGCTTTGCACACCTTAAAACGCTGTGTAAGAGCTAACAATTATATATTACATATAAATAGAATATATACAGTATATAATATCTTAGTATATAATGTATGCATATATTATATGAAAGTGCTAGCAATTGCATATATAATTACAAATATATAATAATTATATGTTTATATGGTTATGTTATGGTATGTTATTTTCCCCATTAAGATTTTTGAGGGCAAGAATTGCTTCATTTTTCTTTTAATATTCCTAGCATGTAGCCTAGTAATTGGCACTTGGTAGGGGCTTAATACATGAAGTTTGATTGAGATTATCTTTTCTGTGAAAAACTTCCTAACTACCTTCTGAACTTCTGAAGAACATTTTATTCTTATTACTTATTTGATATTTAGCCAAATGTTTTTGAATTTCTTCTTACATTATAATTGTTTGCATTCAGTTTATTTTCAGAAGTTCAAGTTTCTTCATGGTAGAGTGCTGGATCTGAACCCAGGAAACCCCGAGTTCAAATCCAGCCTCAGATATTCACCAGCAGTGTGACATTGGTTAAGTCACTTGACCTCTATCTACCTATGTTTCCTCATCTGTAAAATGAGACTAACACCATCTACCTCCCATAGAAGAGGTGAGGATAAAATGAGATAGTATTTGTAAAATGCTTTGCAAATTTTAGAGCACTATGTAAGTACTAGCTATTGCCCATTGTGCATGATTATTAAAAATACTATATTATTAATACGTTAATGTAATTTGACTGGGGACTGGCAATGATTTGTTAATTTGTTTTATCTTTCTACCCGTCTCTGGAGAAAGAACTGTTCAGGATAGGATCTCTCAACTAAACTATATGCTCTTTGAATTTATGTGTAATTGTGTCTAACATGATTCACAGCTCCTGGTACTAACCCTTAAATATAGTAGGTTCTCACTGCTGTTCCTTAATTGATTAATTAAATGAATCCCTGTCAATAAAAATGCATTAATATATGAAGGGATCAACACTTTTACCTGGTTTATCTAATTACAAATGAGCTCTAATGGTCCTTATAATTTTAATCACCCAAATTCCTCTTTCTAGATATGGATGCAAATGTTGAAGATAAATTAATGAGCTTGGAATGCAGTAAATTATGGAAGGAGAGACCATAAATCTTTATTACATATGTCCAGCTGAGTTTCCTATTCTTCTGAAAAGAAGTTATGAGCACCTACCTATAATAGATCTCCCCTCTACACCTCCATAGTTCCTCTGCAAATTTCCTTCAGAAGAAAAGAAATTCACAAAACAACCCTGCTATCCCCCAGGACCAAAGAGTTGTTGTTCAGTAATGTCTGCCTCTTCATGACCCCAGTTGGGATTTTCTTGACAAAGATACTGGAGTGGTATTCCATTTCCTTCTATAGCTCAATTTTACAGATGAGGAGACTGAGTAAAGTGACTTGCCCAGTATCTCAAAACTAGCAAGTATTTGAGGCCAGATTTGAACTCAGATCTTCATGACTCCAGGCCAAGTGCTCTATCCACTGTGCCACCTAGCTGCCCAAGACTGAAATAGAAAGTTTCTATTACAAAGAGGTGAAATTAGTGTTACCATGCTGGTAAAGGAAGCCTATCCTCTCTCCTCTATAGCACAGACTTTCAAGTAACCAGTGTACTATTGGTGCTGAATAACCACTATAGAATAATTATGTAGAAATTAATCAAGTAAAATAGAATGTTAGAGTTAGAAATACCCTTAGAGGTCATTAAATTCAATCCTTTTATTTTATAGGTGAGGATACTGAAGATTACTGTAGTCCGAGTTTTTCCATTGTTTGCTCATTTTCCCAACCTATTAAGTGCCTTTTAACTCTTTGTTAAAGTAAGGATCTGCTTCGAAGGTGGAAGGTGTACTGTCCCAAGTTTCAGGGGTTTTGTGTAGCTACTTTCAGAAATACTTTTAGAGATCTATAAGTTTTTAGTTATTCCAAGGTGGTAGGATCTAAGGAGAAGTGTTTACTACTCTCCTGACCTGTGCTCTGGTCTGTGAGCAACTCCAATCACACTTTTCTACCCTGAGATTGTGAGGAGGGTCCCCCCTCCACTATGACCACAAGCTCAGGTGTGCTGGTGCTCCTCCTCATAGTGGGACTGACACGTAGGAAGGTGACCTGGATCCGAATATGGAGTCCTGCCTTGGCGCTAGCAGAAAGACCCCGTAATCTCCTTCTGACCAGTTGTTCAGCCCCCTTACCATATTTGGACTTAGAGCTCCAGAAGCAGCTGTTGTTATTGCTGATTCAATCACTCCAAAGACATGCTCCTGGTTTGCTGGGGCTGGGGCTGTGCTGGAACAGTCCACACTGAACTTTGTTCCATTCTCTGGTACAACAGACATTTCCCACTAATTCTCCAATTTGTTCTGTGATGGAAATTTGTTTCATTCCATCTTCCTGTGGGTTTTGCTGCTCTAGAATTTGTCTAGTCTAGAGTCATTTTTAAAGGCATTTGGAGGAGTTTGGGGTAGAGCTCAGGCAAGTCCCTGCCTTTACTCCCCCATTTTGGCTCTGATACTGAGGACCACTAAAAAGGTGAAGTGATTTACTGAAGATGTTACTTCTTAGACCCATAAAGCATTAGTGTTGAAAGTTCCTTACAATCTATGTCAGACATTTTCTCTTCCATCAAGCCTTCCCTGGTACCTCCTCATTATTTTCTTTTTCATATTATATGTATATATGTGTGTGTGTGTGTGTATGTTTATATATATGTATGTACATATGTATATATGTTCTTTGAAAGTACCATACTCTAATTTGAAGCAGTCTTATACTTATCTATGCAATTGTTTCCATCCTCCTTCCTCTGGTAGATTTGTGAAGAGTAATGAGTGATTTATTATTTATCTTCTGTCTTCTATAACACAGCCAGGTAAAAGCAAATGTTAAATAGTGAAGGTGGATGAACGAATAAAGGAAGAAAAGAAAGAAGACAGATAGGAAAGGAGAAAGGAAGGAAAGAAGTAAGCGGAAGCAATGAGGAAAAGGAAAAAAGAAGGAAGGAGGAAGGAAGGAAGCAATTTGTATTCCCAACAGTCTTGAAATTTAGAAAAGGAAAAAAACTTTTCATAATATACGAGTGGGAGAGTAAAATAAATTTGACTCAGGTTTTCATATGATTGGACAGGTGGGTTTGGTAGCTTGCCTCAAGCATTGCTGCAAGGAGATACAGTAACTTATGAATCTGGAAAGAAATACACGAGAAAAGACAATCTAGCACCAAGGAAAGCAGCCTACTAAAAAAAAATTACGTGGGTGAAACAAGGTTTTTAAAATGGGCTGTATGGTGAATTGGAGAGCCAATTCAAGGAATGGAAGCATAGAGCTCAAAGGTCAAGGAATTTTATTTTTTGTCTCTAGTTTTCTAGTCTGAGGCAACTAGATTTTTGAAGTCAATATGTACTAAGTTAAAATATGACTAAAAATTGGTACTAATTACAGTAAATGAAGTATTTGCAGTTTAAGTCTAAAGTTGGTTGTCTTAAGTACTCAATAAGCAAGTGTTTACTTAAATGGAATTCTTTTAGACCTATTCATCTGCACCCTTGCCTTTAGCTTTCTTATGGCTTTTTTTTTAAAAGCATGACAATAGCTCTGTGTATTAGGCTTGTGCATTTAATATTCCAGAGTTTTGGCATTAAAATATTTTTTATAAAGATAAAACCAGAGTGCAATACCTTGTTTATAGAGTTGTAAATTAATTGGACTAGTCATTCTGGAAAGTAATTTGGAATTATGCTCAGAAATTCTAAGGCTAGGTATGTATACCAAGGAGATAAAATACATAATGAAGTGTGCCATGTACACTAAAATATTCCTAGAAGTACTTTTTGTAGTAGTAAAGAGGTAGGAAAAAATAGATATCTATTAACTGGGGAATGACTAAACAAATTCTGGCATATGAATATAATGGAAAAATACTGTACTATAAGAAGCTATGAATATGAAAAATTCAAAGAAGCATGCAGAGATTTATGTGAAGTGATAAAAAGAGAAGTTAGCTGAAACAGGAAAACCATACATGCAATTTGTACAACAATGTAAATAGAAAGAACAACTACACCACAAAACAAAACTGAATGCTATGTGATTATAATGGCCAAGTTTGACCCCAAGAAAAGAAGCTGCACCTCTCTCTTCTTGGCAGAAATGTAGGAATTTGGGTATGGAGAATATATGTTTTGTGGCTCCTTCCATGTTTCCATTATTTTTTCTAATCTGCATCTTTCTTTCTCACTCCTTCCACCTATTATTCATTATGAGGGATAGCTGACAGAGTATTAGAAGGGCAGTGATATATTTGAAGATGAAGGTGGGTCAAAAATATAAAAAAAATATTTAAAAAAGAAAGATATAGCTGTTTACTCCTTGCATCTCTCCCCAGTGAAGGCATTTTTGTTTTTAAGCCTTTGTGCTTGAAATGCAGTGGCACGCTCACTGGTCATCTAGCTCCTTAGAATGTATCACTTTGGAGTCCAGTCAAATAGTTGATGAATAAACATTTATCAAATACATACAATGTACCAGGCACTATGCTAAGTACTGGGCATTCAAAAAGAAGCAGAAGTTAGCCCCTGCCCTCAAGGAGATTACAATCTAATTAAAGAGACAACATGCAAACAAATATATACAAAGCCAACTATATACAAGCTAAATAGGAAATAATTAAAAGAGGGAAAACACTGGTATTACAAAGGATTAGGGAGTGCTTCCTGTACATGGCAGGATTTTAGTTGGGACTTAAAGGAAACTAGGTAGGTCAGTAGTCAGAGTGGAGAAGGGAGTGTGATCCAGGTATGCAGGATGGTCAGAGAAAATGTCCAGATCCAAGAGGATGATGGAGGATCTTATCTGTGGAATAACTAGGAGGCTGGTCATTAGATTGAAGGAAACATATTGGGGAGTAAGGTCTGTGTGGGATAGCGAGATGCCCTCTCAAATTGACTACTTGGAGGTGTCTCAGAGTACAAAGAGAAAGTCCTTTATTCAGTTCTTGGAGAAGCAGGTACCACCTTCACTAGGCAATCTAGAGAAGGGAAGCATGGTACAGAAGCAGAATCATGGTTATATGGCCAAAAACTACAACCCACCCCCTTTACCCTGCCCTTTAGCTTATTGGACAAGAGCTTGAGCAAGCAACTTATTCTCAGAAATTTTCCCCAGATACAAGGAATAAGGAAATGGGATTAAGCAAATAAGGGGAGAGGGATGATAAGGTGGTTTCACGATTTCGAGTTCCCCCATGTCATTTGATTTCCAAGAAATTGAAACTTAAGCCTAGGGTCAGATCTTCTTTAGATGTAGGTCCCTGAGATGTCTTCACTATCACATTCAGGTCCAAGAAGACTAAGAAGGTAGAAAGAGACTAGGTTATGAAAGGCTTTCAGGGTCAAACAGAAGCTTTTGCACATGTTCCTGGAGGCAGTAGGAGGCTACTGGAGTTTAGTGAGTAGAAAGTAGCATGTTTAGACCTACATTTTAGGAAAATCACTTTAGTGACTGAATAAAGAATGAATTAGAGTAGGGAGAGACTTGTTTCAGGCTACTGCAATAATCAAGGCATGAGGTGAAGAGGGACTGCTCTAGAGTGGTGGCTGAGTCAGAGGAGAGTATTTGAGAGTGTTATGAAGGTAAACTCAACAGGCCTGGAAATAGTTTGGATATGGGGCTGAGAAATAGTGAAGAATATAGAATGATTCCTAGGAGGATAATGCTGCTCTCTACAGAATTAGTGAAAGGAGAGGGGAGAGTTTGAGGGAAAGATAATGAGTTTTGTTTTAGATGTATTCAGTTTAAGATGTCTACTACCCAATTCAAGATGTGTGAAAGGCTGCTGGAGAAGTAAGATTGGAAGTCAGTAGAGAGATTGAGACTGGAGAAGTAGATTTGAGCATCATTTGCCTAGAGATGATAATTAAATTCAAGGGAGGTGATGAAATCACCAAGTAAAGTAGTATAGAGGGAAAAGAGAAGAAGGTCCAGGATAGAATCTTGAGTGGTACCTGTGGCTAGGAAGACTGGTCCAGAGAAGGATCCAGCAAGGGAGGGAGGGAGGGAGGGAGGGAGAGAGAGAGAGAGAGAGAGAGAGAGAGAGAGAGAGAGAGAGAGAGAGAGTAGTCAGATAAATAGGAGGAAACCTGAGAGAGAATGGTGTCCTAAAAATCTAGTGAGAAGAGAGTTTCAAGAAGAGAGTGAGAGACATTGTCAAAAATTGCAGAGAGGTCATGGAAAACAAGGATTGAGAGCCTTCAAAGGTTTGTCATTTGATATTCTTTGAAAATTGATTCCCGGTGCTCCCACCTCACCTCCACGTCTTGTAATCTCTTACTTCCTTTAAAGAATTGTTAAGGGTCCACTTCCTACATAAGGCTTTTCTTTAACCTCCATGTCACCTCTCAATTGTTATGGCTCTCTCCATCTTGAAATTACTTCATTATTTCTTATTCTTTTTTGATCTGTAAATATTCTGTGCTCCTGTTCCTCCAGAAGATTTTTTTTCCCATATTTGTATTTTTTTTGCATCTATTACAGTGTTTTGCATACAGTAAGTATTAAACATTTATTGAGTTGAAAACAAAAAGGAAAGAAAATGGATTCCCTACTTCTTTTTCTGATTCCCAATAAATATATATTTTTAAAATAAGCATGGTTTCCCCGTTTCCAGAGGTTCATTATCTTAGTTCATAACTTGATAAAGTCAGTTAATTTTCTTAATTAGTGACAGAACTCTTCAAGAATGTGGCTCTGTATAAAACCAATGTAATGAAAATTTCATTACTCTAAAAAGAAAACGATTTCCTCTTTCTTTGTTTCAACAGAGCATAAGCTAAATGCTCCCCAAGGAACTGTGCATTTGTAAAAAATCTCTTCTTATCTCAAACAAGAAGAGTATATTTGTTATATTGTGGCCAGTTCTGTTCACAATTCAATAATCCAATACTCTGGTCTCCACTGCAGTGAAGGAAAGAATCTGTGATGAACAAGGCACTCTAAGACACTATTTTTAAAAGTAAAAGGTAAAAATACCTTTGCTTCCCACATCCAAAGTTATTTTTTTGGTGGGGGGTGCTTTGTGTAATCTTATAGAGGACAAATCAAGTGTAAAAAAGATGATACCTAAACTAAGAGACTTAATTATACACAATCTCAATGGATCAAATAAGCTCATTTATCAGATATGGAAAAAATAAATTACATTTCAAGTCTTGAAAGCTGGGATAATTTAGAGATGCCTTTTGATTTAAAATGATCTGGTTTTTCACTTTCTCTTTGTGTGTGTGCAAAGGACACAACTGTGATCTCAATAGCACATTAAATGATTCAGAAATTAACTTCTTGCCTGTGAAAGGTGTCATTTTAGAAAATGAGTTTTAATTAACTGTTTGATCTTTTTATTCTACTTGGATTAATCTCTCTTTAGCAACTGTTACTCTGGTGTTTGGTATTGAACATAGTGCATGTAAAGTGACAGCACCCGATGTTTCTCAGTGAGAACTTTTTTGGGGGACACATTAAATAAAGTCTTCTGCCTCTTTAGTGCTAGATAAGTAATGAGCATAAGCATCTTCATCCTGAGAGCATTAAAAGACCTGGGAAACTTATAAGTTTTAAATTTGAGTTGGTCATTTCTAATGTAAACTCTGGTATACCAGTAGTTTGGCAGTTTTCCTCCTGGTTCATCAATGAAATGAAGATGCTAGTAGATTCTCTGCTTTTGATTAAAAAATTCTAGAAGTAAATCCAGTAGAGGATATTGTGAATGATTACATCCCAATGCCTTTTTCCCCATTACAATGTTATATGTGAATTATAAAGTTATTGAATCTTAGTACTGTAAAGGACTGCAGGGGTCAACCAATCTAACTCCCCTTGTAGAAATTCTCCTTTATAAAACTACCAAGTAGTCATCAAGCACCAGCTTGAAGAGTCCAATGACAGGGAACTCATTCCCTTTTGAGATAACTCATCCCATGTTGAAGAACAATAATTGTTAGGAAGTTTTCCCTTGTGTTCTGGTCTTGGTCTATACTATGATTTTATTACAGTAGGGAAATAATAGATGTTGAAGATCTGTTCAGTGATGACAGCAATTGTTCCCTGTAGGCATAGAGAGTTGTCTAGGGTGCTAAGAGTTTAAGTAACTTGCCTATAGTCACATTGCTGGTATGTGTGAGAGACATGCTTTGGACCCGTCTTTCTACCTCTAAGGTGGTCTTATTCACTGCACCATAATGTATCATATCATTCCTCTTAAAACTTTCTTTTTGCCAAGTTTACCATTTGCTCCTCATTCAACCATCTGGAATTATGCAGAACAACTCTAGTGTCTCCTTATAATGGCTCATTAAAGTACTTGAAGTCTGCTAAGCTGTCTATACCACTATCTCATGCACACAGTTACTTTTTTTCTTTCAGGCAAAATAGCTTCATTTTCTTCAATTGATCCTCCTATGACACGATTTCAGTCCCCTCACTTTCCCAATGATCTTTATTAGACATTGGATCTTTATTAGATCTTTATATGCCAACTTGCCGATATCTGTCCGAGATATTGGCACCTGGAACTGAACATAATGTTAAAGATGTGAAAAGAACAATGCAACCATCTCCTAACTTGAACAGGGCATTTTATGTTTCTATTAATGCAGTGGAAAATTGCATTAACTTTTCTGGGTGCTATATCATAGTGTTTGTTGAGTTTGAAGTTCACTATAACCTCAGGTCTTTTTTTAAACATGAATTGTTTTTCACTCATATATCCTTTACCTTATGAGAAATGCCAAGGTCACCCACTGCACTCCAAGTCATCAGCAGTCATCTTGACTTTTGCCACTGAATTTCGATGACTCTGGAGGAGAAAGTGAGGCTACCTCACTTAATCCCAGTTCAGGGGAGAGTTAAGACATCGCCTGGCGATTCATTGGTTCTCTTTGAGAACAAGGAATATACAACAACTTGAACAGTTGTTTTTTTAAAACCTAAGTGTGAGACAGGTTTGCATTTATTATATTAGAATGAGTTTGTGATTTTAGTCTGTTGAAAGCTTTTATGTCTTGATTCTCTCATCTAATTTGTTAGGTTTCCCTCAACTTACCATGATATGCAAATTATTTTTACATGAGAATTGTCTTTGTTACTATGAATTTGATAAATACAACCATGAACTTTTGCTTATGTCAAGAACAGAAAAAGAGGACTGATTATGTATGATGCCATGAAATTCTGCAAAGTTCATCTCATTTAAAAATTATGGATGCATATGTAATATAACATGACAATTCCAACACTATCCAGCTTGTTTTTGTTCCCTTTTGATTTTCATTCTGCTCTCTCTTCTGTATATTTTAAAAATGTTTCATTGATAATTTTTCCTTACAATTTTTTTGGTAGCACTATAACTACTTCCTGATTCCTTCCCATGCCTCTTTCCCCCACTCCAAAACCCTCCCTTCTGACAAGTGTAGTCAAGCGAAAAATAATCTACACATTGGATGCATCTGAGAATGTATCTATCATTCCATACTTCTAGTCCATCACTTTCTAATTGAGATAAGAAGCAAATTTCATTATTACTTTCCTGGAATCATGTTTGATAATTGTATGTATCATAGTTATTAAGTCTTTCACAAATGTTACCCTACTCAGTATTTTGGTTATTGCATAAATGCATGAATTGTTCTGGTTCTACTTAGTTCATTCTGTACTAATTAATGCACATCCTCCCAGGTTTCTTTGAATCCATCCTTTTATCTTGCTTACAGTAGAATAATATTCCATTACATTTGGATAAACAATTTGTTTAGCTATTTTCCAAGTGATGAATAGCTATTTTGTTTCATTTTCTTTACTACAGTAAAAAGTAATGCAAATTTGATGAACATATTTGTAATCTATTTCCTCAGTCAAGATATTTATAAAAAGATAGAATAGAACTATGATCCAAGGTAGAGCCCTGTGATATTTCACTAGAGACTGTTTCACTGACTGACATTGATCTATTACTCAACACTTTTTGTAACTGATCAGTTTAAGTTTGCATCTCCAGCCTGCTCTAAATTCACCTCACAGCCCTATCATTAGCCTTATCTCTGTCCTGTCCTCAAAAATGTGATGAGAGATATTATCCAGTTTCTTGTTATTGACAGACAATTAGATGATGCAGCAGGTAGAATGTGGGGCATGAAGTCAATAAGACTCATCTTTCTGAGTTCAAATCTGTAGCTTCTCACTATCTGTGTGACTCTGGGCAAGTCACTTAATCCTGTTTGCCCAGTTCCTCATTTATAAAATGATCTGAAGAAGGAAGTGAAAAACCATTCCAATATCTTTGCTGAGAAAACCTCAAGTAGGATCAAAAAGAATTGGACATAACTGAAATGACTGAACAGTAACCACAATGAAGTCTCCCTTAGAGAAATCCAGGCAGACTGTGACTGTGGCATTCTCTTACTCTGCTAATCTATTTATCTTGTCCAAAAAAAGATATATTATTAGTTTCTCATAACTATGGGAGTAATGATATTGGGAGAAAACTCAAACAAAATGAAGAGATATACATTCTAACTATTTAAAAACTATCTCCTCCTGAAGCATTTCCCCTCTTTTAAAGGTTCTATTTGGCAGTTGTTATTTGAATAATAAGCTGAACCTAAGAAGTATTTTATAAAGAAAAATGTAAAATTTTTTTGCAGCCTCAACTGACCCAGGCCAACAAACCTTCTGGCATCTTTTTGCTTTTATTTTTTGGATGATTCATTTTAGTTCTAAATTTTCTCCTTCCTTCCATCCCTTCCCCACCCACTGAGAAGGCAAGAAATGCAATATCCATTATACAAATTAAGTTATGCAAAATATATTTTCATATTAGCCATGTTGCAAAAAAACCAATAAAAATAAAGGGAAAAAATATGTTTCCATCCTTACTCAGAGATCATCAGTTCTCTCTCTGGGGATGGATAGCATTTTCACCTTGAGTCCTTTGATCATTGTATTGATCAGCGTGAGTCTTTTCCAGCTGAGTATTGTTACAATATTGCTGTTACTGTGTATAATGTTCTCCTTGTTCTTCTCACTTCACTTTGCACTAGCTCATATAAATCTACCTAGGTTTTTTCTGAAAACACTCCCCTTGACATTTCTTATAACACAATAGTGTTCCATCACAATCACATAACACAACTTGTTCAGTCATTATATAATTGATAAACATCCCCCTCAATTTCCAGCTCTTTGCCACCAAAAAAGACCATTTATATTTGTGTGTGTGTGTGTGTGTGTGTGTGTGTGTGTATATATATATGTATACTATTTCCTTTTCCTTTGATTTCATTGGGATACAGACCTAGTAGTAATATCACTGGATCAAAGGATATGCATAGCTTTATAATCTTTTGGGGATACTTCCTGTGGCCATAGTTGTCCAAGAACATTCAGACCAGTTAACAACTCCACCAACAGTGCATTAGTGGATCTATTTTTCCACATCCTCTTTAGCATTTGTCATTTTACTTTTCTGTCTGTCACATGAGCCAATCTGATGGATGGGAGGGCACTTTGGATTTGTCTAAGTTTACATTTCTTTAAATTATTAGTGCTTTAGAGCATTTTAAAAATATGTGTATTGATGGCCTTCTCTTTTGAAAACTGCCTATTCATATCCCTTGACCATTTATCATTTAGAGGAATGACTCTTACTGTTCTAAATTTGGCTCATTTCCCGATATATTTGAGAAATATGACTTTTATCAGAAAAACTTACTATAAAATTTCCCCTCTTCCTTATTTTTCTGTTTTCTTTTGAATTCTGGCTGCATTGTTTTTGTTTATGCAAAACTCTTTTTATTTAAAGTAGTCAAGATTCTCCATTTTGTCTCCTGTGATCCTCCCTGGGAACTTATTTAGCTTATATGAAGGAATTGCCTTTGATTACTCAACCTAGGGAGCTGTAATCTTGATAAAAATATTGTTGGCTCTTGGCAATGGTTTTTAAATAGTAAGATTTTTTTTTTTAAAGGCTGAGACTTATTCACAGTGTTGGTGGAGCTGGACATCACAATGGAGGTAGAATGGTTACCAGGGGTGAAAGAAGTTTTCCTTGAAAAAACTGCTGGAGTTTTAAAAACCAAATATTTTGTTGTATCTCAGATTAATGAGGTACCAGAAAGTGAGTGGGAAAGGGTTCTTGGTAGTAGAGGGTCTGTATCCAGCCCTGTTTACCACCAATTTGCTCTGTGACTTTGGGTAAGTCACTTCTCTCTGGGTCTTAGTTTTCTCATTGGTAAAGTCATTTAAGCTGTTGGACCTTCAGTTTCCTCATCTGTAAAATGGAAGTCCCAGGAGATCTGGGTTCAAATTTTGTTTCTGGTACTTAGGAGTTATTTTTCTAGTCTGTAATGTGGGAATCAGCACGGTTCAAGGTTGAATCTTGACTCTATCACTTTGCATCTGGGTGATCATAGGCAAAACTCCAAGTCTCAGTTTTCTTAGCTGTGCAATGGGGATAACAACACGGGGAATGATGCCAAATGCTTTGCAAACCTGAAAGTATTCTTTAAATATCACCTACTTCATAGGACTCTTATGAAGATCAAGATGAACTATGAATACTGGAAGAAATTTAAAAACTTTCAAGTGCTAAAAAATGGAAAGAAGTATTACTGTTTGCCTGGATAGCATCCTAGCCTAGTAGCATGAATAAAAACATCTTGCCATTTCTGTTTTGGTTGTTGTAGGAGCCTATATGACTTTGCGGCATTGCTTGGTAGAAGGTTATAAATGATGTATCAGAAAAAATCCAGCAGCAAATCCACCACCAGAAATCTTGGTTTGATACAGTTCTATTCACTGCTATAGAAGTTCAGAGACCACCAGAGAATTCTGCAGAGTTCAGAAGTCCAAGATAAAATTAAAAAAAGGTTCCCTTTCCCTCCACATTCTAAAGCATTCAACTACTTTCTATTCTCTGGATGTTTCAAAAGACTAGATTAATTTCAGTGTGAGGGCTCTCCCCCTTAGCTCTTCAATACTTGGGAAGTCACCCCCAGGAGTTTTTCTGCATATCATACTTCCACAGTGGTTGTTTAAGAAATGATCAGTGTACCAAGTAGGGCAAGATAGAAGGATTTCATTTAAAGCCATTCACTGACAAGGTACTGCTTGGATTGGGATTATCTGATATAAAGATGGGAAATACAGTTTTAGAAGAGAATCCAGAATATATCATTCTGTTACTTTTATTTTTTAAATCTATTCCCTCAGTTCCACTTTTATATAATTTCATCATATCCATATTATCCATAGCAATAGATGTAATTTTTTGACATAATTTAAAGTTTTGGATTTTTTTCTTAACTGGTTCCTCTATGGATGCTAGGGCAGGTGAGTGGAGCAGTAGATAGAGTGCTAGGCCTGGAGTTAGAAGGATCTGAGTTCAAATATAGCTTCAGATAGTTCCTAACTGTGTGATTTTGGGCAAGTCACTTAACCCTGTGTGCCTTAGTTTCCTTACCAATGAACTAGAAAAGGAAATGACAAACCACTCCAGTATCTATGCCAAGAAAACCCCAAATGGGGTCACAAAGAATCAGACACAACAAAGAATGACTGATGGACAACAAAAGAATGGATAGTGCTTTATGTATTTGCTCTTTAAGTTTCTTTGTCTCAGTTTGTCTGATTAAGGAGAACTATGTTAGGCTTACTGCAGGAGGTTGAATTTTAGTTGATATTTGAAGGAATCCAAGGGAGCTGGAGGTGGAGATAAAGTGGGAGTTAGTTCCATGCATAGGAGATCAGCCAGCGAAATGCCCAGAATTGGAAAATGAAGAATTGTGTGGGAGGTATAGCAAGGATATTGGATTGCAAAGCATGTTGAGGAGAATAAGATGTTGGATGACAGGAAAGGCATTTCAAACAGGTTATGATGGGCTTTAAAAACCACATAGAGGATTTAATATTTGAAAGTGGAAGTGATAGGGAGCTACAAGTACCAACCTGCACTGAAAGAGGACATTTCCAGCAAAAGAAACAGCATGAACAAAAGATTTGGGAGCTCTCTCTGAATATATGCATATTTAAATACATAATACGCATGTGTCAGCACTGAATTTTTAGGGTTGTTTTCAAGGAAACCCTCTGTCATTCTAGTAAGCACCTTCTCCTCCCAGCATCCTGTGGGTTTCACATTGAACCCCTTCCTAGTAGATCTTTATTGTCCATGTAACTTTGCTTTGTTCTTTAAGTAGAATGTGCAGTCAAATAAAAATGCATTTATTAAGTACTTACTATGGGTCAGATGCTGTGCTAAGTTCTGAAGATACAAATGCAAGGAAAAAGAAAGCCACTCTCTGCCCTAAAGGAGCTTCCATTATCACAGAAGAAGACAACATGAAAAAGGAAGCTGAAAGCTGGGGGGAGGAGGGGAGCAGAAACAGGGATGCACCTGCATAGGGGAATGGAGGTGAAATCCCTTAAATGAAGGATGGATGGTCCGTGTCTTTTTTCAAAATATAAACTGTAGACTCCTTTCTTTTTCCCTCATGGAGTACACTTTCCTCTAGAGACAACACTGGACTTGGAGTCAGGAAGACTTGAGTTAAAATCCAAGCTCAGATGTTTATTGCGTGACTTGTGTGACCAGAAGTGTATGACCTTGGGCAACTTACTTAACCTCTATTTGCCTCAGTTCCCTCTACTGTAAAATAGGGCTAATAGTAACATCTACTCCAGGGCTGATGTGAAAATCAAATTTTTGAAGTTCTCAGCACAGGGCCTGGCACACAGTAGGTGCCATATAAATGCTCATTCTCTTCCCTTTTCCCTTTTTAGAATGTCTGGTGGACTTCTGAATTCATGAATTGATTTTTTTTATGATTCATACAAAAAAGACTTCATTGTTAATGACTGAACCCCAAAGACATGTGTGCATTTAATTAACTTTTTTGATTCGTAAAATTATTTCTTAAATTATCAACATCATTTTTGTTAAAACTTCTATGTAGCTACTTCTTTTTCTTTCCATTTCTATTTTATCTTCTGGTTCTAGAATATCAGGGCAGTTTTCCTTGATAATTTCTTGGAAGATGATGTCTAGTTCTTTTTTTGATTATGGTTTTCAGGTAGACCAATAATTTTTAAATGATCTCTCCTGGATCTATTTTCCAGCTCAGTTGTTTTTCCAATGAGATATTTTGCATTGTCTTCTATTTTTTTCATTCTTTTGGTTTTGTTTTGTAATTTCTTGGTTTCTCATAGTCATTAGGTTCTATCTGCTCCATTCTAATTTTTAATTCTATTTTCTTCAGTGAGCTTTTGAAACTCCTTTTCCATTTGACCCATTCTGCTTTTTAAGGTATTCTTCTCCTCATTGGCTCTTTGGACCTCTTTTGCCATTTAATTTAGTCTATTTTTAAAGGTATTATTTTCTTTAGCAGTTTATGGGTGTCCTTTAGCAAGCTTTTGACTCACTTTTCATGATTTTCTTGCATCACTCTCATTTCTCTTCCCAATATTTCTTCCACCTCTCTTACTTGATTTTCAAAATCCTTTTTGAGCTTTTCCATGGCCTGAGACCATTGCATATATTTTTTGGAGGTTTTGGATGCAGATGGCATTCATTGCTCTTTCTCATTCAAATGACTGTGCTCTGCTCTGAACCTGGGGCAATAGACCTTTCCTGTCAGCCTTCCATGTTGTCTTAGGCTGGAAATATCCTTCACTCTGTCACTTTCTGGCTTCAGCTGCTCTAGAATTTGTTTAGAGTCATTTTTAAAAAGTATTTTATAGGCTATAGAGGTAGAACAAGAGCAGGTCTATCCTACTTAGCCATGTTGGCTCTGCCTCCCATAGCTTTTATCTCTTTACTGACAGCAGGAGTTCTCCAGGACTGAGACTGTTCATTTCAATTCATAGGCATTTATCTGCCTTTTTAGTGTTATCCTTTATAATATGTTCTTTTGTCTCTACTTTCTTCACTTCATATCAGTCTTGTATTTCTCAGAATTACTCACATTCTTATGTGTTCTCTATATTTTAAAGTCTGACTTTGAACTTCTTTGAGTTTAATGCCAATTCCACCCCAATCTCCACCAGCTATGTATGCAATATTTTCTGAGTAGGAGTGAGTTAAACTAGGTGTGCAAAATGTGAGAAAGGTGAAGGAAGTTGAATGACAAGTGAGGAAAGAAGGAGGACAAGTCATCAGAGATTATAGAGGATTAAGATTACAAACTGGAAGGATTCATAAATGTTATCTAATCCAAGCCCTACATTCTATAGATGAGTAAACTGAGGCCCAAAGAGGTCATATGGTTTGACCTAGTAGAGTTCCTAGCATACAACAGGCATTTAACAAATGCCTTTGACTGATTTCCTGATTTGTAAAAGAGCACAGTTAGTTGACATAAGAAATGGCAATATGCTAACTTATATTCTCCAACTCCAGGCCTACTTTGTAAGCAGGTGGAACAATGTGTCCCATTGTTGGGCACATGGCTGTGTGTCTTGTACACAGTTGGTGTCTTGTACATAGTAAGTGCCTGATAAAAATTTAATTCATTGTTGGCAAAATATTGCTATCCTTTGTACATAGTAGATGCTTAGTAAAAATTTATTGATTGGTTGGCAAATATTGCTGTACTAGAATAAATGTTGCTTGGAAATTTCTTTAATTTGAATTCTGGTTAATGCAATGCACATCCCTGAAGATAAAGAATAGGTAACTGATCATGTTGTCTGTGAAACAAACCCTTATTTTCCCATGAAGCCCGTGAAGTCCTACCTCCACATCTGTCCTTTTTTCTCTTCTTTCCAAATTCAAGGCTAAAATATCCCTGTTCTCTTCCTCTTCTAACCTCTTAATTATAACTACAGCACTCCATCAGGCTCTTGTAATTTCCCATGTCCCTCCTGCAACATGTAGCTAAGGAAGCAAAACCATTTTGAAGGCTGATTCTTTACTTCAGAGCTTTGGTCTCATTGTGATTCATTTTGGAAGGAAATATGTCAGGTGTGTTCCATAATGTTGACTTTGGAAGATGGATATGTCAGGATAGTTTTAAGGTTAACAATGACTTTATTTTCCAAGTAAGACCTGATCTTTGAGGAAGAGAATTTTGAATTATTATTGCCAGGGGCCAATGTGTATCTAATTGGTTATTGATTACTGCATGAAATATGAAAATAAACTTGTCAGATGAAATCCTCACTGGACTATTTGAGTGAGTTATAAGAGTTCCAGTAAAATGATTTTGGAGGGACTGGTGTGACCGATTAATATGTAATTAATTCATCTGGAAAAGCTAAAAGAATAATTAATCAGAGATTTTTTCCTGAAGTGGGATATGTGCCATTTTTTTTAACTGCTTAAGGTACATTTAGTTGAAATGTCTATTGATAACAGGTATTTCATTTCTCAAGTTCAAAGAAGAAATAATTTTCAGTCAAAAACATTTATTAAGTGCTTATTATGTTCCAGGCATCATACTAAAATGTGGGAATACAAAAGAAGGCAAAAATAATCTCTGTCCTGAAGGAGTTTATATTTTAATGGTGGAGATAACATGTAAACAATTAGGTACATGCAAGACATATACAGTAAAAAGACATACTTTAGCAGCTAGAGGAGGCCAGGACAGCCTTCCATAGAAAGTGGAAATTGAGATGAGTCTTGAAGGAAGCCTTGGAAACTGAGAGGGGGAGGTGAGGAAGCAAAGCATTCCAGACAGCCAGTGCAGAGATACAGGCTATGAAATGATCATGAGCACGCTTCAAGGCAGAGCTGGAACTGGAATCATACCAATTCAGTGATATTTTAGAGGGAAGGATGGAGTCCAGTCCTAGTGGGTTTAATTGGTTTCCTGCCCTTGCTGTCACTGAGGGTGGGTGGGCAGGCTAATGTCTTGCCAGGGACTGGCCAACCAGTCAGTAAACTGTGAGTTTCCAGCTTGGAAAGGATGAATCCAGAGTTAGGGGGGTGGGTTAGAAGAAGAATATTTCAGAGAAGAGATAGGGCTGAAAGAAGGGGATGGTAAGTAGGAGGAGTGGGCATGGCTAGGGAATACAGAGTTTATTAGAGAAAGATTATGCTAGGAAAAGAGGAAAAAAACCCAAACAACACCAGAAGTTTTATCCTAGACTATAGTAGACTATCACAACAAACATTTGTTAAGCTCCTACTATGTTCTGGGCACTGTGCAAGGAGTTGACAATGCAATGACAAAAAAAGAGAAATTGATCCCATAAGAGAAACAACTGATAACATAAGTTGTTGATGTGGTTCAGTAGTTTCAGTTTGTTCCTGGATCTTTGTGACCCCATTTGAGGTTTTTCTGGCAAAGATCCTAAAGTGATTTGCCATTTCCTTCTTGAGCTCATTTTATAGATAAGAAACTGAAGCAAATTCTTGGCCAAACTCACACATTTACTAAATATTTGAGGCCAGATTTGAGCTCAGGAAGGTGAGTCTGCCTAACTTCAGACCTGGTAGTCCATCTACTGTTCCACCTAGCTTCTTTGACATATATAAGAAAATGCAAAATCTATATCAAGTAATTTCTGGGAGAAGGACACAGGTTTAATATGAAGGACAGTTTGTTAAAAACAGAAGTCAAATGGAATAAGAACAGAAGAAGGTATGATGGAGAAGGGATTTATGGTCAGGAAAGGAAGCTGAGGCAGATGAAAAATAAAAAGAATTGGGTGATACAAAAAGACAGTACAATGTAGAGGTTTTGAGTAAAGGACTTGGAGTCAGGAAGACCTACCCAAGTTTAAAATCCTGTCTCAGACACTTCGCTAGTTATATGACCCTAGAAAATAACCTAATGTCTCTCAGATTCAGTTTCTTCATCTGTAAAAAAGAGAGCAATAAAAGCTCCTAAATCTCAAGGTTGTTGTGAGGATCAAATGAAACATTTTAAAAATGCTTTGCAAACTTTAAAGCATTTTATAAATGCCAGTGACAATGATGATGTTTTTCAGCTTTAAAAGTAAATAAATATCAACTATTGAGGCCAAATCACTGGCCCGATCCAAGAGGAAATGCAGGTTTCTTTCTGTGCTGCATATTTTTTCCTCTGGTGAAAAACCAAACCTGTGTCTCTGTCCTACATTCCGTGAGCACATCTATGATCACTGCCACTTGGGCACTGGGGAGCAGTAGGACCAAATAATCATGTTATCACCTATTGTTTCGTGTCAACTGATCCGAATGTGGTTCTTTAGAACTGGCAAGGCAGCATCATTTGGTAAGTGTGGGTCCAGGGCTTCAATTTCAATTGAATAGCATTTAAGAGTATTTCCTTTATAGAAAAGCTGTGGCTGGACCTGTATTATTCACAAAAGACTCCTGAGAGCAGCAAGGCCCTTCGAGGAAATAAAGGGCCTTTTTATTTTCTATATTTTAGCATGAATAAGACAACTTTCAAACCTCTTAGTCATGACATATTGAAAACAGGGCTTGCAAATAGAGAGTGTGCTCTCTGATATAAATGATTATAGTGTCTCTTTGATGTTCTGTGCAGTGAAATATCCAGGACCACATTCAAGGTTGAATGGGCAGTCTCTGAATATGCACAGATTTAATGTATGTATATATGTGTATGTATGTATGTAATATATGTATATATTACATACACACACACACACACATATATATGTGTGTGTGTGTGTGTGTGTGTGTGTGTGTGTGTGTGTGTGTGTTGCCTTTGGTAAACTGTCATAAGGCGTAACATGGAATCGAAATTTAGGAAAGTCCAACGTTGATCCTGCAATGAATGCTTTCCCAGCTGTGTAGAAAGTGCCTATAATTGTGTTGGGTTACCATGTCCTTTCAGAACCCTGGTCATGATAACAAGGCATCAGAGGAGGACTTTGATGGGACATCTTTGCCTTGTTTGCATTGCACCACAGCATCAAGCACAGCTCCTTGTAGCATAAATTAACTAGTATTGTGTGTTGAATAAATAAATGAAGAAGTATTTTCAAATGACTGGATCTACATGATGCTACAGAAAGATACAAAGGTAAGTCACTGGAAAATTAAAAAGAAATAACTAATGTCTTTCCCCCAGCTATATATTTTCCATAGGCAGATGAATCAGAGAGAGAGACAGACAGAGAAAGAGAGAGAGAGAGAGAGACAGAGAGAGACAGAGAGACAGAGAGAGACAGAGAGACAGAGAAAAAAGGAAAGGAGAGGAGAGGAGAGGAGAGGAGAGAAACACTCCTTTATAGCAAACACTTGCTGAAAATGCAGTAAAGATCAGTTTATTTTTATCAAGAGATAAAACCAATTGCATAAATACATACAGCAGCTAAAGTTTGGGAATAATAAGAAACTTCTGCAAATAAATGAAGCTAGTATAGCAAGCAATAACAAGGCAGAGGAAAAGGGAAGAACCTGAGGGAGAAAAAACTCACCAAGACTCAGTGGCAGCAATAGTCGGGGAAGCTGCAAAATTCACTCCTTCCTTGGGTCAGTCGTAGCCTTGCAATGCCCTTCTTTTGCTATCAGCTGGCCTCTGGTGCTGGCCTGTGGTTTCTAAAGTTTCCAGAAGCTTCTGTCTCCTATGATTCTTCAGTCCCTCCTTTGAGCGGTGAAGAATGACACTTCTCATTGACCTCATTATGGATAAGGAGCTGCACACATTTCCTTTGGGTTTCCTAAATGGCAGCATTTCCCAGAGCTGCTCTTCATGGGGAGCTTAGTCAGGAGGGTACATATTAGACTAGAAGAATTAAGGATGAAAAAGAGAGGCAAGGTCAATGAAAGGACTTGGAGGCATTCTTGTAAGTTGAGCAAAGCAGTGCTCTTGACAAGGAAAGAGAAGGGAGGTTTTTGAAGCAGAGGATCAGGAACTACATTGGGCAAAGATATTGGAACCAAGGGCCCTTGGATCAGACAAAAGAGAGGCTGATCATTTGTCCATTGTCCTGGGATGATATTCAGTATTTTTGGTACTTTTGCAGAGATAAATAGAAGGACAAGGACAGAGGTCTGTTGCTTTTGGAAAGTCAATTTGGTAGTTTAGTATGACAGGAATTTTTCCAGTCTGTCCTATGGAGTTGGCCTTTGTGTGATGGAAGGAGAAAGGGATTCATATAGCAATAAATCAGATACAAGAAAGAGGGAACAAGGGCAGAAGAGCCTTTATTAAGTTAACCCTCTTATGTGATCACAAATAGATAAAGTTGCCACCTTCCACACCTCTTTTCCTTCTAAGGATGGAATACGAAGGGATGACAAGGGACCCTTGGATTGAGGCTGTAATTATCATAAAAGAGTCAGTATTGTTCATAGGATCAGAGCTCTAGATTTCAAAGAGACCATCTAGTCCAGTCTTATCATTTTACAGATATGAAAACTGAGACCCTGGGAAGTTAAGTGACTTTCTCAAAGTAGTACAGGTAGTAAGTATCAAAGATGGGATTTGAACCCAAGTTCTCTGACTAACACCAGGGCTCTTTCCACTGAGTTGTGCTGACTGTAGTTGCTTATCCTGGAGGTTCTATTTTGAACTTTTAGACAAAGGAAAAAGAAAATATCAAAGATAAATTATTAAAGAGGGTAGGGGAGGATAAGAGTACAGTGCTTTGAGATGGTCTTTTACTGGAATTTTGACTTGTTTTTATTGTAAGTTTTCAGTGTGTCTTAAAAAAAAGTGCAGCACACAAAGAAACCATTTAATTTTGGCTTGGGCCACTGGTTTGACCTGAATAGTCAGTATTTATGTATTTGCTTTTATAGCTGAAAACCACAACAATAATAGCAGAAATAATATTGAGAGTTAGCGTTTGTTTATACAACCCTTAGAAGGTTTTTTTAACGGCACATTGTTTTTGGTGTAGAAGAAATCCCTTCCTCTTCTCCCTCTTCCTTCTTCTCTTCCTCTCCTTTGCTTTCTTCATCTTCCTCCATAATGAACTCTTTTATATTCAGCTCTCAGTTATCTGATGTCTCTCCTTTTTTCTTCCTTCCACATTGCTCGATGTCTTTTCTGGAGGGATGCTCATTTTAGCGTCCCCAGATTGCCTGGCAGGTGGCCTACAGAATCCTCTCTGTGAATGTTAGCAGATGCTTATCGGAGCATGTCAACAAATTTGCTCAGACATTTGCAAATGTCCAGGCTGTTCCTCCTTCTCAAGTTTCCCTCGTGCGCTGATGGGATGAAAGAGAGTGGGAAGAAGTGAAACAGCAACACAAACTGACCCCTGTAGACTCATCATTACCTCCCCATTGGCCCACTGGGAGCATTTTAGCCCTCTCAGATCCATTACCAAGCTGGAATCGTTCCAAGGTTGCTAACAGCTGGAGCCATTGGTGGGGGGCAGAAGCAGGGGTGTAAGAGAGATGGAAGCAACACTTATTTATGCAGGTTATTGGGTTGTCTTTTATTTTCTCCCTTAGTTTGGTCACTCCTTCCATCCCTCTGGTGGTAGAAGGGACTCAGAATATGGGGGGAGAGCACTAGATTTGGATTCAGAGAAGCTGGCTTCTAATTCTGGTTCTGCTGTTTACCCCCTCTGTTACCTTGAACAAGTCTTCATTTCTCAGGGCCTCGAGTCCATCTTCTATAAGGGAGAAACGCATTTATTAATCACCTACTATGTGCCAGGCACTATGTGCTTTACAATTATTTTTTTCATTTGCTCCTCACAACAACCCTGTGAGGTGGGTCCTACTATAATCTTCATTTTGCATTTAAGGATACTGAGGCAAAAATGCTAAAAGCATGAAAGCTACTGGGTTGAACGTGGTCCTAGATCATAAAATTGTAGGATCATAAAATTATTTTTTTTGCATGAGAAGGGATCTTAGAGTCCATTGAGAATACTTAGAGATGAAGAATCTTGAGACCCAGAGAGGTTAAGCAACTTGTTCAAAGTCACACAGTTGGAGATAGAAAGTGAACCAGGTTCTTTGGCTCCAAATCCAGCCCCTTTTCCATTGCAACATGTTGCCTCTCTATTATTTCTAGAGCTCAGACACAGAGCTTAAGAGTCATTCCTTTGACCCTAGACGAACCTGCAATTTCTGGGCTGGACTTTAGCCATCTCTGCCATTTAAATTTAATTCTTGGGAACTGATCGACCAGGAAATAGATTTAGAAGCAAACGAAAGGAAATGTGTTGGACTCTTGGCTGGCATTTCCACCTGAGAATGGTAGCAATTTATTAGATAACTGAGCCTTGAATGAACAAATCACCACCATTTCTTTTTCTGTTGTTCTTACTTCTATCTCATCATCCCAGAGGGTGAGCTGGTAACTGAATAAAATTCACATTCCATTCGACTCTCGGTTTGCTTGTTCCTTTGGTTATTAGAGGGACAAATCTCTTGGAAGATGTTATCTTGCTGCTACAGTTAAGAACCATAATAGGTCTCCAATAATGTAAAGAAAGATAGATCTGCAACAGCTGAATTGTTTGGGGTCATAATTTAGATGCAATGGCAGAGCTCTGGAAAAGCTTCCATAGCATATTTTTACCCTTATGGCCTGTCTCTGAGAGTCATTGTTAGCTAGCTCTCTCTTCATGATGGAAAAATTCATTCCCATGTTTGAGTTGAGAAAAAAAACACAACCTAGAACCCAAACCAACCAACTAAACAAAAATCTAATATATTTTACTTGAAAATAACTCTTTTACCAATTGTCTTAATGATAAACTTTAGACATTTTAGGGTATTTTAAAATTTATAACTGCAACTAGCTCTATGTACTTCAAAGACAACACTCCACTGATATTATTTGGGAAGCCTCCCAGAGTCTAATGGAAAAGAGGCAGAAGGCCTGGAATCATGTTTGAGCTACTCAGCTGACAAGCTATGGCCAAGGTCTCTGCTTTCTTCATGTGTAAAATGGAAGTGATAATGGCTGTCCTCATTACCTCATGGAATACCCAGGGAGACAAACTATAACATTGGATGAAAAATCATACTAAAAACCAGAAAAATGTATAAAATAAAGTTATTAAAAAATCATTTTCTGGAAGAGAAAACAAAAGCAGGTCAAATGATTCGCCAAGAATTGAGATTAGAATTCAAGTTCAAGTTTAAGGCTTTGCCCAGGAAGTTCAGGATGGTACAGTTTGACCAGACCAATGGTCCACTTGGCAATTACTGCTACCATCATCAATGCTTGCGTTGACATCTCCTCCTCATATTCATCTATATTCATAGATATGTTTAAATGACTTCTCTTTTGGAGAAGAGTCAACCATTGCCTTTAGAATCAAATGTAAACTCTTTAGCTTTCAAAGTCCCACATAACCTCGAGTTCCAGCTTCTTTGAACATTATTTCCTTCCTGTCCTCTGACATACAGCCAAAGTGACCTTCTCTTTGTTCCTTACACATGATGTATCATTTCCCAATTCTTTGCCTTTGTTCTTGTTATCTACCCATGCTTGTGATGTTCTCCCTCCTGACATAAGACTCATCGAATCCCTTTCTCCCTTCAAGACGTAAGTTAAGCACCATTTTCTGAAGCCTTTCTAAATCTTCTCATATACTAGTGACTTCTCTCCTAAACTACACTATAATTAACTACTTTATATATATATATATCTATATATCTATATATATATATATATATATTTATTTATTTATTTTGTATGCTTTATAAATATATGTATATATTTTCTTTATATTTTTATTGAATGTGTGTATATATATCCTTATTGCTCTCCATTAGAATTCATTCACTATATTTTTATATCCACAAGGCATCTAGGTAGCTCAGTGGATAGAGTGCCTGGCCTAGAGTCAGGAAAACTCAACTCCCTGAGTTCAAATCTGACCTCAGATGTACTAGTTGTGTAATTCTAGGCAAGTCACTTTGATCAACTCAGTCACCTTTTCTGCAAAATGAGCTGGAGAAGAAAATGACAAACTACTTCAGAATCTGCCAAGAAAACCCCAAATGGAGTCATGAAGAGTGGAACGTGATTGAAGAACCAAATTTATATACCCAGTACCGATGCCCAGATATTGCTTTTCCCTACTTGTAGGTGTTTAATCAATACATGGTGGCTGATTGACAAATGATAATGTATACTGTTCTAGCTATAACTCTGTCTAGAGTTTTGGGAGATTTGCATTTTCCCAGAGGGCTAGGTTACATGAAGTGTTTCATTAGCCTCACTAGAAACCTAGTAGGAACTTGTGTTTCCAGTTACTCCATGTGGCCTAGTAGCATTGACTCATTAGGATGTCTTGTATAGGTTCATTTTTAAGTTGATTAGGTAAGGATCTCTACTAAAGGGTCTCCTCTGATACCTGACTGTGGCATAGAGGTGACATTTGGGTTCTTAAAAACTGTACTAGGAGAGGAAAAGCTCTATTTCTACCAAGTTAGAAAGTCTTTGAGTATTGTTTTAGTATTGGAGGACTAGTTTAGATAAATTTGTAGTAGCTTGTTACCAGGTTAGTCACAGGATGATGAATTTTTGGCAGCCACAAAAATAGTACAAGAATGTTTTCTAAGGTCTAAAGGGACTGTGATCTGTACCAGAGATGGCAGTAAAAGCATCAACAAATAGTTAGCTTGATTTCTTTGCTATTTTAAAGATCAGTGTTCCAGTTGACCTAATACTGAAGGATTTGGATAAACCTATTCTAACGGCATTTTGGATTTATCTGCATTAGTTATGCTTGCTTGAACAGACTAAATCTGTTAAGTGAAGAAGCTACCAAAATCAGGCCTTGGTTATTAGAAATATGATGTAGCTTGAGAAGTAAAAGGCAGTAGGCAAAGGAAAAAAGAATTCAAAGCAGCAGGGGACAATCAGTGTGAGAGAGATCCAGCAATAGGCAAGTTAGATGTCCAAGCAGATGGTAGAATATGGTGGCCATGGATATGGAATTTAATAATAAATGTAACTTTAGGCATAAGATAGGACTGATTTTGGGTACCCAAGACTCAATGGTGGGTACCAGACTTCAGGGACAAGAGTAGAGTAAAATATAAACTTCAGAGCCTGTACCATGCCTGGCACATAGTTCCATCACTAGTTAGGGTAAGAAAATCATACCTCTAGAATTAAAAGGGACCTTGGAGGTCATCTAGTCCAACTCATTCACTTTACAGGTAAGAAAACAGGCCCAGAGAAAAGTGACTTGCCCAAGGTCATAAGGTGATATTTCAGAATTGGTATCGAACTCAGGTGCTGCATCATCCTTTTAAATGTAGTCAGTCACTGAACATTTATTCGTCACATACTATGTGTACTCTATACTGTCTCCCAAGTAGGCACTTAATTAATGTTTGTGGAACTAAATTGAAATTGAATAGGAAGGATGGGGATGTGACAAGGCAGGAGGAATTAATGGAGAAGCAAAGAACTCAGAAGGAACTTAGGCACAAAAGGAAAGGAAGATAAATCAGGGCCCTTACTGGAACTGTGATAAGGTAGAGACATGGCAACAAGGAAAAAGACAGGCATTCAGTTACTGAAAATGAGATATAAGGTTAGAACATAATGCTGAGATTGGCTTACCAGCCTCAATTGCCTTAATGTCAGAGGGCTACTGGAGCCAGTTCAAATTGCCAGAGAATCAATTGTCCAGTTTTCAGTGTGAATATTTATACCTCTGAAATCAGCAAATGCTATAAATTAGGGTTTGATTTATTTTTTGTTTGTCTAGACTTAAAAAAAAGGAATGGAGAATGTGTTAATGATGCAAATTCAACTTTAAAGTGTGTGCTACATACATTCTCTACCCTCACCCTCACCTGAAAGTCCATTGTTAAATATTTATAGCCACATCCCTGCTTAATATCTTCTTGAGTTGGGCTGGGAGGTTAAACACAAAGATGAGGTTAAGTTTGATAATCTACAGTTAACTAGGCAGACATTCTTTTGGAAAGCCAAAGGGTGTGTTGATCTGGGGTGAGTGGTGATCCACACTAACGTTTGGGAATAGAGAATGGGCAGGGAGAGGAAAAATGCAATGATTCCAGAATCTCTCCTATAAGTTGCAGTGTCTTTCAGTTCCCTGGAATCTTTATAGTTCAGTTGTGGTATTAAGGCATTTCATTGTCCCAGTAGTGTGTGAGGTTGGACATATTAATATGTTCAGTCTTTCTGACACTCATAGCTGTCAGTTGCTAAAGAAGTGGAAGGCCAAGACGAGTGGGGAAGAGTGGTCTAAGAAATTCAATCAAGCTGAATGACTCAGCAAGAATATCTGAAAAGCAGTGACATGTTTCTATGTCTTTGAGGCAACCACTATCATTTTAGTCAGAGTAACAACCTCTTTACACCAGTCTTTTCTCTTGTCAGTTGATCTTCATCATGTCTTTCTTTTTCTCCTCTGTCCCCATGGGTAGTGCATTTTTCATGCCCTTCCACTTTCAAATTATTTCATGTATTCATTTTGCAGACTTTTAATATTGACGTTCATGTATACATATTGTCTCCCTTGATCAAATTTAAACTTCATGAGAGCAGAGCTGTTGCCTTTTTGTCTCTATGTGCCTAGCACAGTGCCAGTTGTGTAGTAGGTACTTAATAAATACTTATTGATTGATTGAATAGCTATCATTGTAGAAGTAGATTTTTTGCCAATCTTCCATCCAGGGATTTCCATAAAAAACAATTTGCCATGTTTTTGTTTTTTGCTTTGCAGAGCTATTGCAAAATCCCTCTAATCTCCAAGGCTTTGAAAGTTTATTTGCTTTCAGAAACTCATATTTATGAATTTAATAGCTATATTTGGGGAAGCCTTATGTTTTATAGACTCTTGTAATTATCAAAAAAATTCTATCAAAGAACTTAACTGCACATATGCTAGAAGCCAAAAAAAAATCACTATATTAAATTAATGACTAATCCCAAGCTCTTCAATTTTAAACAGAAATTGTATCATCTTTTTGTTATTATACTGGATCATCCATGAAGCATCCTCTAAAAAATTTGCATTGCAAAGTATCACCAATCTACTTTTTATTAATATTATAGCAGAAATCATTGCAATGGAATCCAAGCACTTAGACAACTGCTGTGGAAGCATGTTTTAAAATAACTTTCTTACTTAAGGGCCCAAAACAAATAAATTGCAAGGAATGACTATCAAACATTTGTGCACAGGAGGAGATATGATCGTGAATCAATATGTTTTTGTTGAGCCCTGACTACATGCCCAGCTCTGTGCTGGGCACTGTAGCGGGGGTGGGGATATTAAAAAAAAATTCAAAACTCAATTCTTACTCTCAAAGAAACATCAATCTAGTTTAAGGAAATGGAATGATGACTTGTATGGCTATAAGTGCACGTGGAGTTCAGAGGTAGGGAGAGGAGAGTGTTAGCTTAAATAGCTAACATTTATACAGTGCTTTCAGGTTTTCAAAGCATTTGGGCTATTTTATCTCATTCCATCCTCACAATAGTCCTGTGGGGTAGGTTATATCAATATCCGCATTTTACAGATGAAGAAGTTGATGCTGTGGGAGGTTAAGAAACTGGCCTATGGCCGTATAGCTGCAAAATTCTTGAGGCAGGATTAGAACTCAGCGCTTCCTGACTTCAAATATAGTTTATTGCAACTCTACCTTGCTGACTCATGGAGAACTATACCTTCAGGAATAGGTAGAATTTGGAAAGGTGGCAGGATGGTGGCAGAACCATAGGGGGCAACTATCATGAGGAAAAGCAGATGTGAGCGTAATGTGTTTGTTTTAATTTTCACAAATTTCAGGATGTAATAAGAAGGAAATAGGACCCTATGATTTTCTTTATGTGTGTTGGTTTTTCCCCTGTCTAGGCTAACATATCATTGGCAGTAAGGCCTTGAGCATGAGGGTCAGTTGAACTAGACCACAATATCAGGGACAGGTATTGATAGAAAACTATGATCCAACCTTTACGAACCCAGATGTCACCTCTTTGAGAGAATAAGGCATCAGAAGACACCTTTAGTGGAAAAGCTTAATTAATCAACTAAATTAATTAATCAACTAAAAATTAATTTATGAAAGAGATCCTGATAAGTCAATGCTACCGGGCCTGCCACATGTGTCAGGTACTATGTTGAGTACTGAAGTTATGTTTGGTGAGGTTGATGCCACACTTCGTGGATGCCATCTCCCTTGAATCAGTTGTATCTCTCCCAATACTATAGATTTAATCATGGTCAGAGTGGGAGTTGAATGTATTGGTCTACCTCACAGCATGCAATATCACTGGGCTTTCACCTCTCTTCTAGGTGTTCCTATGTGTTTAATAAATGGTAGTTGACTGACTGACAGCTGAATGTAGATAAGTGTGATGAGGAGAAATCAAAGAAGGCACTGGCAGAAAAATGCCACCATGGACCATTGGTCTGGTCAGAGTCAGGTTTCTGCCACTCTGAGGTTCTTGGACAGAGTCTTTGTGAAGGTCAAGGTATTTGACTTCAGGTCTTCTTGCCTTGTCTTCCATTAGAAACATAGCTTAAATTTTTATGTCTGGTTTCCAATCAACCAGATTTTTAAAAATTTGTCATTTTATTTGTCTCCACAGGCATCCATGAGACAGGGAAGGCTGCCATTAGCACTTTATGTTTGAAGAAAACTCAGTCCTTAGGCTACATGCTTATTAGCTGATAAACTAGATCTGAACCCAGGCTTTTTCTCTCTTTGGCCAGGACTCTGAAGATTTGATACCCACTTTATCCTATGTACTCTCTCCTCCTTCCTTTTTCCTGATACTCTTTTATCCTAAGTTTCCTTCTACCTATCTGATTTCTCCTTTTCATTCTTCTTTTCCCAGATCATCTTTTATGTCCTTTTTTGGGGCTTGAGTCTATTCCAGTGTTCTTCATGGAGTCTCTTCTCTTTCTCTCTGTCTCTCCTCTTCCTCCTCTTCCTTTTCTCCTTCTCTCTCCTTTCTGTCTTTGCCTCTCTGTCTATGTCTGTCTGTCTGACCCTCTCTCATTGATCTCATTAGCTTCAAGGGTTCAACTATCATCTCTATAGAAAGGAATCCCAGATCTATATATCAAGCCCCACTGTCTTTGCTGAGCACTTCTTATACACATATAGACACATCTTATTTTACTTATTCCGTTATTTATTTACCTGAGATTTCTTCCTCTATAGAACTAGAACTGCAGGGATTTTCAAAAATTTAGGTGATGCTCTTCGCTAATCCCCACTGTGACTGTGATCATGATTAAGGGGATTATTACAGATTTCTTCCCCTGAATAGAATTCAACATATTTCCTGAACCACCTCACTTCTTAACAAATTTCTCTCTCTTTCTCTTATTTCTATCGTCACTCTCTTCTATTTCTATTTTCCCTGTTTTCTGTCTAGGAAACCAACATCTTTCCCCACATCTTGGTTTGCATCTTCAAAACTATTCTCTATTATTTCCTTTCCCTTGCCCCTCAAAAACAAAAAGTTGTCAAGTTTTATTGATTCGACCTCCATTGGATCTTTCACATCCATACTCTTCTCTATTCAGACTATAACTACCATAGTTCAGACTCTCTTCTTTTCCCTAGACTATTGCAGCTGCTGCCTAATTGCTTCTTGCCTCCTCTCTATTTCATCCACCACACATCTGCCAAATGGATATTCCTAAAGCAGAGGTCTGACATACCTTTTCTGTGTTCATGAAGATCCAATATTTCCCTTTTGTGTCTAGGATAAATGAACAAATTCTTCTGTTTGGTTTTTAAAGCTTTCACAACTTGACACATCCAATTTTATTGTTTTATTGGACATTACTCTTTTCACACTCTACATTTCTGATAAACTGGCTTAGTTACTGCTCTGCATGTGTGACATACTAACTCCATACCTTTGAACAGTCTGTTTCTCATGCTTTGGAGGATTCTTCCTCCTTGCTCCCACCTCATAGAATCCCTAGCTTTTGTCAAGGCTCAGTTTTTGTCACTTTTGTCAAGTGCCGCCTTTTATAGAATGTCTATCTTGAGCTCCCAGCTCTTGCTGACCTGTTTATCAGAAATTAGTTTTACATCCACTCCATAGGTTTTGTATTTGCTTTTCTGTTTTTTTGTGTTGTTTCCCTTCAAATAGAATATAAATTTCAATGAACAAAGATTGTTTCATTTTTGTCTTTGAATTCAACCATCTAGCACAATGCCTGGTACAAAACAAATACTTAATAAAGTCTTATTGAATGAAGGAACATAATCACTTCTGCTAGATTAAAAGCTTTTGGGGGATCAGAACCGAGTCCTATTTACTTAGCATATTTGCATGTTTGTAAAGAGTAGGGCTAATTAAATGTTTACTGAATGAATAAATCATAGTTAGATGGATGATATGAAGCAGGGTACCATAGGAAGAAGAGTCAGAGTACCTGAGTTTGAATCTCACCTCTCTCACTTCCTTACTAATGTGACTTTAGGAAAGTCAACTTTCTAGGTTTCCCATGATTTTTTCATCTGTAAAATAAAAGAGTGGAACTAATTAGTTTCCAGTTACCTTTCACCCCTCCGTGATCTATTGAATAGGGTATTTATGACTTGTAATTGCTTTGTGACATCAAGGATAGAAAGACTACTGCAAAATCAGGAAGACTAGACTTGAGTCCTGCCTTTGACTCATACCACCTCTGTGACCTTTGGCAACTATCTAAGATTGTAAGTTGTATAATGGTTAGTTATAAATCTGCATTGGTAGAAAGAGTTTCTTATTCCAATAAAATCACAGGATCTATAAAAAGTGACTTTTACCTCTCTTAGTCATCATATTGGCTGCCATTAGGGGTATTTCACTGCCCCTTATTGCATATTGGGCAGCTGTCTTGTACCCTTGGGTACACTCTGTTCCTGGTATTTTGGGATATGAAGCCTGTCTAATTAAGGCATGGTGAGGTGCTTCATTAACTTTCTGAAGAGAGTAGGCTAGTGGCTACACTGGAATATAAATTTACTAGTTAGTCAATAAAATAACTGAGTGGCATGTCTAAGGAGAAACTGGATTATCAGAAAAAATTGGGTCTATGTGTCAGTAAAAAAAGTTATCCATCTACCATTTTCCTTTTTTTGTCATATCAACCTATCTTATAGGCCAACACTCTAATTTACAGATGAAGAAACTGAGTCTTAGGGAAGTTAAGTGACTTGTCCAAGGTCACATAAATAGTACAAGTCAGTTAGAATTTGAACCCAGCTCCTGTGACTCTAGAGAAATTTTCCTTTTTTTTCTTTTTTAGCATTAATTCTTTTGGTAGACTTGTAGAAATTATGCCAATCTTCTGTTTTTAAATGTAAAAATAAAGTACATAGGATTACAAAATGAATAATGAAGTCATGTGTATATATATATATATATATATATATATATATATATATATATATGAAATCTGTCTTCATCTATCTATCTATCTGTCTGCCTGTCTGTCTATCTATCTATCTATCTAAGTTTGTAGACTCCGGGTCAAGAATTTGGGTTTGTAAACTTATTTTTTGTAGAAATGATCTTCTCCTTTTCAAAATATTAAGCCTCATAACTGTCTAATGCTTTATATTTTCCAATATTATTTTCATTTATTCTCTTACTTCAGCCTTATATTTTTAATTATAAAAAATCTTAACCTATTACACAAATTTCAGATCTCTGACATGAGACAAAGCAAATGTATTGTTCAGACACTTTATATCAATTTTTCAGAAATTTATTCTCAACTTTTCATTGATTTCCTTCATTGGCTTTACCGTCTTCAGGATGAGATGAGGAGATGAAAGAAGAGAGATTTCAAGAAGTGATGCTGGAAAAAAGAAAGAGAATTTAGCAGCTAGCAGCAGCCAAGGGGAAGAAGGAAGTCACGGTATCCTTGCCCAAATATCTAAAATCCATTTTCTTTGGGGTTTTACTTTAAAGAAGGCAGAAAATGACATTTGGAGTAAGGGAAAAGTGGGCCCTTGAATTCTAGCTGCCCATGTTGAAAGATTGAAGAAGGGATGGCTCTGTAGTTGGGAAATGATTTCTTGAAAATTGGAAAAGGAATCCTATGAAAAGGATGTGCTGTACCAGAGCATACGTGGGAGGATAAAGACTTAGGACAGCCTAGGGACAGAAAGAGAAAAAATTAAAAACCCTAAAGAGTATCAAAGGAGCCCTATAATATGAAGCAGAAATTGATGGACTTGGGGGCATTAAAATATTATTAAGAGCTGTGGAAAATGGAGCTAGAACAAGAAGAGGTATTGTGTGAAATGAATCATATAATATACTACTATTAAAAGTAAATGGCAAGTTCCAGGGAAGGGATCCTTAACCGTTTCTTTTTTTTTTTTTTGTGCCACACTCACCTTTCTCAGTCTGGTGAGCCCTATGAACTCTTTCTTAGAATAATATTTTTAAAGGCTTAAAATAAAATACATAGATGTACAAAAGAAACTTCTTACAAAAGATACTTCTGAAGTCAGGTTGGCTGTGATTCTGAAGGAAGCAAAACATAATGGATAGAGGACTAGATTTGAAGACAGGAAGACCCAGGAAGACCCAGATTCAAGTCTCTCCTCTAATGTATTGCTAACTTTATGACCCTGGGTAAGTGACTTAACCTCTCACTATCCTAGACAATTCTCTAAGAGAAGATCCCAACTTTCATTGGTATAAAGAATTCCTTGTATGGGAGTTCTCTATAATCAAGGAAATCATGAATCCAGTCCCTTTCTCTGCTTCTCTTGAGGAACCAAAGTGAGTAAACTCCAGTTAAAAAGCTCCTTCTGGGGTCATGCTAAAAGGGAGAGGGGAAGAAGAAAAACAGAGTCACAATCCTGGGGAGTCAATTCTGCAAATTCTTATCAGCCACCTGGGTTGACAGAGATGGAAAGTTTTGATAAGACATCATCCCTACCCTCTTATATACAACTATAACATATGCTAGGTTCACTAAAGGGATGCAAACAAAGTATTATATGAAGTCTAATAATCATTATCCACTAGAGAAATCAGGAAAGGCTTTGTGGAGTAGCCACCATTTAAGCTGGATTTTAAAGGATGGATAGTACTTTGTAAAATTTTAACACACAAAATAGTGGGAGAGGGATCAAAAATTCTAGGCATACATTGTTGAGATGTTGAGTTGTTTTTCTTTTTTTTCTAGAGATGGGGAGAATATCCAAAGTAAATAAGTAAAAGAAACTGGAGAAATGCATGGTAATCTTCCATCTTTAAGTAACTATATTATTCTTGAAGCTATTTTTAAATTGTTCAACTCTCCTATGTAAAATAAAACAATTTGGCATTAGAAAATCCCAATATGGAAACACTAACTTCACATACTCTATATATTATGTTGACTTTCTTTAGAACTGGAAAAATTCTTTACTTACTGATGCGTATGCAGCACTGTAATCTCTCTTTTCTCCATTGCACAGTTATTATATTTTACAAGATAATATTGTTAGAATTCTTATTGTATTTACTTGAAATTTGCAAAAGGCAGCTTGCTGTTATATCTAGGCATGTTCAGGAGTTTGAAGAAGAGATTTGATTCTTATGATGGTGTAAAGAGGAACCATTTTTAAAAACCTAAACTAGAAATTCTGCAACTATGTATAAAACTTTCGGAGTTTATTTTTGGTTTTTAGCAATAAAGCAGCATGGGCAATGAATGCACTGAAAAAAATCTAAGTATAAGAGTACTATCAAAGGAACAAAGGGAAACGATAAGACGTGCATGAGAAATGGTAACTAGTCCATTTTGACTAAAGCAGAGATAGAATATGTAGAGAGGAGTAGTAATATAAATCCAGAAAGAGAGTAATGTTACACTGTGGAAGGCTACGAATAGTAGGTCAAGAAATCTGAATTTTACTCACTAGGCAATGGATAGCTATGAAAGGATATAAAATAGATAGAAAGCTGGAAGGGAGGAAGAATGTATAGTAGAAAAACTGGGTCTCTAGTAAGGGGGCAGGAGTTTAGATTCTATCTCTGCTCCTTATTGCCAGTGTAACTTTAAATAAATTATTTAATGCACTTTGAATAAGTCATTTAATTTCTGTTTCTGTAAAATGAACTGGATAGACTCTGAGATTGTGTTCAGCTCTAACTCTATGATTCAGAGATCTAGTTTAATTTTCTCCTTTTTCACAGGAGGAAACTGAGGCACAGAAAGTTTGGAGATTTTTGAGGAGAGAAGCAATATGATAGGATGCATGTAATAGTATGATGCTTAAAAAACAAAACTCACTAGTATGAAATAACGTCTTAAACATGAAATAATAACTTACAACTGCCATCGTCATATCCTTGAAGCTTGACATTTAAAACATTAAAACAAAGATCATTTTGTGGGACTATTAGGAAAGTATTTCACCTTCACCTTTGTTCTACCCTATCTGAACAGCTACCTCCAAGTTGACACCTTTTGGTATGTCAGGCCAGGGCTTGGGTTATCCCCTTTGCTAGCTATCTCTCCTCTGAGGAGCCTTGGAGCTGCACCAGAGGAAGTCTTCTGAAGAATACCTTGCACTGACAAGGAGCTCAGGAGCACAAACTCCTGGAGGTAGCCTCTTGTCAAAAGTCCATCTTTCATGATCTATGTTTGGTCACCTTTCTCAGAGAAAGAAACACAAATCAGAAAAGGTAGCCAGGGTTCAGGAACACCATTCAAGCCAGGGAACAGGAAGGCCACCCTTTCCACAGTCACCCTACTACAACTGTAGAGCTCAAGGAATTGTTGGGTCACCCCAAAGTATCAAGTCCTTCAGCACAGGGTCAGCCTAAGTGGCCCACTGGAAGGGGCCAGGGTGTGTCACAAGAGATGGGGCAAGTCCAAGTACAACATGCATAACACAACAATGGAGATAATGTCAACTGGTGGACAAAATCTTTCTAAAAGATCTTTTCTATCTCACTCTAGAATTTGATCTTGGCCTTTAATAGTTATATGTTGTGTGTCATTTCACATGCTGCTTCTACTTTATTGTAGCTCCTGACCACTTGACAGACCAGGACCAGACTATGATTGACAATCTTACATCCTCTAGTTCCTAGGAAAGGGAATGCTGTAGCTTGCACCTGCGTTTGTGCCCTTCAGTACTCCAGAGAGAAAGAATGGGTGTTGGTCAAAGAGGGCAAGATGAAGGAACTTTCTTCCACCATCATCAGTAGCTATACTGGGGACTGTCAGTTTCTCAGGAATCATGGAGAGAGAGTACTCCAGCCATGAGACACAGGAGACATTGCTAGGCTATAGGACAGGAACAATGAGGAAGAAACATGGAGCAGAACACTGGGTTTGCTGAATCTATTTGCTGCAGAGAATAGATCCACTGAAGGCTTGCTCTCTTCCCCCTTCTTTTTTTCCCTCCCCCATCCCTGAAGAAGTCTGTCTATTCCTGGAATCTCTGTTTCCTAAGATTTTGTTTACTTTCTGTTTCTTTTTATCTCTTCCAGTAAGATAACTATGATCAACTATTACATTATTGATGTAACGCACAAATGCAGCAGAAATACCTTTAAAAGGGTGTGGGGTGGGTGGAGAACAATTGCTCTTTGAAAGAAGTAGGGAGAAGGAGAAGGATGAGAAAGATATTGAAATTTTTTTTCCAATTGTAGTATACATTTTACTAGATATTTTATTTTAGCTGGGGGCTCAAGCTAAGCATAAGAGAATTATTTTTTTCCCTTAATAGTATTTTATTTTTTCCCAATTACATGTAAAGATAGTTTTCAACTTTCACTTTTGTAAAATTTGCGTTCCAAGTTTTTCTCCCTCTCTTCCTCCCCTCCCTTCTTTTGCCCCCAGACATTAAGCAATCTGCTATAGATTATACAATCACATTAAACAAGTCAAGTTGTGAAAGAAGAATCATAACAAAAGGGGAAAACCACAAGAAAGGAAAAAACAACCTCCTCCTAAAAAGTGAAAGTAGTATGCTTCCTTCCGTCTGTATTCATACTCCATAGTTCTTTCTCTGGAGGTGGTTAATATTTTCCATCACAAGTCTTTTGTAATTGGATCATTGTACTGCTGAAAAGAACTAAGTCTATCAGAGTTAATCATTGCACAATGTTGTTGCTGTGTATAATGTTCTCCTATTTCTGCTAACTTTACTCAGCATCACTTCATGTAAGTCTTTCCAGGTCAAAAGAGAATTATTGATTCTTTTTTGTAATTTCCCAGGATGCGGGGTAGGGTAGGGAATTAAATCCAATATTTCTAGGCAACAGGTTAATAGCTTTGGTTGAATGAAGTTGTGTTAAGATGGAACTGGAATGGAAGGTAGAACTGGGACACTTCTTCCTCTCTTTATTTCCCACTGGTTTGGAAAAAAAAAAATCTTACAGAATACCTCTCTTCCTTCAAGATACTACTCAAGTACCACCCTTTACACAAACTTTTCCTGGTCCCTCAATTGATAGTACCCTCTTTCCCAAACTATGTCATATTTATTTACTTTATATTTATTTGTTTGTATTCTTTTAAATAGGTATTTAATAAATTCAAATTTATTGTTTGATTGAAATCAAAACCAAAGAATAGACCAAGAGAGTTTCTGGGAGTTACTCAATCCACAGGTGGGGCTCAGTGAGAGGCAGTGACTAACCAGACTCACCAGTGACATCATCATCATCAGTCATTATCTTCTCTCTCTCTACACACACACACACACACACACACACACACACACACACACACACACATACACACACACACACACACACACGAAAATATGAAAATTTAATCTACCAGAGGTGTGATGAATGGATTAGAGCTAAGAGCTATAACATTGATCTAGGCAAGGGAAAATGAAAGTAAGATGATGATAGTGGAAATAGAAAAGGGACAGATATGAGTGACACGGCTAATACTGAGTTTCAGAGCTGAAACTGGAGAGGGAGCAGGTAGTATTTTTCATCAGGGTTTTGAAATTTAAAGATCACTGACAACAATCCCAGTGCTTTGGCAAATTGAGACCACTGAACTTAACACCTTCTTAGCAAGAACATCTATTTAAGTAATAATAAAAATAAGTAACTTTATAAAGTAACTTAAAAATAAAAAAATAATATTTATGTAGTGTCCTAAAGCTTACAAAGAATTTCATATATGTTATATCTTTGAGTCTCACAACTACCTTGTGAGGAAAGTGCTAGTATTATCTCTAGGTAATGGAAACAAAGTATAGCTAAGTAATTTTGAGGCATTCTTCTAACTCATGTCCAGCTCCAAGTCCCATAAGATATCATATAGTGTACTTTCCATATCCCTTCCTCCATCTTAATCCATCATGGACTGCATTCCAAGTGAGGCCCTCTCTGGTCTGTCTCTGTTGTGCTCCTTCCCCAGGGGAGATCATGATGGTTCTGCAGATGGTGACATGGGATTGCGATTCAGAGACTAAAGCCAGATTTGTAGATTTGTGAGTTGTCTGTATAGAGATGATAATTCAACTTATAGGACCAGTTGAGATCAGGGAGAGAGAGTATAGAGAAAGAAGAGAAGGCTAGAACTCTAGGAATACACACGCATAGGGGGTGGCACGTGGATGAGAATCTTCCTAGCAGCTTCCTCATATGTTCTGGAGTCTCTATGTACACTGATCCATCCATGAGGTCCCGTGTGCCAAAGTCTTGTGTCTTTTACCCAGTCAATTAAATTTCTTTTTTTTTAATATAAATTTATTTATTTAACTTTTTACATTTATTTTCTCAAAATTTTGGGTTCCAAATTTTCTCCCCATTTGTCCTCTCCCTGCACCCCAATACACCAAGCATTCTAATTTCCCCTATCACCAATCTGCCCTCTCTTCTTTCATCCCTCCCTTCCCTTGTCCCCATCTTCTCTTTTGTCCTGTAGGGCCAGATAACTTTCTATTCCCCATTACCTGTATTTCTTATTTCCTAGTAGCAAGAACAATACTCAACAGTTGTTCCTAAAACTTTGAGTTCCAACTTCTCCCCATCCCTCTTTCCCCACCCATTCCCTTTGGGAAGGCAGGCAATTCAATATAGGCCATATCTGTGTAGTTTTGCAAATGAATTC
>CM053769.1:643748138-643789016 GCA_028658325.1 Potorous gilbertii | reverse complement strand
CTCATACACTGTGGTTGTTGCTGTGTACAAAGTTCTCCTGGTTCCACTCCTTTCACTCAGCATCAGTTCATATAAGTCATTCCAGGCCTCTCTGAAGTCTTCCTGTTCATTGTTTCTCAAAGCACAATAGTATTCCATTACATTCATATACCACAACTTGTTCAGCCATTCCTCAATTGATAGGCATCCCCTTGATTTCCAGTTTTTGGCCACCACAAAGAGAACTGCTATAAATATTTTTGTATATGTGGGACCCTTTCCCATTTCTATGATCTCTTTGGGATACAGTCCCAGAAGCAATATTGCTGAGTCAAAGGTTATGCACAATTTTATAGCCCTTGAGGCATAGTTCCAAATTATTCTCCAGAATGGTTGGATCAACTTATAGCTCCTCCAACAATGAATTAGTTTTCCAACTCTCCACATCTTCTCCAGCATTTATCATCTTCCTGTTTTGTCATGTTAGCCAATCGATAGGTGTGATATGGTACCTCAGAGTTGTTTTGATTTGCATCTCTCTAATTTGATTTAGAGCATTTTGTCACATGATTATAGATAGCTTTAATTTCTTCCTCTGAAAACTGCCTGTTCATATCCTTTGACAGTTTATCAATTGGGGAATGACTTGTATTCTTGTACGTTTGACTCTGTTCTCTACATATTTTAGAAATGAGGCCTTTATCACAGACACTAGTTGCAAAAATTCTTTCCCAGCTTTTTGCTTCCCTTCTAACCTTGGTTGCATTGGATTTGTTTGTGCTAAAACTTTTCAATTTAATGTAATCCAAATTATCCATTTTGTACTTCATAATGTTCTCTATCTCCTGTTTGGTCATAAATTTCTCCATTTTCCATACATCTGATAAATATATGCACTATTTCTTGCTCCCCTAATTTATTTATAGTATCAATTTTTACACCTAGATCATGTATCCTTTTGGACTTTAATCTTGTGTACGGTTTCAGACATTGGTCTATGCCCAGATTGTACCACACTATTATTCAGTTTTCCTGGGAATTTTTGTGAAATAGTGAGTTTTTGTTCCAGAAGGTAGGGTCCTTGGGTTTATCAAACAGTAGATTGGTACATTCATTGACTACAGTGTCTTGAGTACCTAATCTATTCCACTGGTCTACCTCTCTGTTTCTTAAGCCAGTATCAAGTGGTTTTGATGATTGCTGCTTTATAATGCAATTTGAGATCTGGTAGGTTAGGATCTTTCCTAACATTTCTTTTCATTATCCCTTGATATTCTGGACCTTTTGTTCTTCCAGATGAGTTTTAATATTATTTGTTTTAGTTCTAGAAAATAATTATCTGGTAGTTTAATTGGTATGGTGCTAAATAAGTAAATTAATTTAGGTAGAAATGTCATTTTATTGTATTAGCTTGGCCTTCTGATGAGCAACTGATGTTTTTCCACTTACTTAGATCTGACTTAATTTGTGCAAAAAGTGTTTTGTAATTGTATTCATATAGTCCCTAGGTTTGTTTTGGCAGGTAGACTCCCAGTTATTTTATAGTGTCTACCATAGCTTTAAATAATATTTCTCTTTCTAGTGCTTGTCCATTCTTAAAGAAGACCATGACACCAGGGAGGTGATACCATGACTTGCCAATGAATTGGAATTAAGTGAAGGAGTGCTGTGCAAGGTCACCAGTCTCACTCTCTCTCCTCTGGAGCCATCTGGATTCAATGACAACATTGATCAGGATGACTGGAGATGGCTCCCAGAGGGAGAAAGTTAGTTGATTTACAAATATATGATATTGATAAAAATTTATTCCCCAAAATGAGCTTATCCCCTCCAAGTGGCTCTCAGGAGCAAGGCTGGTAAAGAGTATAAATTGGCTGTCCCCAAGAGGTGAAGCAACACCTGAGAAACAAAATATGTGGGAGTATAGTTTTGTGGTTGTGTTGCCTCTCTCTTTGGTGATGAGCTTGAGTGAATAATCTAGCGGCTAGTGATCCAATTTGACCTCTCTGGAACTACAAATGATGTGAAGTTTTAAAAGTCACTTTGTAATATGGGACATGACCATATTTCTGATCTCCTTCTTGAGCCCCACTTTCTTGTGTCCTTGGGTTATGTGTAATTAGATGGCTAATCTTTAGTGATCTGCTCAGGTGCTTCTACTCTTCCTCTCAGTCTATTTTGTAGTTAACATTTGGTATTTGGTAACTTTAAATTTCAGTGCCATATATTTACATGTGTATTTATTGTTTCTGCATTTGAATGTGACCTAATTATGAGTAGGGTTTTTTTTATTCATCATATTTGTATCCCTAATACATGGAACACAGTAAGTCCTTAATGCTTGCTGATTAACTAATTTGTGGGAGTGCTCACTAATAACCCTTGTGTGGAGTTCAAAGCAGATTTCATTTATACCAAATATTCCATTTCATCTCCTTCATAGTTAATTGAGTTATAAGGTAGTTGGGGGAGGGGAGAGAATCAAGAAAGGGAGAAATTAATGTGAGCTAAAGTAATGATAGAGGGAAGCTAGGTGGTGCAGTGGATAGAAGATTGGGCCTGGAGTTAGGAAGACTCATCTTGATGAGTTGGAATCTGGCCTGAAACACTTATTGTTAGCTGTCTGACCTTGGGCAAGTCACTTAAACCTGTTTGCCTCTGTTTCCTCATTTGTAAAATCAGCTGGAGAAAGAAATGTCAAATCACTCCAATATCATGCCAAGAAAACCCCAAATGGGGTCATGAAGAATCAGACATGACTAAAATGACTGAACAGCAGCAAAAGGTAATGATGAAGGCTTTATGGTGGAGGTAGAATTTGAGTGGGACCTTGTAGGATAGGTAAGGTTTGGATAGGAGGAGGGAAGGAGGTAACCATTCTAGGAAAGGAGAAAAGTATGAATGATGATACAGACATGGACATGTAATAGTGAGGAACCTGACCTAGAAAATAAATTTTTTTTTCACATGACAGTATTAGGTAGGGGTAGGATTAGATTTTGGAAAGCCTTGAATGCCAGCCTCAGGAGTCTGGGCTTTATTCCAAGGGCAATGGAGACATGATGAAAAGGGAGGTTTAGGAAGATATCACTAGGAACTGGATTGGAAAAGGACTATAACCAGAAAGTTCAGTCGCTTGGCTAAGAACCCATAATCATTTCCATGGCTCTTCTAGAATAAGCTGGCTCAGTGTGAAGTCTATGGATGGAAGGAACCTTTTCTGTCTAAAGGATTATTTTTATGTTTAAATAAACTGCTACCTGGGAGATGGAGGCCTTGGGGGCACCATTACTTGATTGGTTGAGTCAATAATTGAACAAGATTACAGTGGGAAAGGAAGCAGTCTGTGATTCTTAATTTCTTTTGTATTCTTATGAAATTCATTTTGGTTTAACTGAAGTCACTGTTCATTTAGGTGAAGTACTATACTTTAAAAAAGGTTGTGGTAGAGATATTAGTTTAAAATTTCACTCATCTGAAATCCTTTTCAGAGTAAGTTGACAGAAGGTATGAGTGAGTATAGGAACATGTTGATCAGTTTTTTAAAAAGAAACTTTTGTTGTTATCTTTTGATTTTACATCACTTACATTTCCCAGAGTCTCTGTTACTCTCCAACTCCCCCTCCCAGATTCCTTATAACAAGCAACAAGAGGAGAAAAAAAAGGTCCAGTAACATCAAGTAACTCAGAAGAAAAGTCTAGCGTTATATGGAGTTTTTCCTACCCATAGTCCCTCATCCTTACAAAGACAGGGGTGCTCAGTCTTTTCTGACTTTTCTTGGGAGGTGACTAGAGGAATTCCTGCTTGAGGTATAGTGGATAAGGCACTGGACTTGGAGTCAAAAAGTCCTGGATTCAGTTTCCTCAGACTTTTCCTAGCTTTATGACACTGGACAAATCATTTAACTTATGTGCCTCAATTTCCTCATTTATAAAATGAGAGAGTTTGCTTCAATGGCCACTAAAAATACCTCCCAATGTGAAATTTGTTTTTTTTAAAAATCTATGTTTTTATGGAGACTACCTTTGGTTTTGCTCATGGGTAAAAACAAAATGAAAATGAGTAGTTTTTATTTATAGATACAATTGTTACTGCTCTACTATATGCCAGAAAATCTCAAAGGTTCCCTAAAAATCTGATATTCTATTTTGAATTGGAATCAATAGCTCATATGTGGAAACAATATCTTGCGATGCACTAGAGTGGAGAGAATTGTCTGTTGCTAAAAGTCTACAATATTTGTCTAGGTCCCAATTTGGTATATGGCAAAAGCTAATGTCCTATATATAGCCAAAGCTGCTTAAATCACATGAGAGGCCATGCTTGAACTTTTGTGAATAAGCTTTTAAAATTTGACCCTTATCTAAATGCCTCATATTAAAAGCAAAGGAAATTTATAGCTTTTGAGACTTGGGGTTATTTAAAGAAAAAGATGGCTTCTTTGTAATCAGGGCTGCAGCATGCTAACATCATCCTCTTTGTAATAAGATTTGGGAGATGACTTTGGGTCACATTCATCCATTGCAAGTTAGATCAGCTTTGTTTGCCAAAAGGATCCTTGCAGTTTGTGATCATCAGTGTGAGACAGATCTCTTAAGCCATTTCTGTTGGGAAATCTTACTGTCAGACTGTTGATGGATCAGACTTGGGAAATGCTTGTTTTAATGTCACTTGTTGACAGAACTTGACAGATATTGCAGCTGCCTTTATTTAGATACTACTCTGAGAGTCAATATGGTATTGCAGTTGAAGAGTGTGCCCTGAGTTGCCTGCCACCCCTGTTGCCCATAGCAAAACATGGGCCTGTTGGCTACAGGAAATAGGATTTATCATGCACATCAAAGAGATGATCATTTCTTGAACCTATATAGAGAGCATTTTTCACTTTTTCAAAGAGCTTTGACATCCATAGCAATTCATTGCATTCTCATGCCAGTGCTGTATAGTAGTTAAAATAAGTGCCCTTCCTACTTTAAATATAAAAGAACTGGGGAAAGTCCAAGAGTAAACTCTTGTCCTGAACACCTACATCTCAGCTTCCATTGCACAGCTATAATGTAATACCTAAATATCAAGGTTTTCAAACATAAACAGTATGGCTTAGCAAGTCCTCTGTCTTACTTTACTTAGCTACAAAACAGGGAAAATAATATCACTCACCTTCCATGTTGTTGTGTGGATAAAATGAGATAATATTGGTGAAATACTTTGCAAATCTTAAAGTGCTATATAAATGTTAGTTATCTCCAATGTATCAACATCATCTTCATTGTCATTGCTGTCATCGTCATATCCCCCAAGGATTCCAGAATTGGACATGGAGCCTTTCATATCTAACTAGTCTCCCCACCTTGATTCTCCCTTTGGAATGACTCTGTCTCTTCTTGCTTTCCACTTCAAATCTATATTATATTACTCTAGCATTATTGAAATAGGCACTTAGCTGTTATCTTTACCCCCAGGCACTCCCCAAACATCCCTATTTCTGTGGAAGACACTGCCATTTTTATTCCAGTCTCTTGACTTTGCAATTTTAGAGTCTTCCTTTACTTTTCTTGTCATTTTGTCCCTCACATCTAAAGAGATATCATGCTGCAGGTTCTCTCTTTAGAACATATCTTAAAACAGCCCTTGTTTCCTCCTTCACATGGCCAGGATTCTAGTTCAGATAGCTTCCGGTTGATTTTTCTGTTTCCAACTTCTCTACTGTTTCCAATTCATTTTCGACCACGAAGAAGAATGCATTTAAGCTTCATTTCTGCCTCTCAAAATTCTGTTTGGTTCTTTGGTTGGGTTGTTGAAAAACTCTTTAATGAAACTTTCTCTGATCAGTCCAGTTGTTTGTTCTCTCTTCTGTCTTCTCTGTATAACCATTGATCTTCTCAGGAGAGTGGGGAAACTGTGTCTTGAGGGCAAGGACTATTTAATTGTTTCCCTTGGATTCTATTCCTGGGTTCTCTAGCTCTGTTAGGTGAACTTCGAATTATTTCCAAGAACCAGACTCCATGATGATTTTTGGACAGCTCCTCCTTATGATGCTTCTAATCAGATCAAAATCCTTATTTCCATGCCCCTCCCCTCTCCCCTGACTACCTTGAATCCTAGGTACCCCATCTCTAACAGTTGAGTTTTTGCCTTATGTCAAAGAAATCAAGCCTTCTTACTCTTCTCTGTCCATTTCTACACACTGCCATCTCTACACAGATACCACACATGTCCCTGTAGCTCTCCTTTATTTGTTGTGTTTCATTATTAGAAGGTAAGTTCCTTGTGGTCAGGAACTATTTTTCTTTCTTGTATTGTATCCCCAGTGATTAGAACTACAGAATTTGAAGCAACATTGGAGATCTTCTGACCCAGTTCAGTCATTTATCAGTTAAAGAAACTGAGGCCACAGAGGAGTAAGGACTCATTCATGATCACATAATTTGGACAAGAACTGTGGAAAGGGATGAAAGGGGATGGTGTGTCACATGAAAGGGGAAAACAAAGATCAGTGTAATTGGAATTTCTGCTCTGTGGTCTTATGACATCCTCTGACTTACATGAATATTTCTATGGATAACTGAATTTTGAGTACCCATTTCCCCCAAATTATTTACAAAGAAAAGGATGCTGGAAGGAGCAGGTCCCATATTGTCTCAAGGAACTAGTTTCTTAAGAGTGTGTCTTTGTAACTGACTCATTTCAGAGTTTCTTTGGTCGTTTTATTCTTCTTTCTGTTCTGAGCTCTTTCAACAGTCTCAGTCCTTCCAGTGTTTGGGGAAGAGGCTTGACAGGCTGAGCCTAACTGAAGTCCCAAGAAAAATGGTGGGAATGTATACTCTTTTGGAACCCAAGGTTTTTTTGAGGGGGAGAACTTTGAGAAACAAATACGGGAGCATCAGATCAGAGTGATTCCAATATGCTTTGACTTTTATGGGCTCTCCTTTATTCCCTTTAGTTATAGTTTTTCTTGAGCAGAGCTCTGCTTAAAGCACAAAATGGGTGCTTTGCATGGAAAAACAGTTTTATATTTCTCTAACTCATGCGAGGCTTCTGGTTCTCATTGCTTCTGCTAGTCAGTAAATGTGAAAATATAATAATGTAGCTGTTTGGGGGTCCCTATAGGATATAAAAACCATTTTCCTCTAGGTTTTTTTGGTGAGGAAAGCCAATTTGCGAATGTTTTATTATCCATGATTATTTCCCCCCCAAGTGTAATTTATATCGCCAGTAAATAGGATTTGCCTGGAGAGCTCAGATCCTGTTTTTGCAGAGTATGTGGGAAAGTCCTGCTATGTGACTATGACTTCTACAGTTATACTCAGGGTGGGAGAAGCATGGTTTTGGGACCATGGATGCAGAGCTGCAAGGGATCTTAAAGGTCATCTAATCCAAAACACATATCAACTACAATCATAGATTTTAGTGCAATAAGGGGCCTTAGAGGCTTTAGAGCTAGTTATGTGGCAGGGTAGTAGAGCACCAGGCCTGGAGTCAGGAAGCCATGAGTTCAAATCCAGCCTCAGACACTTACTAGCTGTGTGACTCCAAACAAGTCTCTTAACCTTGTTTTCCTCAGTTTCCTTTTTTGTAAAATGGACTAAAGAAGGAAATGACAAACCACTCCAGAAAATCCCAAGAGGGATCACAAAAAGTTGGACATGACTGAAAATGACTAAACAACAAGATGCTTTAGAGTCCAATCTTCTTATTTTACAGATAAGAAAATTGCGATCTAGACAGGTTAAGTGATTTATCTTAGGTCACACAGCTATTAAATATATGACACAAGATTTGAACTCAAAAGTCCAGTGCGCTATAAACCATACTGTATTGTGGCTAGTCCACTGTGACTGTGGAGCATAAGGCTAAAATTAAGTGTAAAGAAAAAAAGAACGTGTATCTCAATAAATGCAGGTAAGCATTTTCCTTCTTTTGACATTGTTATAAAATGTCTCTTTCATGCCCTTCTTCCTCCTTAATTCCTTTTAGCGGTAAATAGTTATGAATCAGTGGGTTAGATGTTTAGAGCTGGAATGGACCTAGTAGGTCATCTTAGTCCAACCCCTTCATTTTACAGTTATGAAAACTGAAGAACAAAGAGGTTAATGACTGGCCTAAAATTAGACTATTAAGTCTGCAATTTGGACTAGATAATCTTGAAGGTCCTTTCCTATCCTAACATCTACATGGAAACAAATTAATTATATCAAAATGAAACAGACAGAATTTTTTTAAAAATTGGTTTTACTCTCATGATGATCTTCTAGTTATTACATAGTATCTTTCCTTTCTCAATTTAGTCAGGATTTAAATTTTCCTGAATCATATTTATGACCTCACTGATTTAATTAATAATAGCTACTATCATCATCATTGCTATTACAGATTCTGTTTATAATACTTACTTAATAAGGGAACCATTTGTAGATAAGGCAGTCAAGCCTTGTAGTGTTTTTCCTACCTCATTTGGGTTTCCAGGGTGACCTTGGTTTCTTTATCCTTCTTGTTCTCAGTTTCCCTCTCTGAAAAGGGAGGAGACTGTTCAACACCAGCTATTTGTGAAACACTTTGAGGTCCTTGCATGAAAAGCCCCAGGTAAGGACAAAATGCCCAGGTAATCTCCTAGTTCACCTCTCCTGGCATTTCCTTCCCATTTGCCTTCAAGTGAGCTGCTTGTCTCTGAACCAGATCAAACACTTCATGGAGAACTGATGCTTCACCACTGAGTGGAGATGCTGTATTTGGAAGCACTGATTTAGTATATTTGAAACAAAGTAGACTATTCAGAACTGAAGCAGAAAAGACATTCTGCTACCATTCCAATGAAGCTTAAGGGGATAAAGGAAAATCCAGAAAGCAATGGAAAAAATTCTGGAAGGGAAGATTTCAAAGGTGAACCCTAAATGTGATCATAATGCTAGAAAGAAGTGTAACTAACAATTTAGTTACCTGGTTCAATTTGTCTGATGAGAGGAAATAGAATGTATTTCATCTTGAAGCTACTTTGGGGTAGACTGCCTCTGGAAGGATAGCAGAAAGACTGCTTAGGAACTCGTCAGGTGTCTGGCTCCACAAGCAGAGAAGGAAGTCAAGCAATAGCTTCCCATTTTAACTAACTGTTCTTGATAACAAGTGCCAAGTTCAGGTGTTTCAACATGGCAGAATGTATAAAAGTACTGTTAGAACCACTGTGGAACAAAACCATGGTAGCCATAGCCTAGTGAGAGCTCTGATGGTAAGGAAAAAAGTAAGTCTAACTTGGCTATGCTAAGGAAAGGGAATATGAAATTAGCAAAATTTGGAAAGGCAAAAATTTATGAAAAGGTGAAGAGAAAGGCAGAAACAATTTTAGAGGTACTGCAACCTGATTTCAGCAATGTGACACAATCATGCTTACAAGTAGGAAGGTAGGCAGTCTTCTGACCCCTGACTACTGCCTACAGAAATATTCCCATGTCACCTGCTCATTGATGCCTGAAAGGTTAGCATATGGGCTTTGTTACTTTAAAATAAGCTCTTGTATACTGTTAAAATGCAATTTTCTCTGAGAAAGGTAATATGTTAAGGTTTAATTGATCATGTACATCTTAACTTGAATGACTCCATCCTTTCCTGAGGGTAGGCTTTGATGAGGAGAAAGGAGAGTGAGCAGAGAGATCCTGTGTGTGGAAGAACTGACAGGACACTGGAGGTAAGAAAAGGGACAAAGGAAGAAAAGTCCAGAGGAGCTGAAGACATGCCACATTGCTACTCTGATTAATGCTTTTGATTGATTGATTGATTGAACAACCCATTTTCAAATACCTACTAAATGTAGAACGTGGTTCTAACTCTTGGAGGTGAGGATAGGGACTGAATCTGTTATTTCATCAATTCAGACTGGCACATTCTCTGCAATTTATAGTCTTAGAGGTTGGGTAGAACACTGAGAGGTAAAGTGATTTTCCCCCAATCATGTAACCAGTATGTATTAGAGATGGAACTGGAACCCAGTTCTTCCTGGCCCCTATATCAGTTCTACAGCTACTACAACCTCTCACCTGGGAGTGATACAACAATAAATAAGATATTCCTGTTTGTCTTTTTTGTTGGAGTGTATTGTCTGGCATAATACTAGACTTTATTTTGAGCATCTAAAATAATTCATCAAACAAAAATCTAGGGGAAAAGGAATGTAACTTCTTGACTGAGGGAAAACTTGCTAAAATCTAGAGTTTATTCCCTTCTAGCTGACTAACACCTCCTCTTCTTTTCTGGTGGTCACTTCAACAGTCAGGTACCTCTCTTCCCATTGGTATCCTATTCCCAGTACACAACTCCATGCACACATTGCTTTCTGGGCTCTCAAACAGCAATTCCAACAATAAATTTACTTTTTTTTTTCCCTAGTGAAGGCAGAGTACCTTTTGATTACTGGTATCCCTGCTTTCTCCTGTATGCAAATACTTATAACATAGAACCTTAGAGCTGAAAAGAATCTTAAAGGTCATTTAGTGCAGTGTTTCAGTTGGCAAAGAAAACAGTATGACTTCTTCCTTCCTTCCTTCCTCCTTCCCTCCCTCCCTCCCTTCTTCCTTCCTTATTTGCTTCCTCTTTCCTTCCTTCCTTTCTTCCCTGGGAAGCAAAAGGCACTAAGCCATTACCCGGTTTGTTGGACTTCAACTCATTTAAGGCCATTAAATATAGGCAGGAGCATAGCAGTGGATGATGAATTGTGTTGGTTGCCAGTGTGAAGTTCTGTTGTAATGGGATCAATTACTAACTTCCTTGGTTTGATCCTCCAGTAATGAAGCTACCCCTACTTACTTCTTCATTGGGCTATTTTGAGAATTATTTTTGTAAGTGCATTTATTAAGAAATGCCTTCTGCAAAACCATGAAATGAAGTCACAGACTTGAAAAATATATCAATTATTAAGGTTGTATGTTATCCAGTATGGTTGCCAAACTCTGGAAAAATGCTATTAGTCTGGTCCCAATGACTCTCAAGTTTTGAGGAATTCAACTAACCAACTGTATTCATTAATACCCAGCTAGCAATGCATTATGGGATGATAATCTCTGCCCTCAAAAGGTTAATAATCTCACTGGGTAAACAATATAATTTTTAATATAATACTATGATAAGAGTAGAAGATGTAGCTAGGATTTATATAGCCCTTTGAGGATTGCAAAGTGCTTTACATGTGTTATTTCATTTGATCCCTCCCAGAAATTGCTATTATGATTTCATTTCCCAGATGATGAAACTGAGGCTGAGACGAGTTGACCAACTCACCCAGAGTTGCAGTGTTTAAGGCAGGAACTCAGGTCTTCCTGACTGCAAGTCCTTCCCCCTACCCACTCTGCCACCTAGTTGCCTCATAAATGATGGAACAAGGAATTCAGAGGAGGGAGGAAGAGATTCCATTCAAATGGATAGGGAAAAGAACACACAGGAGTTTTGAATGGCATGAACAAAGCCATGGAGATGCAAATGGGCAAGGAAAGTATGTTTACATAGTATCAAACTCAGGGTAATGGACTGCAAGTGACCTTCCAAGTTCCCCATACAACCAGAACCATATTAATTGAGAAATGTTTAACAAAATAAATAAAAATGGAATATGACATGGATAATGTCAATTTGTGGTTTTCTAAGAGAGTATACAGCCAGCAGGGGTCTATTTCTACTTGAATCTGATACCAGAGACTAATGTAGTTGGGTGGAGGGTTAGTATGGGGGAACCTTAAGATTAAGATTCCAATCTTAAGATTGGAATAGTAGGCTGATGCCAGTAAGTAGACCATTCGAAAAAATGGTAGGTGGAATTGAATGCATTGAATGCAAAGGTAAAGAGTATTTGTCCAATAATAATTGGTAATTTCCAATAGTAATTGGGAAAATATTGAAAGTTTTTAAGCTGAAGAGTGATGTATTGAAAGCAATATTCTGATAAGATTAATCTTGTGGTGATGCATAAATGACCTAGAAAGGAAAGAGATGAAAGTAGAGCAATGTCAGGAGGATATTGTAATAGTCTAGGCATGATGTATAGGGGCTGCACCTCCAATGTTGTTGGAACAGGGGGCTCCCTGTCAAGTAAACTCTACCAACACAAGTTTACATCTTCTCTGAAACATGTAGTCCTAGAGAGTTTTCTAGGGCACAGAGAAGTTAAATGACTTGTCCAGGGTCACACAGTTAGTATGCATTAGAGGTGAGACTTGAATAGGTCTTCCTGACTCTAAGGCCAGGTCATTATCAAGGGCTTCAATTGTTGAATTATGATGGGAATGGAAAAAAAGTCATAGAATTTAGAACAGGAGGGGAGTTTATTAGTCACCTATCCTTACCATCACTTTATAGATGAGGAGAGTGAAATGAAGTCATTTGTCCAATGTCATGAAGTTAATGGGTTGAAGAGTAGATGCGTGGCAAGAAACAAGGTCTTCTGCCAGTTCAAGGTTATCTCCATTTCACCACGGGGAATCCTAGGAAATAATGTGAGAAAAATTTTGAGGGAAAAATTGTTGACACTTATTGACTGGTTAGATAAAAACAAAGCATCAGAGTAGCAGATGCCAATGACTATGCTAGAATTTTCAATTTTGATAATTATGAAAAGACTTTAGAGAGTGCATTAAAGCACTTCCAAAATACTTCACAAATAGCATCTTGTTTTATCTCCATTTTGATGATGAGGAAACTGAGGCAATCAGAGATGATAATTTGTCAGTGGTCTCACAATTAGCAAATATTTGAGGAGGGATTTAAATTTAAGCATTTCTGACTCCAGGTAATTGAAGATGGAAAGAACACAAAGAGGAGACAGTTTCTCTGGGGAGGGAAAGGGAATATAATGAATTTGGCCTTTAAATATGTTATGTTTGAGATGATATTAGAACATCAAAGCTGTGGTGATTGCTGGAGCATGAGAGGGAGGTAAGGACTGTATATCTAGACTCAGGAGTCATCCATGTAGAAGTGAAAGTTAAAGTCAAGGGGTGGGGCAGACAATACAAATTACCATGATTTTTAAAAATGGTATAACCTTTTAAAAAATGTATAATGTGGTTAGGAGCAGGAAAGTTGCCATTTTGAGTGTCATTAGCTTTACTGCTATTGTTAACATTTTATTATGAGATTTCAGTAGTCACTATAAAGACAAATCATTTATCTTCACAGGGAACTAGAGAAATTGTTAGAAATACTAATGATTCTGTATGCAATGATTTCTATAGTGCTTTGAAATTTGCTAAGAACTTTCTTTACCCTAACTCTGAGTTGGACAGTGCAAATATGATGCTACCCATTTTGAAGATGGGGATGATGGCACTGAAGCTCAGAGTGGTCAAGTGGAATGCTTATGATTGAAGAGCTAGTAAGTGGAATCACCTTAGAATATGGCTTACTATTGAATGGCATACCTGAAAAAAGAAAATAATGTGACTTAAGTCATATCTCTAGGACCTAGCAACATGCAAAAAAAAGCCTCAAATTCAACATTAGCATTATTCCCATATTCCAGGATTTTCAAGGGCTTTGCCTAGAGGGGACAGTTCTCAAAATCTGTCACTTTTAATGACTGATCCCACTCATGGCTGCCTCATGTCCCACTGTGTAGAGTTAATTCTTCATCCTTCCAGTCACTCCTCTGGTGTTGCTTTTGGCGGTAAAGATGTGGGACATTGTTGTCCCTATTCTTCATGGGTAACTCAGTGGAGCTGGACTGATAAGTAAATATACAACATTAGACTGTGAGCTCTTCAAGAGCAAGGCATTCTTTTTGCCTCCCCCTCCCTTTTTGGTGTTTCCAGCCCTTAAGGTGCTTAATAAATGTTTGTTGACTGATAGGCAAAATGGAATAAATTTTTGTCTTCCTGACCCTCAGAAAAGGCTTTTGTGTAGTGGCTTTTTCTGTGGTGTCATAAAAAAGGGCACAGGGACTCTTGGGGAGGTACTGCCTGCCTGAATCCTCTACCAACTGATACCAAACATGAAAAAGTCTTATGCTGTCCAATGGAATTAACTTCATATATACATAGATGATTCCCAGATCTGTATATCTAGCTCCACTCTCTCTCCTGAGAGTCAATCTCACTTCACCAATTACTATTGGATGTTTCAAACTGGATATCCTGGAAATATCTTAGATCCAAACCCTCCCTTTTCCCAGCTTCCCTATTTCTTTCAAATGCACCATGATTCTTCTAGTTTCCCAGGTTTGCAAGCTCAGTAGTATCCTAGACCCTCATCCTCCACATCCAATCAGTTGCCAAATCTTGCTGATTTTGCTTTCACAACATCTCCCCTTTCGCTAAGTGACTACCTTCTTTCAGGTTCTTGTTATTTCTCAGTCTAGATAATTACAACAGTCTCCTAATTGATTCTCCTTCCTCAAGGATCTCACCACTCCACCCCGTCATTCACACAGGTGCCAAAGTGATTTTTCTTAAATGCAAATCCTACCATATGATTCTCCTGTTCAGTCAGCTCTGGGGACTTCCTATGGCCTCTAGTAGGAAAAATACATTTATTTAGCTTTTAATTCTCCTTTCAACCTAACCCTAACCTATCTTTCCAGCCTTGTTGGCATTACTATCCCTCCTATGCTTTACAGTTCAGGCAAATTGATGATCCCTATTTTTCACATACAGAACTTCATGTCCTGGTTCTGTTCTGGTAATATAATCCCTCCTTGTCTATACCTCAGAGACATAATTCAGACATCATCTTGTGTATGAAGCCTTTCTCCTCCCCCAACTCCCTTGGAAGAAAGTGTTCTTTCCAAATGACCTTATATTTAACTTTCTCTGTCTCTGTCTTTCTCTTAATTAACTTTATGTTAATTATATATACTTGTTTTCTCCCACCTCCTATTAGAATGTAAGCTTCTTCAGAAGAGGGATTGTTTCATTCTTTGTACTTTTATCCCTGGTGCCTAGCACAGTGCTGTAGAGGTATTACTAAGTAATTGTTAATTAATTGAATAAAGTTTATATATACCTTCCTGTGTTGCTTCCACATCCCAAATCTGTTGAACATTAATACACTGTGTAGTTTGTAAAAGACTCTAGGGAAACATTTTGTTTCCCTTCAACCACTCATATAAATTTCTCATGACTTAAGAACTGCTTGCAAATGACTAACCTAAATCTTTTCCAGTGGAATATCATCCCACTTTAGTTTATTGGGTCTTTGGGACATTTACTAGCCTCCATCCTCTCATCTTTTTACCTGAGATTCTAAGAATAAGAGAGAATTTGTTCCTGTTTTAGGAACATCTTATAGACATTGGTCAATATAGTAACTGGAAAAATATAACCCCCTAATGAATCAGAGGTTCTTAAGGAAGGAAGGATAGAAAGAAGCAAGCATTTATTAAGCACCTACTATGTGTCAGACCCTGTACTGAGTGCTTGACAAATATTATCTAATCTTCACCACAACCTTGGGAGGTAGGTGCTAATATGATTCTCATTTTACAATTGAGGAAACTGAGACAGACAGTGATTTGCCCAGGAGCACATAGTTACTTAGATTCTGAGGTCCCATTGAAAATCAGTTTTTCCCGATTGCAGGAAAAACTATCCATTCTGTCATCTAGCTGCCTCAGACACTTTTTAACCTGGGGTCTGTGAATTTTTAAAAAAGTATTTTTGATGATTATATTTCAATAAAATTTGTTGTCTCTATAATCTTACACATTTTATTGTATGCATTCAAAACATTCTGAGAAAGGGTTCATAGACTTTCCCAGACTTCCAAAAGGGTCTAAGATACTCATTGAATTAAAAAGAACTTTGCTGGAGAAAGAAAGAGGTATTTAATGAGAATTATTCAGCCAATGGACAATGGGAAGAAATTCTTAGCTCAAAAATGGACTAAATCGAAACCTATTATAAGCACATGGCATTTTGGGGAAAATTCCTATTTGGCACAAATACACATGCCCGTTCAAAATAGCTTTGATATAACAATGATATAATTCTTAATAAGGATGCCATAAAAATGTTCTAAATCATTATGTATTAGAGAAATACAAATTAAAAAACCCTGAGATATCATTTGACTTTTTAGATTGGCTAAAATGTTTGAAGGGAAAAGCAGAAAATGTTGAAGGGGATATGGAAAAATTGAGACACTAATTCGTTGTTGGTGAAATTGTGAACTGATCCAACCATTTTGGAGAACAATTTTCAATTATGCCCAAAGAGTTATTAAACTGTCTGTATTCTTCAACCCAGTAATACCACTACTAGTTCTATTTCTAAAGAGGATTACGGTAAAAGGAAAAGAACCTTTATGTACTAAGATATTTATAGCATGTCTCTTTGTAGCGGCAGAGAACTGGACATTTCAGGGATACCCACCAACTGGGGAATGACTGAACAAGTTGTGATATGTGATTGTGATGGAATATTACTGTAGTATAAGAAATCATGAATTTGATGATTTTAGAAAAACATATAGACTTGCATGAAATAATGAAGAACAAAATGAGAAGAATCAGGAAAACATTGTATACAGTAGCACCAATATTGTTTTAAGAATAACTTTGAGTGAATAATTCATTGTAGTGGTTATAATACCCAAATTAACTACAAAGGACATATGAAGGAAGATGCTATCTGTATCCGGAGAAAGAACTGATAAATAGAAATATGTATAAAATGATTTTACACATATATACATATTTGTGTTTAATGGTAGCCATTTCTAAGGTGAGGGTGAGGGTAAAAAAATAGAAAAAAAGAAATTTACATGATACTTTTATTAATTATTTAAATGAAATAGCAAGTTGTGCACAATAGATTTGCTGTTTCATGTGCAATCATCTTTTAGAATTATTCTATGTTGTGTAAATGCTTGTTAATAAAATAAAATAAAAAAAGAATACTAAAATATGCTCTAATTCTCCTCTGGACCTGAGAACTCATCCTTGTGGTTACTCCATCTAGTGATACAGATTGAACTGACCCACTTCTGCCCATCCTGTGTGACTCTTGGAGACCTATGTAGATCTGAATTGTAGATAGAGTCCAAATGGGCTAAGGGCTGTCATTGTGTGTCTCAGTGGAAGGCAAAATAGACATCTTTAGCCTGTTCTGCCCTGACTCTTCTTTAAGGGAGACTTTATTTCCTGCAAGGGAGGAAATTAGGAAGTGGGGAGCGGATGCCACTCTGCTGTCCTCAAAGAAAGGAGGATATCAGACTAAAATGATGTCCACATGCTCTCTTAAAAATCATTAAGGATATTATCAGGCTCATTCTAACTTTTGATCACTTTTGTCATATTTGTTGAGGGAAAAGCAATGACACCAAAGTCTATATTCAAGGCTTGACCTTTTTTCCACCAAACACCAGTTCTACAATGAACATGCCTAGGAAATAGCAAATAAACTATTTTTTCCGTATCACGGCAAAACAGAAATCAGTGAAGGTATACATAGGAAGACAATACAGAGTGAAGGAACTATCCCATTGGAAGCAAGATAACTCAGCTCAACCAAGAGTTCTAGATTTCCCTCAAGGGGGAACTCCTTACAGGTTCTAATGTACCAAGGACATGATGGACATGATGAAAGTGACCAACTCCTTTTATGCTTTCCCAGTCTTTTCCTTCAGTAACTTGAAATGAAACTATCCTTTTCCATCTTCCTTCTCCACTCTGGAAGCCAGAAGTGCTCAAAGCAACTCGAAGTCTGAAGAAGACCTGAAGCTTGAGCAGTTCTGAAAAGGAGTTAATCAGCCTAGAGCTCTCCTGCTCTTGCCAATTCTACTTTCTCCCGACAAAGGGCAGGGCCTTCATCTCTAGAAGTGAGGAGGCAGTTCTCTATTGTTGGGTTTTGGAAATGGTGTTACACATAAATATCGGCAGGACACCCAACATGATGATAGCCTTGGTCATGTTCTCTTGACATTGCATCTATACCATTGAAGTATGTGGCCTGTTCACTGGATATTCCAAGTTCTCACTCTATGACTAACACACCTCTCCCTCAACCCTGTCATGTCTCTGGTCACATACTTTATCCTGCTCCTCCTATTTAATTCCTCCTTTATAATGTGGTGCAATCGAGCTCCTCTCCATTGCCCTCAACTTCAGTTCTTCAGAGACTTACATTCCATGACTTACAGTCATGTAACAATAATGAGAAGATATTGCTATTGATTAGTTGTGTTCAACTTTGCCTCCTTTTTTTTTTTTTACAAAGGAGAGTCTGGGAAATAAGAAGGCTTGTTATCAAGAAGTGACATGGATGTTTAAAAAGCATCAATTAAATAGATTAAGAATGAATACTGGTGTTAAAGGAAGACTTTAGAAGAATTATATCTTATTCCTGAGAAGATAACAAAGGATTTCTAAGTGATAGCTGTCCCAGGTCCAGCATGTATAGCATGGCAGTGTGGTTACCTGATGAGAGAGAGAGAGGGAGAGGGAGAGGGAAAGAGGGAGGGAGAGAGAGGGAGAGAGACAGAAATTATGTTCTTATGCTCAAAAAGAGGGAAATGAGAAAGGTCTAAAGAAAACCCCACCACAAACTATGGTTTTGCAGTCCCGCCTACTGTTTCTCAGCAAATAAAGTTACGTCAGGAACCCTCACTATTCATTTCCTCTCCTCCATGAGGTACGTAGCACTTAGTGTACTTAGTCCAAAGTTTTCTAGCTCTAAGTGTCAATTGATTGGTTAGTTGTTGTCCTTCATTCTCAAAGAGGACCAAAATGACACCACGATGTTAGAGTCAAGTTACAATGTATATGATTGTGACTGATCAGACCAGTATGAGCTTGGAATGCTCATAGGTTGGGCACAAAGAGTCCATGTAAACACTTGGAGTGGATTCTCTAAATGTGTGCAGCTCACATTTCTTTTGAACTACTTCAATTCTGCTTTGCTCATAAAGGACAGCACCTTCTCTAATGAGGGCATGTCACGCTGCATCTTCCAAGTCAAGCAATCAATTCCAAAGTTCTGAAGAGAGACCTTGAGAGTGTTCTGACCATCATGTGAGCGCTTGCCCTGTGTGAGTTCTGCATAAAATAGTCTTTTAGGCAAGTGTATGTTTGGAATTTGAATGATGTGGCCAGCCCAGCATGGTTGTGCTCTTTGCAGTAGAGTCGATCACTTTTAGCCCCTCATTGCAGTGGCCTCACTTCTCTTTTTAAGGCCCCCCTCTCATTAATTGCTAGCCAATCAGAGTTGATTGCTGTGGGCAGAACCCCCTCTCGTCCAAGGGCATGTAAACTTCAAAAAGTGGCCACATTTTCCCTTTGACTCTCAAGATAAAGTGCCCTTTTTGTCAATCCCTTGCAGGCCATGATTGATAAAATTGATTATAATTTACATAAAAACTGTCTCTCAAAATTTTTTTATATGCCAAATAGACAGATGCCCTTTAATTTGTGAGCCTGAGTTCTACTCTTTCCTGGGACAAAATGAAGGAAGGTTGATGTTCTTCTAATCTTTCCATATTCTCATTCCAAATAGAGGGTAACACCATCAGAATGGCAGCAGGCAGGTTGATAGCAGAACATAACTCTATGCTGACTATCAAGTGTGATTAGAAACTGGAGTATTTGGATACAATGACCTGTCTCTGCCATGCCCTCCCCACACAATGGCCAGAGCTGCAGAGCAAAGCCTAAATCTAAGCATGTGACCTGATTGTACTTTCTGCACAAACAGGCTGGACAACCGTGCCCAATCTAATCTATTTATTAAATCCATGAACCATAGGAATTTTCTTCCTGACTGCATCAGTCCCTACATTAGGACCATTTAAAAATTCTCAGTTCATTAGCAATGATGTTCAGGCACAGTGCTTTGAATGTTGTACAGAGCAGATATAGCATCAGTCACATAGTTTCTTAACTTTCTAACTTTTCTTCCCAGTTTTACCACTTGTATTCCATCGTATCAATGGAAGGACTATTTCTCCTCAGAATACTGGGTATAGGATATTGCCTAAGTGAAGATATTTCTGAAATATCAATTCATCACTACAATGTTTCCTATGGTCAAATGCATCTAGATCATAGCAGGATCCAAACAAGTCTATATCAGTGCTTTGAAAGATCTGGAATGTCACTGGTATGCATGATCTTCACCAAAAGCAGATTACCACTCCTTCCCAAAAAGCTATGCCTCCCATGATGGTCAGCCTTCTGACTTAGACTGGCTAATCTTGGATCATCAGATAGACAGCCTGCTGCTAGTCACAAGCTTGACGTGTTAAAATGTTGCAGGATTTACCAGAGATTGTATTCTGCTGGTATAAACTTCCAGAAGCCTGGGTCACCTCTTTGCCATGACTACATGACAGACTAGCATTCCAAGGTATATTTTCTCATTCAAAGGATGAGGACTGAACCTACGATTTTATTAGCCCAGAGACTTCCTAGATAAGGAAACTCCTTCTACTAAATACAGATCTATACTTCCTCTACAATTTATAATCTTCGCCTAGGGCATTAAGAGGGTAAATAGTTTGCCCAGGGTCTCAAAGCTAGTATATATTAGAGGTAAAACTTGAATCTACATCTTCTCGGCTCCAAGGCCTGTTCTCTATGCACTATGTAGCCTTACCTCTCAATTCACAGTCAATTTTAATTTCTAGCTTCTCCATAAGGGGGGTAAAATCACAGGAGTACTAGGGGCAGTAGCCTATCTCCAGTTCTGTGCAGCATTCCTTATGCCATTTATAAAAGGCTCCAGGAAAAAATTCACTTTAACCACCCATCTAAATTTTTCATGATCCAAGAACTGCTTGCAAATGACTAACTTGTGTCTTTTCCAGTGTAACATAATCCCATTTGGGGTTGTTGGGCCTTTGGGCTATTCACTAGTCTCCATCCTCTTTTCCTTTACTTGAGGATACTAGAGGTGAAAGAACGTGTTCCTATTTTAAGAACAGGTATTGACGTACTATGCTGGTGCAGTTCCTTTCACTTGCTCTGGTGATAAAAATGACTGCTGCACCAGCCCTGCCTGATGGAACACTCCAGAACCAGATGATGTGTCTCTGGAAGAAAAGCAAATTTTACCAACATTTCAGAAGACATATATGCTACTGTGGACCTTGGGGCAGTAATCAATCAGTTCCCTGGATAGAGGGTTGACCTGCAGTAAAGAAGACTCATCTTCCTGAGTTCAATACTACTTGTGTGACTCTGGGCAAATCATTCTATTTTCCTCAGTTTCCTTATCTACAAAATGATCTGGTGAAGGAAATAGCAAACTACTCTGGTAGTCTTTGGAGAAAACCTCAAATGGGGTTATGAAGAATTGGACATGACTGAAATAACTGACCAACAAATTCTGTTGTCCCAGGGTCAACATTATGGGAGAAAAGAACTCCATGTGGGTATTATAGGTGTGGAAGGAGGGGGAAATGAACCATGGATTTGGAATCGAAAGGACCTCAGTTTGAATACCAGCTCTATTTTCCTTATTTGCCCTTTGGACCTTAACCTATTGGGTTCAGTTTCCCTATTTTGGGGCTGGACTTGGTGATTTAAATTCTCTTCCAACTCTACATCTATGGTCTTAAGTGCTGGTTACATTTATATAATATTTTATGGTCACAAAGTATTTCATATTTAGGATTGTAAATTTAGGACAAGAAGGGACTTCAGAGGGTCTCTCGTTGAGCCCCCTTATTTTACAGATGAGCAAACTGAGTTTAGAACTCAGAGAACTTAAGCAATTTGCTCAAGATCACCCAGATGGCAAACAGACCTATGAAGTATTAATTATCCCCATTTTATAGATGAGTCGGCTGAGCCCCAAAGATACTGAAATGACTTATCTAGGTGGTTTGGTTCTAATTTTAGTGCCTTTCCCATTACACTGGGATTGAAAAAGGGATGGGAGAAACTCCCTGCTTATGTTTACTTGTTAGAGGTCACTTCTCCATCTAGTTTTCTTGTTTTTTCGTTACTGCTTACTGGCATCCCAGAAGGATATTTAAGGGCAAGAAAAGAATGAGGAAATCAAGATCAGGGTGAGATTCCTTTGAAGTAGAAATTTTGAAGTAGAAATTTTTTTATTGAAAGAAACACAATTGTTTTCAATTCTGGTTATAATTTCACTGTTGTGGTGGGTGTTTATATTTCTCTGTATTTCACAGTCAGAGCAGTATCACACAGATCTACTGCTGTCTGATGCTTTTCCACTCTGTCACTCTAACTTCCATACTGAATGCATGAAGAGAAGTATTGTAACTCATGAGGTCCTGTCAAAGAATCTCTCACCTTTCATTACTACCAGTCTTCCTACTCTGCCATCCTCATTTAAAAGAAAAAAAACTGTGACTAGAGGAAAAAGAAAGGAATGTTGATTCAGTCTACAAAACGCATTTTTAAATAAAGTTTTCAATGTCTTCCACCTAAAATTCATTGTTTACATTGCTGCAGGTTAATCTGCCTTTTTGCATGGATATTATCATGCCTATTCTCTGCTCTAAGCAAGTCAATGTCCATTTACCAAATAGCCTGCAAACTCTTTAGTTTCTTCCCTCTCTCCACACTCTTCTGTTTCCCTAAATTTTCAGTCTTATTACACATAATTCTCTTCTGCATTTGCTATATCTCAGTCAAATTGAACCCCACTTTCTGCAGGAGTCCTTTCCTTCTTTCCCTTCACCATTTACTTCTAGTTCCTTCTCTCTGAGATTACCTTCCTTTTACAATGGGTATGTCTCATATGTACGATTGTTGTTTTTTTTATTACATGTTCTCTCTCCCATTAATTTGTGAGTTCCTATAGGGTAGGAACATGCTTTCTTCTTTCATCCTGATGAATATATGGTCACTGGATTCAGATGACTGTGGAGGAGAAGTGAGGCGGGTGACCTTGCACAACCTTCCCTCACTCAAAACAAAGTCAAGTGCAAGTCATGTTATCCTTTCTCTGATGGCGTGGTCTTCTTCGGCAATGAAGGATGAACACAACAACATTCTGAGCACTTAGCTCAGTGTCCGGCATGTGACAAGTTGTTTTTCTGTCATGTTCAACTCTCTGCCACCCCATTTGGGGTTTTCTTGGCAAGAAAAATGGAACAGTTTGCTATTTCCTTCAGCTCACTTTACAGACGAGGAAATGAGACAAATATGCTTAACTGACTTGCCCAGAGTCACACAGCTAGTAAAGGTCTGAGACTGGATTTGAACTTATAGGAGATGAGTCTTCCTGATTCCAAACTCAGTGCTCTATCTATTGTGTCACGTGGCTGCCCAATCTTACACGTAGTAGCCGTTTATTAAATTCCTGTTGACTAGCTGATTGACTTGCCATTCTTTTTATGCCACCTCCATGCCTTTGTTTCTACTTTTTCCTACATCTGAATTTCTTCCTACTCTGCCCCTCCTCCCACACAGCTACTACTTATAATCAAAGCCTAATTCAAATGTTACCTTTTCATGAAGTCTTCCCTCTCTCCACACTCTTTAAGGACAACTTTTTTCCAAGGCTTTCTGTAGCACTTGATACTTTTCCCATATGACCTTATCATATTCCATTTGATTTAGTATAACCTCTATTACTAGGTTCATGGATGGTACAGTGAAGAAAGCAATGGAATAAGAGTCAAAAGATCTAAGTTTACATCCTGTGTTTTGTACTTATTTCTTTTATGACTTTGGACAAGTTACTTAACTTGTCTGGGCCTCAATATCGTTATCTGTAAAGTAGGGTGGCAGGATTAGATGGTCTCTAAGATGCCTTGGAACTCTAAATCTATGAATCAGTTCTTCACTTTCATACAAATCCACCCCATTTAATTTCATTAATCTGTTATGTGAAAACATTTTTGCCAGGTGTGATGATGTTAAAGGTGTCTTCTTTAACAACAGCAACACACATTTATTAATTCTTTTTGCTTTTATATCAGAGTCATTTCTGGAAACCCACCTGCTTCCATATAAAAACTCTCTGTTGTAACTCAAAATAACAATTATGCAGAAATATGTGTGAGGGTTGATTGAGCCAAACAATCCATCACCCTACTCTGATTAAAACAACTAACAAGATATTCTAGCTCTGATACCTTTATCAGGTGAGTACAGTTCTATTGAATCAATCAACAAATCAAAGATGTTAAATGAATCTCTTCTGTTATGCTCTATGGGTCATCTATAAAATAGTAAGCCAGTTTAGAACTAAGCATTCAAGTATCTAGTAATTTAGAGGAGAGAGCAATCTTCCTAACCGAGTTCCTGAAAGGAAATTGCTTGGAGAAGGGAGGAGAAGAGCCTACGTTTCATTCCTTCTTTCTGTGAGTAATGGAGAACTTGGTCAGCTCTGAAGAACTGGATTTGATTTTCTCCTTGGTATCCTAAGCAATGACCAAGGAACATCAGTGATTGGTGGCAGTGTCTGCACTGGGAGACAAGGATAAACTCCCCATGCTGAAAAAAGGCAGCTTCAGGCCTCTACAGGGAGCAGAGCAGAAAGGTATAGTATCCCTGAGGAGAACAACTTGGGAACTCTAGCAAGATAACTTCTATCTACTAAGAGTAGATTTATATATTTATATATTATCTACTATTTTCCACATGGGCTCTAAGTCTGAGTATATTGTTTCCAGGATTCTCTAATGTGAATGTGTCTCACAAATGTTGGAAGAGATGTTTGTAACAACTGTTCTTACTGTAGTAAAGTATAACATATATGGCTTCAGGGTATTTTACTTACCAAAGTAAACTACCCTGTTCAAAAAGCTAATGAAGTCTAACTAATTGATGTTAACTGTTAATCAATTATCTGAAGGGAAAACACACCAACCAATAAATCAATAAGCATTTATTAAGTTCCTACTGTGCTAAATGTTGGAGATACAAAGAAAGGGAAAAGACTGTTCCAGACCTTTAGCTCACACTGTAATGGGGAAAAAACATACAAACACTATGCACAAATAATAGGATATACAGATAAGATAAATTGGAAATAAACAACAGAGGGAAAGTGCTAGAATTAAGAGGAACTGGGAAAGACTTCCTGTAGGAGGTGAGATTTTAGCTGGACTTGGAAGCCAGAAGATGAAGATGAGGACAGAGATCATTCCAGGCATGGGGGACAGCCAGTGAAAATACCTAGAGCTGAGAGATGGAATAATTTATTCAAGAAACAGAAAGGGGGTGCAATGCCACTATATCTATGAGTACACGGAGGGTTGGGGTTAGATAAAAGAAAACTGTGAAGGGGAGAGACTGGAAAGGTAGGGATGGAAATGACAGTATTCGAATAAAATAATGCTCAATTTTTTAAGGTCTGTTAGTTTTGCAACATTGTGGGAGCCCAATCTTACAGTGCTAATTTGGAGAGTGAGCCCAGAGCAGATGATACATATGGTGGTTGTTCTTCATTCTCGAAGAAGACCAAAATGCCATCACTATGATAAAGTGAAATTTCAGTGTGTCTGACTGGCTGATCACACCAATATGAGTTCAGAATGCTTTATCACAGGCTAGGCACAGATAGTCCATGTGAATATTTGGGGTGGATACTCCAAATTTGGGCATCCTATGTTTACTTTGTGCTGTTTCAATTCTGCTTTGCTTATAGAGCACAGTACCCTTTCTGATGTGGGTATACCATGTTGAGTGGTCCTGTGCCAGTGTCTTGCATGTTACACAGTCAAATCCAAAGTTCTTGAGAGAGACCTTGAGAGTGTCCTTGTATCACTTTTTTTGACCACCATGTGATCACCTGCCCCATGTGATTTCTCAATTAAATAGTCTTTTTGGCAAGTGTACATTTTGCATTCAAACAACTTGGCCAGCCCATTGGAGTTGTGCTCTCTGAAGCATAGTTTGAGTGCTTGGCAGTTCAGCTCAATCAAGGACTTCAATGTCTGGCACTTTATCCTGCCAGGTGATCCTCAGAATCTTACTAAAACAGTTCAGATGGAAGTAAGTCTGTTTCCTGGCATGGCGCTGGTGGACTGTCCATGTTTCACAGGCATACAACAATGAGGTCAGCACAACAACTCAGTAGACCTTCAGTTTGGTAGTTTGATATATCTTCTCTTTCAAACTTTTCTTCAGAGCCTCCCAAACACTAAGCTAGCTCTGGCAATGCCTGCATCAACCTCACTGTCAATGTGCACATCCCTGGAAAGTACACTACACCAAGGTAAGTGAACTTATCCACAGCATTCAAAACTTCTCCATTTGTTGTAACCGATGGTTCCACATATGGATGGTGTGGTGGTGGCTGATGGAACACCTGTGTTTTCTTGGTGTTAATTATTAGGCCAAAATTAGCACAAGCAGCAGAGAATTGATCCATACTTTGTTGTATCTCCACTTCAGAGGCTGCATTGAGTGCACAATCATCTGCAAACAGAAAATCATGCACCAACACTCCTTCCACTTTGGTCTTGACTTGTAACATTTTCAAATTGAAGAATTTACCATCAGTACAGTCATTGACCTTGATGCCATATTCATCCTTAGTCTTCATAAAATTTTTCTTTGATCTCATCAGGGTTTATTGTGGTGGGAGCATAGGCAATGATGATGGTGGCATGGCATTTTCCTGTGAGTGGCAATCACATTGTCATGAGCCTGTCATTTACTTCTTTTGGCAGTCATACCAGCTTGCTGACTAGATTAGTTTTGATTGTGAAACCCACACCAGCTTCACAGTGCTCCCCTTCACTGCATCCACTCTACAAAAATGTGTATCTACCTCCAGCTTCAGTAAGCTGACCTTCATTTGCAAACCTTGTTTTACTCAGGGCTGCTATTGGGATGTGATACCTATTGAGTTTTCTTGCAACAAGAGCAGTTTGTCTTTTAGGTCTACTGGATTTGGTGTTGTCTATAAGTGTGCACATGTTCCATGTGCCAATGGTGAGTGGAATCATCTTTGCAGATATTTTCATCCATATTGTACATTTTTTGGTGTTTTGATAGCATGGTGGAATTCCCCAGCTGCTAAGGTAATCAGGCCAGGGTTGGGTAAGCAGACAATGTTTGGGGCACCTTTTCTAGCTCCCTTCCTTACCTTTCTCAGTTTTCTCTCCCTTTTTATTGGAGTTTCTTAAACTAAGAAATGAAACTCCTCCCAAGGCCTTCCTTTATAGAGGCAGAAACTGGAGTTTTCTGCCCGCTCTAGTCTGCATCTGCTGCTCTGCCTGGTTTCAACTCCATAGAACAAGATACCCCTTGGTTCATCACCATCTGCCCTGACACTGCTTTGCTCTGTCCTTGAAAGACTGCTCAGACACCCAGGAACCTGCCTTCTAGTGAGAAGTGACCCTATGACCTGGGCCATTTATGTTCAGGGTTGTGACTACAGCTCCCAGTGTATCCGCACCTGCTTCTTCATCACTTGCCTGTTGCCACAGGACTTTGAAGCATAATAGTAAAATGGTATGGGTGATGTCTTTTAATTTGTGCATAAATTGGATTTAAGTGAGGCAGAGTTGCACAAAGTCGGCAGCCTCACTCTCTCCTCCAGAGTCATCATAGTTCAATGGCAGGACATAGTCAAAATGGCTGGTGATGGTTCAGGATGCAGTGGATGACCTTGGCATCTTCAGTGTTTAACCAAGCTCTTAGCAGACTCCACATCGCCTGTTTCAGCTGCCTTCATGGCTGTTGGAATAAATTGTTCTCATCTACCCTTTGGGGTAGACACCCTACTAACTCACCAATAGGTTTGATACCCCTTGGTTAACCTCAATCTGGTTTGACCCATCTGCTGGAACTGTTTACTGAGGTGTGGCCACTACACATGCTGCAGCTTCTTAGAGCCGTGTGTGAGAGTTGGGTGGAACAGGAGCACACCACAGGTGGAAAGAGGCCGGAAAAGGGCTCAGCAGCCATCACACCAAAGGTACTGGTCCTCGCTGAACGTACCCTACACCCCAGGTGATACAAATACAATACAGTGAACATATATCTGACAATGTATATATAATGGCCAGCCCTACTAGTCCCCTACTTTTACATATCAGTACATTTTATCCCCCTTCTAGACTATGTGCTACATGAAGGTAGGGATCAGGTCTTATCTAGATTTTGTAACTCCCCAAGTGCTTAGTACTATACTCTGTAAACTGTCTAATGCATACTCCTCTCTATCCCTCTCTGCATTTTCCACTCTGTGCAATGCCACCGAACAAGATGCCTGTCTCAGTGTAGGCTCATCACCTGTAATCTTGTCACCATGCTGCTAACTCAAACTTTGAATGGCCTCATCTTTCTCAGTTTTCTCTCCCTTCTTCTTGGAGTTTTTTAAACTAAGAAATGAAACTCCTCCCAATGCCTTCCTTTATAGAGGCAGAAACTGGAGTTTTCTGCCCACTCTAGTCTGCATCTGCTGCTCTGGCTGGTTTCAACTCCATAGAACAAGATAACCCTTGGTTCATCACCATCTGCCCTGGCACTGCTTTGCTCTGTCCTTTTATGTATTGTTTCCTCTACTAGATTATAAGATCCTTGAGGGAGAGGACTGACTTTCTTTTTATTAATTGTATCCCCAGCATTTAAGCACAATACCTGGTACTTAGTTGCAATTTAATAAATATTTATTGGACTGAATTTAATACAGAAATGAATATTGTTGGAAAGACTTCATAGTATGAAAACACTATCCTCTCTCATAGTAGCAAATCATTTGCTAATTGCTATATTTTGCTAATGTGCTGCTTAAAGAAGAAAATAAGTGAAACTACTTTTGTTATTGGTGTTTCATTTACACAAGTAGCATTTGAAAGTAGTTCCATTTACTATTTCTTTGAATAAGTGTGTGAAATTATGGTTCTAACATATTAGCATTTTAAAGTGTGTGACCTATAGTAAATATATTGACAACTTAGGTTGTGTTTTCAGTACTGACTAATCGTTTGTGTGGTACAATGTCCCAAAGTTTTGTTAGGATATGCCCCAAAGATTACATTTTGGACCAGTTATAATCAGATCTTTCCATAAATGAAAAACTCACTAAAGAAAGATCTGAAAAGCTAAGAATTCTCATTGTGGAGACATAAAGAAGTTTGTAATTTTTTTGAAGTTTTAGTTTTATAGGATAGAATTATTATGGCTAGCTTAAAATTTCCAGACCTAATTATAAGTGATAAGGTCACCTGAGAGCAAATTCTATTAGTATATGAAAAATGTGGTTAATCAACCTTTGAACATACAGAGGGAATTCACTAATGATAAAGGTCTCCTTATAGACATCATACTGTGGAAATACATTTGATACCATGAAGGTAGGTAATTGTTATTGTTTGTTCTTGTTTATTTAATGCATGGAAAATGATGATGAGGCATAGGACATTATGTATTTCCAATGGGTTTGATAAGCAAAAATGTATATTAAAGGAGTTTGATGAGAGTGAAATGGACGACCTTATATGATAGTGAGCTCACTATCAATAGAAATAATTTAGAAGAATCTGAATACTTTGCAGTTATATTATAGTGAGTAGCATTCAGGTATTAGGGATTAAATTGGAGTAAAATACCTTTTCTTTATTGAAATTTTAAATTGATCATATCGCACATTATGGTTTCTCTCATTGATGAAAAACAGCTTGTTATTGAAATGTTTGCAGAACTTTTACAGCTTTCATCTGTTCCCTTTGAGTCTTTCTGATAAGGTTCAGAACGTGGAAGAAGTTCAGAGAATTTATAACTAATTACGATCAATAACGTAGGTCTGGTGACTGAAGTGGAAATAACGAGAGTCTTTAAGTGACTACATCATATTAGATTTCATGGTAAAGAAGGGGAGAAATATTAATCATGGCCTACCATGTACCCTAGATTTTAAGAGAGCAGATTTTGAAAGGAATTTAGGATCTGATGATGTATAAAGAAAATTGGTACAAGATGGGTGGAATGTTCTGAAGAATGAAAATCTAATTAAAGAAGCCCAAATCATTCTGTTGAGGAGGAAGAAACTGAGTTGTCTAGGAAATTATCTCCAAAGCATAAGGAAGTCATTGATCAACTTACATTAAAAGAAAAAAAAATCTCCTCCCAGAGATGAAAGGAAAGATAAAATAAAATCACGATGGGAGGGGCAGAAGGCTCAGGGTTGTTGTTTTGAAGAGAAACGTTACTATTAACATTCACTGTAAGCCAAGAGGGTCCAAAAATGGCCCTTGAGTGGAGGTTGGGTAGGGGTCCATTGTTGTTCAGTCCAGGGACTTTAGAGTGTGCTGGGTTTTAGGTTTTAGAGGAGGAAAGAAAGAAAGAAAGAAGGAAAGAAAGAAAGAAGAAAGAAAGGAAGGAAGGAAGAAAGAGAAAGAGAGAAAGAGAGAAAGAAAAGAATAAAGAAAGAAAGAAGAGAAAAAGGAAAGAAGGAAGAAAGGAAAGGAATTGAATGGAATGAATCTAGCCAACACACCGCAAGTTAATTGGGTAGCTTTTGGCCATCAAAATTTACCTTCTTTTGGAGAGGAGAAGGCCCCATTTAGGCAGTTCAGTCTACTCACAGCTTGTGTTTGTCCTTCATTTTTGAAGATTAAAGGAAAGGGCAGATAATGGAAGAAGTTAGTATAATACAATGGAAAGACCCCTGGCTCTGGAGATGGAGGGCAAGTGCTCAAATTCCTCTAGCTGTTTACCACTAGTACGTCATCATTGTCCTCCAGTGACTTTAAGATCTCCAGAAACTCACCCTGCAAGAGCACCTCTTCTCTGAAACTCACACCTCCTCAGTGCCTCCAACCACTGAGATCCCTCCTTCCATCTACTTGGAGAGGGGGGAGAGAAGAGTTTGGAGAGCTCTTCCCAGATCCTCCACCATTTAAGGAAGTGACCCAGGGCAGTCACCTCATCATTGCTTATCTTGGTTCTAGGATTTCATGGTGCCCCTATCCTCCTCTCCTCCTTTTCAGCCTCTTTTAAATGTTATCTTCTCCCATTAGATTGTGATTTCCTGGAATATAGGGACTGTCTTTATATCTTTCTTTGTATCCCTAGTGCTTAGCACAGTGCCTGGCACATAACGAGCACTATATAAATGTTAACTCTCACTTTTATTATTATTTATTGAGCAAGTCATTTAACTTTCCTGTGCCTCACTTTCCTCACCTGAAAAATGAAGGAGTTGAACCATATGGCTTTTGAAGCTCCTTTCAGTAACAGCTCTATGAAAATAAATGAAAACAAATGCTTTGGTTCTGTAAAAATCATCTTAAGAATGCTAAATCTGAGAAGGAACTGAATGCTAAATATAACAGGATTTAGCTATGTTAACAATATACTTTTAAAAATTTATATTGGAAAAAGTTGGGATGATGAAAATAGATGGAGAGAAGGCACAACGACACTCCATTTTGTTGCTTTTCTCTATCTGGGAGAATGATTCTCAGACTAATATGTATATCTAGTGAATATAATCTCTGGATTGACTCTACTAATCCAAAATCTACTGGCACATTGGTTTGCCAGAGGGGTTTGTTCTCTGGGCTATTGTTCCTCTTTAGGGGTACCTCTGAGATGCTGTCTGTTTTTCTAATATGATTAATTTGTGCTGCATTTGTGTCTTTCCCCATTATCAATCATCAATGCCAACCGATTTCTTCTCAGAGTCATCAATCAATATCAGTGATTAGCACCTCACTATCAAATTAACCAGTTGAAATTCTTTTAATATAATTGATAATTAGCACCAAGTAATTTTCAGAGTGGGAGATTTATTTAAAAGATATAGTCAAAACCAAAGTACAAAAGCATCCTTCTGAAATGGGGGATCTCCCAATTCTCCTCTACTATATGATAGAGAGAGTAGTCTCAAACTTAATTTGGTTGCTACAAAGCATTCATCCTACCAAGTTTATTTCTGAATGTTGCATAACTGATGGTGTCACTGTCTTGCTGCCAAATCTATTCACAGATGGACTGGATTTATCTATCTATCCATCTATCTGTCTGTCTATCTATCCATCCATCTATCCATAAATTTATTTATTATTAATTTTAAACATTCACTTCCATAAGATTTTGAGTTCCAAATTTCCTCCCCATCTCTACCCTCCCCTCACTCCAAGATGGCATGTAATTTGATATAGGCTCTACATATGAACTTACTTTCATATGAGTTAAAGAAGAATTAGAACGAATGGGAGAAACCATGAGAAAGAAGAAACAAACACAAAAGAGAGAAAGAGAGAGAGAGCAAACAATATCTGCATTCAGATTCCATAGTTCTTTTTCTGGATGTGGTCAGCATTTTTAACCATGAGTCCTTTGGAATTGTCTTGGACGTTGCTAAGAAGAGATGTCTATCAAAGTTAGTCTTAGCACAATGTTGCTGTTCCTGTGCACCGTATTCTGGTTGCGCTCACTTCACTCAGCATCAGTTCATGGAAGTCTTTCCGGGTTTTTCTGAAGTCTGGATGGACTGGATGCTTTCAGTTGCTCCTTGGGAAAGAGTGCACTGGTGCCTTGCCTGACTGAGCTGGAGCAGTTATGGCGACCTTTGCCATAGACTCCCATTAATGCTGACGTCTGGTATTTGCTGCTTTCTAAGCATATAATGCTGTTCCATTTCCAATAAAACATCTCAAAACAGGAAAGGATGGACCCCACAGGGACAGAAACAATATAACTATTATGTGTTATAAGACACATAACAGCAGATCAGAGAGGGATGCCCCTTCTGGGGGCTTACAATATTTTCTCTTCTTCATTCAAACTTCTGGAGAGGGAATGCACAATCTGTGCTGTTCATTCCCTTTTGCATGTACACCCAGTTCTGCCTCAGCAGCCTATGAAAGACTTCTCTTTGACATACAGCAAGTAGACAGGACATAGTCACAGAATTCCTGTGCATGTCCTGGACTGGGGACAGGGCCCCTCTGTTACATTATATTAAGAACTTTTAGAAATAATGTCAACATCTCCCCATGAGTTGGTCGCAGGCAGAGTTTCTCAAATATGCTTTCTGAATTGAGCCCATGTGGTTCTCCCACTCCGTTACACAGAGAGCAAAAATGGTTAAGAAATGGTTAAGAAGTTGAAATCCAAAATAGGCAAGTATGTTGCTGCCTTCGAAATAACAGGATTAGATGAATTATTCCCTGGAGTCCTGGATACTGAAAAAACCTTAAATGTGTGCTTGCTCAGCTGCTGTCAGTGACTTATGAAAAATGATAAAGAATGAAAGAAAGGCCACTAGAGAAGAAACCAGGTGCAGTGATATGAATTCAGAATTTGGATTTGGGGATGGAAGTTTTAATACCTGCTTTGATGCCTGTTTGACCTTGGACAAGTCATTAACTCTTTTGAGGCCTCAATTTCCTCATCTGTAAAATGAGCTAGATGATTGTTAAGTTCCTTTAGAGCTCTATAGCCTTGATTCTAGAAATGAGACAGGCAAATGTCATTCTCACTCTTAGAGGAGAAGGTGGATTTTTCAAACCATAAGCTGGCAAAGCTTGCCATTGATTCCTTGTTAATTTCTAGAATGAATTTTTGAAGACATAGGTTTTTCAGCATTTGGAAGGGGGAATCACTAAAAGGCAGCATGGCTTCATCAAGAAGAAGCAGAACCAAGAGACCAATAGCTCATTAATAAGGTCAATAATGTGAGTGTGAGACAGGAAGTATGGCCTAGTCCAGGGGTGGGGGACTTGTGACCTCCGGGTCCTTGGGTGAGTGAGGTCTTTTGACTGAGTCCAAGTTTGACAGAACAAATCCTTTTATTAAAGGGATTTGCTCTGTGAGGTTTGGATTCAGTCGAAGGGCAGCACTTGAGGACATAGAGGGTCACATGTGGCCTTGAGGCTGCAGGTTCCCCACCCCTGGCCTTGTGGATATAGAGATGGCCTCAGAGTCAGGAAACCCTAGATTCAAGTACTAACTATGACACCAACTGACTTAGCGATCTGGGACAAGACATTTAATCTCTGTGCCCCCAGTCTCTAAGACCCTAAATTGTAAATCAGATACTGATGGGCATTGTAGAGGGAGTTCCCTGTACTTATGAAATCACTAATATATTAAAAAAGTGTTACTGAAGACCATGCTAGAAGGCTATAGAATTTCAGTTCAGTAAAATGGCCAATGTTGTTTCAGATTATTGGGGTCATACGTTTCTTTTCTACTAAGAAATGGTAAACTATAAAGTTATGTGTGCTACCAGTAGAAACATAAAAGGGAATTTGAGCAACTGGGACAAATAGAATTGGGGACTATGGGGACTATGATGTGGGTTAGGAAGCGACAGAGCCCCTGACATTACCTGAGGCTGCTGTTACTCTTGCCAGTTGCTGGCATCACACACGGTGGTTCCTCAGGCCAGGTGCACCCTCATTGTGTATAGCCATGACATTGGGGCTGAACGAGGGAGCTGGAGGAACAGAGTGTTCTTCTCTCCAGTGTTCCAACATAAGCTGATAGGGAAGGGATGGTACTCCTCAACTCGTGATCCTCCATTTTCCGGTATGAATGATTAAATGGGTGAAAGTCATCAAGCCTGGATGCTGGTACTCATGCTACTTTTGATTCTCATTATTTTAATAGCTATACTAGAAAGTTTTATCTAAATGTTTTTATGAACAGTTATTATAGGGAATAAAGTTTATCAGGAAGTGTGCCACCTCACTCTCATCCCCTCATCTCCATCCCCAATCTGTTTCCAAGGCCAGTTGGTCTTACCTTTGTAACATGTCTGCTACCACTCTGGTGGCCTCCCTTTTGTTCACTATTTGTCCCATAGATTTGCATGCTATCTCTTACAGAAAAGCTCTTGAGGGCAGGGACTATTTTGGGGGGGGGCCCTCTTTTTGTATTTCCAGTGCTTAGCACAGTGCCTGGCATATAGAGATACTTAGTAAATATTTATTGACTGACCAAGTCTTTCATGATATCCTTGTAAAAAAGGTAGAGAGAGATGAGGATTAGATGATAGTACAATTAGGTGAGTTTGGTTCTAGTTAAGCAAGCAGACCCATAAGTTATTGATTAAAGTCTCAGTGTCAACCTCTATGCCTTTATTGGACTACTTCACTTTTTTTGTAGAATTTTTTTTTTTGGTAGAGTGGTACAATAGAAAGAAGAGTAAACTTGAAGTCCGAAGACTTGGATTGTCCTAAGATGACCTCTGAGATTCCTTCCATTCTCAAATTCTATGAATCTATGAGTTCAATTCCATGATCAGCCAGTGAATTGGTTACCTAATGTTTCAGAACCTTAATTTCCTTCTAAGACTGCTGATGATAAGCCTGAATATGAGGTTGGAGCTGGGGAGCTGGTGTAGGGAACACTGCAAAGCTTTTCACTCATAGTATGGCTGAATTGCATCCTGGTGGATGACAAGTCAAAGCTAGCAGCTGAAGCCACTTGATGAGTCATATGACTTAGAGATGGCAAGTTCTTAGTGGCTTGTATTGAGAAATTGGTGCACTGAACTCCTGCAACGTCTTCTAGTGCCACCCCCTTTTCTAGCTCTTTTAAAATGTAGTGCCCATGGGAGTCAGTGATAAGCAGGACATCTCAAGTTTTCTAGAGTCCAAGTCTGTGATGAAGCTAAAGAAGTACCAGCAGTGCACAGGGCTTACTGCTTCTGGGGTAACCTTATCTAGATGAATGTCATTGATATTGATTGTGAAAGATAAACTGGAATTTCAGGAGTGTTTAGATCATGGCAGGATAGCAAAGTTCAGCACAGTGAGGACCTACAACTAGGTCAAACTCCATTAAGCAGGGCAAATACCAGAATTTTCCCATCTTCATGAATAAGAAAGAACATATCTTATGGTGCACTGAAATGAAAAGTTTTTTAGCTTCCTAGTCTCTTACATGAAAGTCTCCAACAGGAATTGTCTTGGCAAGACAAAGACTGCTGGGTAAGTTATGGAGTATGCCTCTGGTCTGCCATCCCTTTTCCCACTTGAAGGAATATTTTGCCTGTGTGTAAGGGACATGAGAGTGAACCAGGAAAGTGACATCTAATCAAAGCAAAGCCATCAAGAATGAGAGGGTGGAGAGAAGCATCTGCATTCCGAAAGAGAAAAGGGGAATTAAAAAAAAGTACCTCCCCAAAGAAAGAAACCTACCAGAGATGCAAACATCTTTAGAGTGACCATTTTTATTTTCTTGAAGAGGAGAAGGAAAATGGAATTACAACACAAAAAGATATTCAACAAAATAAAAACAGCAACTCTGAATAAAAGGGGGAAGGGATTAGACTATGTGATCTCTAACATTTCTTCCAGTTCTGTATCTGTGACTTTAAATCAAGTGATCCATATCCCCATGAAAAAGATTAAAGTCAGAGAACCTAAGTTTAAATCCCAGTTGTACCATTCACATTTATGTGATCTCAGGTAAGCATGAGACATCTCTCTCTGTCTCAATTTCTTAATCTTAATAATCAAGAAGTTAAGCTAAATAATCCCTAGGATCTTTCCCCCTTTTAAATTTTATAAACCTATGAATTGAGGAATGCTTATTACACAGAAAAAAGAAGACTTGGAGATGTAAAGGGGGTTTGTTAGCTGCCTTCAAGTTTTCAAAAAGTTGTACTTTAGAAGGCGAATTAAGCTTGTTTTTTTGTCTTCAGAAAATAGAAGTAGGGGCAATGGATGGAAGTTGAAGACAGGTTGATTTTTAGCTCAAGATAAGACAAAGGTTTTCAAAGAACTAGAACTCTTCATAAGTGAGATAGGGTTCCTTAGCAGGCAGACAGTCCTCCATCACAGGAAGGCTTCAAGTAGAGCTGAGGTCAGATTTGCTGCCCAGCAAGAAAGGGTGCCTTGAAGGTTGGGCTTTCTCTATCAAGAACGGTAAATGGAGTCTGATGATGCCAGACTACCCTATTTAGTGTCCCATGATGAGAGGTCACTTCTGGTCCCAGTGTCTTAGAACCTTGCTTCTTTCCTAGAAGAATGAAATCATTGTAAGTTACTCCAGAACGATCTTTACTCATCTAGTTGTTCTCCACATTGGCCAAGAGTCTCGCCTCTACTCTGCCATTAGTCTTATTCTAAAAATCATTTTATGTCTTAGGAACAGTCTTTAAACTAATGTGTCCAGACACAGAATGCCAATGACTGAAAATGAACTTATTTTCTTCTTAGAAAACAAAGCAAAACAAAATATCTATCATGCTGTGAAAAGCCGTAGTAGTACTATACTACTATGCCAATATTGAATTTTTCATTCAATGTTGAAATTAAAAGGTTGCTCTGGGATTAGTGAACTACCTAGCTGGTCAAAAATCACCCAGACACTATGATTAACTATCTTTACCTTTCAATTTTTTAAAATCTGGATCTGTGATTTCATTGGTGTCATGAGTTCCATTACGAGAAATCTCTTCTACCATCACAATGCAGCACTTATTCATCAATTTATGCTCTTAGAAAGTAACCTAGTATTGTGGGGGTGGGACTGGGAGGTTAAGTGATTTTCCCAGGGTCATACAGCCAGCGTATGTTAGAGGCAGAAGGTCTTTTTGACTCTAAGACCAGCTGTGTAGCCATGATACCAGGCTATGTTTTCTGCCTTGTGATTACCTCTGTTGAAATAAGGGTGAAATATGGAATCCTGGAACACAGGCATCTGTTCTTCCTCAGCCACTTAAGGCTTTCCTAGTTTCCCACCACAGCCTAAGTAATCTTCCTTCACACCATATACTTAAAAAAACCTGATAAGGAGATGACAGGCTTTGCTTCACTGTCAGGGTTTGATTATTCTTCTAGGAATCAGGAGTTCGCCCAGTGGTCTGTAAAGTAACTTGTACTTTCAGGATTTATGCACATAGAAGACTCTCTTCCTACGAGAATTTATTGAGGCTTCTCTTTGGAGATAGCAGGATCCGTGGGATTACAAAGGGCAGAAAGAATATCACAGACCAGAGCAGGTTCACTCTTGGACATGAAAGTGTTTTCTCTGAGGTCCCTGAGGCAAGAAAGAAGCCAGTAGTAGAAGCTGAAGTGTTACTGGGGAAAATGGTGGAGAATAAAGTCCATTTGAATGAGATATTTATAAATGAAAAGCTCAGAAGAATGTCAGTTTTATAAGGTTGGACAGACTGTGCCACAAGATCTTAAATGAGATAACTGATCTAATAATAAAAATTTTAAAAACTGTAGGCAGGAAATATGAAAGGAATGGAGGTCAGTAAAGGTAAACTGTGAAGAGGGGACTGAGAATCAGCTGAGGGATGTGGTAACGCGTACAGCATCACCTCAGGTGAAATCTGAGCAGTGAATAAGGGGAAAAATCACAGAGCAGTATTTTTAATCCATTTAAAACCTGGGGATCATAGCTACAAAATTGTTTCTTGTTAATCTCCTGGGCAGGCTGAAAGATTTTTCAGTGAAGTAATGAGATAGGCAGTATCTCATATAAGGGGGAAAGAAGTTTGTTTTTCTTTTCTTGTGGAAGATAGCAATATCCTGAATAGATGATTACTAAAAAATTTCAACTTTGGGTACAGCTAGAACTAGCAAGAGTAGTGCCTGGGGCAACTGATTTCTGGGTGAAGCAGCACCAGCTGTGAGGCAAGGAGCAAGGTATATGTTTCCCAAATAAAATTTATAATTCATGGCCTTCCCAAATCATGGCCACTTACCATGGCCATCCTTTCATCCCTTTCCTATTGGAATTTCGGCTCTGCCCCTGTGACCTTGGGCTCGGATCTTACCCAGAACCAGGCCACTTTTACCATTTCTCAGATGTTTTCAAACAATGACAGAGTACATGTATTACAAGTGCCCCCTTTCCCCACACTTTCTAACTCTCTTTTATGTGTTATCCACTCTCATTAAAATATTTTACTTAAGAGTAAGTAGTGCCTTGCTTCCATGTATTTATATCCTCAATGCTTTGCATGGTAGCTAGCACATACTAAGCACTCACTGAATGCTTTTTCATTCATGCATGCATTCATGATGTAAAAATAATAGAACTAATTAAGACAAATGAAGAAAAGGAGGAGGAAGAATGACTGAGGCCAAAGAATCTAGGAGCAGGCAAGGATTTCAGAGGCCATTTGATAACATCTATAGGACTTTGGGTCCCATGTCCTTTTTTCCTTTTTTTAAAAGGAAATTTTTAAAAAAGAAATTTGTATTGCTCTTTTTTTAAAATGTTACCCATATTTTCCAGTGTATTCCTTTCCCTATCCCCTCTTGGAGAGTTATTCTTCATGATAGAATTTTCAATAGGGGAAAACACATAAAAAAACCATCCAAATATCATGAAGTTTGACATTCTGCACAGTGCTCCACACCTATTGTCTCTCACTTCGGCAAAGAAGTGGGAGGAGGATCTTCTCTAATCTTTAGTCTTTATGAGTTGGTAGCATTCAGTTTTAATTATTTGTTGTTTCCATTTACATCACTGAAGTCATTGTGCCTATTGTTTTTCTGGTTCTGCCTACTTCACTTTGCATTATTCATAGATATCTTTCTATGTATCTCTAAATTCATCTTATACATAATCTCTATGGCAAAAATTACATTTAGGTAGCACTTGTTGAGTCATTAGCCAATCAATGGACTTAAATTCTGTTCCTAGTTCTTTGTTACCACAAATAAGTGCTGCTATAGATATTATGAACCTTTCTTTTTGTCACTGACCTCTTTGGGGTATATGCCTGGCTCTTTATACTGTACAGAGTACTATACTCTTTATACTGTAACAGAGAAGCGTGGGCAAGGTACCCTCCCACACTTGAGAGTGATGAAACAGCAAGCCAGAGACAAAGTGCAAGTAATCATGTAGTACTTTAATTAATTAGTTTCATTAAGAGGAACAGATCTGCAAATCAGCAATTCTCTAGATCAGAACTCCACCTTGCTGAAGAGAAGATGGAGATTAGATACATAAATCATAAATGGAAAGGGAAGGTAGAAGGTGGATTACAAAAAATCTTTAGTGGTTTCCCATGAGAAACTCGCAAATTCCACAACGCCACAATTTTGGAGTGAAGTCTTTAGGGATCACAGCCACCTCTCCTAGGGCATAGAATGAGAGTTCTGAGACAGCAAACAGTCTTTGATTTGTTTCACTTAAGGTGCACAGGCGCAAGAATGGCAGAGATGGTAAGTGTTGTCAAAGTTTGCATTTCAAGCTGCATGGTAAGCTTCTGACTGACAAGCCAAAAGAGGCAGTTCTGAAAAATCTAATCCATTAGTACATTCATCACACATATCGTAGTGATTATTATGAAAATCACAGTTCCCTTCACAGATGTGACCTACGTTTTTTCTTTTATTCACAAGGTCACCCTTCTCTTATTCCTTTCATATGGTTCTTTTTATTGATACCACTTTACTCAGGCTTCACTATCCTCCTTAAGTCTTTATTCTCATACTATTAATACTATGTATCTTCCTTCTTCAAGAAGCAGTCTATTTCATACTTATGAGTATGCTAGATCTGGAAGCTGTCTTCGAGGCTATTGAGTTCAATCATCTCATTTTATAAATGACAACATTTAGGTCCACTTACAATACTAAAGTGACTTGTTTAAGGCCACAAAGCAAGTTAATGGTAGACTAACAGGACAAAAAACCATCTCCAAATTCCCAGTGCACTCCTCTATATTTCCTATCCTGCTTCATTTCCTGCCTTCTCCCTATTAGAGATCTCTGACAGTCCAGGGGACACCCCTTATTTTCTGAGCCACACCAGCAGATACTGCCACCTCTAAACACACCAAAATATCAAGACCCTTATCTTGATCACTTTCATCCACTCTAACCAGTATCAGTAGCAAGAAAGTGATCAATGAAATCAAAGAGCCAGATTCCTTGATTGGAAGAGAAGAAGAAAGGAGAAAAGGGAACCTTGACTATTATCTTTATTTATCATTGTGACTCATCATGTAATCTTATTTTCAAGGTTCTATTCCTTCCATGCTAGAAAGGGAAAGGTGGCCAGAATATTCTATATAACCCAAGGAAGTTAAAAACTTTATTTTGACTATTTATTTTATTTTTTT
>CM053769.1:643709361-643747638 GCA_028658325.1 Potorous gilbertii | reverse complement strand
AATAGAGAAGAAATGACTTATTACGAATATGGGAATCATTCCTGAATCAGATTTTAATACATTGAGACCACTCATTAATTACAAGAAAAATAAAAATCTATAACAATCTAGAAAAAATAAAAAAAGAGACAATATGCTACACTGATCTATTTAAATTAGCTATCAATGCTCAAAAGTAGGAAATGGATAAAAAAGCAGACATTGACATGGACCCTCTACCTTTTCTAAAGATTTTTATTCACTATAAATCATTTGCCACAACAAAGACAATGAAAACACTTGGACCGGAACACACTTTCCCACTATATTAGGACATATGGAACCAAAGGGAGAAACACAAATGTAAATATGAGGTTTGAATATCAATTCTTTGGCCAAATCTTGTGGAGGAACATTGCAGAATTGTGGGCAATATCTTCTCATAAAAGCAACAGGGGAAAAGAGAAGTTTGCAGAAAACATATCAAGATATCCAAATAATCAAAGTAATTCCAAGGGCATTTAAGAGTAAAACTAGATGGACAATAACAAATAAATGAGAAATAAAGATAATCTGTCAAGTTTTTTGTAAGAATTATTTTCAATATCAGCAGGAGAGGAATAACCACATGTGGACTTCAAATCACAATCCCAGACATATTGTATTAAAAAGTCGAAATGATATGAAAAGAAACCAAAAAAAAAAAGGAATAGCAACTAAGCTAGATCAAAGATAGACAACAATAATCCATACTGGAAGAAATGCAATTTCAAGGGTATTACAGGATTTTTTGACAGATATATACAAGAAAAGAGTGTACTAAGGGCTTAGAGAAAAAAGTGCACTTGAATATTATCAGAAAGAGGCATTTGAGAGAAAATCAACAACCCCTGATCCATATAACTACTTCTTCATCTATATTTGTGGTTCCACATATATGCCCATATTTCTCATACAGTTTATAAATATACAATTTCTCATTGTCTTCATCGAAAGGGATTATGAGCATAATCTATACCTGAATCATGGATGTCCTAGAATAATCAAGGGTAGAAAATCTGCAACCTCAAGGTGACATGGAGCCCTCTAGGTCCCCAAATGTGGCCTTTTGACTAAATCCAAACATCACAGAACAAATCCCCTCAATAAAAAGATTTGTTCTACAAAATTTGGATTCAGTCCAAAGGCCACACCCAAAGATTTAGAAGACCACATGTGGGCTTGAGGCTACAGGTTCCCTACCCCTAAACCATTTGGGAAAATAGATGACTGAAAGAGTCCTACCAAAGTCTTTTTATGACACAAATATGGTGCTACCTTAATAGAAGAGCCAAAATAGAGCAAGAAAACTGTAGACGAATTTCCCTAATGAATCTTGATGCAAAAATTTTAAATAAAATATTAGAAAGATTACAGCCAAATATCACCAGAATCATACATTATGACCAGGTGGGATTTATAACAGAAATGCAGGGTTGGTTCGATATTAGGAAAACTACCAGTATAATTGTCCATATCAACAACAAAACCAACAGAAATATATGATTATCTCAATAGATGAAGAAAAAACTTTTGAAAAATACAGCATTCATTTCTTTAAAAGCACTCCAAATTTTAGGAATAAATGGAATTTAAGACCTAGATAAAGTTTAGAAGAGAGAATAGGTAAATATTAACCAATGACATTTTAACACAATATTTCATTCATTAGAACAAAATGCTACTTTCCAACAAGGTTTTCTTCTAACAATGTGTATTCCAAGCATATGTCAAATTTACATAAAATTCCTTGAAAAATATGGCAGAGACAACTGTGATGGAGAATATTGATTATGAATATCAATTAAGGAATAAAAGTGATACTTGGTATACTTACCAAAAGCATTTGCACTGTCATAGAGAAAGTCCCTTTGAAGCACAGATATCCTAAAAATGATGAGACCTTCCTAATTTCCCTATATGAAGGTATCACTGTAATGTTGTCATCAAACCCTAAAACACTGAATAGCATCCTAAATGAGATCCCTAATCATGCAAAGATATTAAGTCTAATGAACCACATAGTAAAAACCTGGGGAAGTATTATTCAGATAGAAGTAGTTGGATAGGCATCAAATAGAGCTGTTTCATTATTTTTGTTGGAGAGATAAAAAATGCCCAATAAGCTCTTCCCAGCTGTCTCTCTTTCAACTCTGGACACTGTTTTTAACAAGTTTCTTCCCAAAACAAAGGTCATTTTTTTTCTTTCAATAATCATATTCTGCAAGTGAAGTTCAGTGGCAACAAGTCATGAAATATGTCCACAGAATGAAAATTGAGAGTCACACAAAGACAATTGCATGGTGTGTATAAGTAAATTGCAATAGAAACATGGAAATGAAGAGAAGTGATATGAATGATTTTATCACAAAGATATGTGACCAGGGGAAAAAATGGACCAATCAAGGTCCATATCTCTAGCAAGAGCAAAGGCTAACTGATGAGCAACCTACATGCTTCATTGGTATTAACAAAATGTTAAAAGATCTAGACAAGATGTCAATCACCAAATATTAGCCAACATCTTTGTAAATGCTATTAATAGCGAGTATGAGAGAATGCGGTCATAAAACCCAGGGCTACAAGATAGGACCAGGGAAATGTATCACCCTTGCTGTCTTCTTCCCTTCTACCCTAAAGCCTACCACCTCTGACATAGACCTCCAGAGACTACTTTCTTTCTGTCACTTATTACTTTCAGTTCCCCTTTCTCGTAGAGTTTATAGTCAGGACAAAATGTTAACTTTTATGGAAAAAAACTTTGTTATTGCAAAACTCCAATATGCTATTATTGCAATTATCCAGCTGTAATAAGAGCTCTTCCTTTTTATGTAGACTGAGCTAGTATCCTGAGGAGAGAGATAGATCATTTGGCTTCCTTGCTGCATTAGAAGAATTAAACCACTCAGATTTGTAATTCCTACTCTTGATCTGTTTTGACTTCAGTGTGAGCCCCAGCAAGCCCCAGATGGTGGATCATGCTTCCCATCAGCCTTCTTCCTGCCATCCATGTTTCTATCATGTACACCTAAACTCTTTTCCCTTTCTACCTCTTGTTCTGGATATAGCAAACAAATAAATGTTCCTTCCTTCTGGAAAAAGACATTTTGGTTATCTGTCCTATGGCTTTTCATACAATTTCTGTGATTCCCTGTACCAAAATATCTTTCCTTGTCCATCACTCCCTCATATAGGCTATCTCCTCTATTAAAATATAAGTTCCATGAGGGAAAAGACTATCTATTTTGTATTTATGTCCACAGGACTTAAAACAGTGCCTATTAAGTGCCTCAAAATGATCCAGTTTTAAAAACTTAATTCATTTAGAGATAAAAAAAACCCTCTAAAAGGATTAGAAGAAGAAATAGACAAGCCTAATATAGTACTGGCGGGGATAGAAGTTAGGCCCAAATCTATGAGTTTGTAGAACCATCAAAAGGTCAAAATATTAGAGAATATTTTTGCTCGTTTGGATTCTTGAGAGAATGATTAACACTGAGTCAAATTGCAAAATGCAGAAAGATCTTTAGTTCCCAGCCCCTCTTCCATCAAACCTCTTCTTTCATTCTGCCACATATTATTTTCAATTCCCCTTTTCTCTATTAGTCTATAGCCAGGACAAAGTGAGATCTATTATGGAAAATGTCTTTGTGTAAAACCCCATTATCTATCATTGCTATTATACTCAAATATTATGAGCAGCTACTTTTTTTATGTCGATTGGGCTACTCCTTTGAGGAGAAAGAGAAATCATTTGGCTTCCTTGATGCTTGACACATAAAACACCCAACCTAGGGTATATTGGTCTTGGGGGATTTAGTAGAATTCTCCCTGCCCTAGAGGAATGTATTTCTTTCCTAATATGCTCAGTAATAGAAGTGCTTTGCTTTAACAACCAATTTCCTAGGGGGAAATGTACAAGAGACAAACTTTAGTTTAATCTGCATAATTAACATTTCCTGCTATCACTCTTTTGAGTCTAGACAATCAATACTACAATAAACCAAGCCCTAATCTGTAGCATCAGTGGTAAAAATGCTCACAATGAATATTTAATAATCAGTTCTGTCTCACCAGTATGAGGTGACTCCAGCACATCCCTGGCTGCTAGCCAACGAACTCAAGAGCAGGACTAGTTGTTTTATCTGAATTAGTGTCTTCTTTTGTTAACCTTAAGAATGATATCCTTTTAATTTTTATCATCAATAAAGTATTTTTATTCAATTTTATCTACATAAATGCCTTTTTACAATCGACCCTCCTCTGAATCACAGGACTTACCTGAATTAGGTATGCTTCCAAATACCATGTGACACAAGAGCTAATAAACTATATCAGTCTATGGTTTTATTAATTGGTTGTGCAATTGCTCTTGCAAGTTCTATTTTTAAAATAACAGTGTAGGGGATGAAAACGTGGTAACCTGGAGGAAGGAGTCCTTAGCTGAAAGCAATGAATTTCTAATAGTGGAATTTCATGGAGTCACTTCAGGGTGGCAAATATCAGAGTAAGGCCCTGCTTCATGGTACCTCAGGTCTCATTAATAAAGTTACTTTTTTTCAGTCTACCTCTCAGCAAAACCAAACTTAGAAGGAAGAAAAGCCAAAATTTCTAGGAAAAAAAGAGTCCCAGTCAGCCCTAATTATTTTTAAGCCATGGAGTCCCCATTTTTACCAGGTATTGCTTTAAAAAACAAAATTAATTTACATTAAGTTGGAAACATGAGTACTAGTTTGTAATAGCTACTACATTACCATTAAACTAACTGAATATAGAGTGGGACAGAATTGTGTTTTTCATGTGCTATAACAAGGGTGGAGAACCTGCAGCCTTGAAACCATATGTTACCTTCTAGATCTTGGGTGCAGCCTTTTGACTGAGTCCAAGTTTTATAGAACAAATCCTTTTATTTAGGGGATTTGTTCTGTGAAATTTAGATTCAAAGGGCCACAATTGAAGACCTAAAGAGCCATCTGTGGCCTCGAGGCCACAGGTTTCCCACCCCTGTGCTATAAGAATACAAGAGGCAATGTTGCATGGGAGATTGAGAGCTTCTCTCAGAACCAACAAGATTTGGATTCAAGTCTCACTTCTGACATACAGAGACTGTGTGACTCTTTGTAATTCACAGTGCTCTAGGCAACTCTCTAAGACTAGTACAGAACTGAATTTGTAGAGGGAGCATCTTCATGTGGGATTTCTCTACACTGCCAAAATTACAGACCCTGTCCCTATTCCCTAGTTCCTACAGGTATATGTAATGTTAATAGAATAGGAAGATCTTCCCCTCCCATTAATAGTGATAATAAATGAAACCTGTGATCACATGGAGCATATGGTCACATGGAACCCAGGTCCCATGGAGCTCAGACTGGAAGGAGCTTGCCCAAGAAGGAAGGAGAGAGAGAGAGCACAAACAGAGTGAGAGCAGGAAGAGCAGAGAAAAAGAAACAAGCTGTGAGCGGGTAGAGGGACGAATTTGTCTAGGGGAACTTGTTTTTGTGGGAAAGTCTGATAGAAAGAAGGTTTAAGATGTCAGTACTCCATGAATTAGTGATAAGTACCCTGTTACATCTTACCTCCTGGTATTCTAATGATGTTCCAAATAAATATTTTGGATTTGCTTTTGAGAAAAAGAGTTTATCATATTTTACAAGTTTACCCTGGAAATAAGCATGCATATTCATAGCAGCTGCTATGGGTATCGCATTGATGTTACAGTATACTGGTCTCAGAATTGAACAGGAAGTAGAAAGTAGACTGGACTTTATTCAAAAAATTACTTAGAATTGTTGACAGCACCAAACTTCTTCCTGAAACAATCAATCAATATATATTAAGTGTCTATTCATAGACAGGCACTGTACTAAATCAATTCTGGCAAATACAGAGAAAGTCAAAAGACAGTCCATGCCCTCAAGGACCTCTCAAATGGGGGACAAAAGAGTAACGTACAGAAGAATTAGGAAATGATTAAAAGAGTGAAGACTCAAGAATTAAGTGTGGTTAGGAAAAGTTTCCTGTAGAAGGTGAGATTTTAGTTGAAACTTAAAGGAAATCAAGGAAAGCAGTGAACAGAAATAAGTAGGGAGAGCTTTCTAGACATGAGGAAAAGTCAGAGAAAATACCAGAAATTCCAAGATGGAACATCTTACTCATGGAACAGTAAGGAGGTCAGTGTCACTGGACTGAAGATTACATGATGGGGAATAAAGTATAAGAAGACTGGAAAAGTAAGTAAGGTAATACACAAAAAAAATCTTTTTAATAGCAGTATTCATCCAAGTGTCTTAGGAAAAATGTGACATAATAATCACCACACAATCAAAACTGTGCAATAGTGGGTACTTATAAACTGCAGCATACTCCTACAATAAATCATGTTCAAGAAGCAGCCTAAAACATATCTGTGGAGATGGGGTTATTGTTGTTTTTCAATTGTGTCCAACTCTGCAATTCCATTTGGGGCTTTGTTGGCAGACACCAGAATGTTTTGCCATTTCCTTCTTCTGCTTATTTTACAGATGAGGAAACTGAGGTAAACAGGATTAAGTGACTTTCCCAGAATCATACAGTAAAATATATGAGACCAGATTTGAACTAAGGAAGAAGAGTCTTCCTGACTTCAGTCCTGGCATTACTCACTCTGCCACCTAGCTGACCCATGTCAAAGGGATACATGACTAAATAAAGAGGATGCTTAATCATGTAGTAAAAATAGAAGATACTTAGTAGGGAAAGAGGCTGTTACATTGATTTCTTGTAATTTTAAGAGACCTCAAGGAAGTTCCCTTTTTTGTTAGGCAGATTCTTGATGGAAAATTTATATGAACAAGATGTGGGTACAGAGGATGACCCAGGATAGATGAACCATAAGAGCATAACTTTAGAGCTAGAAAAGATGGAGATTGTCTAGTCTCTAAGTTCTTAACCTGAATGTCATAAACAAGAGAGAGAGAAAGAGAGAGAGAGAGAGAGAGAGAGAGAGAGAAGGTGGTAAGGTAATTGTATTTAAATGTAATTGGTTTTCTTTGTAATCCTCTGTATAATATATTGTTCATTTAAAAATATTATTCTGAAAAGACCATAGGCTTTACTATACTTCCAAGAAGTCCAAGACACACCACACACACACACACTCTTCTCATTTTACAGATTAGGAAACAGTGACCTAAAGTCACTTGCTCAAGATCACAAAGGTTATGAGTGACAGAGACAGTATTTGTACACAGGTTCCATGACTTGAAATCTAGTGTTCTCTCCATTATACCACCTCACCTTATTGGATTTTGAATTCTAGTGCTGGAGGGTGTGGTTGCATTGACAAGATCATGGATTCTTTTGATACATGGATTTAACATATGTATTAAAGTAGTCAGTTGCCTTTTTAGAGTGGGGAGGTGGCCCTGAATTCTATAAGAACATCAAAGGGTAGGCTCCATCAGAGCCTATCATGATAGAAAAGACTTGGAGTAAGCATGCAAATAAGGACAGCCATACAAGACTTGCATTATTCACAGATCCACCTAATTATATATGTAGGTGTTCATCACCAGAAAATTGTCCAAAAACTTTTATTTTTTTCATCTACAGTCACTTATGAAGACTATCTCCTAAAGCTAAAAGTGGTTGTGACTGGTATAAATAATGTCCCCACAATGACCAAATCGTAGCTTCTTGAAATATTAAATATGTTCATTTTATCATATTTTGGGGGATCCTCATATAATGAATGCCAACATTATCTTTGTGTCTATTTTCTAGGGTTTTCATAGAGGAAGTAAATCGAAAGAACACTGGATGAAATCAAGAGTCTTAGGAAAGAGAGGCTGAACTCTAATCCTAATTGGCTGTTAACTTGTTAACCTCAAGTAAATCTTTATCTCTCTCTCTGAATCTTAGTTTTCTCACTTTTAAAACAAAAAGGTTGAAGAAGGTACTTTATAAAGGCTCTGATGATTCTAACATTCTATGTCTATAAAACTGAGTGGAGGAACAAGGACATTTTATTTAGTTTCTTATACAATTCTTTTTCTTGTTCTGCTTTGCACATTGAACTATTTGTGTTAACTGATGATTGTTAAGTCCAAAATTTAAATTAACATTAATAATAATAAAAAATACATATGATAATAGCCAAAGGCTAGAATGACTAAGTAGAGCTTTAAAGGAGCCTAGAGATCTTCTGCTGAACCCCTTTAGTTTTATAAAGGAAGAAACTGACCATCTAGTAACTGCTCAAAGTCCAATTACAGTCTCATGTTTGTTTCAATAAATGACCATTACATCTCCCTGAAGTGAATAATCATTAAGCCTAGTATAATCCTATCTTGCAAAATGAAAAAATTTTGAGATCATCCATTCTGACCATTAGTCCATAGCAAAAATGTGGCCAGGAGTGTGGCTGTTACCACCCATGACCTTCAGTTCAATACCCAAATCCTTTAGAGATAATCTCTCCTAAATTTCTGTAGGGAAAGAGTGTAAGAGATGCCTACCTGCCACTTTCTCAGTAAATTACTGCAAATAATGAACTGTGTTTGAAACTCTAATCCAGACTAGGTTTGTTTTTGTTTTGTTTATTTTTCCCCTTCCATGTTGTAAAAACCATCCTTCTGGTATGCAGCACAGTCTGTGTCCCTTTGATGATCCAATCTGTTGCTTTCCGAGAAAAAGGAACAAAACAGCCAGCTAAGTTTTGTTGTTAACTTCTCATTGCACATTGTAACATTTCAAGGGAAAGTTGCTTCTTTTCACCATAATCCAAAAGTCTATTAACTTAGAGCATTTCCCCATAATTACTGTGGTAGCCAGAAAGTGAACTACTATAGGAACCTTGACCTTTAAAGAAAGTTATACCAATAATTCATATTCCCTCATGCCACTCCTTTATTTGCCCTAAAAATGTAAATTTACCAAATTATATCTTATGCTTATTTCATTATAATATCACCATACACACCTAGAGGTGGTAGTATTAAAAAAAATGTGGTCTGACAAGAAATCAGTGCAAAGAGGGTAGTGTTACTGCAGAAAGAAAGAATCATCCTGAATATTAATCAGAGAATGTTAACCAGAGAATGTTAATCAGGTGAATATTAATTTTCCTATGGATGATGTGATCTGAGAATCAATCAACAAGCATTTATTAAGTACCTACTATGTGACAACACTGTGCAAACCCCTGAGCATGTAAGCACAAAGAATGCAACCATCCCCATTCATGAGGAGCTTACATTCTAAGGGGGAAGACCAAGGGACCAAAAGACTCAGTGGTCCCAAAGTTTTACTCAGTCTGCCAAGGTGCACATTTCCAGGCCAAGATCACTCCCAAAGAATCCTGCTAAAATGCAAGCTTCTTCCTGGGGTAGGGGGGATACAAAAAAGACAAACTTCATTTGATTAATAATTTTGCTGTGATTCAGTTTTACCCAGTAATATCTTAATAGTAATTAGTCTGTCACATTAGCCAATCAAGAAACAATGCCATGAAAGAATGAGACATTTTATTGGGAGATGAGAGAGAGGGAAGAAGGAAAATTTTAGACCACGATGTTTCCAGAATGGGTAAGATTAGAAAGAACAACACAGGAGCAATCTTAGGGATCTCAGAGGTAGCCAAGAGGAGAAAAAGGCAACTGGCATTGGGGAAAGTTGACACTGTTAAAATATAGCCCAGAAAAGTAGCTGTCAAATCATCCATAAATTGTGATCATATATGTCTAATACAATTACAAAACAATATTTTTTGCATAGAAGACTCAAGTAAATATATACTCGTATTTGTAACTGCCTGCAATATCTTTGCTTTTATGATGCACGTGAAAACTGCTTTCATTTAGAGAATGTAAAAGATCCAGGAAACCCCTATAATGTAATAATTGCTAGCATTTATAGAGTGATTGCAAAGCATTTTACCTTATTTTATCCTGGCAGATAAAGATATGCTACTATTAACTTCATTTTATAGGTGAAAAAACTGAGTTAGAGAGAAGTGAAGTGATTTGCCCAGGATCTCAAAACTATTAAGTGTTTGAGGTCAGATTTGAACTCAGGCCTTCCCAACTCTAGGTCTAGTTCTCTATCCACTACACTATGTAGCTGTGTTAATATATGAAGTTTCCCTTTCTAGGACAGTAGCAAAGTCTGAACCCAATTCCCACATGACTTGTGTAGTGTGTATTGAAAATTATTTTGCCTGCTAGCCTTTCTGCCTAGAAACCATAAGCTTTGTGTGCAGGAAGTAAAGAGTCCTCCAAGGCTGCTTTGAGGAGTTGCTTTGAACACTAAGATTTTATGACGCACACCACATGGTAGGGTGTAGTTATAATAAAGCACAAGTCTTTGTCTCTGTTTAGGGCATTTCCCTAGTGAAACAAATGTATTATGGCTGACTTTTTAATAACATTCACAAGCTTCATAGAAACTTCCCTAAAATCATGGGTTTATATAAGTGAAGAGATTCTGGGAACCTATGTAGATGTAACTTAAATATGGAATAGCCTGTAAGATTAATCACAACACAGTAACCCCTGACAGCAACCCTGGTCACCACAGCCAGATCTTGATCCAGCAATTCATGATTATATATTAGAAGCAAAGACTTCTCCTTATAAAAACAGGCAATTGGGGCCCCACAGAACAATGTTTTGGGCCAGGACAAGCCTCATTTTGACATTGGCTCTTAGATTAGGATGCTGACAGAAGACAGAATGTTATAGGCCCAGAGAGAAGGCATTCTTAATCTAATCAGATACCTCATTATCTGCACTTTTTATTTAGCTGAGATCAGATATGCTATATACTTCCTTTTTTAAATCTTTTTCACTTGTTAAGTATTCATTTTCTTCCTCCTGTCTTCCTCACCCACAGAATACAATAAAGTAAAAAAAAAAAGGATGGAGAAGGGGAGGGAAGAAATGGAGGTAGAAAAAAAGGGAGAGATGGAGAAAGGTAGGAAGAAAAGAAGAAAAAAGAAAGGAAGGAAGGAACAAAGGAACGAAGGAAGGAAGAAAGAGAGGAAGAGAGGGAGAGAAAGAAAGAAAGGGAGAAGGAAAGAAGGAAGGAAGGGAGGGAGGGAGGGGGAGGAGGAGGGAGCAAAGAAGGAAGGGATAAAGACAGAACTTTTGTATCACATCAGTATGATCAAGCAAAACAAATTCCTACATTAACCAAATTCAAAAATCTATTTCTTACTAATTCATCATCTCTCTGTCATGTGATAAATAAACACTCTTCTGCTTTATCGTCCCTATCTTCTAAATTATGGTTAACCATTTGGTTGATCAGAGTTCCTATGTCTTTCAAAATTGTTTTTATAATGTTGATGTCTATTATGCATTTTTCTCCTTGTTCTGGTCACTTCATTCTTTATCAGTTCATACAAGGTTTCCATGTCTCTTTGAGACTTCTTTTTTATTTCTTACAGCATGAAAGTATTTCAGCACATTCTTATACCAGAACTTGTTCAAATACTCCCCAGCTGATGGCTGTATCCTTGAATAAAACCTCTTCAAGATACAATAGTAGTAGGGAGCATTGTTCTTTCAAATCTCAAGGCACATCTACAAGTTTGTCACATGACAATTTGAACAACAGGGAATGGAGAGAAGTACATCATCTATGTCATGTCACCAGCCCCCAAGTCATTGTATATTGCAAAAGGATAGAAATTTGCACTCTCTCAGCTGGTGATTAGTCAGTTAATTTACCCTGGTAAAATTAATGTACCAGCTGCCATTTATATATTTCCTTTTGAATTTTCCTATTGTCACAAATCCATGCTTAACCAGTTTGGCTCTGTGGAATGATATAACTCATTGTTCTTCAAGGAACACTGAAGTCTGAAGAACTAAAATTAAGAATTACTCAAAGGCAAGGAAGAGAAGTATGATGGGCATGAGAAGAATGGCACTTTACTAAAAGGAAATTACGGAGCCCAAATAGTGCTAAGTATGTCACCAAAGAACTGTATTATTGAAAAGGGAGATGGACTGGTCAAGTGACCAGAGCAGAGCATGGCAATAGACAACTTATATGTGTCATTGATATTTTTCCTTAGTATCAAGAGAAAGAAAGGCTCCCAATGTTAGGTCAATGGTCAACCATTAGTGAACTTATGGGAGGACCTGACAAGAATGACATAAATGGCATGCATGGAAGAGTTTTGATCAGTGAATGATTGAAGAGATTATCCATTGAACCCACCATTAGTTACCAGTTGGTCTGATTTTTTTTTACTAATCAAGTGGTGACTCTGTGCTAAACAATATACATGAAGCCTGTATATGTACATTTCTCAAAGAAGTACTTTTTTGGCACATATTATCCAGAACCACATGGTGCCAAAATAGTTCTTGTAATTCCTGGTAACTGACCTCAGTCTAAACCTCCTGGGCCCAGTGACTTCATCAAAGCAACAGAACAAGTTAAGCAAGAGAAACACACTTCAGAACACAATGAGCTAATTCATTAACAACTTATGTTAATGCTGTTGCCTACAGCTGTTCCAGTGGAGTAAGTTTTTGGTAATTGTACTAGCACACACAACAAAGTAAAAAATGACTGCAACGCACTAAATTCATTAAAGTTTCAAAGAGGCACTAGAAGGCAGACTTTTATATTTCATAGACTGTGTAATACAAAAATTGATTAGCACAGTCCTGAAATATTCATGCTTTAACTATTCATTAAAAATACCAAAAATTCCATCTTGGAGAAATTTCAATGGACTTTTAATAGGGCAAAAAAAATAAATAAGACCCAAATATTCAAAGTATCAAAAGCAGCAAGTGTGGTGTGCTCTGTCGTGATCCCTCAATTAATGGATTCTCTTGGAGTGAAGTGCTTTTACAACAAAGCTGGCTACATTTTTTAAATTCATAAATTATTTGAAGTAATAGTGATATTTATTATATAACTCAACTATAATATGCCACATAAACTGTGTATGCTTTCTTTCCAAACATTAAAAATTATCTTTATGACACATCTTCCAAACTTAAAGATTATTTAGCATAGACTTAATCCCTCCCTAAATTTACTCTCTCAAAATTGACCCATTCTTCTCTCCCCTCTTTCCTGTCCCTTCTTTTTATTGAGTGAAATGCGTTTCTACATTTTACATGTGAATTCATCCCTTCTTCTTTTTTTGGATAGTCTTCTTCTTGAGAGTATCTATCATGTGAGATGAGTTCCCTCATCCTTGGTTTTCCTTTGCTTTCCCAGTCCCTTCAGTATATACCTTTCCCCTTCTTTGGAGATCATCAAAACACTATAAAAATATTTTCTCAGACTTCCATCGTATTAGACTCCCTCTATGACGCCTGATCATAAATAGGCTTCTGAGGAAACATATGTATCACTCCTTATATTCAAATTTAAACACACCATTCATGTTTAGTCTCCATTCATATTTAATTTTTTATGCTTCTTGTAATGCCTGTGTTTGTTTGTACTTCAAAGTCCTTGCTCAGTTCTTGTCTATCAGGAATATTCCACTCTAAGATTATTCTCCATTTGGTTGGGCCAATAATTATTGCTTTAAACCTATATTTTACTGCCTTTTAGAATATCATTCCTCTCTGCTCCTTTATAATAGAGATTGCTAAATCATACATGATCCTTACCATGACTTGAATTCTTTTTTTCTGACTTCTTGCAGGACTTGTCTTTGTCCTAAAAGCTTTGAAATTTTGTTATGTTTCTGTGAGTTTCACTTTAGAGTTTTCATTTGGGGTATTATCAGTAGATTCCTTCTACTTTCATTTTACCCTCTATTCTAAGAGATCTGGGCAGTTTTCTTGAAATATGAGGTCTCTGTCTCTCTGTCTCTCTCTATGTGTCTCTTCCTCTCTGTTTCTCTCTTGCTATGCTTTCAAATAGTTGAATGATTCTTAAATTGTCTGTCCTTGATCATTTTCTAGGTCAGTTATTCTTGATGTGAGATCCTTTATGTTTGCTATTGTTTCATCTTTTGACTTTAATATTTTTGTCTCATAGAGTTACTTAGTCCATCCTATTTTTCAGAGAAGTCTGTTGAACAGTCCAGGTTTTGGACCTCTTGTGCCAAGCTATTAATTCTCTTTATAATTTTTTTTCTCCCATAACTCTCATTTCTTTTCCAATTCTTTCTTCTAATGCTATCACTTCATTTCTAAAACCATTATTTAGTTCTTTTAACTCTTGCTTCATTTACTCTAGGAATTCTAGGAGTGGTTGACCTGGGCTTAATCTTATGTTTGTCCTCTTTGACCTTGTTGCCATTTTCTAAGATCTCAGAAGCATCTCAGACTGACGCCCTGAAAGTTTTAATGTACTTAAAGATATCTGATCTGACCAGATGTCTAAGTACTATCTTATTGTTCTGTTTTTTTCTGTGTTTTGCATCACTCTTACTTCCCAGGGACTAATCCCTGACCACACTCACTAAAGAACCTTCTCTATAGCAAACAAATACAGTCAAGTACAACTATTAAATACATTGATTTGTTTGATTTAATCACCTAATTGGCATTATAGCTATTTAAATGCATGCCTCATTCTTCTACTAAAATGTAAACTTCTTGAGGGAAGAAATTTTGTCATAGTTTATGTTTTTATCCCCAAAACTAGTACAGTGCTGAATTCATGGTAGGTTCTTGAGCTTTATGAAATTGAACTATGCCAAACTCATTAATAATAACAATATTTTATATAAAGAATAATGTTCTTTAAACCAAAAGCTTAAATTTGAAGAGTCTATATTTCACTTCCAGGATCATAAGTTCAAAGATTTGGAGCTGGAAAGGAACTTTGAATAATTATTTTCACGTACTTCATCCATTGAATCCCTGTCTTATTGGAAAGGTAATTACTAGAGGAGCTAAATTTTCCTTCTCAATTGAGACTTCCTTAGAGTTACATCAGCACCAAAGGATATGCTAATAGCATACCTACAGCAACCTACTGGCAAGAAAACTGCTCTGGTGTTCTTTGGAATAGTTTTTCTGTTCTACATCCTGTTAGCATGCAGCAGATGTGATATCCAGATGGCCTTCTAGACAGAAAATGTCCCTAAACAATTAGTCTTTAACCCCTCCACCTGGCTTTCACAGATCACAGAATCTAAGTACTGGGAAAGAACTCAAAGATCTCTTTGTAGATGATTATATCAAAATTGAGTAGAAAGTGTTACCAGATTTTTAGATCACAGGAACCAGGTTAAAACCCTTAGTTTGTTTTTTGGTGCTTGTGTAACCTTGGACAATTCATTTCATTTCCCTATGCCTTGGTTTCCTCATCTGTAAAGTGAGGGGTTGAATTAGATGTCCTTTGAGGACCTTTATAGCTTCATATCGATAATCCTTAAACACCTTTAAATTACCTTCCAACTCAGTTTATGCTGCTTTGAGCAAACAGAAGTAGAGTGATGTGTTTGGATCTAGGCCATACAGGTTCTTAATGGCAGGGCTGGGACTCAGGCACTGTTCTTTTAATTCCCAGTCCAAAACTATTCTCCTTATGCCAGGCAGGTTCTCTCATTTTTTTTAACCTTTCCTTTCCTTTGCTATCTTTGCTTTCCCTTCCTTTGCTCCTCCTTTACAAAATTTTCTTAATCCATAGATAGAAAACCTATGATCCTGACTTGCTACATAATCCCATCTGATTGGATGAAAATATAATTTAAAAATTATTATTTCTGGAGGTGATGATTAGGTTAAAATATGTAATGATGAAATAATCTCTTTGTAATTTGAACTCCCTCAAATGTAGACCCCTGAAAGTTATGCCCAGGTTTAAGGCATCCAAGTACACATACATTCAGACTCAAAATACATATGAATTTGCCCAGTTATTCTGGATGACAATTTGGTATGAGAGAAGGTAAAAGAAACAAGCATTTATTAAGTGCCTACTATGTACCAAGAACGGTGCTAAGCGCTTTATAGATATTTTCTCATTTTATCTTCACAACAGTCCTGAGAGGTAGGCATTATTCCCATCATACAGTTGAGGACATTGAGGCAGACTGAAGTTATGTAACTTATCCAGGGTCACACAAGTAGTAAGGAAGTAGCTGGGGGCCTGCATTTGAACTCAGGACTTCCTGACTCCAGGCCCTATCTACTAGCCACCTAGCCTCTATCAGAGAGGCAAATTGATGAAAAATTTATACTTTTTGACCCAGTGATCCCTATACTGGTAATATGCCCCAAGATGCCAAAGTCAGAAATTAAAGTCCTGTGTGTAGCTATGTATTCAAAACAATATTTTTTGTGGTAACAAAAAAACTCAAAACAAAGTAGGTACCCATAAACTGAGAAATAGATGAGCAGATTGTGGTGCATTGATATAATAGAATGTTATTGCACAGTAATAATTAATGAATTTGAGTAATTGAAGTCACACAGAGCACATGAACCAAGCCAAAGGAAAAATATGCAAAATAACTATAACAATGCAAATGAAAAGAACACCAAAAGGAATTCAAACTCAGAGTCATGGAGAAACCAATAAGGATCCTAAAGAATAGAAGAAACAGCTCTCTCTTCTTGGAAGAGACGCTAAGGAAACTACGAGGGCAAAATGTTGCCCACATTGTCCGATATGATCGCTGTGTCAATTGTTTTTGCTTATCTATTTTTCTTAGTAAACAGAGAGTGAATTATAGATAATGGGGTAGAATGACTGGGAGTCTTATACCTAGATGTGACTGATGCCTTCCTCAAAAACAATGCATTAAAAATAACTAACAACAGCTCACAAGCCCCCACCAATATTTCTCATGTACCAGATCACACTGGTGAACAGTTAAAAGCAACTTTCTACCCAAGCAATGTCTTTTTCATTGTCTGTTTACTAGAATTATTACAACTTTTTAATTAATCAGATTTTTTTTTCTTCTTAAATGTACCTTTTAGGTACTTTGTTGTAGTCATATAGATTGTTACTTTGGTTCTGTTTGCTTTGCTTTGTGTCAGTTCATATGATTTCCCCATGTTTCTCTGAATTACTCATCTTTGTCAATTATCACTTTGCAATAATAATATTTTGTAACAATATTCTACTTCTTTAACAGTACAGCAAAGTAAATAGCAAGGAAAGTCCCCCAATATGCACAGAACTTACACTCCTCCAAATATATTCTGATACCACCAGAGGAAGAGAAAATACAAATGTCTGTGAATAAACAGGGAAACATACAGTAGGACCAGGGTAGCTCACACAATGACTATATTTTAGTTGGAATCCCTATTTGCCTTTAAAGCAGCTTTCCCAGAAACCTACTGACATTTTCTACTACTTTGGTGATCTCATCTACTTAACTGATTTCTCCACCAAACTTTGAACTTCTTTCTATGCTAATTTTTGTTATTTCTCCATACAGTTTACTAGACTATTACCATGTCCCTTGAGCTGACATCTTCTGGTTCCCCACTGAGCTGCTGCCATCCTCTGGTTATCTGCAGTACTGTAGTTCCTATTCAGCTTCTGCCTCAGAGGATAGCAATTTTTTTTTAATACTTCTAATCTATAGGGTCAGCATTATTTTAGTTATTTTGGAAGGCAAATCCATGGCAAGACCACTTTGGCTCCCAAGAGAAAACCCATAAGTCAAGTCTTTCTCTTAAACCGCTTTGTTTCCTCCTAATTGAACTTGCTCTTTAGGTTAGGGTGAGAAAATGTCTTGCAACCCCTGTCATGGCTCTGTCTACTAGCTTTAAATCTATACAAATTATCCTGGAACTGAGGTTAGCAAGAATGGAAGGATATGGCAGAACTGGAGGCCATTCCATCACTTCCTAATACCAATTATTTTTACAAATATCTTCCTATTATCTCATTTCTCAGAGTTATCTTTAGCTTTCCATTTCTAATCAAGCAATAAGATTGTATGTGTAGTGCAAAATTTCCCAGACTTAGAATCTAGAGATATGAACTAAACTCTTATCTTAGAAATGATCCCTGTCACTTAATATCTCAGAATCTTAGTTTCATCATCTTTAAAATGGGAATGACAATACTTGTTCTGCCTACTTCAAGTCACTATTGTTAAGGAAAGGATTTTGCAAATTTTAAGGCATTATGGAAAAGTGAATGATTTTGTAAATGCCTTTAATTTCTTATAGACTTCAAAAGGTTTCTCCCTTTTATCTCCATAAAAATGGGAGGGAAGGAAGGAAGGGAGAGAGGGAAGGAAACAGAGAAAAAGGAAGGACAGAAAGGAGAGAGGGAGAAAACAATACTTTATTAATCACCCACTATAGTTACCATGTGCCAGTACTGTGTTAAGTGCTTTATAACTATTGTATTATTCAGTTCTTACAGTAACCCTGAAAGGTTGGTGCTACTAGTAGCCAGCTGAAAAAAACAGATAGAAGCTGCGGTTCACCTAGGTTCACACAGCTAGGAAGTATCTGAGATTGGCTTTAAACTCAGGTCTTTCTGAACCCCAGGCCCATCAACATATCTGTTGTACTATCTAACAGGAAAATTTATTTTTCCATCTAGGATAATTCCATCTGGATAAAATCATAGGAGAAGTTCCAAATGCATTTTTATCGGACTACTTTCAAAATGTGTTATCACTATGGTCTACGGCATAGTTACAAGAATAACATTTGAAGTGTATTAAAATACTGGTTTCTTCTTGTTTTTCAGTCATGTCCAACTCCTTGTGACCACACTTGGGGTTTTCTTGGTTAAGATACTGGAGTGGTTTGTCATTTCCTTCTCCAGCTCATTTTATAGATGAGGAAACTGAGGCAAGCAAGGTTAAGTGACTTTCTCAAGGTCACACAGCTAGTAAGCATCTGGGACCAGATTTGAACTCAGGAACATGAGTCTTTCTGATTCCAGAACTATATCTACTGTGCCATCTAACTGGTTTCTGGGCAATTGTGATTTTAAAACTATCAAATAAAATGGCTTTTACTATATCTCTAGAAATGCATAATTAAGTTTTCAACTAATACAATTTGAAAAAAAAAATTCAGTTAGTAAGACAAAGGTCTGAACATCCTACACAGAAGCATTCTCATCCTATGCACTTTCAATGCCAGATGACTACAGAAGCAGGTAAGTCATGGGGTAAATTCATAGTGGATTGTTTTTCATATCCACTGTTGTTAAGACATATCCACCATTTTTTACTTGGACAACTTATTTTTTGAAACTCAATACAGGACTTCACATCTATGGTTCTATTTCATCTGATTAAATTCATTCCATGAATGTTATTTTCTCTCAAGTCAATCACTTTTCTCCCAGTTCAGGTGAGAAATACCATTCCATCAAGGTCCCTCAAACTGTCTTCTGACCTGGTGTGTTCCAGCCTGCCTGCTTGCCTGAGAAGGAGTAAAATGCAATTCCATAGAGCATGGAGCAGCAAACTACCACCCGCAGGCATCTACTTTTTATGGTTGACAAGCTAAGGATGGTGTTTACATTTTTGAATGGTTGGAAAAAATTAAAAGAAGAATAATATTTTGTGACACATGGAAATTATGTGAAATTCAAATGTCAGCATCCATAAATAAAATTTTATTGGAATATTACTACGTTCATTCATTTATGCATAGTCTATGGTTGCTCTCATGCCACAAAGGCACAGCTGAATAGTTGATATAGAGACCATATGTGGCACTCTCATCACTTCCCACTACTGATTGGTATACTACAAACCACAGTGAAGCAGTAATAACTTGACAGCACTTCCAATGTCCGAAGTATTACCTTACTGACATTTTGTTTTTTTCATTACCATTGCATACCCATCGTATCAAAAAAAAGAAGAGATAAAAGTTTTATTATGATTTTCTGAGTTCAAGGTCAAGACTGAATTCTTTTCCTGAAGTAGAAGAACCTCCCTCAACTATTATGACTGAATACTGAATGACTGAAAATTAGCTTTTGTTGTAGACTGCGTAACATTTCTTAATGAATTCAACCTAAAATTACAAGGAAAAACAGAATATTATATATAAAACTTATACTGAGGTAAAGTCAATTCAATGACAACTACCATTGTTTGAATCCCAAATAATGTCAAGGAGTTTTATATATTTCTTGCGCTGTTAAAAGTTAAAATGTGAAATGAAATCTCCATTCCCACACAAATTTGCAGCAGATATATTTTCCAAGCTTCAACTAAAATTCCAACATCATTTTTGGACCCTGGTACACATGTAAAAGAAATTTCTGTATTTTAAAATCCAATTAACTGAAATTCTTTAAGGACCTCCCGCCTAATCTTCCATTGAAAGTGATCAATCTGCAATGTAATCACATATTCAAAAGCAAATATCAAGAGAAACATTTAATAGAATTCTATAAATGCTTCCCAAGTGAAGAATATGCTCTTTTGAGCATATCAAATGGGCCCTCACTATGGTAAAACAATCCTTTTATATATCTTTCTGACTCACTATCTTGCTCACCACAGTAGTTTTCCCAAAACTTTTCATCCCTCCTCCAACTTTCTTCTCAGCTGAGAGTCTCATTTCATATTTCACTGAAATAATTCAGGCCATCAGCCAAGACCCCCCTCTTCTTCCATTCCCCTTATCTCCTATCACCCAGATGCCTTCTTTCACTATCTCCTTCCTCACCCCTATCTCACAGGAAGAGGTAGTTCTTTCTCTGGTCAAGACTAACTCCACTAGGAATTCCACAAGGAACCCCATTCTATCTATCTTCTTGGAAATATTACTGCCTCTGTCATCCCAATTCTCTTACCTATCTTCAATCTCTTCCTGTCTGTTGGCAATTCTTCATAGCACATAATCTACCTCTCTGCTCTGACTGTCTCTGATGACAAGAATTGTCTCCTACCTTATCCCTGTCTCAATTTCCCTGACTTCCTTCAAATCCCAGCTAAAATCTCACCTTCTACAAGAAGCCTTTCCTGACTCCCCTTAATGTCTCCTCTCTCTTAGTTATCTCCAATTTATCATATATATATGATACATGTATATACATATATATATATATATATAATCTACATATATACACATATATGTATGTGTATATGTATATGTCATTTGGACATGGTAATTTTTATGTTGTCTTTCCTATTAGACTGTGAACTCCTTCAGAGAAGGGGTTGGTTTTATAAAGTTTGGGCTCTATTGCCTTTCTTTGCATCCCCAAAACTTAGCACAGTGTCTGGCACATAGTAAATGCATAATAAACAATTATTGACTAATTGACTTACCGTTGAGATCCCTTTGGATCATAATTCTATCATCTAATATATATCCATCCACAGAGACAATACTACCCATTTTGATGTACAGGGTAAACAATATGAAAAGGACCCTAAGATCAGCTTTGAAATTCATCACATAAAAGTAGGACAAAAAGTAATTAAGGCAAATTCATTTATGGTGGAAGTATTAGCTACTATTGTGACTCATAAATGGATGTTATTAATAATGTGTGTCATTTCATAGCTTCTTATTTCAACTAATTATTTTTACTAACAGGTAGTCAATTCAACTTTTTCATGCTTCCTAAGAAGTACATGTAATCTTTGTACTCCAGTCATACATGTACTACTGTTAACATGCAAACGTAATATTTTGAAAATGGCACAATTATTAAAAAATGCATTATTCAAAAATTTTGCACGCTTTAAATTCCAGTGCCTTAGAACAAAGCCCCAGATAGCCTGCATTACTTGCTACTCTGGCTGTCCCTTAGCTTCAGTCATCTGAAAACTTAATGAGGATGCCATCGAGGCCTTCATCCAAATCATCAATTCAGATATTTAATAGAATGCTGCCAAGAACAATGTTCTATAGCACTTTACTAAAGACATCTCTCCAGTCTTTCATTAACTTACGAAATAATACTCTTGGGATCTTGTTTAATCACTTTGAAACTCAACTAACTGTGTTATCATCCAGACCACACTTCTTCATCTTGGTCATAAAAAAATTGTGACAAACTTTATCAAGTTCCTTCATGGAATCTAGATATGTATATAATATATCCCTGATGTGTTAATCTATTAACTTTGTCAAAAAAAAAGGAAATGAAATGCTTTGATCCAGAGTTTTCACTATTAGGCTGAGATCAAAGACAGAAAGATCCTGTATATATCCAAATATTCAGAGCAGTAGCTTTTGGTGATATCAAAAAAAAAACTGGAAATAAAATGGGTATTTGTCAACTGAAGAGTAGCTTAGCAGATTATGGAATTAAGTGGAATATTACTACTGCATCATGAGAAATGAAAAGTATGAGGATTTGGAGAAACATAATAAGACATGTGAGTTGCTACTCAGTGGAATAATAAGAATCAGAAAAACAACATAAACAATGACTATAATCATGTAAATGAAAAGAATATTAAAGTAGATCAAACACTGGGTAATTGAAATGACCAATTTTGACCTGGCAAAAGAAAAAACTTAAATATATCTCTCTCTTTTCTTTGGAAAGGGTAGGGACCCTGAAAATGAAATGTTGTATATGTTATCAGAAGCAGTCTTTATAGGCACTGGTTATTGTGGAAGGATCTTTAGGGTGGTATAGCAGTTGTGCATTCAGAAATGGCCAACACCTTTTTTAAAGCAAGAGTTAGGATTTCTAAATAATTACAATTTTATTAAAAGTAATGGTGAGAGAGATAGAGCAAGGAAGGAAATGAGTCTAATTTGCATGAATTTTCCATAATAAACCCATACTGACTTACAGTTAACTTCATTTCTCTTTTACACAAACCATCCCTTTAGTAATGTACCCTCTAACTGCAACTTATCAAAGGAAACCCTACAGTACAGAGGATTTTTCCCATTTTGAAAACTGGAAGCAAAAAAGAAAATTGCCCATTTCCAGTCCTATGATATTTTTCTCCTTCTGCTCAGTTTTTCAGAGATCATTGACAGTAGCCCAAAAGTCATATTTGCAAGTTCTTTCAGGACCTTGACCCAGGCTAGATAATTTGAACTTGTTGAGGGCAATTAGATACTTTCTTACTGTTAGTTTAATTCCTACTCAAACTGAAAAATCACTCCCCCTTTCCTTCTAAAACTCCAACTTAAAAATGACTTGTTAAAATGGCATGTGAAAATATCATATTACTATATGATAGTGATGTTAAGAATCTCTGGATCATACTCATATAACAAATAGTCAAACCATCTAAAGATTGTTATTAGTTTAAGATCATAGTGAGAGTTCAGCAAAAACGGAATTACTGTTTTTTTAATTTCCAATTTAGCTCATTGGGCCATATGATTTCTTAGGAAATCATCGTATCACAAATATTCAATTAGTTTCTTGAAAATACTTCATAACGTATTATGTAATACATTATCAAAAACTATAATTTTGTTGCACCTGGTAATCATTTTATAAATGTGAATAAAGCATTCTAAAATGTACATTAATTTCAGTATTACTGACAAACTTTTAAAATGTTTTCTATATAATGTTTATGTATAATGAGATTTTCAGAAATAATAATTTCTTTTAAAATACCAGAAAGTATTAGAACATGAGACACATTTATATATTAATAAAAATTGGAGTATCCACCTAAAAGATATTTTGAGTTAAAAATTTTAGCAAAATAATAGTGATTCTTAAAGGACTACAACTCCTGCTTTCTAAAATAATGAAATTGCATATTATGTGATTATTACACAACTGTGTAATAATAGCATGTATTTTTATGGCATTTATTGGTTGTCAGAGTTTTAATCTTATGTTTGTATGCACGTTCACAATACCCTAAATAATAAGCAATATAATTGTTATTTTCCCTATCCTACTAAATAGAAACTGTGACTTAGAGAACTTACATGACCTTCCCAAAGTCAGTAGGTTTTAAGTCAAATAAGTATTTCTTTAGCATCTACCATGTTCCAGGCACCATGCTAAGCACTGAGATACAAAGAAAGGCAAAAGTCAGTTCCAGCTTTCAAGTTCACAGCCTAATAATAAAGACAACATATAAATAACTAGGTATACTGTATATCTACATATACATTGTGCACATATGTATATGTGTGTATGTATATTGTGTTTATAATATATGTATACATACATGTGTATATGTGTATATAAATATAGATACAGATAAAAATTTATGATAAAGTAGAGATAATCAATAGAGAAAAAGCACTAGCATTAAGGAGGGTTAGCTACTAGCAGAAGAATTTTATCTAAGATTTGAAGAAAGCCAGGAAATAGAGATGAGGAGAGACAGGAAAATGTTAATCATGGGAAAAAAGAAGTGAAAATATAGAGTTGGGAAATAGAGTATCTTGTATGAAAAGCGGCATGGAGGCCAAAGTAACTGGATTGTATAGAATATGGAGGAAAGAAAAGTGCATAAAGACTAGAGGGACAAGAAAGGGCCAGAATTATAAAGGACCTTAAAAGTCAAAAAGGTAATTTTGTATGTGGTCTTGAAAGTAATAGGGAGTCACTGGGGCTCATTCAATTGGGGAAAAAAGGATGGCGTGGTCAGACCTATGCTTTAGGTAGATCACTGGCAGCTGAGTGAGGGTGGACTGATTTGAGTGAGGACTGATTTGACTTGAGGCAGTGAAACCAACAATAAGACAGTTGTAACAGTCTAAGCATGAGGTAATGAGGAGCTACACCAAAGTAGTAGCCGTGTCAAAGAGGAATATTGAAACTAACTTCTAGGGATGGAGTGAAACATTTACCAAGCACCTTCATGAGCCAATCCTAGCAACAGTGATCCAATCAGAAGTTTCTCCCCACTCTGTGAGGGAAAAGTTTGATAAGTTTTAAACTCCTTGACTGAGAGTGGGTGGAATGAGAAACAATGAAATAGTAAGGAAATGACCAAAGAAAAATTTTTAATGCATTGAAGAACTAATATTTCATAAGAAATTCTCAGACTAAATCTCTAATATAGAACAATTCTAAATACCACATCCATGAAAATAATTAAAGTAGGAGATTAAGAATGGAATAAACAACTTAGAACAGATGATAGAAAACTGTAATATAGCAAAAAGTAGCCTAAAAATTAAAAAAAGATGAAACTTACTTTAAAAAGTAATTAAACTAGAATTATCAGAGTGAAGTTTTTTATGTATATTAATAATGTTGCTCTCTGACAAACCAAGAAAAAAAATAGTGTTAAATATCTCTGATGAAAGTCTAGCTATCCAAGATAAATAAGGATAGAATATAAAACTACAAAACCAAGAGCCATAGATAATAGATATGAGCAAATAATTTTCAGACGAAATGAAAATTTTTAACAACCTTTTTTTTATGCTCCAAATCACTAATAGTTCATTCTATAAACATTGTAATCCACCATTCTACTGTCATCTTCCTCCCAAAAAGGTACAACCGTTTAAAGTCACAAGTTTAGTCCTGGGTGGGACCTAAGAGGCCATCTAATCTAACTTCTTCATTTTCTGGTTATGGAATTGATGTTCAGAGATTCTAAATCATTTGCCCAAGGTCTTGCAAGTAGTAAGTAATGGAGCCAGATTTCAAATCCAGGGTTTTGGTTTCCCTAAATTTTGTTTCCCAAATTTAGGATTCAATACCTTGTAGTTCACCAAACATCAAAGTCTCTCTAAAGAAATCATCCCACACAAGAAATTCCCCTTTGAGTTCTACTTTAAACTAACAAATTAATGGATAAAAGTTTTAGCACCTTCACTGGGGAAGGGGGAAAACAGCTCTTGTTATGATTATTTTAAATAGACAAGGTTGATAGTTTTTTCAAAAATTGAATTCACCAACATACTTATGCTGCTAAATTCAACTGATGGTCACTGTGTAATTTTCTGATTTAAAGGGAATTCAATGAAAAATTCAACTCTTTCTAGCCCTATTATTAATTGTCAAGCTGTCAAGGAAGCAGGGGATTTGATTTTAACTTTTCTTAATAAATATACTTAACATACTCAAATTACTTCCGTGGTTTGCTCTTCTCTGCTGTTAGAGGCCAATAAGTAAATCAGAGTTCATATTTCTCTGGAGATGTTCTGGAGGAGATATAAAGTTATACAGCCATCTACACAATGGCAGACAGCCTCAAGGTTTACCCCCATGATATAGCCTGAGGACCAATCTCAATCACCAAGAAAGACACCAAGTTAGCTTTTTTCCTGCAAAAACACTGAACCCCAAGCTTGTTCATTTTGTTCACACTTGATTTTGAGAGCAGTAATATATTTTCTTTCAAGGCCCTTTGATGGACTTTTCTGGGACTACTAATTCCTCTCATTCCCCAGACTACAATTTATATACGTTTTTAAGTGAAAGAAGTTTAAGTTTCAAGCACTTCACATTTACAACATTTTGACTTTTAGCCATGGAAAATTACTACAAAGTTGGGATGAAGTATTGGATGTGTTGCTGACAAAATTAATATAGCCAGATTTTTTTATTAGTTGCCATTTATTTTTACAGACTATTCTCTTTGAATGCTAAATGATTCCACGGGCTCTGAAGAGTTTGGGCTGTCATGAAGCATCAGGACCGTACTATGGTTCAGTCAAGCAAATAATTTCAAAACATCTGATGACTCTTAAACCCTACAACTTTTCTCACCCATATTTATGAGTGGCCTCAGTCTTTAGTTAAGTTGTGAAGTAGGTGGCATCACCTTTGGCAACCTTTGACCTCTTTAATTAGGCATTGATTTCCTGAGAAATGATATCTAACACAAATGTCTAGGGCTCTCATGTGATCTTTTGACTGCCCAAATCTCTTCATAGCAAAGTCCTAAACAGCTCTTCCTTCCTAATGGCAAGACACCATCCCCCAAACTTAGCTCTCCAGTCATTCTCTCTACCAAATTTACATTACTTTGGCACTGCTATTTTTTATATGTGGCATTTCCAATTCCATGCCTTTCTATTGATGCTCTCCCATATCTCTTTTCTTCTGTCTTATAAAGTCTTTTCCTCCAAAACTGAGTTCAAGCACTACCTTCGATCTATATGTATGTATGTTTACATATGTATATGTAATAAACATGTATGGTGACATTTAAGTATAGATCAGTTTTATCAGGTGAAGTCTTTCCTTGTGGGAATAAATGAAATATTAATTGAGCAATTATTAAATACCTAATATGTTCCCAAAACACAACCTTGGACACTAAGGATAAACAGACATAAGTGAAATAATTCCTGCTCTCAAGGACTTTGTCTTCTCCTGAGGGAGATAATGGAGGGAGATATATTTGCATGTGCATGTGGAAAGAAATAAATATGACAAAATGGGAAAGGTAAGAAGGTGCCAGGTTGTAGAGGGCTTTAAACACCAAACAGAGGATTATATATTTGGTCCTAGATGTGATCAGGAGCCAATAGAGACCATTGAATAGGGGGAAGAGTGAGATGGTCAGACCTACATTTTAGCAAAATCACTTTTACAGATAAATAGAAGAGAGATTGTAGTGAGGAGTCTTGCAGTCAGAGAAACCAACCAGAATACTATTTTAACCAGCAATGAGGGCTTGAACCAGGGCAGAGACAGCATAAGAGAGAGAGGGGTATATATATGAGGGAAGTGATAAAGTGAGAAAAGACAGAATTTGACAGATGATTTAATAAAAGAGAATGTGAAAGAGATTGTGTGTGTTCATCCCTCATTTGCCAAAGAAGACTATGCCATCAGAGAAATGACATGACTTGCACTTGACTTTGTTTTGAGTGAGGGAGGGCTGTGCAGGTCACCAGCCTCACTTCTCCTCCAGAGCCATCCAGTGGCCATATATTCATCAGGATGACTGGAGATGACCCAGGATGAGGCAATTGGGGTTAAGTGACTTGCCCAAGGTCACACAGCTAGTGAGTGTCAAGTGTCTGAGGTGAGATTTGAAAAAAAAATTGAAAAAAATCAAGTCCTCCTGACTCCTGCTCTATCCACTGCACCACCTAATAAGAACTAACATTTAAAGTTTGCAAAGCACTTTAAAAATATTGTCTCATTTTATCCTCACAACAACCTTGAAAGGTAGAGGTTTTTATTGTGACCATTGAACTGAGGCAGAAAGTGATGAAGTGATTTGCCTTGACTTACATAGGTATTGAAAGAATCTACTGATCATCTCCCAAAAAAGATGCCAAAAGGAAAACTTCTAGGATTATTGTAGCCAAATTCTAGAGCTCCCAGGTCAAGAAGAAAATATTGCAAACATCCAGAAGGAAACAATTCAAGTACTGTGGAAACCCAATCAGGAAAACACAGGATCTGCCAGCTTCTACATTAAGGGATTTGAGGGCTTGGAATATTATATTCGAAAGGTCAACAGAGCTAAAATTAAAACTAAGAATTACCTACCCAGCAAACGTGAGTACAATGCTTCAGGGGGAGAAATGATCATTCAAAGAAATAGAGGACTTTCAGGCATTCTTCATGAAAAGAACAGAACTAAATAGAAAATTTAACTTTAAAACACAAAAATCAAGAGAAGCAGGAAAATGTAAACAAGAAAGAAAAATCATAAGAGGATTACTAAAGTTAAACTGATTACATTCCTACATGAAAAGATAATATCTGTAACTCTTGAGCCTTTTCTCAGTATTAGGGTAGATGGAGAGATGGAGACAGAGGGCACAGGGTGAGTTAAATATGAAGGGATGATATCTAAAAAAATAAAAGGGTGAGAGAGGAATATATTGGGAGAAGGGAAAAATAGAATGGGGTAAATTATCTTTCACATAAAAGAGGTAAGAAACAGCTTTTTCAATGGAGGGGAACACAGAGGAGGTGAGAGAGAAAGAGTGAAACTTACTTGCATCACATTTGGTTTAAGGAGAGAATAACATGCACATTCAATTTGGTATGAAAATCTGTCTTCCACTACAGTAAAGTAGGGAGGAGAGGAAGCTATATGGTGCAGTAGATAGAGCACCAGTGCAGTTCAAGTCTCACCTCAGACACCTGACAGTCACTAGCTGTGTGACTTTGGGCAAGTCACTTAACCTCAATTGCCTCATCCTGGGTGATCTCCAGTCATCCTGCTGAATATCTGGTCACTGAATTCAGATGATTCTGGAGGAGAAGGGAGGCTGGTGATCTACACAGCCCTCCCTCACTCAGAACAGAGTCAAGTGCAAGTCATGTCATTATTTCTCTGATGGCATGTTCTTCTTCTGTAACAAAGGACAAATACACAAAGAAAGTAGGGGGAATAGGATAAGTGGGTGGGGGCATGGCAGGAAGGAGGGCAAATGGGAGGTGGAGATAATTAAAAATGAACATTTTGAGGAGCGATAGGGTCAAAAGAGAGAATAGAATAAATGGGCAGGATATGATAGAGGGAAGCATAGTTAGTCTTTCACAACACAACTGTTGTGGGAGTGTATGACTACACATGTATAACCTATATCAAATTTTTTGCCTTCTTAGTTGAGATGGGTAAGGATGGAGGAAGAGAGAGAAGTTGGAACTCAAAAAAAAGACGGATGTTAAAAATCATTTTTACATGTAACTGGGAAATAAAACATACAGGCATTGGGATATAGAAATCTATCTTTCCCTATAAGAAAATAGGAGGGGATAGGGACAAAAGAAAGGAGGGGTGTCACAGAAGAGAGGGCAGATTGAGGGAAGGGGTAATCAGAATGCACGCTCTCTTGGGGTGGGCAGAAATGGGGAGGAAATTTGGAACACAAAGTCGTGTAGAAGTGAATGTTGAAAACTAAAAATTAATTAATCAATTTTAAAAATAGAAATCTTCTGAGCATTCCTGATGAAATACAAGACCTATGTAGAAACTTGGACATTCAAGGACAGGAGTTTAGAGCAATATAAAAGGTAAAAAGGAACAAACAATGATAAAGTACTAAACAAGGATAAGCTGCTTATAATGTGGGGAGATGATACATTAGTTTCCTTTGAACCTTATAATCATCAAGGGTCATAAAAGGAGTCTAATTAGACAGAAGAATGGTTCTGCTAATGTCTTGATGATCTTAAGAGAAAAATGCGAAAGCTAGGCAGGGGGGCAATTTACTTAGTGAGAGGAGGAGGGAATAGGTTAGGGAAATTTATCTCACATAACCAGGGTGCATAAGTAGACATCTATAGAAACAAGAAAGAGGGGTTGGTGGGTAGCAGATGACACTTGAACCCCATTCTCATCTGAACTGGTCAAAGGAGAGAAGAATATACTCATAGTCAGTTGGATACAAAAATACATCTCTTTCAATAGGGAAATCAGAGTGAAAAGAAGGGGAAATTAGTAAGAGAGTAGTTTAAAAGGTTGTCTTAAGTAAAACAAACTATAAGGTTGTGTAAAAAATATAAAACTCTTTAAAGTAGCAAAGAATGAGAATTTGAGGGAATATAAATAAACTAAGGAATGGATAAATGAGTTATATGATATGTAAATGTAATGGAATATTGAGCTATAAGAAAATATAAAGAAGGTGATTTCAAAGAAGGGTGAAGTGAACAGAAGCAGAAAAATTATATCTACAATGATGGCAATATGGTAAAGACAATTAACTTTGAAAGAAACAGAAATGCTGATCAATGTAATCACCTGCCATGATTCCAGACGACTAATGATGTTACTTTCCTCCTGATAGAGAAGAGAAGGACTCAGAGTGTAGAATGAAATGTTTTCTGGACATGACCAAGGCAGAAATTTGTTTTGCTTAATTTTACATGTTTGTGACAGGGGTTTTGTTATTCCTTCATTCTCAAATGAGGAAGACAGGAGAGAGAATTTGAATTTTTACTATTTTTTTCTATTGAACATGGTGTCTTAGACTGTGAAATAGGAAAGTTGGAAAGAAGAGAAGGTTTTAGGAGGAAGATAATTCAGTTTTGGATATGTTGAGTTTCAGATGTAGGCAGATGGAGATATGAGACTGGAGGTCAGCAGAAAAGTGAGGGCTGCATTTGTAGATTTGAAAATTATGGTGTAGGCCGAGCCAATATAGTAAAAATGACAAATCTACCTAAATTAATTTACTTATTTAGTGCCATCCCAATTAAACTCTCAGATAATTATTTACTAGAGCTAGAAAAAAATAATATCAAAATTCATCTGGAGGAACAAAATATCGAGAATATCACGGGAACTAATGAAAAGAAATGCTAGGGAAGGTGGCCTAGCACTACCAGATCTCAAATTGCATTATAAAGCAGCAATCATCAAAACCACTTGGTACTGGCTAAGAAATAGAAGGGTAGACAAGTGGAATATGCTAGGTACTCCAGATACAATAGGCAATGAATATAGCAATCTACTGTTTGATAAACCCAAGGACCCCAGCTTCTGGGATAAGAACTCACTGTTCAACAAAAATTGCTGGAAAAAACTGGATAACAGTGTGGCAGAAAATAGGCATAGAGCAATGCCTGACACCATACACAAGAATAAAGTCCAAATGGGTACATGATCTAGGTATAAAGATTGACACTATGGACAAATTGGTGGAGCAAGGAATAGTGTATCAGATTTATGGAGAAGGGAAGAATTTCTGACTAAAGAAGAGATAGAAGGCATTATGAAGTACAAGATGGATAATTTTCGTTACATTAAACTGAAAAGTTTTTGCACAACCAAACCCAATGCAACCAAGATTAGGAGGGATGCAGAGAACTGGGAAGGAATTTTTGCAGTTAGTGTTTGTGATAAAGGCCTCATTTCTAAAATATATAGAGAACTGAGTCAAATGTACAAAAATACAAGTCATTCCCCAATTGACAAATGATCAAAGGATATGAACAGGCAGTTTTCAGAGGAAGAAATTAAAGCTATCTATAGTCATATGAAAAAATGCTCTAAATCACTGTTGATTAGAGAGATGAAAATCAAAACAATGCTGAGGTACCACATCACACCTATCAATTAGCAAAAATGACAGAACAGGAAGATGATAAATGTTGGAGAGGATGTGGGAGAGTTGGAACACTAATTCAGTGTTGGTGGAGCTGTGAACTGATCCAACCATTCTGGAGAGCAATTTGGAACTATGCCCAAAGGGCTACAAATATATGCATACCCTTTGACCCAACTTGTTCAGGGTCATATAGCTAGGAAGTATCTGAGGTTAGATTTGAACTCATGAACATAAGTCTTCCTGACTCCAGGCCCGGCACTTTATTCACTTCACCACCTAGCTTCTCCAATATCATTAGATTTGGCAATGAAGAGATCAGTGGTAACTTAGGAGAGAGAATTTTCAATTGAATAAGGTAGTCAGAAGCCAGGGCTGAGAAGTAAAGGGCTGAGAAAAAAAGATAGGGGACACCTACTATAGACAGTCTCCTCTAGGAGTTTGGTAACAAAACGGGGAAAGATAGGGAACAAGAGTTAGTGGTGTTGCATGACTAAAGCAAGGGGTGTTTTGAAGTTGAAGGAGACATAGACTTGTGGCATAGGGAAGTAGCCAGTAGATAAGGTAAGATGGAAGATAAGTCAGAGTGGAGATGATAGAAGGGCCAACCTACTGCAACAACAGGATGAAATGAGAAGACTTATAAAGGCTTGACTTGGCAACAAGAAGGACCACATCTTCATATGAGACAGGGGAGAGGTAGAAGATGATGGCATAAGGCATCTGAGTGGTGAGATGGAAAGAAGGAAAGAGAAGGGAACCCTTGATACATCGTCTCTTTTGTTTACTAAAATATGAGGGAAGGTTCTCAATTGAGAAGGTAAGGGAAGGAAAGCTCTAGAGGTTTCAGGAGGGGTGGAAATGTTTGGAAAAACGACTGCCATGCATAGGATATTAATGTGATTACAGAGGCAGTAATTAGAGATGGCCTTCTCAAAAGTTCAACTAGTTAAAGGAAGGAGAGATATAAAATAATATGATAGCTAGCAGGGATAGTTGGGGAGAAAGGGCTATGAACCAGATAACAAATTTATTGAGGAAAGAAGGGGAATATCCTGAAGGCTGGTAGAAAATGGCCACTGGAATCCTGATTGGGTGATAAATATGAATTAACTGAATCTCAAAGAAAGAGGTTACTGAGTGCTGGTGGTAGAGGGTAAGCCTCAATGTAGGGATAAGAAAGAAGTGTTCCAACTCCCCTATCTTGGCCTGCGAGTCAGTCTTTGTTTTTGTACTTTATTTTGTGTTTTATTAGGATGAAAGAGTCATGGGAATTTTTACAGGTAGTAAGGAAGCAGTCGTAGACAAGGAGAGATTGAAGATTAGTGAGAGAGTAGGGATGACTGAGGGAATAACCTGCTGCAGAAGATGGGATGGAGTGGGATCACTTGTGCATATTGTGGGATTTGTCTTTTTAAGGAAAAGGGCCACCTCTCTAGGTTAAACAAGGGTGAAGGAGGAGGTTGTAGTGGAAGACATCTAAGTAATTAATTTGAGATCAGGAGAAGTGGAGGAGACAGAGCTCTATATAAATGGACTCAATTTTTTTTCAGTGAAATATGAGGCAAGATTCTCAGCTGAGGGGGTGAGAGGATGGCAAGGTATTGGAGATTTCAGGAGGGATAAAAAGATTTCGAAAAGCCACTGATACTGAATTATTATAGATGCATAAAATAATTACCTTGCTGCAGTGAGGGCCTAGTTATAAATTTATAGTGCACTTAGTCTGCATAGATTCATGATGTTTTCTAGCTTCATTCAGTAGCATGTAAGTAAGAGCAAAAGCAGTGTATTGTAAGAATAATCCAAGACTGGCGTTTGGCAGAGGAAGATCTTCCATACAATAATAAGGCAAGAGTTTATGGGAAAAAATGTAGATTTGAAACTGTTCAGCTAGAGGTCAAGATGGGGAAAGAAAGAGAGCTTAGTCAGTGCAGTGGTGATGATCCAAGAAAGAACTGAAGGGTGAAGTGATTGGAGGTCACAATGAGGAAGGAAAACAAGGTCTAGACTTGTAAGACAGAGGGATGGATAAAACAAAAACCAATCATGATCAGATAAAGGAATTTCAGAGTTAATGAACATTAATGTGCAATACTTTCGAGTACTGTCAGAATAAAGGGCATAACCATCTGTCTATATAAATGTAATGGAGTGAAAGTCATGGGAAATGATGAAGAATCGGGAGGCAAGCGTGTTTGAGAGAGTGTCAACATGTCTGTTGAAATTCTCTCAAATGAAGGCAGAAGTTGGGGAGAAAGGGCTATGAACCAGATAACAAATTTATTGAGGAAAGAAGGGGAATATTCTGATGGCTGGTAGAAAATAGCCACTGGAATCCTGATTGGGTGATAAATATGAATTAACTGAATCTCAAAGAAAGAGGTTACTGAGTGCTGGTGGTAGAGGGAGAGCCTCAATGTGGGGATAAGAAAGAAGTGTTCCAACTCCCCTATCTTGACCTGTGAGTTAGTCTTTGTTTTTGTGCTTTGTGTGCCTGTCTATCTATATATCTAGCCTTCCATCTATCCATGTAATCATCTATCTAAAGCAAGCAAACACTCTCAACTCTGTGAACTTGTTCTTTTAAAAATATATTGATCACTGTATTTCAATATAATTGAATTCCTTTGTAATCTTATGTGTTCTATTTCATATATTTTAAAACATTCTAGGAAGGGAAACATAGAATCCACCAGATTACCAAAGGGGTCTCTGACCCAAAAAATAGTTAAGAACCCCTCATTGAAAGAATGACTATTATTTATCTGTAAGCACTATAAGTAGAGAAACTCAGGGAAGAATAAGGACCAAATGAAATACAGAGCAAGCAAATACGGCACTGCTCCATCATCACTTATTGGTAATCTTAGTTGGGGCATTTTAAGAATAAGTGGAAGGTATATACAAATGTTATGGATTTGTATATAAGAATATATTTGTATATAAGAATACATAGTATGAGAATAAGTAGGAAGTATATACAAATGTTATGGATTTGGATATACTTAAATGTATATATATATATATATATATATATATATATATATATATATATATTGCTTTCAAGAATAGAATGGATGCTTCTTGAGGAAAGTAACTTTCATTTTTTTCTTTGTCTCCCCAAGATGTAGCAATCTAGCTGGCACATATTAGGTATTTAATAACTATTTGTTGATTAATGTACTGACGGATTTGATTAATTACAGCTTACTGGTAGATAATTAGAATAGCCACAACCACAGTGCCTTTACAGAAATTTCCTTGCTTGTGAAACAACAGTTACTCAGATAAAGTCTCCAGGACTTGAGAAGGGTGTGACCACATGGTTTGATTTCTGAACAGTTCTCCTACTGTGGCTGCATGTCTTCCCCACTGTCATAGAGATAAGAGAAGAGTTTGTGTGGAAGAGTGTGTGGTATGTGGGCATCCCTTCCCTGGGTGTTGGCAGCTTTGAATAACATCCCTCAATGCTAAAGGATCCATTTTTCTGGATGGGCAGAGCAATTTTCAGGTCCAGTCCAGGGTTGTTTCTGATATGGTCTCTTTTTTTGACACTTAACCTTTAACACCTTAAAGGCATGTTTGACAGCCTAAAGCAGAACTGTAGCTCTAGTGGTGATATTGCAGGTGCTGGTAGCATGCTGGTGCGTGAAACATTGGAGTGTAAGACAGCTGGTTGGTGTCCCACTACTGCCACTCACAGTCTAGATTGCCCTAGCATCTTCTCATTACTCTCTTGAGCATTTACATAACCCATCTAGAATGACTCAGAAAATGCATTATTCCATTAGGCTATATCAGACAGAATCTGTATTGAAAGACTTTCATCACTGCTCTTTTGTTATTGACTTATCCTGCAAGTATCTCTCCCTGAGATACTTGGACTTAGGCTACTGTCCTTTCTAGACAAAGCCTGTCTCTCACAAGCCACACATGCCTGGAGTTCAAACTCTCCCTGACTCAATTACTCTTCCCTATACAGTCTCAAAATAATATTCAGCTCTGCCCTTTCTTTGGACATAGGGCTACAACCACATCTTTTATATTCCCTCCATTATTTCTACCATGTTCTTTTCTATATGTATGCCCTGAATCCTCTCAAAATGAACTTTCTCTCTACTCCTACTGTTGCTTCTCCATGCTCTGTCATTTTGGCCACAAACGCTACATCACAGTCCCTTGGGAGGCCCAGAGGAAAGAACATTGAAAATTTTCAAAGGACTCATGATGCAAAATGCCATCCACATTCAGAGAAAGAACTATGGAATTGGAACACAGAATTAAGCAGACTATTTTCTCCTTTGTTAACTTCTGTTTTTCTGAGGCAGAGCCAAGATGACAGAGTAGAAAGACGCACATACTCTAGCTCTTCCCCCACAGCTCATAAAATACCTGTAAAAAATGACTCAACAAGTTCTAGAGCAGCAGAAGCCACAGAAAGACAGAGGGAAAGAGATTTCCAGCCCAAGGTAGCCTAGTAGGCCAACAGGAAAATCTATCGCACGGGGCATAGAAAAGAGCACAGGCCATGGAGCACAGCACAGCTTTGACCACATGGCACCAGGAGGAACAGGACCAGAATAGACCTTAGGAGCAGAATCCCCAGCAGCAGTAGATGTTCTGAGATCCCTCAATGCAAAAACACCAAAGACAACTTCAAAGGTCAGTAAGAGGGCTTTTTTAACAGGGTGAGAAGGGAGCAGGGTCCTCTTCTAGTTCCAGTTCCAGGCAGTAGCAGCTGCAGCAGCAGTAGTGTCCATTTGTGGAGCCCTCAACCTAAAGTCCCTGGGGGAACTGATTTACTAATCTAAGTCTCAGCCCAGAGTGGCTGTTCTGCCATCCACCTAAAGCCCCTGGGGAAATTGAGCAACTGATCTAAATCTCCTGGTCAAGGAGTGAGAAGGAGTGCTGGCATGGTAGAGCTGGAGGCCTTTATGGACAGGTAATTCCACTATTCACACATTCTGTGCAGAAAATTTTTTGGTTGCTCCCAGACCAGTATTCAGGCCAGAAGAGAAGTAAATCTCTCTCCCTTGATTGTGCCACATTGAAGGAATTGAGAACACTCAGGTCCCCTACTCTGGAAAAAGGACTCAAAAGTCAAATCACTGGCTGGAAAAATGGCCAAAAAAGGGAAGAAATAAGACTATAGTAGGTTACTTTCTTAATGAACATGCACTTTTTTCCATCCCTTCAGATGAGGAAGAACAACGCTTACCATCAGAGGCCTCCAAAATAAATGTGCAATGGGTCTCAGGCCATGGAAGAGCTCAAAAAGGATTTTGAAAATCAAGTAAGAGAGGTGGAGAAAAAGTTGGGAAGAGAAATGAGAGAGATGCAAGGAAATCATGAAAAGTGAGTCAAAAGCTTGCCAAAGGAGACCCAAAAAAATGCTGAAGAAAATAACACCTTTAAAAATAGGCTAACTCAATTGACAAAAGAGGTCCAAAAAGTCAATGAGGAGAAGAATGCCTTAAAAAGCAGAATTAGCCAAATGGAAAAAGAGGTTCAGAAGCTCACTGAAGAAGATGGTTCTTTAAAAATTAGAATGGAACAGATGGAGACTAATGACTTTTATGAGAAACTAAGAAATCACAAAACAAAACCAAAAGAATGAAAAAATGGAAGATTTTTATGAGAAGTCATTTGCAAAACTACACAGATTTGGTCTATATTGAATTGCCTGCCTTTTCAAAGGGAATAGGTGGGGAGGGAGGGATGGGGAGAAGTAGGAACTCAAAGTTTTAAGAAAAACTGTTGAGTATTGTTCTTGCTACTAGGAAATAAGAAATACAGGTAATGGAGAATAGAAAGTTATCCGGCCCTACAGGACAAAATAGAAGATGGGGACAAGGGAAGGGATGGATGATAGAAGAGAGGGCAGATTAGTGACAGGGGAAATTAGAATGCTTGGTGTATTGTGGTGGGGGGAGGAGACAAATGGGGAGAAAATTTAGAACCCAAAATTTTGTGAAAATGAATGTAAAAAAGTTAAATAAATAAATTTTTAAAAAAAGAAAGAAAGGAAAAATAAATAAATAAAAAATTAGAATGGAATAGATGGAAGCTAACGACTTTATAAGAAACTAAGAAATCACAAAACAAAACCAAAAGAATGAAAAAATGGAAGAGAATGTGAAATATCTCATTAGAAAAACAACTGACCTGGAAAACAGATCCAGGAGAGACAATTTAAAAATTATGGGACTACCTGAAAGCCATGACCATAAAAACAGCCTAGACATCATCTTTCATGAAATTATCAAGGAAAACTGCCCTGATATTCTAGAACCAGAAGGCAAAATAAAATTGAAAGAATCTACCAATCACCTCCTGAAAGCGATCCAAAAATAGAAACTCCTAGGAACATTGTAGCCGAATTTCAGAGTTCCCAGGTCAAGGAGAAAATATTGCAAGCAGCTAGAAAGAAACAATTCCAGTATTGTGGAAATATAATCAG
>CM053769.1:643696595-643709261 GCA_028658325.1 Potorous gilbertii | reverse complement strand
ACACAAGATCTAGCAGCTTCTACATTAAGGGATCAAAGGGCATGGAATATGATATTCCAGAAGTCAAAGGAGCTAGGATTAAAATGTAGAATCACCTACCCAGAAAATTGAATATAATACTTCAGGGGAAAAAGTAGTTTTTCAATGAAATAGAGGGCTTTCAAGCATTCTTGATGAAAAGACCAGAGCTGAAAAGAAACTTTGACTTTCAAATACAAGAATCAAGAGAAGCATGAAAAGATAAACAGCAAAGAGAAATCATAAGGGACTTACTAAAGTTGAACTGTTTACATTCCTACATGGAAAGATAACATTTGTAACTCTTGATACTTTTCTCAATATTTGGGTAGCTGGAGGGATTTCACACACACACATACACACACATACACGTGTGTGTGTATGTGTGTGTGTGTACATATCTATATATTTGTCTATATAGTTAGAGAGCACAGGGTGAATTGATTAGGAAAGGATCATATCTAAAAAAATAAAATTAAGGGGTGAGAGAGGAATTTGTTGGAAGGAGAAAGGGAGAAATGGAATGGGACAAATTATCTCTTATAAAAGCGGCAAGAAAAAGCTTTTTCAAAGGAGAGGAAAAGGGGGGAGGTGAGAGGGAAAAAGTGAAGCTTAGTCTCATCTCATTTGGCTCAAGGAAGTAATAATATGCCCACTCAATTTGGTATGAAAACCTATCTTACACTACAGGAAAGTAGGGGATAAGGGGATAAGCAGGGTGGGGGGGGATGATGGAAGGGAAGGCAAATGAGAGGAGGAAGCAATTAGAAGTAAACTCTTTTGGGGAGGGACAAAGTCCAATGAGAAAATAGAATAGAATAAATGGGGGACAGGGTAGGATGGAGGGAAATGTTAGTCTTACACAACATGACTATCATGGAAGTCATTTGCAAAACTATACATACATAACTATATTGACTTGCTTGCCTTCTCATTGGGGATGTGTGGGGAGGGAGGAAGGAAGAGAAGTTGAAACTCAAAGTTTTAAGAACAAAGGTGAGACTTGTTTTTGCATACAACTGGGAAATAAGAAATAGAGGTAATGGGGTATAGAAATTTATCTTGCTCTACAAGACAAGAGAAAAGATGAGGATAAGAGAAGGGAGGGGTGTTAGAAGGAAGGGCAGATTGGTGGAAGGGGTTATTAGAGTGCTTGGCGTTTTTGGGTTGGGGAGGGGAGAGATGGGGAGAAAATTTGAAACTCAAAGTTTTATGGAAATGAATGTTGACAACTAAAAATAAATAAACATTAAAAAAAAAGTTTTGTTTTTCTCATGGTTTCTCCCATTCATTTAAATTCTTCTATGCAACATGCTGGTGTAGAACCCATATAAGATTGCATGCTGTGTTCAGAAGGGAGGGGGGAGATGGGAGGAGAAAATTTGGAACTTAAGGAAGTGATTGTTGAAAACTGAAAACAAATAAATTAATAAATTTGGGGGGGGGGAAATAAAGAACGTTGAACTTGGAGCTAGAGAGCCTGAGTTCATATCCCTTCTCTACCACTTACTATTAATATGAAGTAAGCTAGTTAACTTCATTGAACTTTGGTTTTCTCACTATAAAATTAAGGAGAATGACTGAAAGAGATTTAAGATCTGTTCTGTCTCTCAGTAAATGATCTTACTCACAAGCTGATCTCTCATCCCTCATCAACAAAATATTGGATCTAAAGCAGAGTCTTAATGTTTATTAACAAGTCTATAAAATCTAAAGTACGTTATTTCACTTTGCTGAATTGGGACCATGGGGTCTCTTTTTTCAGTCCTGAAGCATCTCTGATTCTGAGCACTTTAGAACCTTTTAAATCACACTACTTAGCTACCTCTTATCTCATCTCTCGGTAAAGTCAGCTCTGCATTACTCAGGTCCTAACTCTGTAGAGGAACCCAAAGAACAAAGAGTGAATGCCAGATTGTACACCTAAAATTGAATTTGGAAATCTTATTGTGAACCAATTCAACTATACAATGTCCTCTCCTCTTGAATACCTCAGCCTTTTATCTTCTTTGAAACACTGGTATCATTCATCACCTTTGCTCCTACACATATACTGCTGAACAAAGATGGAGAAAGTCACCCAACCATACTAAATCCACTAAAAATTCATGATATATGATCTCGATTGAACCTTCACTGTTGCTAGGCAATCCTACTATACCTGCCTTATCAACTGACTATTCCACTCTCCACAGTGGCTTTTCCAAAACTTTCCATCCCTCCTCAAACCTCCTTGCATTTCTCAACAGAATCTTGTCTCATATTTCACAGGAAAAAATGAGCCATGCACCCTCTTTTCTCCTCTTCCTCTTCTATCACTCAAAAGTCTTCTGCCCCTACCTCCTCCTTCATGCTTGTCTTACTTCCATGATGAAGAGGCCTTATTCCTTAATTAAAGCTACCCCTTTACTTGTTCAAGTTGATCCCATTCCAACACATCTCATGTAACAGATTGCTGTATTTGTCTTCCCCTCTTTCAATTACTTTCAATCTCTGCCTATCTATTGGCATTTTCCCTCCTTTCCTTCCAAACATGTCCATGTCTCCTCCATTTTGGAGAAAACAAAAAACCTCCCTTGATCCTCCCATCCCTGCTATCATCCTTTATCTCTTCTACTCTTTCTAGCTATTCTTCAAAAAGATGGTCTACAATAGTTGCCTCCACTTTCTCTCCTCCGAATCTCTTATAATTCTACTTTTGACCTTATCATTCTACTGAAAATGCTCTTTCCAAAATGATCTCTTAGTCGTCAAATTCAATGGCCTTTTCCCAGTCCTCATTCTCCTTGATCTCTCTTCAGTCTTTGACACTTAATCCTTCTTTCCTCAATATTCTTTTCTCTCTGTTTTCAGGATGCCTCTTTCTCCTGGTTTTCTTCCAACTTATCTGATTGTTTTCATACAGGATCATCATCCTAAGTACGCTCTCTGATTGTAGATATCTCTCAAAGTTCAATCCTGAGCCCTTTTCTCTTCTACCTCAATAGTCCTTCACATGGTGATCTAATCAACCTGCATGGATGTGATTATAACTCTATGCTGATTTATCTCAAATCTGTTTATCCTAACTCAAACTCTCTGCTGCCATCCAATCTCACATCTCCAACTCTCAGATATTTCAATATATCCTAAACAAAACTCATTGTCTTTCCCCAAAAATTCTACTATCATTTTCCCTATTATGATAGAGTGCATCACTATACTTCTAGTCCTTCAGGATTACAATCTAGGAGTCATCCTAAACTCCTTGCTATCTCTCATCATCCCACCCAACCCATAACCAATCTGTAGCCAAGGTCTATCGACTTCATTTTTTGTAATATCTCTCAAATACTCTCCCTTTTCTTTCTGACACTGCCACTACCCTAGTATAGACCCTTATCACCTCATGCCTGGATTTTGAAATAGTCAGTTGGTGGATTTGCCTACCTTAAGTCTTATTCCACTCCAATCCATCCCACATTCAACTTCTAAAATACTTCTAAAGTTCAACTCCAATAACATCACCCCACTCAATAAACTCCATTGAATCCCTATTAGCTCCAGGATCAAATATGGAATGCTCAAAGCTTTTCATAACCTAGCTTCTTCCTACTTTCTAATCTTCTCATACCTTACTCCCCTACACATAGTCTTCAATCCAATGACCCTGGAGGTGTCACAAAAAAGACACCATCTCTCAACTCCAGTCATTTTCTCTGGCTGCCCCCCATATCAAGACGAGTCTCCTTCTTTCACTTTACCTACTGACCTCACTTGATTCCTTTAAATCCTAACTAAATTCTCATCTTACACCAAAAGTCTTCATTAGCCCTTCTCAATTCTAATGACTTATTAGTTATCTCCTATTTATCTTGTTTATAGCTTGCTTTGTATATATTTGTTTGCATATTGTCTCTCCCATCAGCTTGTAAGCTCTTTGAAGAGAATGAATGTCTGTTGCCTCTTTCTACATGTATCCTAGTGCTTAGCATAATGACTGGCACAGAACAGGTATTTAATAAATTCTATTGATTGACTATAAGCCCACAAATACATGGAATTTGGATTCTTCTCTTTGGAACTCAATGGCATAGAGTAATTGGTCTATCTGATGCAATCCAGAAGAAGGAACCAACCTGAACCTGTTCATAATCACCCACTTAATGTTTCTCCTACTACAGAGGCTGAGCTCCTCTAGGCAATCTCTAAGTCTGAAATATATCAAAACTGAAAGGGAAAGGAAAAAAAAAGTAAAATTACTAAAATCAAAGGCCTTTAAATGCTTTTGTTATTTTATGACTGTCGTTTTCTTGTTCTTTCAGGTGCAAGAGTATATTCATTTTGCAGTTTTGAAAGTAGCCATTCCTTTATTCACTCAGAACAAGTGCCAATTTACTAGAGATTAGTACTAATAAATACTGGTTTCATTTTTTCAGTACTTGGTACTTCTTTTATGGAGAGGTAACTATGAAACAGAGTGGGAAAGGAAAGGAGGGAGAGAGATAGGGAGAGAGAGGGAAGGAAGGAGGAAGGAAGGGAGAAGAGAGACTCAGAGAAAGGAGAGGGAAGGAGGGAGGGAGGGAGAGGGAGAGAGAGAGAAAGAGAGAGAGAGAGAAAACAAACACCAGGGTAAAACTGGGGACTAGTGAATCAATGTACTTCTGTGTGCTTTTCCATTTGGACAGTATTTCCCAGCCTAGGAGCTCCTGGGGAGCCACAGAGGGAGGAACAGGGTTGGGTGTCAGAAACTGTAAGGCCCAAATACTGTAAATGGGGGGTAGACCAGTTTTTTCTCCCTTTGAAGACATAACTTTGAGTGGTCTGTTTTCCAGAATTTAAGCTCTTCTGCAGAACCCAAAAAAGAATTCCACATAGCCGGGATGACCACGCCAGCAAAATAAATACAGTTTTCAGTGGCATAGCCTCTAAGAAAAACTGAAAACCATTATGTGAGAAACTAGTAGGTGCTTTCATTCAAACCTTTGTAATCCATGGGAATATCCACAGAACCATGAGAGATGGTGTGGCATGTGGGACAAAAGCAGTTTAAATCCTATCGCTAAGGAGAAGGTAGGTGATAGAGTTGGTCTATCAGGCCTAGACATGGTTCAAGTCCTGCTTCAGATACTTACTAGCTATGTGACCTTGGACAAGTCATTTAACCTCTGTATGCCTCAGTTTCCTCCTAGTTATTATAAATGTCAAATGAAATAATATTTTTCAAGTTCTTAGCATGATGTCTGGTTCTTAATAAAGACTTGTTTTCTTCTTTCCCTCCTGAGCTTAGAGTCGTGGAAATTAAGTTAGAATCCTGACTTTGCAACTTACTGCAACTGTGTGGCTATGACCATTGAAATTCTGTGGACATCAATTTCCTCATCTTTGATAAGGAGGTGTTGAAGTAGAGGACTGTAGATATATGAGTCTTTAAACATACTATCTATGCAATCATGGCTAATTCATTTAACTTCTCCTAGGCAACTTTATCATTGTGAGTCAAAGATGAATTACTGCTCTGAACTGATCATTTTCATTCCTGGAATCCTTAGAACCAGTGAAATTATTGATCAAATGTCCCTCCCACTTAAAATCAAAGTTCACATGAATAGTGCAAGTATTATGGTACCAGTAGGACTCAGGTTTGCCAATTACTGGACTGGAATTAAACCTAAATTTCTTCAGATAGCTTCAGATCCTTGGAGACCAAATTAAAGAGTCAAATTATTTCTTTTATGAAATACTTCTTAATATTGTCACAGATATGCCAGTTCCTTCCCTATATGTCTGCTTTATAATCAATGATGACATTATTTTTTGAGTAAAAAGGAAAAAAAAATGTCCTCTTTATTAGAGACAGTCCAGACAAAGTTGCAGCATAATATAAACATGTGGTATTGCCATTTTTATTACCAGGCTTTGAAGAATACTACCAACTCATCCCCCAAAGAGAGATACCTAATCTCCCGGGTCTTTTGACAATGTCCGAAAAGTCATCTCCCCAACCTGAGATCTTTAATTGAGGAGGATCTAGAACTATGACTGGCAAGTGTCAGATTCAGGAGAGATTTTGACTGTCATTTCAGTTATAACTCCAAAGTCATGGGATGACAGATCCTATAATCTGTTACAGATAATAGGATAGGATAACAGGAAGAAGAGATCTCAGAAGTTACCTGGCTGAAGAAACAGAGGCTCATGGAGTCAGTCACTGGCCAAAGGTAGTAAGAAGTAGAAAGCAGTACTTGTCAGAGGAGAGATTTGAACCCAGGAGCTCTAATTCTAGACCAAACATCCTTTCTGTTGATAATTTATCTTTGCTCTGAAAGCACGGTGCCCATTCTCACAGACACTTAAAAATGATGAGACATCTCCTGTATAATATGCCCAAGAACCCAGCACTGAATAGGCAGAAAATCAGATTTCCCAGACATCCTAGTAGCTGCCACAGGCAAAGTTGGAGCCCCAAAGCATCTACCTCTGTGGCTTTCATAGAACTTAAAGAAGGAAAGAAAGACTTGGGATATCCTCTCCCTACAAGATCCCTCGGTATCTCTCCACAAGGACCAGGGGAAATAAGTTCCATGAATGAATGTATGTTAATGAAGCCCAGACTCTTTATCTTGTTCCTTTACCTGTGTTACAAAAGTGTCAGGACCACCCCAACCAGAATTTCCTTTTTTCCACAGCTAATCACTTCCACTGCCATATGAAATTTAAAGGTGGGAGGAAAGACAGGGAGAGGAGGACTCTCTGGCTACAATTGCCTTTGGGACTGAAGTATTTCCTATTATCTCTCCTCAGTTATGAATCATCACATCACTTTAAGCCAACTATTTATAGAATATAAGAAACCACCTTATTATTATGTGAGAATTCTTGGAAACAAGCTATGTACTCTGCCACAAGGGAAATAACAGGCAGCACATAGATTCTGGAATGATTCTAATTAAGATATAGCCTAGAAAGGTTACATAGGAGTGTTTGCTAAGCTGCTATAGTAAGACCAGATGTTATAAACAATCCCTCCAAAAGTCTGTGGCTCACTCTTCCACCAGTACAGACAGACAGAGTCTGTGGGAAAGCAGGCTCAATCTTAGATAGCACATGTGGCTAAGGGGCAATTTACAACTCCTGGATGCTGGAAATCCTTTTCGGGGGTGTATTCAAGAAGTTTCCATAGGCATGGTCATGTTTCTTTGCTCATTTCTTTGCAAAGTTATGAATCTGCCTCCTGTCTGTCTTTAGCTTATAATGCAGAAATTACTGCTTAGCTGTCATTATCTAGAGGGGTCGTGTTAGGATTCCACTGGAAAGATAGTCAATTCCTCACATTTCCCAAGTTCACAAGGTTCTCCTATCTCAAAGGAGTCAGGGAGAATAAGGCTAATGCCCATGTGCTCACTTCTTCCCACTCCTGTAGTGACCCCTTCTCCGGCAACTTCATATAGTCTCTAATTCTTGCTTTTGTACCATTTTGCTATTTTATAGAAGACCCATGGGTAATGACTAAGTTTATTCAGTCAATATGAGTATTCTTCCAGTGCAACATCACTCCTGTTCATTCAGTTGCTCTTCATAGACTTTGATCTAAATTGATCAAGGCTTTTTCATACTTAGTTGGAATGCCTTTCCTTGATCTGATTACAGAAGTGGAGTTTCCACCAGATTAAAGTACAGAGCAGAGCAAAGTATTTCATCACTTACATTTAAATGGGGTAGTAGAATCTGAGTGATTTATCTCTAGCATCCCACGTAAAATGAAGTCAATAACAGCTACTTCACAGAGTTGGTGTGGGGATCAATCAAATTTGCAACGTAAAGCACTAGGAAACCAGAAAGCACTATATAAATGCTGGTTATTTATTATTGTTTACTATTATTTTATTAATCTCACCAACATTTCTCTGTACAGAAAAAATGTTTGTCAAAGGAGTAAATGAATTAGTTGCATAAGCTGGGTGAGTCCCTGGACCTCTTTGGGTCTCAGGATCTTGATTTGTAAAAATGAGTCAGTAAGACTAGCTCATCTCTAAGGTTGTCGCTGGCACTAACATTTTGGGTTTTAAGATTCTTTGGGGTGCTATGTGAAGTGTGAACACACCATGACCTTCACTAACTTTTTCCAACCACTCACAAGAGGGTTAACTTTCACTGCAAATTACTCACAATGTTGATTACTTGAGCTGGAGAAGCTAGGTTAACTAGACTTCTGTTACTCCAGCTGGATCCAGAGAAGGGTATACCAACTGTTAAAGTTAAATGCATTCATTTTTCAAGAGAAGGGAAACTTCAATCATATCCAGTTCTTTGGAAAAGCTATGAATAAATAAATAAGTTAATGCAAATTTCTTCAAACTTGAAGATGTTTTTGTTACAGAAAATCCTTTCTGTAAAGTAGGCTGTTCTTCTAAAGAAACTGTCTGATCTGACAGTGCTTCTAACAGAATTATAACATAGAATGACCTTTTTTCAGCCTGTAATAGGCAGTTACAATTGATAAAGGACTGCCTAAGAACATTCAAGATCTGTCTTAGCACTGGCATTAGATTTCAACTCAAATCTTGTCACTTTTTTTTTTATAAAGTATGTTAGGAATGAATTTCCACAGTCATTAAAATCATCACTTGATCCCTGGTATCCATGCCCAAGTCTCTAACAAACTGAATAATTCAGAAGAAAATTAAATTGTAGCATTATAAAAAAGCAATGCTATAAAGGAGTTTTTCTTTTTTAGTAGGATCCTATGATTTAGAGCTGAAGTCATATGGACAGTAAGTGACAGAGTAAGCACTTGAACCCAGAATCTCAGAATTCCACACCCACTAGAAACACTTTTCATTGTACCATGCAATCAATGTTACATCCACCATAGGTAAACAGCTACCAAAGATGCACCATTAAGCGCCTGGTGTAATGCATCCAATGATGTATTTACCTTATTTGGTACTAGCACCAACTGTAAATACACCATGGACTTAATAAGATCAGAAGTTCATAATCATTTTTCGTGTCATGGAACATTTTGGCAGACTGGGGAAACTTATAAACTCCTTCTCAGAATAATGCATTTAATAATATCTGCAGTTAATGCATATACTTAATGACAATGCTTTTTAAATGCATTAAATAAAATATGTGGGATTACAAAAGGAAAAAATTGTCAATATTTTTTAAAAATTTTAAGAACTCCTGATTTAGATAGTTCCTATGGACAAGTTCATATAAGGCACTCTACAGATTTCTTACTTTGAATACTCCCTCTGTCCTCTGATGTGTTTAATCGCTTTTTGCTCTCTGGTATTTCTCTAGGCCATCCCTCTCATTCTTACTAACTGCTACCACTTCTTTTGCCTTAAATGTAAGATGACTCTCCTGGATAAAAGAAAGATTGTAAGGAAGACTTGAGTCCAAGTTCCGTCTTGGATACCTACTGACTGACTATATAACAGGAGCTAATCACAGTAACCTCTCAATGCCCCCTCTCCTCCTTGCAGACAGCTGTCTAAAACTACAAATAACGGAGGAGTTGCAAATTCACATCCCTGCAGGGCATTTCCATATTGGTTACTCTTCATAACTATTAAATCACAGGTACGGATCAAAAATGAGAGGAAAATATTAAAGAAATATTGGTATTTAACTGGATTATTCTTCATGATAGAATCAGAAGATATGAAAAAGGGAGATCTTGGTCTAGAAAGTGGGAAGCTGCATAAAGGGGCAATAAATACTCAAAGATTCATCTGTCATAGGAATCCGTAGAAGCCAGTCCTTACAAATTCAAAAAAATTCTCTTGTAGGTTCTTGGAGGTTGGTGGTGGTGGTGGTGGTAGTTGTGTCAGATGCATTGTAATCCTACTTTGGGTTTTCTTGGAAGATAGTAGAGTGGTTTGCCATTTCCTCCTCCAGTTCATTTTACAGATGAGGAAATTGAGGCGAACAGGTTAAAGTAACTACAGGGTCACACAGATAGTAAGTGTTGGAGAACAGATTTTCTCTCAGGAAGATACAGATTCTGACCTCAGACCCAGCACAGCACTCTATCCACTGAGCCACCTAACTCCACTTCGGGGGCTTGAGTTACAAAAGCATTTAATGGCTCTGATTTCTTTCAACAATAGCTTGAGCCCCAGAAGAAACTGACTCATTGTAATTTAAGTCCACAATCAAGAGCACCCATTCATGAATTATCCAACTCAATTGAACCTTCTTCAGGTTCTGCAAAATGTGAAATATTTACAACACTTGTTTACTTTGGCATTAAAGATTAATGTTTCTCTTAATCTTGTATGCAAGAGAACATTTTCCAAGCCTTGTCAACAGATTCTATCATTGTAAATTGGGGTCCTTTCATGTTAAAACAATGCATAATCCCTTAATCATTGATTGCTTCCTTGGGTATAATTTAAATCCACACACTATTTAACTTTGATTGTTTTCAGCACACTGAGACAGTGTAAACCTCTTGCTGCACTCATATTTGCATAAGTAGAAGCCATGCCTGCTTTAACCATATTTGTCTAATAAATGTTGTGGGAAGAAATAAATAAGACTGGAGTAAATATCTTACCAAAATTAGGAGTAGTTGAAGCTTGCTGTCATGGTTCAGTGTTTTCTTGATCCCTAGCATAAACCTAAGATTTATTCAATGGCAAAACTAGGCATCTGCCTAGAAAATTACATCTAGCATCCTTCCTAACATTTTGTTAGGCAAGAATTTTATCTTTGTTATACGGAGTAGGAAAAGCAGGAAGTAATCATTAATTAACAAATCCTTATTAAAGCATCTCTCAAAGCAACGTGCTAGGCAATGATTACACAAATACAAAAGTGAGACAATCTCTGCCTTCTAGGAGCTTACTTTTTAAAAGAGGGAATATTCCACATGTAGGGGAGAAGGGGCCAGGGAAGGAAATTTTGGTCTCTGCAGCCACAAATATTGTGAGGACAGCCATTGAACAGTTGATCATCATGCCCTTTCCAGTAGCAAAAGGTAAGGCAGACTTGATTTTTGTTCCTGGTAGGATGGAGGGCAGAAACAGGGCTCTGGTGAGATTTAATCTTCTCATTAGTCAGGACCTGCTTTCCGGGAGGATAGCTGGATGCAATGTAGAGGGTTTATTGACAGCTCAGTACAGTGCATTGAGTGAGTTTTTACTTAATTCTCCCTCCAATCAGAATAACTTAGCCCCAAGGAAGTATGTCAAAACTGAGTGGATTAATTCCCCGCAGGGAAAGTAGCAAACATTCCTTGGGTTTGATGATGATAGAAGTGACTGAGCTCCCTTTCCATGGAAGACACCAACATAGAGGAGTGACATAGTGGAGTCCGAAAGTCAGAAAGACCTAAATTCAAAGCCAACTTCAGACACTTACCAGCTATATGACTCTAGGCAAGCCTCAGTTTCCTCAACTGCAAAATGCTGACAATTATAGTAACCTCTTAGATTTGTTGTAAGGATCAAATGAGATAATATTTGTAAAATGCTTGGTATAGTGCCTACCACATAGTAGATACTACATAAATAAAAACTTATACCTTTCCTTCCCTCACTCAAGGCACTAGTAGAACAAGAACCAGGTTCTAGTTCAACAAACTTGTTTCTGGATCTAGCCTTTATCCCAGAAATTCTGGAACTTTAATTTGTTAGAAAGTTATTATCACATAAATTATAGTAACGCACAGATGATTGTTTCATGGGTTTCATGGGTAAAAAATTAAAATTTGGTATCTAGAGGTCCAACTTTCTAAAGAAAAGTCCCTCCACACTTAGTCAGTTGACCTTCTAATAATCAGTTCTCTATTTCCCGGACCTTCCTCTAAACCCCTTTTCCTACATAGAATCTGCCAGAACTTGTTTTGGATGAGCAAAACCTTTAAGGAAGTATGGTAGAAATAGTTTGGTGTCAAGACTTGGATTCAAGTCCTGGCTAGTAACATTGGGGAAGATACTTAATCTCTCTATGTCAGTTCCTTCATCTCTAAAATGGGAACATCTCTAAAATTTGAGGACATAGAGTGTTATATTAGATGATTTTTAAAGTGCTTTATAGCTTTAAATCTATGATCTTTTAAGAGCCCAGTGACAGAAAACTGTTACCATAATGACAGAAATTATTAATACCATAGATAACATGAATTGCTACTTCCTTAAATGATCTTTGTAATGTTAGACTTTTTAGTAATGTTCTTGCATTCCTATTCTTAAGATATTTAGTCTTGATTATATTGAGCTGCACCATACTCTAGGTCCCCCAACCCAGGGATTTTGCCTTGTGGGAAGCCCAGCTCAAGCTGGATCTTAGCTTCTAGTGTCCATTGGGGTTCATGGCATAACAGCTGGAATTAAATTAAATTAAAGTCACTTATTTCCTCAACTCATTTCCTCATCATTTCTTATAGAACAATAGTACTCTTTAACAATCACATGCAACATCTTGATTGATGAGCCTCCCCTCAATTTCCAATTCTTCACTGTCACAGAAAGAACTGTTATACATATTTGTGTATGTATGGATCCTTTTTCCTTTTTCTTTGATCGCTTTGGGATTCAGATCTAGTAGTAGCATTGCTGGGTCAAAGGGTATGCATAGTTTTAGAGTCCTTTGGGTCTAGTTCCAAATTGTTCTTCAAAATAGTTGGTCTAGTTCACTACTCTACCAGCA
>CM053769.1:643673644-643696095 GCA_028658325.1 Potorous gilbertii | reverse complement strand
GATTCACCATGGGTATGTGTCTTGCAGCACCTCAATGAAGCTGACTAATATGGGAGAAGCAGTGTAAAAGATTTTCATCAAGAAGATAATCTGACTAGAAAGAATGATCATGTAGTGATAAAGGTTCTTGAACATCATCTATGTTGTTTGCTTCATTTGAATTTAAGTATGGCAACTTAATGGCCCCTGAGTTGTGCTGCTATTCAAGAAATATTATACACTGAAGGAAAATAATTATGGAAAATTACTGGAAAGACAACACAAGAACAGTACAGGAAGAAAAGACATAGATGGGGTATTTTCTATATCAGTGGAAAGTGTAGCAAGACCAGTGAGATAAGGAATCTATTGAAAAATCAAGCATGAGAAGGTTGAGTTGTTCTGCTGACGTTGTTGGGAAGTTGTTTTGACCAGGACTCTTTACTATTAGTTTCTTGGGGTTATGTCCCATCTTCTTGTTATATCAAAGTATTCCTTGTTTGTTAAGGTTTTCCCTCAGTATGGTAGTAGCAGTACAACAAACAAACAGACAAACGTAAACCAGAAACCAAGTAACACATTTAAATATGAAAAACTAATAGGTATATGTTTGGTGGGAGCAGGGGTCACAGAAGAAAAAAATAGATTATTGGGTAACATTTCATTCGCTCCAAATGGGGCAACCCCAACCACTTGTCTTCTTCACAACCTCTCTTCCCCCCCCCATTTACCCATTCCCCCATTCAAGTAGAACAGACAACATGGAGGTTACCTGAAGGACCCAAATTGTTCTTCTGTTTCTAAGTGGGCTACTCTACCCATACCTTATAAGCAGGTTTCCAAGACTTTGTCCTCAAACATTCCTGCCATTGTCCTCTTCCCTTTTCATATTCCTAGACAGATCCTAACTCTTCCATGTTTACTGATGACAGGGAGAACTCAGAATCCCTGATTCCCTGCAATACCTAGCTCACTCTTCCAACCCCCTTCCCAGCAATGGTAGTCCTATACCCTTTCTGACCTGTAGGGGAGACACTCCAGTGTATCCTTAGTACTCTTGGACTTTGCTGCTGAACTTTCAGGCCCTCTGAATACTTCCATTCAACCCCTAGATGAACTGTCCAATGTATGTTCTCTGTCCAAACCACACTGTGGATTTCTTTTGAACAGGGACTGTTTTATTTTTCTATATTTGTCTCTATTGCTTAGCACAGTGCTCGGCAGAGAGTAGGTACTTAAATACTCTCTCCTCCCTTTCCTTCCTTCCTTCCTATTTCTAGATTACCGTAGAACTGGGTCAAGATTCTAGGTGTGACAAACAGATGGGAGAAGTACACTGCACCCTGTTTTGAAGACCCTCCTACTTTCCTGAGAGCTGTAGCAATTCAACCTTTCTTTTACTGTCATTTCTCCTATGTTATATAATTTCTATTTATCAAGTGCTTAGTTATGTTTTTAATAACCTACTCAGAGTTTTTATTTTTTTCTTCCATCATTTCCAGGAATTTTTCATTAATTCTAATAAAATGGATAAGATAGAGATTTTCTTCAATCCCTTTCTGCTTTCCTTCAATCAGTGAGGCCAGCAAGCTTATTGCTCATGCTATTTATAGGTGCTTCAGGAAGGATGACCTGCTTCCTGCAGAGCTCTGGAATAGTTTTTCCCATGGTCATGCCCACTCAGGGTAATCAAGATGAACTATGGTCCCTCCAGCATGTGGATGGTGCCTTTGCTGGAACAGTTCAAAGTGCTCAGCAGACATTCCTGCCAAGCAAACAGTACTTGTCTTTATCTCCTTTGGGAGAAAACAGAATTTTCAGTGATTTGTGTTAATGATTATAAGAATTTGTTCTGGATTTACACTTTCTTGGATTTTATCTAGTAAAAATAGAAGACCTTTGACTATGGAGAATTCTATATTACTGACATTATTTCTCAAAGAGATCATGCACAGACCTTAATTTTCCACCCAGGTATATGCAAATTGTAGCAGAAATATCACTTAAATTGTACCATGTATCCCTTACAAAATTAGAAAGGTAATTGCATATCTGGACTAACATTTCTGTAACAGGTGAGACAGCGTGGTAAAAAGAACACTAGTATGGCAACCAGGGGGCGTGAGTGCTACAGTTCATTCTGCTATTTAACTAAATCTCTGGGTGACTTCAGGCAAGTCACTTCTTTCACATTAAAAAAATAAGTTATTGATATCTTTTGTTTCTTACATAATTGTAATTATCCTAAGTATTCTTTTTCTGTCTCCTAGAGAGGCATTTCATATAAAAAATAGTATTACTCAAACCAAGAGAAAAAATCCTCTTCTACCTCAAGTTCTAGCCAGACTCTAGGGAGGCAAATTGGACAATGAACTTGTTGAAGTAACAGCTTTCCCCTAGATGTGTGCATCTTCTCTCTTCACATGTCTTGCCCTAAGAGTCTCTGCTAGTACATAAGTCACTCTTTGCAGAAGTTTTGGTCTCCTTGGGCAAGCATTCAACCAATTAGAAATCCATTTCTCTCTGTGTACTCAGCATGCAGCTGAGGGTTGCTGCATCTTCACCAGGTTTCATCTGTAAGAAACTTTCATTATTAAGGACCATTGTCCTTGGCTTCTCATATCTCCAATTTTTGTGTCCCATATAAACAATGGGAAATGATATTAAAGAAGATGGTGATGACAGTAATGCTGGGTATAAGGAAGTGATATATATCTGGTCACTGGACTCAGATGGCTCCAGAGGAGAAAGTGAGGCTGGTGACTTCGCACAGTCCTCCCTCCCTCAAATCTAAGTCACTTACATGCCATGACATCATTTCCATGATATTGTAGTTCTCTTTGAGAATGAAGGATAAACAATAATTTTTTATTCATAGTTGGAGCTTCAAACTCTCCAGAAAGTCATATATTATTGAACTTTTCCTCCTCTCTTGCTTCTGTCAGAATCTTTGATTCTTTTCTCCTATACTATTCTCTAAAAAACTGTCTTCCCACTGTCAGGAATCAATACCTTGTACATAGCAGGTGTCATCAGCATGACAGAACTCAGAGTAGGCAGGGACCTCAGACGTTATCTAGTCTTACCCATCCCTGAACAGGAATTCTTCTGCAACATAATAGACTAGTAGCCATTCAGTCTGTATATAGAGACTACTCTTAAGTGGTAACAAAATACCACCAAAGGCATCCTTCTCACTTTTGGATTATTCTGGTGTCAGGAAGCATTTCCTTATATCCAGCCTAAATCTTCCTCTGCAACATAACTGTTTCTCCTTGTTCTGATCTCTGGGATAAACATGATATGTCAAGTTCTTCCACATGACAGTCCTTCAACTATATATCAAGGTAATATGGTGGTGAAAATCACTACTGAGGCTGTGGGGGAAAGGATTTTACATAGAAACTTCAAAAAAAAACCCTAAAAACTCCAGTTGGCTTTTAGTTCCTGGAGATAAGGGACATGTCTGATTGTAAAAAGCCTAGCTCTGTCTAAATGATCACAAATTCTGAATGAATAGATTCAAGGTAAACCACAGCCAGGCTTTTCATTATGTGATAACACTCATAAGCTGAAGCAATTTCCATGGAAATTAGAAAGTGAGAGAGATCTTATGCCCTAGTCTACAAAGGCATGCATATACTCAGAAGTAACTAAACCCTGTAGATTATCTTGGATCTACTCAATTAAGACTATTTCTAGTTTTCAAATGGTAGGATCCTTCTCCTGACTGAAGACCATAGTTTTTCCTTTGACTCATGCTGCCCATGCTTACTTCCAGGCTGCATATTGTTTCCCATTTCTGACTTATGGGCCCAGAAATCCCTATTTCTATCTACTGTAATAATAATTTATATGACTGGAATTCTACATGAAAGAGGCAGCTAGCTGACACAGTGGATAGATTGCTGGCATCAGGAAGACCTAAGTTTTAAAACCTAACTCAGATATTTATGTGCTATGTGACCTTGAGCATGTCACTAAATCTCAACTCTAAAATGAAGATAAATAATGCCACCTACCTCCCAAGATTGCATTAAGGATCAATGATATACTGTATGTAACACATTTAGCATAATGCCTGGCACATAGTTATTTCTTAATAAAGGCTCATTCCCTTCCTTCCCTGACTTGATGTCTCTTTCTCCTCCTTCCTGAGTAAGAACTTTTCTCTCGTCTTCCCACCTTGAGGAGTTCTACCTGATTCTATGGGAGGCCACTAGCTTAGGCAGTCCCCAGTCTAAAAAAAACCCTTATACAAGTTTAAAGTTTTGAAGAATTTCTGCCTATGGACTATATAGAAAAAAATTATATAAAATCTCTGGGGATTTTGCCATATGCTAGCCTCATGTCTGCTACAGGATCATGTGTTGTTGAGTGAGTTACACATTGTGACTTATCAATTAAAGTGCCATCCTGCTAGATCCCATTTCTGTTACACTTTTCATCTCTCTTTCAACTTTTCCTGTTCTCTCTTTCATGGCTCTTTTTCTTCATGTTCCCACTTCTTTATGTTTTCCAGTCTTCAATATTGTTCTTTTCCCCTTCTAATCTCCTGGTTGTGGTAATAAAATTGCATTGTAAAAATCATATTCTTTATGTGAGCCAGAGCCAAGTCTCAGCATGAGAATGGGATACGATCTTAGGGAGAGGGGCAGGCTTGTTTCCTGGGAAGCTATGGGTAACGAAACGGCAGGCCTTCACAAAAATCCATTTTCAATGTCACAAGGTGTGGGAAATGCCACTCATCTTGTTGAGGCATGCATATGAAGCCGTTCTCTGATACATTATCCTTGAATACCAGTTTCTCCAGGGTATGAATTTGAAAAGGTTAGCAAATGTTGTCAAAGGGGAAAATAGATTTGGTCACTGCTCCATGAAGCTTGATTTTAGCCAGCATTTGTGTATAGTCCATAACTACTGGCAAAGTGTGTTCAAAGGAGACTGATGAACATGTGTATGTCTGACAGTTTTGGTGTCAAAGGAAATCTATATATTGTCAGATGTTCATCTCAAAGAACACAAATCTATTCAAGACAGGGAAAGAGGAAGAGTATCTGTATTATTCCAACACTCTCTTGGGGTTCTTCAAGGCAATCAGATGTGCCATGTGTGGAAGATACCGTTGATTAAATGGAAAACACTCCAAATACTCAGTTCTACTGTAAGAAATCCTAAACATGGGTAGCATCTAGAAGAAGTGAAAGAGTAGGCATCCTAGGAAATTAAGATAAAGTGTTACAATGTTTCAAAGGGTTTTAGTAAATGAATGACTCCATTTACCTGAATTAAAATAGAACTATTTCAAAAAACCATAAAAGAAGAGTGGTGATTAATAGGAAGTTTCTAGTAGTAGTAGTAATCTCTGACCCATTCCTCTTCAATATATTTTTTAAATTTTGTTTTTTTCACTTACATGTAACAAAAATTTTTAACATTCATCTTTTAAAATTTTGAGGTCCATATTTTTCCCCTCCTCTCTCTTCCCCTCTCCCTGAGAAGGGAAGCAACTTGATATGGGTTATGTATGTTCACTGTTTCAGTCATGTCTGAATCTTCAGGATCCCCTTTGGGGCTTTCCTGACAAAGATGGTAGCGTGGTTTCCCATTTCTTCCTCCAGTTAATTTTGAAATTGAGGTAAACAGGGTTAAGTGATTTGCCCAGGGTGATATAGTTTGTAAGTGTCCGAAGCTGAATTTGAACTCATGAAGATGAATTTTCCTGATTCAACCTTGGATTACTCCCACTATCTCCTGCCTTTGTTTCTACACATGTGATGGTGAATGAAGCTAGAGAAAATCATAAAACTGTACTGATTGAGTCCTCCACAAATCTGTGCAAATAATCTCAACTGGGTCTCACTATGGCAAGTGAATCCTTTTGTTCTTCTCTAGCTAACTCTCTATCCTGCTCACCACAGTAGTACTTCCAAACCTTCCATCCTTCAAATCTTTGGCTCTTTCTTCTTCACCTTAGGAATTAAGAACTTGGTTTCATATATTACTGAAAAAATTGAAACAATTCACTGAGAGGTCCTCTCATCTTCCTCATCTCACATAATTCAGATTGCTTTCTGCCACTATGTTCTTTGCACTAGTCTCACATGAAGTGGCTCTTCTCGTTGCAAAGCAAACTTTTCTACATACACAACCGATCCCACTCCCTCCCATTTTCTCTGGGACATTGTTCCCTCAATTATCCCTATCCTCTCATTTATCTGCAATCTCTCCTTGTCTATAACTGTTTCCCTACTGCCTGCAAACATGCTCGTATCTCCCCCATCCTCAAAAATAAAAACATGCACTTGATTGGCTCATCCTAGAAGCTATTCTCTCTTATCCCTACTTTCTTTTGTGACTAAACTCCTTGGAAACATTGTAATAATTGCCCTTACTTCCTTTTCCATGTCTCTTATCTTAGTTTTCTTTAATCTAACTTTCAACCTCATCATTCAACTGAAAATACTCTTCCCAAAGTTATCAATGATCTCTTAATTGCCAAATCTCATAGCCTTTTTCAAACCACATCTTTCTTGACATTTCTGCAGCCTTTGCAATGTTCATGACCTCCTTTCTTCCCTTGATATTTCCTTTTAATATTTTGCATTTCATAATATTTTCTGTCTCTTGTTTAGTCATAAATTCTTCCCTTCTCCATAGGGAAAACTATTTCTTGCTCTCCTAATTTGCTTATGTCACCCCTTATGTCTAAATAATGTTCCTTATCCTGGTATAGACTAACGTGTCTAGTACAATATTGACCAATAGTGGTCATAATGGTTATCCTTGTTTCCCCCGTGGCTTTATTGGGAAGACTTTTAGCTTATCTTCCAGGCATTTTCACTGGCTGTTTCTCATACTTAGAGATATTGGTCTATCCCTAGTTTCTGCAATACTATTTTTCAGTTTTTCCAGCCGATTTTGTCAAATAGAGGGTTCTTATCCCAGAAGCTGGAATCTTTGGGTTTATCAAGAAGTAGATTACTACAATAATTTACTACTGTGTCTTGTGTACATAATTTGTTCCATTGATCCACCACTCCATTTCTTAGGTTGTACCAAATAGTTTCGATGATTGCTAATTTGTAATATAGTTTTTGATCTGGTACAGGTGAGTCACCTTGCTTTGCATTTTTTCTGCTCATTCTCTTGATATTCTGGGTCTTTTGTTCTTCCAGATGAATTTTGTTATTATTTTTTCCTGCTCCATGAAATAATGTTTTTTGGTAGTTTGATTGATATGGCACTGAATAAGTAAATTAATTTAGGTAGAATTGTCATCAACTGATATTTTTCCAGTTGTTTATATCTGACTATTTGAGTGAAAAATATTTTGTGATTGTGTTCATATGGTTCCTGGGTTTGTCTTGGCAAACAGACTCCCGAATATTTTATATTGTTTACAGTTCCTTTAAATGGAATTTCTCTTTCTATCTCCTCTGGCTGAACTTTGTTGGTAATATATAGAAATGTTGATTTATGTGTGTTTTATTTTGTTTTATTTTATCCTGCAACTTTGCTAAAGTTGTTAATTATTTCAAGTGCTTTTTAAGTTGATTCTCTAAGAATACAGTCATATGGTCTGCAAAGAGTGATCATTTTTTTCATTGCCTAGTCTAATTCCTTCAACTTCTTATTCTTGCCTTATTGATAAAGCGAACAAGTCTAGTACAATATTGACCAATAGTGGTCATAATGGTTATCCTTGTTTCCCCCCTAGCCTTATTGGGAAGAGTGTTAGCTTATCTTCCAGGCATTTTCACTGGCTGTTTCTCACACTTAGAATAATTTCCCTTCTCATTTCTACCTCCTGGCCTCTTCTGGCTTCCTTTTTAGTATAATCTAAAACCTCATCTTCTATGAGAGCTTTTTCCGATCCTCTTAATGCTAGAGTATTCCCTCTCTTGATTATCTCTAATTTATCCTGTATGGATCATGTTTGTAAAGTAAATACTGCTATAAAATGACATGAATTCCTAAAAACACTACAGCATTATATAAAATTGCACAATAAAGACCATAAGTTTTATGGGGAAAATGGAAATAGGGTCACAATCCTCAAAAGCTCTATCAGGAACACACTAAAAAAAATAAAAACCTAGTAAAATAATAGTATAATTTTATACATGGTTAAGAAATACATAAATACTATAATACATAGTGACTGTGTGGCTTCAGGCTGCTTGGTCTGTAACCTAGTTTCCACAGAAACAAAATCATGGTTACTCTGGGTAAGATGGCAGCCTAGGTGTGCTGAAACTTTGGGTGGCTTCTGTGGCGATGGTGGAAGGTGGGGTGCTGGGCAGGATTGGAATATGTAGATGCAGATCTGCTCTCATCTGCTGATAGCTCCTACTTCACTAGAAGATATAAAATGAATGACACTTTACCTTGACAAAAGCCTGAAGTTTGCTTGTTCAAGGGGGTAGTGGAAGGGTTGTAGTCTGTGAAGTCATAAAGTTTTCTGCACTCTCTCTCTTCTAAAAGAAGTCACACATGAGCAAATGCAAATTTGTGTTTCATTCATATTGTTCTCTAATATATCAGTCTCATAAGAATAAAGTGAAATTTCAAAACAAGTATTGAAACTTACTGTAGTTATTTGCACAGGTAGTAAGTAGTTGAGTGAGGATAATATATATGTGGATTCTTTTGCAAACTAAAGTCCTAGCTATTATATTTATGCATATATGTGTATCTATTCCTATTTACATACATATATATTCAAATGTCCCATCTTCCATTGGAATGTGAGCTCTTTAGGTCCCAGATTCTAGTATCCTACTTCTTGTTTATATATTCCCAATAGTACAGAACTTGGCACTGAGTAGGCCTTTATGAATATTTGCTAATTGATTGATTGACCTTGTCACTTCCTTACACTCTAGGAGAAAAGGTGAAAGACCAGAGAGAGAAAGGAGGGAAGAATAATGTCCTGAAGAAGTAAATAAGAAAGTTCAGAATCAAGTTAAAGAAAAGTAATGTGTTTTTAATAGTGACCTCAAGTGGCTTTCCATGTTGCATTATTGGAGTGAGGGACATCATAGGTCTCTTTATTCCTAAAAATTTCTCCCCATCCCATCCTGCCATTGTATGAACCCTCCAGTATCGGAAAAAATTCTCTAGGCTAAATTTTTTTTCATCCTTTTTTTTTCTTTTGTGAAATCACACCTATTTGCTGGGAAAATTAGCAAAATTAATTCCTTAGATTTTATCTGAACATAGTTTCCTTGAACTCAGGTACTTTGTCCTTTTTATTTCCAGGACTTATCATAGTACTTGGCATATAGTAGCGGATTATTAAATGCTTACTGACTGATTATGTTTCATTAGTTTTTTGGTATGGGTTCATTTTGTTGATTCATTTCCCATTGAAGGATTGCTTCAGGAACTGTATTAGCCAAGTTTTGAAAGACCCTTATTGGAAGGTTAGTTTTTAGGTAATAAATTTATTTCAGCTATAGTAATTCACTGGAGTGACTATCTGAGATTAACCTATTCTAATTCCATGAAGGGATAATTGACATATTTCCCTTCATTATCAGCTTATCAGTTGGAAATCAAATGAGATAATATTGTAAAATACTTTCCAAACCTAAAAGTACAGTATAGGTGCTTGATACAGCAACGTTAATGCTGTTCTGTGCTTCTGAGAGGATTAAGTTGTTCTCAAAACCACAAGCAATTTCAATTAATTAGTGGGTGACCATAGAAAGGATGTTTAAGTGAAGGAAATCAGTTGCCTACTCAGAGTGCTCTTTGATAACTGGAGGATCTCAGAGAGTCTCAGAAAAATCCTATAATGTCTATGTAGGAGAGAGAGAGGGGGGGAAGAGAAAGAGAGAGAGAAAGGGAGAGAGAGAGAGAGAGAGAGAGAGAGAGAGAGAGAGAGAGAGAGAGAGAGAGAGAGAGAGAGAAAGAGAGAGGGAGGGAGGGAGAGGGAGAGAGAGAGAGGGAGGGAAAGAGGGAGAGAGAGAAAGAGAGAGAGGGAGAGAGAGCATAACAGATAAAGCTCCTCCTATATTCTAGGCACTGCACTAAGTGCTAAGTATAAGTAAAGGTAAATAAGACAGTCTCTACCATCAAGGAGTGTACATTCTAGTGGCAGAAGACAATAGAAGGGGATGTTGGAAAGAAGGTGAGAAAAGGGCATGAAGAGAAGGGTAAGGCTGTTGGTGGAAACTTCTGAAAACTGAGTAGATTCAAGTAAGGAGTGAGCAAGGGCCTAGGTTCCCCATAAAACGATGGTGTGAACTACATTCCAATTTTTAGGGCAGACCTCAGGGTTGAGGAATTTCCAGGGTAATAAGGCCTCTGGTAATGAATGGAGAAGTGTGAAGAGTTAGTGCAGCCATTAAAGGGAGGGTATGGTGATTACAAAACACTGTCTTGTTAAGCTCATGGATAAATGTAGGATAAATGTAGCATCTCTTTCCATTGGTACTATAACCCTGGGCTTCACCTCACATCTGCTTTATAGGCTCATGGGGATATGGGATCACAGATCTAGAGTTAGAAACTCAAAGGTCATCTCTGTCTGACCGTCTCATTTTACAGGTGAGGAAACTGAACCTTGAGGAGGTTAAGCGATTAAGATTTACAGGTGGGATTTGAACCTAGGTTCTCTTACTCCAGGGTCAATCCTCTCTCTTCAAGGGAAGGGACTCTGAGCCCAGAGAGATTAAGTAACTTGCCCCAAGTTCACAAACATAGTAGCAAAGTAGAATCTTTGGATTCTAAATCCAGTTACTGGGAACCAGGTCTTAGAGTGGCAAAAACAGGAGCTGGCATTTGCATGGTTGTGAGCCTCACTGTGGTGCTTAGAAATTATGTAATGGAGACAGCACTGGAATTGGAGTAGATAGAAACCCTGGACTCTGGTCCGAGTTCTTTTCCAAGACAGTGTTGTATGATGCTGCTTCACATAACAGAAAGAGCATCACATTGGAAGCTAGGGTCTTCTGTGAGTCCTGCTCTGAGGCTTTTGTAATGAATCAGTTGAGATTTCCTAACAGTAAACAATAGTGAATTTTGATATGAGCATCTAGAAATAATTGTTTGTGTCTTTCTATGTTCCAAGTTTCTTTCTGTTGACATTCAATGATTCTGGTTCAGGTATTTAATCAAATAGAGCTTAAATATGTTGATAAATAAGGCACCTCTGAATTAACGCAGCTGATGTGGAACTGGGGTGAGTGTGAAAGGAGAAGAGTTGGGGGCAGTGACCTCCTTTTGAAAGAGGATGACTGAACTGCAGACATTGAAAGTCCCTGTTAGAAAAATTTGACAAGCCTGTGGAGCTGATCTCTCTAAATCTAGCGTAAACTTGCCAAGACTTTCAATTTCTGAAGGATTACTAGCAAATAGAGGTGGTGCTAAAACATCGGGAAAGGGGAACATATATTGAAATGTCTCCTAGCCTTAAATCACAAACTTAGAAAGGAAGAAAGAATGCTCCCAGCACTTGTTTTCAGAATAATTGGCTGGATCTTATGTTTCCCAAGAATCTGATTCAGCACTTTTAAAAAATGTTCTCTATGTTCTGCTGACATGACCATATTTTTTGGTTATTCTGCCACATAGAGAAATTACTTTCCTCCTCCATTATATTTAAATTATTCCCAAATGACTTATATTAATTTTAGAAATTTAATAAGTCCAGGAGGCTTATGAAGAAGTTTATAAGCAAGTTTCCTAAATCATAGATTGATGTCTTCCACTAATAGAGTTATGAGGCAGGTAAGCAAATGTAATTTATACTAATAGCATCAGTTAGAACCTTAGTACAGAACTAGGCTGAAACTAATGATTAAAATGAGTGGGTTTTGCCCAAAGTCAACAGGCAGTAAAGGGAAAGTCAGTCTTTTAACTCAGGTCCCATGACCCTTAGTTCAGTGGGCTTTCCAATGAACCACACTGCCTCTTTTTTTACTTAGGTTATAAAAACATACTTTAAAAAGGATGGATATAAATATGTTATAGCATCTTACTAATGGCAACTTGAGAGTAAGATATGACATGGCAATTTAGCCATGTAACAAGATTTGGAGACAATGAACAGTCCAATTACTATGTCCATATCCACAAAATATAATAGTCCTTTTTTGGGGCTGTATTTCAATAATCTTTTGCTTTTCAAGTTATTACACCTGTGGGTAAGGCTAGAGTTATGGAGTTTAGAAGTAAAATATAATTTTAAGATAATCTAATCCAACTCTTATCATTTTACAGATCAGAAGATTGAAATTTAGCATATTAAAATATCTTATCCGAGTCATGAAACTTAGAAGTTGCATAACTAATCTTTGACAGAGTCAGAATTTGAATATATCAAAGTTCATGTGGTCATTCTAGTGTTATTTTGGTACACAGTGATGGGCCATCAATCCTTTCTATATTTTTGGAGTGAGGGACAGGGTGCCCCCATGATCTGAAGAGCCATATAAAGTTTTTGGCCCTCCCTTTGTACTAGAGAAGAAGTCTAGATTTTTTCTTTTTCTTTTATGGAGTGTATATGGTACCTTGTTGTAAAATTTTGTTTTGTATTATGCAATACAATATATACATTTTGTGTACTTCTGAGCTTCTAAACTATTTTAGTGCTATTTGCTGACCATGTGTCATCTGCACATTTTGCAAAACTCCCCTCAGATTTCTATTTAATTACTGTGCTGATCCATGTTATATCAAAACCTGTGATGAGGAAAGTCATGATGTGGAAAGGATAACTGTATTAGAAATTCTCAAACCCTTCAGGCAGAACACATGTAAAGATTATTAGGGAAAGCAATCACCAACTCATCCAAATTTTTTGTGTAACAAGTATTTGATAAACCTGACTAATTCTTGTTTACATGCACAGAATTTAGGAGATTGTAAAATTTGGAATTAAAATAGCATTTCCCCTTGTATCTTGATAGTCTAAGATTTTATAGATGGTTAGTAGGGGATGGAAGGGAGATTTGACATCCTTGTAGGAATACGAAAGAAAAATTCTGTAGGTCAGTTGTATTAGATTAAGATATGCTCAGAATCACAGAAATGTGTGCTAGGCACCCATCTGAAATCCTTGCTTCTGGTAAGGCTGAAGCTGGGGGACCCCTTGGGGTTCTGAGATTAAGAGACTTTGAGCTATAGTAAGTCCCAAACCAACTGCTACCTGCACTAAGCTAAGTACCAATATGATGAATCCCTGAGAGCAAAGGTAGCCAGTAGGCTACCTAAGGAAGGGAAAACTGGCCCAGGTTCTAAAAAGGAAATAGGTTAAATCTTTCATAGAGATGAAGAGCAGACCCATGAGTAATCACTGCACTTCTAGACTGAAAGAGGTAGAGAGATCTCATCTCTCCTACTACCACTGCCTAAATTAAAGAAAGAAGCTCACAGATATGGACTTTGTGGCCAATTCATAATTCACATTATCCTGCCCCTATAACTTGTCAAAGAAACCTGTTAAGAGTGCTATAAAAAGACAGTGTTCCATTGTGCCACATTAGACTCACAAACCAGGTATAGGCTAAGCCTTTTGTTGGTCAGTCAGTCAAATAGCATTTATTAAACATCTACAATGTGCCATGCTCTGTGCCAAGTGCTAGGGATGCAAAGAAAGGCAAAGGATAGACAGTTTCTGTTCTCAGGGAGTTCACAGTCTAATTGGGGGAGATGACATGCAAACAATTATGTGTGAACAAACTAGACAACAGAATAAATTGGAGATAATAAACAAAGAAAGGTGCTAGAAATAAAGGGTATCAAGACTTCTTATAGAAGGTAGGATTTTAGCTGAGACCAAAAGGAAAACAGGAAAGCCAAGAGGTAGACATGAGGAGGAAGATCAGTTCAGATACAGGAAATTGTCAATGAAAATTCCTAGAGTGGGGAAATGGAGTATTTTATGCAAGGAACAAGAAAGAAATCAGTGTTTCTATATCACAAAGTGTGGAGAGGGGGTGGTGGAAGGTTTTAGAATATGGGAAAGGTGGAATGGGGCAGGTTGTGAAGGGTTTTGAGTGCCAAACAAGGGATTTTATATTTGATCCTGGAGGTGATAGGTAAATACTGCAGCTTCTTGAGTAGGGGGCTGATATGATTAGATATTCACTTAAAGAAGATTTCTTTGAGATAGAAAGAAAATTTAAAATTACTGTAGACATTATAAAATATTTGGGGGGTCTACCTGCCAAAACAAACTCAGAAACTATGTGAACACAACTACAAAACATTTTTCACACAGATAAAGTCAGATCTAAATAACTGGAAAAGTATCAGTTGCTCATGGTGGACTAAGCTAATATAGTAAAAATGACAATTCTACCTCAATTAATTTACTTATTCAATGCCGTTCCAATCAAGCTACCAAAAATTGTTTTAGAGCTAGAAAAATACTAATAAAATTTCATCTGGAAGAACAAAAGTTGCAGAATATCAAGGGAATTAGTGAAAATAAATCCTAACCATACCAGATCTTAAATTGTATTATAAAGCAGCCATCATCAAAACCACTTGATACTGGCTAAGAAATAGAGGGGTGGATCAGTGTAAGAGGTTAGATACATAAAACAAAGTAGTCAATGACTACTATTTGAGAAAATCAAAGAACCCCACATCTGGGAGAAGAATTCACTATTTGACAAAAACTGCTGGGAAAACGGGAAAATAATATGACAGCAACTGGGCATCGACCAACATCTTACACTGCAACAGAGTAATTTGGTGAACAGTGGAATTTATGATCAAACAAGAGAGAGAGAACATTATGAAATGCAAAATGAATAATTGTGATTACATTAAGTTGAAAAGGTTTTGCACAAACAAACCCAGTGCAACCAAGATTAGGAGGAAAGAAGAAAACTAGCAAAGAATTTTTACAACTAGTATTTGTGATAAAGGCCTCATTTCTAAAATATATAGAGAACTGAGTCAATTTTACAAGAGTACAAGCCATTTACAACTCTTAAATGGTCAAAGCATATGAATAGGTAGTTTTCAGAGGAAGAAATTAAAGCTATCTATAGTCATATGGCAAAAAAATGCTCTAAATCATTAGAGAAATGCAAATCAAAACAACTCTGAGGTGCCACATCACATCTACCAGAATGACTAACATGACAAAACAGGAAAAGTATAAATTCTGGAGAAGATGTGGCAAAATTAGAACACTAATTCATTGTTGGTGGAATTGTGAACTGATCCAACCATTCTGGAGAGCAATTTGGAATTATGCCCAAAAGGCTATAAAAATGTGCATACACTTTGACTCAGCAATGCCACTTCTAGGGCGATATCCCAAAGAGATCATACAAATGGGAAAAGCTCCCACATGTACAAAAATATTTACAGCAGCTATTTTTGTGGTGGTCAAGAACTAGAAATAGAGGGGAGGCCCATCAATTGGGGAATGGCTGAACAAGTTGTGGTATATGAATGTAATGGAATACTATTGTGCTATAAAAAATGATGAGCACGCAGATTTCAGGAAGTCCTGCAAAGATTTATATAAACTGATGCTGAGTGAAGTGAGCAGAACCAGGAGAACATTATATATAGTAACAGCCACATTGTGAAATGACTGTCTTTGACAGACTTAGCTCTTCTCAACACTACAAGGACCTAAAACAACTCCCAAAGTCTCCTGATGGCAAATGTCATCCACATTCACAGAAAGAACTATGGAGTCTGAATGCAGATAGAGGCATACTATTTTCTCTCTCTTTTTTTGTTTTGTTTTATTTTTTCTCTTCATTCCTCCCATTCGTTCTAATTCTTCTATATAACATGACTAATGTGAAAACATATTTAATAAGAATGTGCAAGTAGGGCCTTTATCAAATTGCATGCTGTCTTGGAGATGGTCAAAGGAAGGAGAGTGGATAAAATGTAAAATTTATGGAAGTAAATGTTGAAAACTAAAAGTAAATAAATTAATTTAAAAATAAAGATAATCTCTTTGACAATGAAGTGGAGGATGGACTGGAATGAAGAAAGATTTGTGAAAAAGAGACAAACCAGCAGACTATTGCAATAGTCCAAGTGTGAGATGATGAGGTCTTTCATTAGGGCAGTAGCAGCATCAGAAAAAAGAAAGGGGCATAAAGAAAAGATACTGGGAAGGCAGAAATGATAGGACTTCACAACAGATTGGATATGGGAGATGAGAGTGAAGAATCAAAGCCACTTTGGTTGTCAGCCTGGTTAATTGGAAGTCACCTGGTGGTGTCCTTGACAGTGAGAGGGAAGTTAGGAAGAGGAGAGGGTTTTTGGGAAAGATAATGCATTTGATGTTGAATGTGTTGAATTTTAGATGCTTATTGGAATCAGCTACTGCACGGATGGTAAATTCTTTAACTTGAAAAGGATACAAGCCAAGACCAAAGTGGAGGGAAGTTGGTGCATGATTTTCTGTTTGCAGATGATTGTGCACTCAATGCAGCCTCTGAAGCTGAGATGCAGCAAATATGGATCAGTTCTCTGCTGCTTGTACTAATTTGGGCCAAACAATTAACCCCAAGAAAACACAGGTACTCCATCAGCCTCCACTACACCATCCATATGTGGAAACTTCAGTTACAGCAAGTGGAGAAGTTTTGAATGCCATGGAAAAGTTCACTTACCTTGGTAGCATACTTTCCAGGGATATATATTGATAATGATATTGATGCACACATTGTCAGAGTTAGGATCTGAAGGAAAGTGTGGGAGAGAAAAGGTATTAGACTGACTACCACACTGAAGGTCTACATAGTCATTGTGCTGACCTCATTGCTTTATTCTTGTGAAACCTAGACAGTCCACAAGTGCCATGACAGGAAACTGAATTGCTTCAATTTGAATTGTCTTAGGAAGATTCTGAAAATCACCTGGCAGGATAAGGTACCAGACACTGAGGTCCTTACTCGAACCAAATTGCTAAGCATTCAAACTCTGCTTCAGAGAGTGCAACTCCTATGGGCTGGCCACATTGCTTGAATGCAAAATGTATGTTTGTCAAAAAGACTATTTTATGGAAAACTCATACAGGTCTAGCATTCATGTATTGGTCAGAAGAAGCAATACAGAGACACTCTCAAAGTCTCTCTTAAGAACTTTGAAGTTGATCGTATGATACGGGAGACACTGACACAAGGCATAGTGTGCCCACGTCAGAGAAGGTACTGTGCTCTATGAGTAAAGCAGAATTGAGACAGCACAAAATAAACATAGGATGGACAAATTTAGAGTATCCACCTCAAATATTCACAGGGAATATTTGTGTCCAACATGTGGTAGAGCATCCCAAACCATAGTTGGATACATTGAAACTCGACTCTAGCATAGTGATGTCATTTTGGTCCTCTTTGAGAATGAAGAACAACAACCAACTCATAGGAAATGTGAGACTTTCAGTCAGTAGAGAGGTTAGGAATAAATAAGTAGATTTGATAATCATCAGCATAGAGATGCTAACTCAAATTATGGGAACTTATTAGGTCAAACCAAATGAAATAGGTTAAGGACAGAAGGCGTCCAGAACAGTCATGTGGGATATCACAATTGAAGCTTAACCTAGCAATAGCAAAAGAGAGAGAAAAGGAGCAGTCAGATGAATAGGAGAATAAGAGAAGAGTCGTGTCATGAAAAAAACTAGAGAGGAGAGCATTTCAAGGAGAAGAAAGTGATTGGTAAGGTCAAAAGCTATAGACAGATCAAAAGAATGAGGATTGAAAAAAGGCCATTGTTGTTGTTCAGGCTTTCAGTCATGTCCAACTCTTTGTGATCTCATGGACATGGATATCATGGATAGAAGGGCATGCCAAGCCCTTCTATCTGTCATTATCTCTCAAAGTCTGTCCAAGTTCATGTTCATTATTTTCATTACATTATTCAGTACATCCTTTTGCTTTCAAACTTTTTCAACATGAATCTTTTCCAGTGAGTCCTGTCTTATTATCTGTCTAAAGTATTTAAGCTTTAACTTTAGTATCTGACTGTCCAGCGAATAGCCTGAATTAATTTCAAGTATTGACAGATTTAATCTCCTTATTGTCCAAGGGACTCTCAAAAATATTTTCCAGCACCACAGTTCAAAAGTGTATATTCTGTGGTACTTAGTTTTCTTTATAATTCAACTCTCCCAGCCATGCATTGCTACTGGAAAAACTACAGCTTTGATTCTATGGACCTTTGTTGGCAAAAGTATGTCTCTGATTTTTAGTATGCTGTTCAGATTGACCATAGCTTTCTTTCCAAGAGGCAAGTGTCTTTTAATTTCATGGCTGCAGTAGCAGTCTGCAATCATATATAAAATTTGACATTGCTTCCATTTCTTTTCCCTCCATTTGCCATGAAGTGAATGGACCAGTAGCCAAGATGTTAGCCATCTTTTATATTCTCCTCTTCCACCCTTATCAAGAGCATTCTTACTTCCTCTTCACTTTCTGCCATCAGAATGTTATCATTTGCATATCTGAGATTATTGGTATTTCTCCCAGTGACCCTAATCCCAATTTTTGATTCATCCAGCCTGGCCTTTCACATGATATACCCTGAATATAAGTTAAATGAATAAAGTGGCAATATAAAACCTTTCCATACTCTTTTCCCAATCTTAAACTTTTCATCATCTTAAACCTTAAACCATATTTGGTTTTTTAACTGTTACTTCTTGGCTCACATACTCCAGGCCTGTCACTCTATCCATTGTGGTACCTGGCTGCCCAAAAAGGTCGTTAGAACTTATAATTAAGAAAACTTTGAAGACAACAGATAAATGCAGAGATCAAAAGCCAGACTATAAAGAGTCAAGAAAAGAGTGAAAAGACAGGAAATGGAAGCACCTCATGTAGACAATCTTCTCAAGAAGTGTAATTACAGAAGGGAAGTGTGGGATGATAACTTGCAGGGATAGATGGATCAAAGTTAATAAGGATGGAGGATGCAAGTATGCTTCTACGTACTAGAGGTGAAACCAGTAGCCTCAAGGAGAGAATGAAAATAAGTGACAGCATGGAAATGACAGAGGGAGAAATTTGCTGGAGAAGTTGTAGAATGAGATCATTAGTGCACATAAAGTAACTTGTCTTGACAAGGAGAAGGGCTGTGTCATTATGAGATACAGGTGTGGAAGACTTAGTGTTAGAAAATGTCTGGGAGACAAGTTTAGGAAGAGAGAACAGGAGAGAGGTAAATGATCTTAATTTAGAAGGATAAAAATAGATTTACCAAGATAAATATAACTGCTTCAAGAATGCACCAGGTAGTCACATACTGTGTGTGCAGATACACACACACATGACACACACCTATGTGTGTATATGCTTGAATATATGTGTATGTCTACTCAAACTCTACTTCCTCATTAAATAGCAAAATGTTATTTTTCATGTGGAGAAATTCTGCCCCTCTCTGGGAAAGTATGTATATATGAATGTGTGTGTGTATGTATATATATATATAATTTATGGTTATATATATCCACACACACTGTGTAAATATGTATGTATGTGCACATATGCATGTACATGCGTACAATTTATGTGTATATATGTGTATGCATGTATATGGGCATACACACGTCTTTATGGATCTTTGAAAAGCAATTTGGCATAATAGATTACCTATCTTGCAGAGGCAGGAAGACAAGTTCAAGTTCTACCTCTTATACATATAGCTATTGTATCTCAGGCAAATCACTTAAGCCCTATATCTCTTAGAATACAAAACATCTGAATAGTTGTGACCTGCATTGGTGGAGAATTTTCTCAAATGATGTGTGGAATCCTTATCATAGATTCAAAAAGAAAGAAAGATAGGAAGAAAGAAAGAAAGGAAGGAAGGAAGGAAGAAAGAAAGAAAGAAAGAGAAAGTAGAATAAAAGAAGGAAGGGAAGGAAGAAAAAAAGGAAAAAGAGGGAAGGAAAGAAGAAAGAAAGAAGGAAGGAAGGAAGGAGGGAAAGAAGGAAGAAGGTGAAAAATAGCATACTTCAGTCTGTATTCAGACAATATCAGTTCTTTCTCTCGAGGCAGACACCATTTTTCATCATCAGACTTTTTGGATTATCTTGGATCATTGTATTGCTGAGAAGAGCTAAGTCATTCTTCACCATATCAAAGAAAGGGGAAGGCAGAGAGGAAGGGAGGGAGGAACAGAATTTGAAACTCAAAACTTTAAAAAAATGTTAAAAGATATTTTGGGGGGAATTTATATTTATCTTATGTATGTATGCATATGTATGTATTCATGTATGTTTATATAGGGTGAAAGAATCTTTACTCTTCTCTATACAAAGTTGTCAGTCCCAGTCTGTATGATTGGCATCCAAGTGCCATAGACAGGGGCAGAACTAGTCTGCTTAAAGACTAATCTTTTGTTATTTGGTGAGGAAGTAGAACTTCAGGTACATTCTATTTTCAGGATATTAATAGCTACAACAATTCCTGTCTCATTCACTTGCAAGATCTTGTCATTGTTATAGACAAGTATGACATACCCATTAATTATGTTTAGCTGGCAGAAGCACCTCTTCATCATTTCAAGTTAGTTGTTGGGGAGAAAATGTATCCATTCCAAAGAAGGTCTTCTGCCTTTCATACATATTTGGCAAAGGGAGGACAGCCCTGCCAGCACCATGGGAAATATTCTAATGAATGGGATAGAATCATCAATACGATACCAGTTTTCTGGTGTCCTACCCCAGCCTTAGCCACATGCTCAACACAGCTCTACATCAATTGCAAAGAAGGAAGAAATGATTACTTTAAAGAGGAGGGGCAAGTCACCCCTGTGCAGAAAAGAAATTAACAGGCATGCAAGGGCCAGAAGAGGACCAGAAAAGCAGATGCTTGGAGATGAGAGCATGTTTTCTGGACAGTTTTGATTAATCAGCAACTGAAAAGATGACAAATTAGAAGTCCTGTGGTGACTGAAAACAGTGCCTGACATACTATTAGAGTTAATTTGTTGATGTTGGGGAAATAAAGAATAATTATAGACAAGGCAAACTGGGAACAGTCATTATCAGCTTAATTAAATGCTTCTTGTGACATATGACAAATTATTTGTCAATCCATCCTGTGCAAATGAACACTGACAGGAAGGTCAATTGACCTTTCCACTGTGGCTCTTGTAATACTAGGGCTTAATCACATAAAGAGACATTCATTTATTTTAAGGAAGACACTCCCATACTGATTGCATTATTGTTAACTCTTTCAGTCTCAAACCCGACTACTCTTCTTTCCTGGCAATGAAAAACATTTTAATTATGGAAGTTTGATGACACTTTATTTTTTATACTATTACTACCTCAAAAAAAAAGATGAAAATGTACATACTGCAGATGAATGGCTTACCCCAAAAGGTGGGCTAGTTGGAGCCAAGGGCAAACTGTAAAGGCCTTAAGACTTGTATTAGTGCCATGTAGTTATCCTTTTGGGACCAACCAGGGAAAGATGTTCATCAAGCAATGATTTTTTTTCCAGCTATAGTAAATTGTGTGACCAGTCCACAATTCTCTAAGGGTTTATTGTATCCATGAACGGAATGCCTTCCCCACAAAAAATTACAGATCTTAGAAGCAAGTACAATTTGGTTCTGTTATACTCAAGTGTGTAACTTTTAAGTCTTTGTGAAGAATGAAAGCTATATTAGAGATGAATAAGTTGGACTCTGCTCTGGTACTGAAATGTAGAGGGTGATGATAGCAATTGTACTTCTCAAAAGATAGAAATAAATATACTTAAGCTAGAGTTAAGACAGAATGATGAGTTAAAATAAGGGATCCTTTCTGGCCAATATCTATTCAGCTTCTGCCTGTTGGCCTGATAATATTCCAGGGTCTGTCTCCTCTTCAGACTCTATCTCTATCCCACCTTGATTGAATTTATCTTTAAAAAGTTATTTTGAGACTGCTTTTCTTTCTGATCTACTCAGACAATATTTGTGGTACTCATCCCAGGTTTAAAAATGACTAGTTACCAATCTGCATGGATCAGTTGATAGTTGACTAATTTAATTATTTTAAATTAAATAATCCAAGTCTGTCAAACCATAGTCAAGCTAACCAACTAGTTTGACCTTTTTTGTTTACCGGTTTGACATGATTGAATTCAGTTTTGTGGTCATTTCCATCTGTTGTCAATGTTTCTGCTTGCATTGAGTTTTTATGTATAAAAAATCCCCCCAATTCCTGATTTTTTTCTCTAAGTCCTTACCTTCAATGTTCATATTTGTAAACATACTCTATTCCCCTTCTTCATGTCTTCAACTGTAAGCTCTTTGAAAGCTCATGCTATTTCATATCTGTATATGCATATATTCTTTCCCATAATGTAATATAAGCTCCTTGTGGGGAGCATGAACTTTTTCTCTGTTGTCATTTGTAAGGTGTGGGATGTAGATGATTAAGTTCAAGACTACTCCAAGATCCTCTGTCTTATTTGATTCTCTATATTATCACTTATGTTATTAGGTCTCTGGGACAACACTTACATAATCTC
>CM053769.1:643656138-643673144 GCA_028658325.1 Potorous gilbertii | reverse complement strand
AATAATCAAAAGCAAACACTTCTGTGGGAAGGACAAGATAGAGACAAATATCGCTAGTCTTTCACAACATAACTGTTATGGAAGTGTTTTGCATGGCTACATATGTAGTACCTATATTGAATTACTTGCTTTCTCCAATGAAGGTGGATGGTGAGAGAGGGAGAGAGAGAATATGGAACTCAAAGTTTTAAAAATTAATTATTAAAATTGTTTTCTCATGCAACTAAGAAATATGGTGTACAGGCAATGGGGTATAGAAATCTATTTTACCCTACAGGAAAATAGTGGGGAGAGGGATAGAGGAAGATGGGGTGGATGCTGTCCTGGAGGTAAGGTGGGGAAAGCTGGGGAGAAAAGTTTGGAATTCAAATTCTTGTGAAAATGAATGTTGAAAACTGAAAAATTAATAAATTGTGTATAATATTTAAAAAAAACAGAATATAGTAAATGGAAGCTAATGACTTTATGGGAAATCTAGAAATTATAAAATGGAACCAAAAAAATAAAAAATAGAAGACAACATGCCATATCTCATTGGAAAAAACACTGATTGGGAAAATAGATCTAGGAGACATAATTTAAAACTTATTGGACTACCTGAAAATCCTGATTTTAAAAAAAGTTAAGATATTATCTTTCAAGAAATGATCAAGGAAAATTGCTCTGATATTCCAGAACCAGAGGGTAAAATAGAAGCTGAAAGAATGCACCAATTGTCTCTTGACAGGGATCCTAAAAAATATAATTAAAATTAAGAGGTGAGAAAGAAATATATTGGAAGGAGAAAGGGGGAGACAGAATGTGTTAAATTATCTCACATGAAAGAGACAAAAAGTAGTTTTTACAGGGATGGAGAAGAGGGGAGGGTGAGAGGCTGAGTGAACCTTACTCTCACTGTATTTGGCTTAAAGAGGGAATAACATATACACTCAATTGGCTATGTTACACTGCAGGAAAATAAAGGGATGGTGATAGAACAGAGAATAGAGAGAAGAGGTAGGTAGTCAGAAGCAAATACTTTTGAAAAGGGACAGAGACAAAGGATAAATAAAATAGAATATATGGGGAGCAAGATAGGATGGAGGAAAATATGGTCTTTCACAACATGACTATTGTAGAAGGGTTTGCATAGCTACACATGTATAACCTATGTTGAATTGCTTGCCTTTTCAATGAGGATGTGTGCAGAATGAAGAAAGGAGAGAATTTGAAACTCAAAGTTTTAAAATCAAATGTTAAAAATTGTTTTTAAATGCAACTTGAAACTAAGATGTATAGGCAGTGGGATATAGAAATCTATCTTGCCCTACAAGAAAGTGAGGGGGAGGGCAAACTCGGAGAAAGTGCAATTAGAATGCAAGGCATCTTGGGTTGTGGGGACTGGAGAGATGGGGACAAAATTTGGAACTCAAAATCTTGTGGAAATGAATGTTGACTAAAATAAATGCAGCAAACAATTTTAAAAATCTCTTTAATCAAAACCATTTCTCCTTTTACATGATTTTCTATCTCACCATAAGGCAGCAAATTCTTGACCACTTTTGGCCATAGATGATTAATGAAATCCTAAGTCTGGTTTTAAAAAAATGAAATGGCAAATATAATTGTAAAATGCAGATATAGCTTAAGTTCCATCAATATCCTTTTAATTAGAGTCAGAAAGCTTACCAATAAATTCTGATTTGAGTTTTACTTCCTTTCCTTAGTCCTGATTACCATCTGATGAAGAAACTAATAACCTACGAAATGGCACTTTGTCAGAGATCAAAAAAAAAAAAAAAGAGTAGGACAGACAAGGTCTACATACCTAGGCTTAGTGAATTCACTACATACTTAGTGAATCACTAAGGATATTTTTGACTTCATATTTTCTTAGTATTCAAAGATTATATTCAAATGTTGGTTAACTTATCAAAGTGAAAGCAAAGCACAATGGAATTGATTCTTCTTGGAGTAAGGAATGTATCTTCTACTTCTTGTGTTCTGTCTAGTGTTAATTATATAGTAAGCACTCAGTGAGTGTTTAAATGAATGAATACTTGTGTGTGAAAACCCACAAGTATCCCATCAGGATTACTTCTTATGATATTCCATTTCCAAACTGCTTCATGGCAGGGAGAAGCCAAGAGCTGAAAACGCTTGTGTGTTTCTTTTATAATACTCCATGGTAACGACTAAAAGCAGTAAAACTTTAAAAGGTTTGTGATCACAACCACCAAAAAATGTCTAAAATCCATTTATGGATGGAGAAAAAATTGCAATTATTTTCTGTATGAAGCGAATGGTTATAAGGATGTTTGGCATATAGTAAGCACTTTAAAAATGTCAATTAAATGATTGACTGAATTACCAAAGAGACATCCTAAATGATGAATCAATGTTTTGTTTTGTTTTGTTTTACCACATCATGGGCTTGGAATTATTTCCCAAGAACAGATCAAAAAAGCCCTTCAAACAGTGGGAAGAATGAGAGAGAAAAGGAGAACTGAAAATAGACTCATCTGATTCTCAAACCATAGACTATAGGGAGTGGTTTTATTGAGGGGATAATCATATGGTGAAAAGTTAATAAGATGGGGCATGGGAAGAAGGGGTATATATTTTTCCAGAGAATCCTAGAATAACATCAAGTGTATGTAAGACAAATAAAAACTTAGGTCGTCTAGTCATTTGAATCCCTTGACTTACTTCTTAAACAGGCCTAATCACTCATTTTGGGTTATGAATGAAAATATGCTGAAGAGGTTTATCAGACAACTGGAAGAGGAGCTGAATTACAGGTGACTCAGAGACCATTAAGTGTAGTCTTCTTCCCCTGGAGAAACTCCTTCCCCTGATGGTTCTAATGCTGACCCTAAGAGAGAGAGTGGCATGTGGGAAACATAAATTCAGAAAACAGAAGCATTTCTACAGCTTTCCAGTGTTCAGTCTGCAGATTGACGTCAAAGCATTTAGCGGATAAAATGAAAACATTGCAGCCTGGGAAGATGGTTTTAGTCCCAAAGCTTCCTGAGATATTATCTACAGCCCTGACCCATTTAATACCACAGGGCACATGTTTGACTCACATAAAAATGTACTGATGCAATATGGAATTATGACTCGAAGCACTAAAAGGAAAGATTTTCTCTATATCTGGAGAAAATAGTAGGATTATACGTCTGCTTTTAGTTTCACTACATTTCTTTTTTTTTAAATAATTTTTGTTGATTTAATATTCATCCCAGAGATCACTGAGGATATCTAAGATCTGGAAGCTAGACAAAGAGAGCATTTCGTCCAGACTAGTTTTTAGTTTGGACTAGGAGTGGGGAGAGAGGAGAGAGAGAGAGAGAGAGATTTGACATAGAGGACAGGGGAGGATGGTGTGGCAGGATACAAAACAGTGTCTAGCAGAGGATATATGCTGAACTTTTTTAGAGAAGTGTAGAGCTTCAAACTGAGATAAAATATCATGCTCCCCTTAATATCTATTTTGGATGTTTGGGATACAGAAGCCTTGACTTCTATGTCTTTCCCTGATGGTAAGCATTGTTCTTCCTCATCAGAAAGGAAAGGAGGAAATATCTGTCCACCGAGAAAGTAACCTTCTATGGTCTTACTTTTTTTCCCTTTTCTGGGCATTTTCCCAGCCAGTTAACTTGACTTCTGAGATTCCTTTCCACACCCACCTTGCCTCCAGATCCGCCCAGCTAGTGCTTAGGGTCTGAGATTCAAATGCTGCTCCCCAGACTCAGGACTTTCAGCGGGGGCAGGGCTGCTATTCAACGTAAGATTAAATTCAGGTGCTCAGGTTGGGGCAGGGCCTCAACACAGGGCTCAGTTTCCTCAGGGGGTTTATGTGGAGACCTTCAACAATGGATCTGAGCTTCTGCCTGCTTTGGGAGCCCCTGTCAGTTGCTGTCTCCTGAGGGGGCCTGAGTTATGGAGACATCCCGCTCCCCTCTCACCAGCCAAACAAGCCGTCTCACTGATCTTTGCGTCCGTGGGCAGAGGGAACCATACAGCCTCTGGAGATTCTGTCCCAGAAGCCTGCCCAGATCCACTCCTCCTGGGGCCACACGGCCAGGGCAGGGCTGGGCTCTGCTCTGGGTCCAGTGCACACTGGACTGCTGGTGTCAGCTTTTCTAGTCTCTCTGGAACAGAAATCTCCTCCACTCCATCGCTCCAGGGCCTCCTCTGCTCCAGAACTTGTCGGGAGTCCCTCCCCACAGGTATTTTATAGGCTGTGGGTTCAGGAGCTAGCCTATGTGTGTCTTTCTACTCCACCATCTTGGCTCCTCCCCATCCCCTTAATATCAGTGAAGAAGGACCCCAAAATGTGAAGAAGAGATAATTCTGATATTTCTAGAATCAGTCAGACAAACCACTTGAATTTGTTGATTACATAACATTGGAGAATCTCCCTGTGCTCTTCTGGGATCAGGCACTCACTGCTAACCTGGTATCAACTATTCTCTGTCTGTACTACTGTACCACCTGCTCCTAATGAGAAGCAGAGGAAAAAGAAGCAAGTTCTACTTTTATTCTTCCATAAAAGTAGCGGCTAAACCCTTGAGACCTTGTCTTTACGCATTCTATTTGGAGGCTACCAAATATTGTCAGTCAGTCATTTCAGTCATGTCTGAGTCATCATGACTCATCTGGGGTTTTCTCAGCAAAGATATTGGATTAGTTTGCCATTTCCTTCTCCAGCTCATTTTATAGATGAATAAACTGAGACAAATAGGGTTAAGTGACTTGCCCAGAGCCACACAACTAATAAGTGTCTGAGGCAGATTTTAACTCAGGAAGAAAAGTCTTCCTGACTTCAGGTCAGTGCTCTATCCACTGTCCAATCTAGCTGCCTCAAAACTATCAACACAAACATATAAGACCAGAATTGATATAATAACATGTAACATATAACTATATGAAAGAGACGAACAAATAGCTTTCAAAGGAATTCCAAACAATTGGTTGGTTGTTGTGCTTTGTTTTCTAAGAGGATCAAAATGACATCACCATGATAAAGTGAAGTTTCAGCGTGCCTGACTGTGACTGATCAGATCAACACAAACTCAGAATGCTCTATCACAGATTGGGCACAGATAGTCTGTGTGAATATTTGGGGTGGACACTCCACATTTGTGCATCCTACATGTGCTTTGTATTGTCTCAATTCTACTTTGCTCACAGAGCACAACACCTTTTCTGATGTGAGTACAATATGCCAAGTGGTCCTGCACCAGTGTCTTCCATGTTGCATGGTCAAATCCAAAGTACTTAAGAGTGTACTTGCATCACTTCTTCTAACCAAATAAAAGAATGCTCTAAATCACTAATAATAAGAGGAAGGAAAAATGATCTCTGAGGCTTCATATCACACCCAACAAATATAAAAGGAAACAATGAATAATAATTAATGCTGTATCGATAATGGAAAGATAGGCACGGTGGGGGAAGGTAGCAGTTGGGGAAAACATTCTGGAAAGCAAGTTGACATTATGTAAAGGAGCGAAAATGTCCACACTTTTTAATCCACAGATTCCACTGCTCAGCTTTTGCATTTAAGGAGATCAATTTTTTTTAAAAAGCTTTAAATATACCAAAATATTTATAGCAGCACCTTTGAATAGCATAAAACTGGAGACAACACAGGCGCTCATTGTTTAGGGAGTGATAAAACTCATTATAGGATGTGAATGAAATGAAATATTACTGTGATATAAGAAAAAATAAATATGGTACACACAGGGAAGCATGGAAAGCTTCCTACGAGTAGATGGAAGGTGAAGTAAGAAGAGCCAGGAAAACAATATATGGAACAACTACAAATTTAAAGAACAATAGAAAAAAGAAACAATGGAAATTAGATGCCATGAAGTTATAATGAACAAGCCTAGCCCAAAAGGAAACATCTCATAATGCACCTCTCAGGCTTCTTTGCAGAGTTCAGGGAATGTGGAGGTAGAACATTTCGGGCATTTTGGTTAGTTTTGTTAAGCTGTTTTATTTTTCCTTTTTCTTCCTCTTTCTAAGGAATGACTCTGTGAAAAGAGAAGGAAGGAGGGATACATTGGGAAATATCTGTCATATCAAAAGATGTTAATATTTTTAAATTAAAAAATAAATTTCATACTATAAAAAAATATGGAACTGGATAGTTATCAAGTCTGTCAGATGTATTTTTTAGAGCACTGGAGAGATGGCAGAAGGAAAGGAAATCAGAGAGGGAAGAGAACTAAATTATTGAGGCTTCTGTTAACTCAGGAGTAGGAGTGAAAGGAGATGAATGGTGCCAGTGCAACTGTTTAGGAGTTTGAGCGTTACATGTTTAATAAAGAAGTGAGTAGATTCATTTGTCTTGGAAAACACCCCTAGCAAGAATTGAGAATGTGTATCAGCCCCTGTGGCAAGAATGCACTGAAGGGATAGTCATTTGATTATCCTAGATTTGGAAGGAAAACCATGCCCCAGAAGGGGGTGAACTCTAAATAACCAAAAGGGAGCAGGATTGAGTTTTGAGGAAATAAAACCATGGATCTGGCCACAAAAACAAAAGACTGAAAAAGAGAAGAAAATGTTGAGTATCGTCTATCTAATACACCTGACTTGGGAAATGGATCAAGGAGAGATAACACACATAAACACACACACACACACACACACACACACACACACACACACAGAAAGAAAGAGAGAGAGAGAGAGAGAGAGAGAGAGAGAGCCCGAGACAGAGAGAAAGCCTATACATCATTTTTTTTTTGCAATCAAGGAAGACTACATTTAAATGGAAGGCAATACATAAAGGAATGGAAGGAAGGGGAGAAAGTAATATTGGAAGGGATGTGTGTGTGAAGAGAATTGACTCTATAGTGGGGACAAGGTGGCTGTCAAGGAGGAGAAGTAAAGAGAATGAAGTAAAACATAGCTAGGGTCCCTCCTGAAGTAATGGTATTGGTTGACAGTCCTACCAAACATGAAAGCAAGGCTTCAAGGTAGAAGTTTTTCCATGACAGGAAGATTTCATTCAATATAAATTGCTATAGAAAATTGTCTTTCTCAAACAAATATGAAGAATTTCAACAGCACAGTAACAACAGAAAGCAAGACTATTTCAATTATTGATTGCTTTTGTCATTCTAGATTTTTAAACAATTATATTTAAATAAAATTGAGGGTCCTATTACAGAAACAATTGATTCCAACTCTTCATATAGGTTTTAATATTTTTGTGATAAAAGCTTCATTTGAGTAAAGTAAGTGAAGCAGTTGGATTCTAACCTGTAGCAAGCTTCTGTTGCTTTTGCTGTTGTTTTGGAGAGAAGGGGGCATTGTTTTGAAGGTTTTTAAATTAATTTATTTATTTTAATTTTTTGACATTTCCTTCCATAACATTCTTTATTCTAAATTTTCTCAGCCTCTGTCCCCTACCCCTACCCCAAGACTGCATGCAATCTGATATAGGTTCTACATGTACATTCATATTAAATATAATTTCCATGGGAAAGGGTCCCACATGTACAAAAATATTTATAGCAGCTCTCTTTGTGGTGGCCAAAAACTGGAAATCAAGGGGATGCCCATCAACTGGGGAATGGCTGAATCAATTGTGGTATATGAAAGTAATGGAATACTATTGGGCTATAAGAAATGATGAACAGGAAAACTTCAGAGAAGCCTGGAAGAACATATATGACCTGAAGCTGAATGAAAAGAGAAGAATCAGGAGAACTTTGTACACAGCAACAACCACAATGTGTGAGTTTTTCTGGTAGACTTAGTACTTCATTGCAATGTAAGGACTTAAAAAATTCCCAATGGACTTGAGGCAAAATGCCTTCCACATTCAGAGAAAGAACTATGGAATTTGATCACAGAATGAAGCAGACCATTTTCTTTTGTATTAGGTTTTGAGGGGGTTTTTTTGTTTGTTTTATGATTTCTCCCATTCCTTGTAATTTTTCTATGCAACATAACTAAGGTGAAAATATATTTAATAGGAATGTATACAGAGAATCTATATAAAATGGTATGCCATCTCAAGGAGGGAGAGGGAAGGGAAAAAAATCTAAGATATATGGAAGTGATTGTGGAACACTGAAAACAAATAAAATAATTTCATAAAAAAGAATTGTATCCCAATACACCAACTTTGCTGTTCAAAAAAACGCATATTTTCCACATTAGTCATACACATCATATTTTAAGAATGAAATTCAATATTCAAGAGGGAAAGGATATGGATTTACAAATAAGAATAACTTACTCAGCAAATTGAGTAGTATCATGCAGGGGGAAATGGATTTTTAATGAAATAGAGAATTTGAAAACATTTCTGATATGAAGACCAAAGTCTTATAAAAACTCTGAAGTACCAACATAGGAATCAAGAGAAACATTTAAAAATTAAATGTGATGTATAATCATAAGATACTAAATAAAAATAAATTGTTCACCTTATAATGTGAAAAGAGGATACATCTGTCCGTTCAGAACTTTATCATCATCAGGTGTCATAGAGGGAGCCTAATTACCCAGAGGTTCAGGGGAATAGCCTATTATATTTGGAGGATGCTAAAAGAAGAAGAGAATGTGAGTTACTTGGGAGGGGAGGGGAAGGAAGGGAAAAATTATCTCACATAATCCTGGTGTGCAAGTGTAAATCTATACAAATAAAGGGTAAAGGGAATGGATAACACTTGAACCTCACTCTGATGTGAAATAGTCAAAGGAGGGAAGCGTGCACTCTCTCTCTCTCCTCTCTCTCTCTCTCTCTCTCTGTCATACACACACACACACACACACACACACACATACACACACGCATGCACACATGAGCAGAAATACATCTGACTAAAGGAAAAAATAGTGGGATGGAAAGGAGAGAAGGGAGAGAGGAAGAGAGGCAAGAAAGAGGATAGATTAAAAATGAGAGCAGTCATAATCAAAATGAACTCTAGTTGAAGATACACAATTCTTTATAGCTGTTCTTTTGGCAGGAGCAAAGAACTGAAAACAAAATTTTGACAGGAAGGAGAAATGAAGAAAGGATACTCAACAACTTCACTGTAGAAGCAGTCCTGAATGCTGGACTTTCATAGATGTCCATATCATGAGGTGCTAAAGTTGTAAATCATCCAACCTTAGTTGTTCTACAGGCAGTGTGTGTGTGTGTGTGTGTGTGTGTGTGTGTGTGTGTGTGTGTGCGCGCGTGCGCACGCGTGCATGTGCATATACTCCTACATGAGTATAGGTTTCAGACTGCTATGTAAATAACAGAAAATGGGTTCAAATTTTATTCTTATCTAATATCACTCTCACATAAATGAACAGGAGATGAAATTAGCCCTGCAGGAGTTTCTGATTTCACAATAACTATTTTAAAACTTCATTAACTACCAATAGCCTTTTGTTCTTAGAGTTACTGTAGGTGATAGGCTTTACAGAAAAGAAATGAGGGAAAAAAAGTCACATCATAAAGCATTTTCACTTCGGATCCTAGATTCACAGTTGGAAGCAGTTTTAGAGGTCATCTAGTCCAAATATTTCATTTTAAATTTAAGAAAACTGAGACCCAGAGAGGCTGAGTAAATTGCCCAAGGCCATATAGGTGGTAAGTGGCAGAGTCATGATTTAAATTCAGGTCCTCTGCTGTATTTATTTATGGTCGGAATACCATACCATGTTTTTGCATTAAATCAACTGTTCAGTTTTGTGTGGGCATGGCATTTAGTTTTTACTTACAAAATTCTTGTTACAAAATAGTTTCTGCTCCATCATAATTTAAACATTCCCAGATGTATGATTTTCATTAACTTTGCCCCTGAGTTTTGCCCAAAGGCTTGCACAGAATGGCAGATTTCATTCAGACTCCTTACAGATCTCATTGCACAACATATAGTTTCCTTGAATCAGGGAGTTGAATAGAAAAAAAAAATCATCTAAATCAACGTTGTTTTAAAATTATTCAGTAGCAATTTCCAAATGTAGCTAGCAAAATGTGTTAACCAGTGGAAACTAGCACACTCCAACAGGCCTGTTTCATTAAAAAAAGTTATTGCTTCTTATCTACAACTTGGTATGCATTTTCAGTATTCCATTCTAAATCACTGCAATGTAATTAATGTAACTGAAATGAAAGATTTAAAAGACTCTATTGCTATGGAGACTTGGTGTTCCTGCCTTGCTTTCCTGTTTCAGCTGGGTTTATAAATATAGGGAGTGAATGCATTCTGATGCAATAGGGAACAAATGTGCTGTCAAATGTTAAGGACCATGCAGTCATTATATAGATCATACCAAGTGGCACATATGAAACTTGGTAGTATGAAGTTTGAGAGGAGTACTTGGTTGGAAAACTCGTTTTGGAACAATGGATAAAAGTTCCATTTATTTTTCTTTCTTTTCTTTTCCTCTTCTGTTCTGTTTTCCTCTTCATAATTTCTACCCACTAACTTTTCTTTTTAATGGTGCAATACAGGAGGAATGATGAAAAGATACATTTATTGCATCCAGAAAGCTCTTTTTATCACTTTATACACACATTTCTCCATTCTTCCCCTCCTCCCCTTGCTTCCCAAATCCTTTTGGGCATTTCACCTGCATTTTAATACTGAGGCTATCCAAGTTTAGCTGGACTAAATGAACCCTTCCACAAAGTATGCCCACATCCCCACATTCTTTGTACCAATGTACTATGGTTTAGAGTTAATTATGTTCATCAAACTATAACAAAACCCATCCCATAGCATATTGTATAGTTAATTCCCTGTGTGAAACTTGAAAGTATTAAGATTCTGAAAGATCTTTCATTTTCCTTCTCCTATTATAGCATTTTAATAAAAGTTATCAGTAAATAGTTCCATCAAATCTTTGAAATGCATTTATCTTTCTTTGTTGCTCTTTAATGGTTTATTTGCATTTCAAAATATCCATTGGACTCTGATCTTTTCATCAGGAATGTTTGGAAATTGTCTATTTCATTAGATATTTTTGCCTTATAGAATTATTGAATTTATTAGCTCAATTATTATATATTTTATATCTTTATCTATTACCTTTTGTAATACTGAATTCTAAGCCCTCCTTTCCCTTATGATGGTGTCTGTCCTATCTCGTGTAATCCTATGGTTTCTCATTATTTAATCTGTAAATTGTTTTGGTTTGTTTTCTTATTCTAGACATTTACAATATTTTTTTTCTTTGATCTAGAAGCTCTGGATTTTGTGGGTGATATTCCTGAGAGTCTTCTTTTTTCTTTCTCTCTTTTTTTAAAAAGGAACTAACCATTATATTCTTCACTCGCTCTACCCTTGGGCAATTTTATTTTTGTTTTCTCTATATATGGTATCCAGGTTGTTGGTTTTTTTTTCAATTGAAGTATTGGTTCCAGGTAGTCCAATGATTCTTAGATTTTTCTCTTATTTATTTATTTTCCTGATACTTTATTTGGAATAGAAAACTACATTCAGTTTCTTTTGTTTTTTTCAGACTTTTGATTTTATTCTGTTAGTGTTTTCATAAGGAATGATTGCTTTTTATTTTGTCTATTTCATGTAGTCTGTCACCTGGGTACTTCCTATAACTTATATAACTTTCTTCTAGAGCTCTTGGTTCATTTGTAATGTCATTTTGATATTTTAAAACTTTTACTTATTTTATTTCTTCTAGTAATTCTAGTAGATCTTTTGACCAAGCTGTTTTGGTTTGAGGTTTTGCTTTCCTATGTCAAGGTATTATTCTCTTATTTTGAATTTGAGTTTTGTGTAACTCTGAATCCAAAATATTTCTTTACCTTTGATGTCTTCTTCTACTTATTCATATTTCCACCATTGCTTCCCAAATGGAAACTTTTCATCAGGTTCAAGCACAGTGCACTTGTAGAAGGACTAGAAGTCATTCCTGAGCCATGTTTTGTCCTGTTCTACATTACCTGAGATCTTTCCTCTACTTCATCCAAGTATTGAGATCTGTGTTCCTTAAGGGCAAGAGAGCTGATGATTTTTGGACCCTTGGATATAGATCTTAGGTTCAGTCTAATCATTGAAGTAATCTCATCCTTGCCTTCTTGATCTGAGTTTTACAGATTGTTTATCCTGGCTTAGAGTTAGTTACACAGATACAAACTCTAAATATTTCTGGCTCATTGTGGTCTATCCTCTGATTGAAGGTACATATCTGCAGTATTGAAAGTTCTTTGGTTTCCCCTTAGTCCACAAGTTGAGAGGCTTCCATAGACTGAACTACCAGATTGGGCTTTTCTGACTAGAACATCTCCTTAGTCCCTGAGGGCATACAAATCTATAGTCTCTAGGTTTCCCTGGATCACAACATGATTGTTAAGGCCAGACTTGTCTAGATACTGTCTTTGCCCAATGGCTCTATGCTTCTGGCTATCTCTGTACTATGTACTTATTGTATTTTCTTCTTAGATTTCTTAAAAAATTCATTTGGTGCAACATCCCCCACACTTTTTTTATATTTGCTGGACTACTGAGAGTTTGTCTTTCCTGCTGCGCTCATTTTGAATGTTCCCCAAATATTTCATTTTAAAGATTTTTTAAGATGGAAAATCTTATAAGGTTTTAAAGTCAATGAACAATTATTTTACTTTGTCTCAGATAATTCATACAAAATACAGAAAGTGGGTTTTCTTTGGAAATGACAGTTTTACAGTGTTATGCTCCTATAGTAAACTTGTTTTTGTGCAGGGTCTTATAAATCAGAAATTTCTAATTTTTGGCACAAAAGAAGATCAGCATATATCCTCTGTTAGACACTGTTTTGTATCCTGCCACACCATTCTCCCCTATTCTCTATGTCGAATCTCTCTCTCTCTCTCTCTCTCTCTCTCTCTCTCTCTCTCTCTCTCTCTCTCTCCCCCCCCCCTCCACTCCCAGTCCAAACTAAAAACTAGTCTGGACTAAATGCTCTCTTTGTCTAGCTTGCGAGTTTACTATAGGAGCTTGAGGCAAATTTGTAACATCCTATAATGAATTGTTTGTCACAGAAGGGGTCTGGACCTATGGTTTTATTGATGTTAGGATATCTTTCAGTGAGAAAACTCCCTTGACCACTGCAACTCAGCAACAGATTTCAACTGGCAAACTAAAAAGTTGCCTAGGGGAATAAAAGGATACCAGACTTGCCCAGGTTCACATAAACAGCCTGCATCAGAAATAAGAGCTGAACTCAGGTCTTCCTGAGCTCTGTTTTCAGTTAAAAATATTACAGCCACATAGCCATTTAAAAAAAATCAGGCTAATTTTTTTTCTCAGGGAAGTGGAAAAATTAACATTTATGTTATGGCCCCTTTCATCCCTTTTCTGTCCTTCCTCTAGGGGCAAAAACATGATTAAAGTGGAGGCTTCATGCAATGCCAAAAGCATCCTGATGGGCTTAGAATGAGCTTTGGATTGCAAACCAATTCAAATGATCTTGGTACACAAAATTCATGTAGATGTACTGTAGTCAGAAGGATATCATTAAAACATGCAACACCTAGACCTCTGCCTGCCCATCCCCAGGCAAACAGGCATTCTCTAGTCTAGTCAGACTTCCAAATGCTTCAGTAGAGCCCTGCGGGAACTCCTCACTGGGTACATACCACCAGAATCCCAGCTCTGCACCAAGTAAGTTGTCTGACCCCTACATCCTCCAGCATTGCCAGGCACAACATAATCCACACCCTCAACATAGTACCAGACATGATGGTCCCCAGGGCCTCAGGACAACATCTGTGCAACACCAGATAAAGAGCCAGGGATTGCAGTCACTGGCACAAGTAGCCTAAGACAGTGTGCCATACACCCTTCCAACTCAAAGTAAAAAGAAAGAAACTGTTGGGGGCAGAACCAAGATGGGAGTGAGAGCAACTACTCACCAAACCTCTAAGACAAATTCCTTCAGATACTCCCAAAAGAGAATCTGAACAAATTTAGAGTGGCAGAATTCAATAGGAGACAGAGTGTGGCAGATATCCAACCCAGAACAGACTGGAAGGTCAATGGGAAGGATCTATTTCATGGGGCTGGAGGAGCAAAGAGTGCACAGCACATGGGCTGTACTAGTGCAGACATGGAAAACTGAGCAGGAAGTTCTTGGTGATCTGAAGCAACAACAGCACTGGGGAGTCTCAAACATATCAACCCAGGATAGGAGTCCAGTGGGATAGCAAGAAAGAACCACAAAACCCCAGGTAATTACAACAGCCACTCCTGAGACTAACAGACAGCAGATTAAATCCCTGTAAATCATCTACTTGAACTACAAGGAGCCAAGATGGAGGAGTGATCAGTAAATGCTCTCCCGCTCGCCTTGTTGACCTTGAAAAACTCAGAGAATATTTCCCCAGGAAAAATCCTAGAAAAGTGGCATCAACTGAAAAATCAGTCTCTTAGTCCATGAGGGCAGAAAAATTGCAAACAGGGATCCCTCTTCCTGAGGGTGAAGGAGACCAGTGCAGCACTGGAGTTATCTCAGACAACTCCACTTCAGTGAACCAGGAGGAGATCCTGAGCCCTGGGGGGGAGCCCGCAATGGTTAACACCTGGTCTCCAGGCATGCCTCAGAACAGACAGAAGAATAGGGAAGTCACTAGTGCAAATGGGGTTCACTAACCACTGAGTCTGCTTGTGCTCAGGAGAGGAGACCTCCTGTGCTCAGATCACCCCTCCCCTACACTTAATGCAGCTGGTTCCAGGGTAACTTAGGGGAAACTCAGATTTTACCAAACCTTTGCATTGGCACATGAGCCAGCTCAGCACCAGGCGAGCTACAGCATTCTAATTTCTAACTGAATTTCTAACTAATTTCTAACTGAATTCTAACCAGAGGTAACAATGCACAAAGCCTCAAGTTCAAAAAGTAAAAGATTGAAGAATATATTGTGCTTCAACTGATGTAAAAAAACAACAGGAGTAGCAATACTAATCTCAGACAAAGCAAAGGCAGAAATAGATTTAATCAAATGAGATAAGGGATTTTTTGGGTTCCAAGAGCCAAGATGGCAGAGTGAATGATAATTGCTATCCTCCTCCCCTTGTTGACCTTGATGAGCCCAGAGAATATCTCCCTGGAAAAACCCTAGAACCATGAGAGCAACTGAAGGGGTAAATAGACTCTTAGCATATGAGGCTAGGAAGATCACTAAGGAGGGTGCCTCTTGCTCTGGCAGAAGGGGACCAGTGCAGGATCAGAGCTGTGCCAGACAGGCACACCTCAACAAAAAAAGGAAAAGATACAGAACCCCAGGGAGGTGAAGCCAGCAACTGACAACACCAAGACCCTAGACATGCCTCAGCACCCCAAGGAGAATTGGGAAGACACTAGCACAGACAGAATCACTAATAGCTGAGTTTGCCTATGCTCTAGCTCAGCAGAGGATACTTCCTGTGGCCAGACCACCCCTCCTCCACACATAACAAGATAGGTCTAGCATAACTGTGGGGAAAACCCAAAAAGAACTCACCTGGCCTCTGCTTTCCAACACCAGCCAGATCAGCACTACATAAGCTACATGATTTTAGCTTCTAGCTGAAAGAGCCAGGGGTCATAACACAGAAAGCTGCAAGTTTCAGGCACAAGAACTTGTGGGACAGAGCTCCCTGTGCCCCAGAAGCGGAGATCTAATTTAAAAGCCAGAAAAAGGGTGAGTATCATGAGTAAGAAGCTAAACAGAAAAGATAAGACGATAAAGTCTTTCTATGGGGACAAGGACCAAAATACAAATACCAAAGAGGTCAGCATTGAGACTGCACTCCCGGGGGTGGAGCCAAGATGGTGGAGTAGAAAGACTCACATATGCTAGCTCCGAACCCACAGCCCATGGATCTCCTGTAAAAAGAACTCTCAACAAATTCTGGAGAAGGGGAAGTCTCACAGAAACAGAGTGAAGAAGATTTCCATTCCAGAGAGCCCTGAAAAACTGATCCCAAGGGTCCGTTGTGCACCAAGATGGGAGTGGAGCACAGCCCTGCTATGCCCCGGCTGCACAGCACTGAGAGGAACAAGCAGAACCGAGCAGGCTTTAAGGATGGAATCTCCAGCAGCCAGGAAGGTCCCTCCACTCACAGATGCACAGGTCAGTGAGAGAGACTTTGGGACGGGCTGGGAGGGGATCGGAGTGTCTCCGTGGCTCGAGCCTCCTCGGGCAGCAGTGGCAGAGGCAGCAGGCAGCCACAGGCTCCCAGAGCAGACAGGAGCTCTGCAGGAGCTCCATTACAAAAGGTTGCTGCATAAACACCCTGAGGGAACTGAGCTTGGGAGGCAGCCCTGCCCCCACCTGAAAACCTGATTTAATCTTACCCTGAATAGCAGCCAGCCAGCCGACAAAAGCCATGAGGCTGGGGAGCAGCATTTGAATCTCAGACCCCAAGCACTAGCTGGGCAGACCTAGGCCAGGGAGTGGAGAGGACTCTCAGAAGTCAAGTAACTGGCTGGGAAAATGCCGAGAAAAGGGAAAAAAAATAAGACCATAGAAGGTTACTTTCTTGGGAACAGATGATACTTTTCTGATGAGGAAGAAAACTGCTTACCATCAGGTAGAGACATAAGAGTCAAGGCTTCTGTATCCCAAACATCTGAAATAGATATCCAATGGGCTCAGGCCATAGAAGAGCTCAAAAAGGATTTTGAAAATCAAGTGAGACAGGTGGAGGAAAGACTGGGAAGAGAAATGAGAGAGATGCAAGAAAAGCATGAAGAATGGGTCAATACCTTAATAAAGGAGACCCAAAAAAATACTGAAGACAATAAGACCTTGAAAAATAGGCTAACTCAATTGGCAAAAGAGGTTCAAAAAGCCAATGAGGAGAAGAATGCTTTCAAAAACACAATTAGCCAAATGGAAAAAGAGGTTCAAAAGCTCACTGAAGAAAATAGTTCTCTCAAAATTAGAATGGAACAGATGGAGGCTAATGACTTTCTGAGAAACCAAGAAATCACAAAACAAAACCAAAAGAATGACAAAATGGAAGAGAATGTGAAATATCCCATTGGAAAAACAACTGACCTGGAAAATA
>CM053769.1:643638143-643655638 GCA_028658325.1 Potorous gilbertii | reverse complement strand
GAAGAGAGGGCAGATTGGTGATATGGGTAATTAGAATGTCCAGTGTATCAGGGAGGGGGAAGGGGACAAATGGGGAGAAAATTTTGGAACCCAAAATCTTGTGAAAATGAATGTAAAAAGTTAAATAAATTTATTTTAAAAATACAAAAAAAAATAAGAATGTATGTGTAGAGCATACATAAGATTTCATGCCATCTCAAAGAGGGAGTGGGGAGAGAGGGACTAATTAGGCGGAGGAAGGTGAAAAAACCTAAGATATATGGAAGTGAGTGTAAAAAACTGAAAACCAATAAAATAATTTTTCAAATAAGAAAAAAAAGAAACCATCTCCCCCTCACCCAAAAAATTCAATAGAAAAACAACAATGACAAAAAGGAATCTGACCATTAAAATTTATTATGTTGACAGGGAATACCAAGACACAAACTCATAATATGATAACAATATCAAAACACATATGGGCAAAACCACTAAGTAAAAGAGAAAGTCATCCAAGCATAAAAATACTCATAGAAGAGCTCAAAAAGGAGCTTAAAATCATATAGGGATGGTAGAAGAAAAAAACTGAAAAAAATAACAGTGATGTAAGAGAATTATGGAAAAAGAGTCAACAGCTTGGAAATGTGCTGAAAAAGTAGAATTGCCCAAATGGAAAAGGAAAGAAGATACAAAAATACAAAGAAGAAAACAAATCCTTAAAGAGTACATTTGGCCAAATAGAGAAGAAAGTATACAAGCTAATTGGGAACAACCAACAACTTAAAAGTTAAAATTGGCCAAGTAGAATCTAATAACTCTAGAAGACATCAAAAATCAATCAAATTCAAAAGAATGAAAAAATGGAAGAAAATGCAAAATATCTCATGGGTAAAACAACTGACCTGGAAAATAGATCCAGGAGAGACAGTATCAGAACCACTGAACTACTTGAAAGCCATAATCAAAAGGAGAACATGGACAGCATGTTTCAAAAAATTATGAAGGAAAATTTTCCTGATGCCCTGGAACCAGAGGACAAAATAGGCATGTAAAGAATCCATCAATCACCTCAGAAAAGAGAATACAAAATAAAAACTCCAAGGACATTATTTTCAAATTTCAAACTATCAGGACAAGAAATGGCTGGATAAAAAAATAAGTTCAAATATCGGCGAGTCATAAACAGACTTACATAGGATTTGGCAGCTGCAGCATTAAAGGATTAGAGGTCATGGAATATGATATTCTACAAGCCAAATGAGCTATAATTACAACTAAAGATCAGTTACCTGGCAAAATTAAGGATAATACCTCGAGAAAAATGATCATTCAATGAAATGGAATTTCAAGCTTTCATAAGGAGAAGACCAGAACCAAGACAACAATTTGACCTCCAATATCAAGATACAAGAGTAGCATAAACAGGTAAAAAGGGAGAAGAAAACATAGGTAAAGTATTTATATCCCTACGCAGAAAAATGATACTCCTAATTCTTAAAAATTATATCATTAATAGTACAGCTAGAAGACATGCATAGATAGAAGGTGAATTTGAGGAAGTGACAAAAAATAAGGGATGAGAAAGAGGAGTACAAGGGCACAGAAGTAAGTGAGAGGTAGAATGAAGTAAATTATTTCATATGGAGAGGCAAGAAAGACCTAGTACAGTGGAGAGGATGATGAGAGTGTGGGCAACAAGTATCGCTTGAACCTTACTTTCATCGGTATTGGCTCAAAGAGGGAATCATATACACAATCATTTGAATATAGAAATCTACCTTATCCAATGAGGAATTAGGAGGGAAAGAGTTCAAGTAAATTGGAGGAGGGAAGTGAGGAATAACAGAAAGAATCAGGGGAAATGGTAGACAGAAGCAAAATACTTGTGTCAAGGGAGAAGATGAAAAGGGAGAGAGAGGACAGACAGAAGGAAAAATAGGATAGAGGGAAATAAACAGGTAATCATAACTGTGAATATGAATGGGATCAATTCTCCCATAAAACAGAAGTGGAAAGCAGAGTGGATGAAAACCCGAATCCTAAAATATGTTGTTTAGAAGAAACTCACTTGAAAAAGAGCGACAGATTCTGGAGCAGAATTCATTATGTTTCAGCTAAAGTTTGACCCTGATCTCAGACAAAGTAAAAGCAAAAATGGACCTAATTAAAAAAGATAAGGAAGGAAACTAGATCTTGCTAAAAGGTACCATAGACAATGAAGTAATATCAATACTAAATATATATGCATCAAGTGGCATAGCATCCAAATTTTTAAAGCATGTTAAATGAGTTACAAGAAGAAATGGAATACAAACTATACTAGTCCCCTCTCAGAACTCAGCAAATCCAACAAAAAATAAACAAGAAAGAAATTAAGAAGATAAACGGAATATTAGAAAAGTTAGATATGACAGACTTTTGGCATGATTCAAATATAAAGGGTGACAATGTAACTAAATTAGAAGAGCAAAGAAGAGTTTACCTCTCAGATCTATGGGGATGGAAAGAATTCATTACCAAACATGAGATAATTATTATTACAAAATGTAAAATAGAACATTTTGAGTATATTAAATTAAAAAGCTTTTGAACAAATGAAACCAATGCAACCAAGATTAGAAGAAAAGCAGAAAGATGGGAAACAATCTTTATAGTGGGTATCTCTGTTAGAGTCCTCATTTCTCAAATATATAGAGAACTGAGTCAAATTTACAAGAATACTAGCCATTCCCCAATCAATAAATGGTCAAAGGATATGAAAAGGTAGCTTTCAGATGAAAAATCGAAGCTATCTATAGGCATACGAAGTGCTCTAAATCACTTTTTATTAAGGAAATGCAAATGAAAACTCTGAGGTGCCACCTAAGACTTATGATATTGGCTAATAGGATGGAAAAGTTCAATGATAAATTTTGGAGAGGATGTAGGAAAAATGGGACACTAATTCACTGTTGGTGAGTTGTTAACTGATCCAAACATTCTGGAGAGCAATTTGGAACTATATCCAAAGGGCAACCAAACTATGCATAACCTTTGATCCAGCAATACCAATACAAGTTCCATATCCCAAAGTGATTATGAAAGGGAAAAGGACTGACATGTCCAAAAATATTTATAGCAATCCTTTTTTGTGGTGACAGAATATTGAAAATTGAGGGAATGCCCATCAATTGGGAAATGGTTGAACAAGCTGTAGATGAGTGTAATGGAATATTATTGTGAGATAAGAAATGATGAACAGGCAAATTTCAGAAAAATCTGGAATGACTTAGATGAACTGATGCAAAGTGAAATGACCAGAACCAGTAAAACATTATATACAGTATCAGCAACACTGTATGTTGATTAACTATGAGTCACTTGACTCTTCTTAGCAACATGATTCAAGACAAGTGTAAAGGATTCAAGAAGGAAAATGGTATCTATATCTAGATAAAGACTCGATGGACTCTGAATGTAGAGCAAAGGATATTTTTTCCATTTGCCTTATTCTTTCTCAAGGTTTTTCTTCCTTTGATCTATTTCTTCTTTCAAAACTGTGACTAATATGGAAATATTTTTACATGTTAGCACATGTATAAACTATATCAAATTGTCTACCATTTTCAGAAGATGGGAAGGAGAGGAAGAATATTTTGGAACTCAAAATCTTGTAAAAATGAATGCTAAAATTTTTCTTGATGTAACTGGGGAAAAATTAAATACTACTTAAAAAAATAAAATATACAACACTTTTTTTTTTCATTTGGAACCAGATTGGGAGTGGTATGTTACATATGGTGTACAAAATGCTGGGAGAATAACGACCCAAACTCCTCCCTATAACTTTTGTTAGGGACTAGATCAGCAAGTGCAGACATCATTTAGTATAGATTGCATCCTTCAATATTTAGATGGATTTGTGATCTCATTCTTTCTAAACGATGTAGATCCTAATCCAGCCGTGCCTTCACCTATACCATGCTAATCTGGTAAGGCTTCATTAAGGGACTCACTCAACATATTTAGGACCTTTTCACAACAACAAGCACAATAATATCCACAATCATAATAAAATCTAAATGGCATATTGGATAGAGGGCTAGAACCACAGACAATGAGATCTGAATTCAAATCTTGCCCTAGACACTTAGTAGCTGTGTGCCCCTGAGCAAGACACTTAACCTCTGTTTGTCTCAATTTCCTCACTTGCAAAATGTTAGTAATAATAGCATCTGCCTCACAGGATTGTTCTGAGGATCATCACACTTGTAAAGCACATAGCAGAGTGCCTGGTATATGGTAGTGCCTGGTATATAGCATTTATCTAAATGTTAGTTATAATTATTAATACCAAGAGATCATGGAGTGTATGCATCTGTTCTCCTGCCCTTTCACTCTGTCACTGGTCAAGCTTTTTTTTTCTGATCCCTTAGCTCCTTTATGTTATTTTTAATCTTTCTACTGATACAGAGTTATTTATTGGTTATTGGCCACAAGTCTATTCAGATGCTACCATTCATCAGGCCAATGTCTTTTGTTACTACAACTTTAATTCTTCAGTGATTGTGTTCTTATATGTGTTTTCAAATATCTATAGCTTCATTATCTATATTTCTCTAGAATATCCTCTTATTAATACAAATTATGTAAAATTCCATTTTGTGGGTCCATGGCATGTGACAATAGGGAGAAGAAAAATAGAGGAGGGATCTGGAGCCAAGATGGCAGAGTAAAAACAGAGACATCCCTGAGCTCCTCCCAAAGCCCTCCAAATACCTATAAAAATTACTCTAAACAAATTCTAGGGCAACAGAACCCACAAAATGACAGAGTGAAACAAATCTCCAGGGCAAGACAATCTGGAAAATTGACAGGAAGGGTCTATCACACTGGACTGGGAATGAGTGCAGTTCATATGGGCTGCGCTGGCACAGATGGGCCAGAGCAGGCCTCACACGACTGAATCATTGGCAGCTGTGGCAGTTTCTAAACTTCTTAACCCACAAACACCAAAAAGATCTGTGGGACCTGGGTGAAAGAAGCGCAAGGTCAAGTCCCAGCTCCAGGGCAGTGGGGTGGTGGTGGTTTCAGCCAGATGCAATAGCAGCAGCAGCAGAGCCTTCTTCTAGAGCTGTGAGTCCACAAATGGTGGGGGATCAAGTAATGGATACAAATCCCTGAAACTTGGGACAGCACAACCCCACTGGAAGCAGAGTCCTACTTTGACAAAGAGTTAAGGGAAGATGAGTAAACATCGTGAACGAACTCCAACTATAGAATCTTATTTTGGTTACAAAGAAGAGAAAACATATAACTATAAAAAGTCAACAAAGTCAAAGCTCCTGCATCCAGAGCCTCAATGAAAAATATGAATTGACTGCAAGCCATGGAAGAGCTGAAAAAGGATTTTGAAAATCAAGTAGGACAAGTAGAGAAAAGTTTGGGAAGAGAATTGAGAATGATGCAAGAGAATAATGAAAATCAAGTCAACAGTTTACTAAAGGAGACACCCAAAATATTGAAGAAAATAACACCTTAAAAATAGACTAACCCAAATGGCAATAGAAGCCCAAAATCCAATGAGAAGAATGCCTTAAAAAGCAGAATTGGCCAAATTAAAAGGAGGTCCAAAAGCACATTGAAGAAAATAATTCCTTCACAATTAGAATGGAGAAAATGGAAGCTGATGACTTCATGAAAAATCAAGAAATTATAAAACAAAATAAAAAAATGAAAAAATAGAAGACAATGTGAAATATCTCATTGGAAAAACTACTGATCTGGAAAATAGATCCAGGAGAGATAATTTAAAACTTATTGGACTACTTTAAAGCCATGATCAAAAAAAGAGTCTAGGCGTCATCTTTCAAGAAATTATCTAGGAAAACTTCCCTGACACTCTAGAACCAGAGGGTAAAAATAAAAATTGAAAGAATCTACCAGTTGCCTCTGGAAAGAGATCCTAAAAAGAAAACTCCTAGGAATATTGTAGTCAAATTCCAGAGTTCCCAGGTCAAGAAGAAAATATTCAATTCAATAAACAATTCAAGTATTATGGAAATATAATCAGGATAACACAAGATCTAGTGGCTTCTACATTAAGAGATAAGAGGGCTTGGAATGATATTCCAGAGGTCAAATGAGCTAGGACTAAAACCAAGAATTACCTACCCAGCAAAACTGGGTGTAGTCCTTTGGGGGGGGGCGTGGTGGGAAGGACATTCAGTAAAATAAAAGGATTTTCAGGCATTCTTGATGAAAGAACAGAACGGAATAGAAAATTTGACTTTCAATTACAAGAGTCAAGAAAAGCATGAAAATGTAAACAGGAAAGAGAAATCATAAGAGACTTATTGAAGTTGAACTGTTTATATTCCTACATGGAAAGATGATACTTATAACTCATAAGTCTTCCTCAGTATTAGGAGAGTTGGAAGAGATAGATAGATAGATGGAGAGAGAGAGAGAGACTTAGATGGCACAAGATGAGTTGAATATGAAGGGATGATATCTAAAAAAAAATTAAGTGGTAAGAGAGGAATATATTGGGAGGAGAAAAGGAGAGATAGAATTTGGTAAATTGTCTCATATAAAAGAGCAAGGAAAAGATTTCACAAATAAAGGGGAGATGAGAAGGAATGAGTGATCCTTACTCTCATTGAATTTAGCTTAAGAAGGGAATAATATACACTTGACTGGGTATCTTACTCTATAGGAAAGTAGGGAAGAAGAGGATAAGAGAGGGGGAATGACAGAAGGAAGGGCAGATTGGGGCAAGGGTAGTCAGAAGCAAACACTTTTGAAAAGGGACAGGATCAAAGTATAAAATAGAATAATTGCAGAGTGGGATAGGATGAAGGGAAATATAGTTAGTCTTTCACAACATGACTATTGTGGAATTGTTTTGCATAATGACATACATATATATATAACTTATTTTATATATATATATATATGCATGCAATTGCTTGTTTTCTCAATGAAGGTGGATGGGGAGGGAAGAAGGAGGAGAATTTGAAACTCAATGTTTTAAAAACAAATGTTAAAATATATTTTCACATGCAGCTGGGAAATTAGATATACAGGCAATGGGGTATACAAATCTGTCTTACCCTTCAATAAAGTAAAGGGGAAGAGGATAAGGGGGGGAGGAATGATAAAAGGAAGTGCAGACTAGGGAAAGGGGTAATCAGAATGTATACCATTTCAGAATGTGGGGAAAGGGAAAGATGGGGAGAAAATTTGGAACTCAATATCTTATGGAAATGAATATTGAAAACTAAAACTAAATTAATTAAAAAAAGAAAAGAAAAATAGAGGAGGTGGGTACTATAATTAGACATAAAGGAAAGGGGAAACAAGAAAAAAGAGGGGTGGGCAATCTGGGAGAGCAAATGGTAACTCTAACTTAGTGAGTTAAGTAGGCTTTGAGATCAAGTAGGTCTAGATTCTCAATATGTTAAGTCATTAGCTAAAGATAAATAAATAATGGGAGTCATAATAAAGAAAATTTTGAGACCAGTCAAGAGTTCCCTTATTAATTAAGTTAGGAGTTCTCAACCTTTTTTCTTTTTGTACCCCTTTATTTTCAGCAAATGTTTCTATATTCATTACTAATAAGAAAGGAAATATATTTGAAAAGTTTTCATCCATATGTACGTAATAAAGTGAAATAGATTTTTATAAACATTTTTTGGTACTTAACAACATTTTTCATCAACACTATTATTTTGGGAATATTTTTATAGAATATAGAGTTATTTATTAAATATTCCCAGTACCCAATGGACAAGCTTCCAATCCACCTATGCCCTATACATATATGTCCCAAATTAAGAATACCTGAGTTCAAAGGATTCAATGCTCCAGGAAGTTGAAATGGTTAAGTGGGAATCTTTAAAACATCCTTACCTTCCTTCTTTCAGATATAGCTTTGGTACCTAGATTATAGCTGTGTAAAAATTATGTGGAAGGGGATGAGATGAGGAAAGCTAGTTGAGAAGACCCTTAAATATACCTGTTAAACCATAGTTGTCTGTAAACTCTAAAGGTTTAAGAGCTTAACTGTTCTCTCTTTTTTCCATTCAGGCTCATAAAATCCAAAAATCTGACCAAGGTCATGAATCAGTGGGACTATCACTTCAGTTTACTAGATGTGCTGCTACTGGAAAAAAAAATAAAGAATGAATTGGTTTTTTGGTTGTTGTTTTTTTTGTTGTTGTTGTTTGGTTTTTTTGCTGCCACATTGCATTGGTGGCAAATGTTGAGTTGCAGTCCTTCTAAACCTCAGACCTTTTCACAAAACAAACTCCAATTACGGACCTATTAATTTTATTTTTAAGCCATCTATAAAGCTCTATCTTTATTCCTAGTTTTCATAGTACAATTATCCCTTCCACATCACAACTTCCCCACTGAGGTTCTGATGTATTGTGAGTCAGTATAAGAAATTAAATGGGAATTTGGGGGAGTTTTGTGGAAACCTCAGACAATGTACAAAGGCCAGCAGATGACACACGAGACATTTTGAAACTTAGCAATGCACAAAATATGTGTATACTAGTGTATAATATCCACATGTTTTATCTTTTAATACAATAAAAACCCAAAAATGATAAAGAAAAAAATTCAGATCTTCTGTGATATGAAGGAAGGACCAAAAAATTTTACAAGGATTTTTCAGATCAGACAGTGCTATGGAAGGGATAACTGTATTAGATTTGGCCCATCATTTGAATCCATTCAAATCTTATTGGATCTTGATTCGTTTTGGATCTTTTTAGATGCAACAAGTCATTTGTTTCTCTCAGCTTTGTGTAATCTGCAGCTGGGGTACCATCGTGCAAGTCACTGATAAAGTTGTTAAACAAACAAAAAAACACTATGAGGCTCTACTGGGTATATCCTTCTAAGTTGAGATTGAGACATTAATGACTAGTCTTTGGGTCCAGTCAATCATCCAGGTGGTTTGAATTCACCTAATTTATCATAGCCTAATCCACTTCATTCCACATTATCCACAATAAAGAAAAAGCCTTCCTAAAATCCACAAAACAATGACTATAGCATTTTGATGGTGGTTAATAATTAATAAAAAATTATTATGCACCTACTCTGTATCAGACACTGTGATAAGCATTAGGGATACAAATAAGAAAAAACAGTCCCTATCTTCAATGAACAAATAATCTAATTAGGAAAACAATACATTAGAGGAAGCTGAAAGGGAAGAGTGTTACCACAGGGTAACTTTTAAGTGATTTTTTTTTATTTTAAACTTAAATACAAAATGAGAAATACAAAAATAAAACATTGCCATGTATATAGCAGATCATGATGAATTCAATATAAAACAACAAATTTCCATTTGCAGAAAGTCTATTTAATAAATAGTATGCATTGTCTTCAAAGCTGTCCAGTTTTCTTTTGCTTCCTTGTTGGTTTGCTTTAGTTCTCTGCTGTGCACTTTTTACTTTAAAATTTTTCCCTACCCCACCCTAAAGAAGGCTACAATTAAGTGTGAAGAGAGAGAGAGAGAGATACAAACACATATATATGCATATAGATACAGATATCTATAAACATACACATATGTACTCATACACATATATGTAAGACTATACCTCTTATTTCCACCTGTCATTGGTTTCCCTGAAGGTGGATAGCATCTTCCTTCACAAGTCCAAATCTTTCCATGATTTTTTCTAAATCAACTAGCTCATCATTCCTGTACCACAGTAATATTCCAACCCAGTCACATCCTGTCTGAGATTATCTATGAAAGTTTTTTTTAAATTTTCTGTATTCCTTCTATTCTTGGCTATATAGGTTTTATTTATATGAGAATATTTTAATTTAAAATAATAAAAATCATACAATTTATACATCAGCAATGCTCTCCCTTATAATTTAAGGTCAGATACTGCTGACTCTCCTTTCTTTACTTCTTTTTTCCTGATTTCTTTGAAGTTCCTGACCTTTTGCTCTTTCAAATAAATATTGTTATTATTTTTTGTAACAGTAAAAATAATTTAATTGGAATGATATTAATGGATTAATTACATAAAATTTTCATTTTAAAAATTATATTGGCTTTATTCAATTATTTAGCTCTTTTATTTGTATAAAAAGTGTTTTATGTTTATGTTCATATATTTCCTGTATCTGTTTTGGCAGGTATTTTATACTCAGGTATTTTATACTGTCTAGGTATTTTAAATGGTCTAAAACAACATTGAATAATATTACTGACACAGTGTAGTTTATTTTTCATTTTTTGATTAACTCTATTTTAACTTTAATTTTGTGTAAGGTCATGATTACTATCACTGCCTTTTAGCACAACAAATTGTACTCCAGTCCTTTATTTTATCATTGCATGTATTTCTCATTTTTGTAGTTTCCCAGAAACAACAGAGTTGAATCCAAATTTTAAATCCGCTATCCATTTCTGTTTTATGGGTAAATTCATCCCATTCACATTCTAAGTTACAATTACTTGTGGTGTATTTTCCTTTTTCCTTTTTTTTCCTCACTATGCTTCTCACCATATTTACCCTATGTCTCCCCACTCCTCTGCTTTACTTCTATGCACTACCTTGCCCTCCCATTCCTTAACCTACTCACCTCTCTAAAAGTACTTTCCTTACCCCCCGCCCCTGCCATCTTATTCCCTTGCCCTCTTATTACTTTTGGAATTTAGAAAACTTTTATATTATACACACATACATATACATATATATACATATGGAAATATATTTATATACATACATATGTGTATATATACAGAGAGAAAGGGAGAAGGAGAGAGAGAGAGAGAGAGAGAGAGAGAGAGAGAGAGAGAGAGAGAATTTCCCTCTTTAACCTATTCCCAATGACAGTAAGGTTCCAGCACTACCCACCCTCCCCCCACTAGCTTCTTCTGTATAAATTTTTTTCTTTTAGATCTCATTTCTATGGGATAATTTCTCCTTCTTATCTCTCCCTACACAGTTTTATTCTTTTAGAATCACCCTATTATACTCATCTTAGCCCATGCCTTTCTTTCCAATTACCCACATAATGATGACAATCTTAAGAGGATTGCTAATATTTTTACATATTCAAAGTAAACTATTTGACTTTGAATCCCTTATAATTGGTCTTAAAGTTTACCTTACATTTCTCCTGGACATTATTTTCCCCTTAAGTTCTCGGGATTTTGCCACAGAGACCTGAAAGTCTTTCAATTCATTAAATGTTCTTTTTTTTAAAAAAAAAAAATAGGATTAAACTTAACTTTGCTGGGTAAATTACCATTGGTTTGTACCCCCAGCTCTTTTTCTTAATTTTCTTGATTTTCTTGGATTGGTCTTTTTCTTTCTAAGTTTTTTCCCTCAATCTCTCATATTTAATTTTTAGAGTACTTTTTAAAGTTCTTCCAAAACTTCTGTGCTGCAGACCATTTGACATTTCTCATTTAAAAAGGAGTGGTTTTGAAATGGATGGAGTTAATAAGTCACAGGCAAATGTCAATTAGGAATTAAAGAGCCTCATTTATTAGCCAGGCTGGTGGCTGCCTCATGTAGAGACCCAGAGGAGACAGTCCCAAAATGAGGCGGGTGAGTGCATTTTAAGCATTTTGGCATTACTCGGTACAGCCTTGCGGTTTCCACAACAGACTTCTGACAGCAAAAGAGGGGTTTGCTGCTAGGCAAGAGCCTCCAAACAGAAAACAGGTGCTAGGAGAGGTACCCAACGAAAGACTGGTTGTCAGGGTGCTAGCTATGTGACCTAGGTAAAGGACCCCAACAAAGGAGAGGTAGCCAATCAGGAAGGGGAGGAGGACTCAGCAGAAAGTGGTTACCTGGCAGTTGGGGTCTAACATTAAATGGAGCACAGGTGGTTACCATGCAAATGGACTAAACAAAAAATGACTGTTAACAATTTATCAGATATTTCACAACCCAAAGGGGAATAACATTTTGACAGGGTCCCAAACAAGAAACCTGTTGCTAGGCAGGTTATCCAATGCTGCCCGGTAACGTAACAGATATCTCTTGGCCTAGGGGCCCAGGGAGAAATAATGTCCATTTTACCACAAATGGCTCAACAATCAAATCTGCTGAATCTTTCAAGTGCTCAAATTTCCTGAAAAGCAGCACTGCTTCTCTAGTCAGTATCCCTTTGCACTGTCTGGCTCCCACATCTGGAATGCTCTACCTGTCTCTCTTCTGTCTCTAAGTTTCCTTGGCTACTTCCAACATTCAATTCATGTCCCATATTCTAGAAAACACTTTCCTTGCTCTTCCCAGCTACTCATTGAAATGGACGGACCGAGAAAAGCACAGACAAGAGTCAATTAATAAATTTTAAGAGTGTCTTTATTAGGTGGGCCAGAGGCTCTCTCATGGCAAAACACAGAGGAGGCAGCCCCAAACTAAGGTTTGTGTGCATTTTAAGCATTCCAGTACTTCCTGGTACAGCCTTGTGGTTTCTACAACAAATATTTCTCATAGAACAGTTCTGACAGGGGGACCCAAATTGCTCCTAGGCAAGGGGGGCCCAACAGAAAGTAGTTGCCAGGAAAGGGGGCCCAATAGAAAGTGGCTGCCAGGCAAGGGGGGCCCAACAGAAAGTGGTAGCCAGCAACTCAACAGATATTTCGCAACCCAGAGGAGAATAACGTTTTGACAGGGGCCCAACAGAATGCTGCTGCTAGGCAAGGTTACCCAACCCTGCCCAGCAACCTAACAAATATCTCTCAACCCAGGGGCCCCAGGGAGGAATAATGTCCACTTCATTCATACCCTAAAATCTCTTTCCTATTACTTTCACCTATTGTGTATATATCATATATGTACATATCATATACCTAACTATCTACATGTTGTCTATTCGAGTAAGGGACAGGGCTTTTGGGTTTGGGTTTGTTATTTGGTTTGGTTTTTTGCATTTTTAGTTGATTTGTATTATCTTTTTTTGTATCCCAGACCTTGTCACATTGCCAGGCACAGTTTGCACTAAATTATACTTGCTGACTGAGTAATCTTTAGTGTAGTTCATTTAAGTCATTAAAGTCATTTGGGGAATATAGACCATCTCTCACTACTCACTTTTCTTAGTTTTCAGCATTTTATTAGACTTTTAAAAAATTGTTTCTTATGTAGTCCCAAAAGTGCTATGCTTAGCATAGCATAATAAAATCAGGCATTGGATATTTCTTTCTTTTCTTCATAATTATGGTGCCATCTGCACTGAAGATCTGTCCTACCACAAAGTTGATCCTTAAAATGTTTTTAAAAGTCACTTTTCTTGTTCTTAACCATTTTCCAATCTAAAACTCTTTCTGAACTTCAATGCTCCCAACTCTGTTCTTATACCACCATGATGAATTTTATTCATCATCCATTATTTGTTCTTGACTTTTGAAAGATACAAATCTTCAAAAAATATAAGGTGCTATAAATTGTACAATTTTCAAAATATAAAATTGAAAAATTCTTGCACAAATAAAAGTAATGCATCCAACAATAGAAAGAAAAGTTAAGTATGAAAAAGCATTTCAAAATTTATCAAGGTTCCATTTTCAAAATATATAGAGAACTGATTTAAATTTATAAGCATCTGAGTTAATCCCCAAATTGATCAAAGCATGTGAATAAAGAGTTTTCAAAGAATGAAATCCTAGCTATCCATAGTCATATGAAAAAAATGCTCCAAATCAATAAAAATTAGAAAAATAAAAATTATAGCAGCTATGAAATTCTACCATAATATTTGCAAAGATGACCAAAAAAAAAAATGAAAATTGTAAACTCTTGGGAAGGGTGGAAAAAGGACACGACAAAAGAAGAATATTAATGTAATTTTGGAGATAGATCTCTAAAATTATCCAAGCATATGGAAAATAATTTCAAACTTTGCCCTAAAATTTGCTAAACCATATATACCCCTTGATCCTCTACTAGGCCTATATTACAAAGAGATCAGAAAGAAACTGAAAAGGACACATATGTACCAAAATATTTATGATAATATTTTTGGAATAGCAAAGAACTGGAAATTAAGAGGGTGTCCATCAACTCAGGGATATAGCTAGATTATTGTATGTAAATGAAATGGGTTACACCATTAAAACATAATGAAAAGAAAGTTTCAGAGAAAACTAGGAAGAACTTATGAACTGTTGCAGAGTAAAGTGAGCACAACCAAGGAAATATTTTATATAATAACAACACTGTAAAGACAAACAACTATGAATGACAAGAACTCTGTAGTTCAGCAATCAGCCTTGATTCTCAAGGCCCAATAATGAAGCATGCTACCCACAGTTCTAAGATGGTGGACACAAGATATAAATTAAAACATAAAGTTTTGGACAAGGGCAAGGGTTGTATTTGTTTGTTTGTTTTTTTCAAATGGTGGGCATAAGGTAAAAAAGAGGAAAAAAAAATAATTCCTGTTAAAATAAAAGAAAAATATTTTAACTGAAATTTGAAAACCTAAGTTTGTACATGAGTTCTCTGACCTTCAATGGTGATGTCTTTAAACAATTCCTCCTTTCTTATTCATTAAAATAATTTCATTTTTTAATTCTCAGAATTTCCTTTTGAGTTTCCTTGGATAAGATGCTCTAGATACCAAAATCCTCTGAAGGAATCTTTGAACTCTTTGAAATTCATTTTCCCAAATTTAGACTATCTGTCATACTATGACCCCGATCTTTTTCTCCATCTTAAATTTTAAATGAAATCATAATTTACCCCAAGGTTCCCATACTTTGTCCTTCAGTTAGTAATTCCTCCCTCTTGTCTACAATCAGGTTTAGAATATATAAGGTTCATAATATTAAGATGAGGCAAGAATGTATTAGGTGCTATAACTTTAGCAAAATGATATCAAACAGATACATAAAACATTGAACTGCACCATTGCCAAAATAAAAAAATCCTTTTAGCTAAGTTTGGAACGATTTTCCTATGTTCTTTATCAACTTCCTTTTCTACCTACATGATCTGTAGTATACTTTTATTTTATTGGTATTCATCCAAATTTTCTCTATCATAGTTGTCCATTTTGGATTCTTGATTTCCTCAAATGAGTGCTTAGCTTTAAATGTTAATAACGCTGTTTTGCCTCTCCCCCTAGCTTTTGTAGTCTATCCTATTTGAATGTCATTTACACTTTCACTAATGGATCTCATCATACAAATTCTCAATGACATTTATGTAGTCAAATTTTCCTTTGGACATTAAGATCTGTTTCATCCTGTTGGTTATCCATGCTTTGTGTACCTATGCATAGACATCTGAAACCATGAGTTTTATTTTAATTTATTTTATTTAAATATCCATTTGGGTATTTTTTTCTCCTGGATATGCCAAGAAATCTTTTTTTTAAAGATAAAGCACATTCTTTCAAGATTCATTGACTGGGAAGCAGGAGGGTAGAATCAAGATGGTGGAATAGAAGGACAAACCAGCTCTAGCTCTCCCACCAAAGTCCTTAAAATACCTGTAAAAAAAGACTCTAAACAAATTCTAGAGTAGCAGAAGCCACAAAATGACAGAGTGAAAGATATTTCCAGCTCAAGACAGCCTGGAAGGCAGGCAGGAAAGGTCTATCCCACCAGGCTCAGAGCACATCTCAGCTTGGACACATAGCACAGACAGTACTAGAGCAGGCTCCAGGGTGTGGAATCATGAGTAGCAGCTGCAGTTCCCTGATTTATCAACACAGAAATGCCAAAGACAACTTCAAAGGTCAGTAAGAAAGCTCTTCCACTTGGGTGAGAGGGGAGCACCCCAGCCCCAACCTTGAGGCAGCTACTGTGGTAGTTTTCACTTTTGGAGTGCTTGGCCTAAAGATCCTGGGGAAATCAAGCAGTTGATCTACATCTCAGTCTTGAGTGGTGGTTCTGGGATGAGGAGGAATGCTGGCATGGTGGAGCTGGTTTTGGCTGTGGAGAATGAATCTTACTCACAGATCCATAGGAGAAAAGAGTACTTGTGGTTTCTCACAGACCAGAATGCAGGCCAGGAGAGGAGTGAACTCCTCTTTTGATTGTGCTACTTTGCAGGAAATGAGAACTTACAGGTCCCTAGAGATATCACAGAGAAGAGCTGTACAAAACCTCTGAAGCCTAAGGTAGTATGCCCTCCACTTGACAAAGGACTCAAAAGTAAAGTAACTGACTGTGAAAATGCCTAAAAATGGGAAAAAATAAGACTACAGAAGGTTACTTTCTTGTTGAAAAGGCATTCTCTTCCACCCTTTCAAATCAGGAAGAAGAAAGTATACTATCAGAGGAAGACATCAAAGTCAAGATTTCTACATCCAAAATCTCCAAAAAATTTTTCAATGGTCTCAGGCCATGGAAGAGCTCAAAAATAATTTTGAAAATCAAATAAGAGAGGTCTCCTCTAAAAGGAGACCTCAAAAATGTTGAAGAAAACAACACCTCTAAACATAGACTAACCCAAATGGCAAAAGAGGTCCAAAAACCAATGAGGAAAAGAATGCTTTAAAAAGCAGAATTGGCCAAATGGAAAAGGAGGTTCAAAAACTCACTGAAGAAAATATTTCTTTAAAAATTAGAACGGAACTTATGACTTTATGAGAAATCAAGAAATTATAAAACAAAACCAAAAGACAATGTGAAATATCTCACTGGAAAAAACTACTGACTTGGAAAATAGATTCAGGGGAGATAATTTAAAAATTATTGGCCTACCTGAAAATCATGATCAAAAAAGAACCTAGACATCACTTTTCCAAGAAATTATCAAGGAAAGCTGCCCTAATATTCTAGAACCAGAGGGTAAAATAGAAATTGAAAGAATTCACCACTCACCTCCTGAAAGAGATTCCTAAAGGAAAACTCCTAGGAATATTGTAATCAAATTCCAGAATTCCCAGGTCAAGGAGAAAATATTACAAGCAGTCAGAAAGAAACAATTCAAGTATCATGGAGATACAATCAGAATAACACAGGATTTAGCAACTTCCACACTAAGGGATTAAAGGGCTTGGAATATGATATTCTAGAAGCCAAAAGACATAGGATTCAAAGCAAGAATCACCTCCCCAGAAAAACTGAGTATAATACTTCAGGAGGGCGGCTGCGAAGGTCCCTCCACCCACAGACGCACAGGTCAGTGAGAGAGACCGGCTGAGAGGGGAGCGGGGTATCTCCAGGACTCAGACCCCCTCAGGAGGTGGTGGCCGCGGCAGAGGCAGCTCAGCCAGAGACTCCCAGAGCAGGCAGGGGCTCTGCCTCGGCTCCATTGCAAGAGATCTCTGCATAAACCCCCTGAGGGAACTGAGCCTGAGAGGCGGCCCTGCCCCCACCTGAGAACCAGCAGATAAGCTCCTTTGGAAGAGCAGTCAGGCCTGTCGCCAAAAGCCCTGAGGCTGGGGAGCAGCATTTGAATCTCAGACCCCAAGCACTAGCTGGGCGGATCTGGGCCAGGGGGTGGAAAGGACTCTCATAAGTCAAGCAACTGGCTGGGAAAATGCCCAGAAAAGGGAAAAAAACTAAGACCATAGAAGGT
>CM053769.1:643613580-643637643 GCA_028658325.1 Potorous gilbertii | reverse complement strand
CTTCCTTCCTTCCTTCCTTCCTTCCTTCCTTCCTTCCTTCCTTCCTTCTTTCTTTATTTTTTCCTTTCTTCTTCTTTCCTCTCTTTGCTTTTTTTCTTCCTTCTTTACTTTTTCAATCAGGCTAAGCCTTGTAGCTACAGAGTGTTCAGTTTCAGATTTTTGTTCTTTCCTTTTACATTGTTATAATTGATCTCAATATAGTTTTCCTGATTTTCATTATTTCATTGAATCAATTCACATCTTTTTTCCCATGATTTTCAATCTTTCATATTAGTTACTTATTACTGAACAACAATATTACATTACATTTATATGCCACCATTTGTTTAGCCATTTTCCAACTGATGGGGTACTTACTGTTTACAATTCTTTGTAACTGCAGAAAGTGCTACTATGTCTATATATCTAAGTTTATGGTTACATGTATATACCTATCCATGTTTCTCTCTCTCTTTCTCTCTTTATATATACATATAAATGTAACATGTTTATACTATATATATATTCATTTATATATCATATATCATCTATATCTATCTCTCTGTCGTCTATCTACCTTTCTATGTATCCTTTCTTTTTATCTTCAATCTCTAAGCAGTGAGATATGTGTGTGTATATATATACTATTGGAAGTGGGATCTCTGGGTCAAAAGGCATGGACATTTCTTTGGAAAATTCCAAATGCTTTCCAATGGACCAATTACAACTTAAGCAAGAGTGCATTAATGTGTCTGTCTTTCTACAGCCCCTCTATAAATTAATATTCTCATATTGTTGTGTTCGTCAGTTTTCTAAATATAAGATACAGCCTCAGAGTTGTTTTTATTTGTAGGTTTCTTATTTGTGATATGGAGTAGTCTTTCAGATGGTTGCTAATACTTGAAAATTCTTCTTTTAAAAACTATTTCTTCGTATATTTTCTTTTTACCATATGTCCATTAGGGAACTTCTCTTGCTGTTATACATATGTGTTAGTTCCCTATATATCCTGGATATCAGACTATCATCAGAGATACTTTGATGCAAAAATTTCCCCACCCTATCAAAAAAATTTTAAAGCTTCCATTCTTATCCTAATTGCACTGATTTTGTTCATGTATGCCTTTCATATTTCTGATAATCAAAATTATCTCTTATCCTTAGTGATCAACAACATATCATGTTTGATTTAGAACTCACCACCTAAACAGAAAGGTATCAGAACTGCTTCTCTTCTAAATTTTTAATTTTAACATTGAAGTCAAGTGTCCATTTTGAGTTTATTGTGGTATATTGAAAAAGTGATGGCCTAAATATAACTTTTATCAAAATGTTTGTTGCTGTTTTCCCAGCAGTCCTTGTCAAATTTGGATTTCTTTCCCAATTATGTTTTTGATGTAATAAATATTGTGTTACTGAGTTCATTCATGTTGCAGTGCATTTCTTTGACTTTTCCACCTTTTAAAATTTCTCATTATCTTCATTATGATGTACAACCCAGAGACACTGGCCTTCTTTCTGTTCCTCTCATACTGTACCCTACTCTCCAACTCTACCTTTTCACAGGTTTTCTCCCATTCATGGAATTCTCTCCCTTCTACCCTCTACTTTCGCCTTTGTCGGTGTCCTTTCAAACTCAGTTGAAATCTTATTGCAATTGTCTTTTCCCATCCTCCTGTTGCTAGTGCCTTTCATCTGAGGTTTCCTCTGACTTACATCATTTATATCTCCTATGTATATAACTGTTGATATGTTGTCTTCCCTATTAGCATGTGAATTCATTGGGGACAGGGGTTTATTTTTCCCCCTCTTTCTTTTTTCATCTCCAGTGCCTGGAATCTATCAATACTTGATGATGAGTAGGATGAGGATGAGGATGATGATGATGATGAAAGCTCTAAACGCATCTCATTCCTGGAATCTAGAAAGGCAAACTGTTGTGCATTTGAGGTATAAAGTGTCACACTAAATCTTCTGAATGGCTGGATTGAAGGATTAGTTGACATCTAAAGTTTTTATGGCTAAATAAAACAAATGTTATCATCTACAGTTCCCAATGACAATTCATTAGATACAGGATCATTTAAACAGGGGAATTTATTATCATTGTGCAGCTTTTCAGAAGATAATAGATGGAATACACATAGATATTACCCAGGGAGCTTCAGAGACCTTTATATGGAGCGTCCTTCTGCCCTTTGGGTCTAGCTGGTTGCATTCTATAGGAGACCCTTTCCGGGCTGATATAGAACCAAGTCTTTGATCTTGATGTGATATCTAGCCAGCAAGTCTCATTCTTGCTTGGAAAGAAAAAAAAAGTAAGCCTAATATTTCTTTTTTGTGTGCATTAGATATATTGTGTCTATTTTCAGGGATGCTCTAGAGAATGTTGTAAAGTTTCTGTCCCGGTGTCCCTAGTTTTACTATTTATCTCCTTTCTCCGCCTCGGGGTGCTGCTTTTCATATCCCTAGCATTTCTAGAGCCTAATACAGTGTTTCACAAATAATTGATAGATGCAATAAAAGTAAAATTTAACTGAATTTTTCTTACACACTGAGTGCCCTCTTGATCTATCCCTCAAGTCTCTCTTAAGATTTGTCCTTGTGTCTTTTATTTACCCTGAGGTTTATAACCCTTACTGCTATGAAGTTCAAATCCTCATCTTCAGATATTGATGTTTTGGAACTGGGCTTTCTGAGAAGGACTTAAAAGTTTCTGGGGCAGTTTTGCAGAGATTTATAGGAGAAAGACACTGAAGGAGTTGAGCCTAATCAAGAATATAGGGTTCAGAATTTACCATGTTGCATGGGAACATATGGGCAGGCCCCCTTATAGGGCTGTTGTCAGGTCCTGGTGTTTTTGCTCCATGGCTATCTCTTCCTGTGAGCCTATAATGAGACATTGACACTATTGCAGCTGCTAGTGATGAGGGTGTTTGCTGTGTCCATAATACTGAAAAGGGACTGGAAATGAAAGACTGCCAGGAATTGAAAGTGATGAGCAGTGAATGTTTTCCTTCAATCTCCTGACTCTGCTGTTGGGATGGGCCCAAACATCATTAACTTCCCCACTCCAAGTTTTGCTTAGATCCTTCCCAAAAGGGGAAAGTGCCTAAAAAAGCATGCTTTCTGCAGCACTCTGTGCTGATGATACTAGTACCCTCACTTCCCTTTTGTACAAAGAAAAAAAGAAGCTGTTCAATCTTGTTGACTTGATAGCAGTTCAAATAGAAATTTGAGAAAGGGGTAAAACTAATTAGAACTAATTAGAAATTCTGACTCACCTTGGATGCACAGGGAGGGGTCAGTTAGTGATTCAACTTCCCTATCCACAACCAATATAATTTTGCTTATAGGTGACCCAATACCCTTCCATTTCAGATTCAGAGTCAAGCAAAACATGGCAACTGTAATGTGATCAAAACTCACTTCCACAGAAATTGAGCCTCAGGGGTTAAGGGATTTGTGGAATGTAAGTTCTCTGAGGGCAGACATTACTTTGCATTTTTCGAATATTGGCACTTAACAAGGATTTGCTGAATCAATCAATTAATACTGAATTAAATAGTATTACTCAAGATCCTGTGACTGCTAAGTGTCAGTGCTATCTTTGTAAATGCAGGGAGTTAGGCATATCTCTACCCCAAGTCTTGGTTGCTTTAGGGTGTGCCCATATTGAGGGTATACCCTCAAGCATTTCATTTGAAGATTAATTCTGCCCTTTAGGCTCAACTACTATTATCCTGGTCCATGACTTGGCTTATTTCTAAAGGGCAAGAATTCAACAGAGCAAAGAAAAATAAGTCTGTGGTCCATCTCAGAAAAGATTTTAACAGATAAGGTTGGAGAATGTAAACTGAAATTCTCAGAGGTTGAGATTTCTTCATTGATGCCAATGGGACTGATTTAGGAGTTATTGAAATATCATAGAATCAAATGGAAGGAACCACAAAGGTCATCTAGTTCAACTCCTTCATTTTATAGATAAGGAAACTGAGGTCCAGTGAGGTAAAGTAGTATGCCTGTGGATACATAGATATTAAATAGAACAAACGGGATTTGAACCCAAGTATTTTGACTTTGTACTCAATGTTTTTCCCACCATATTACATTGTCTCCATAAGTATCTACAGCTTTACTACTACTACCTTTACTACTGGTCCCATGAAGCTACCCTGTATTCTTCCTCTCATGACATACTACTTACTTTAGGACTATGTAGCATAATTTTTTTCATTTTCCTTGCTGTTTATTGGGACAAAGGAAGGACTAAAAGAAAATAAATTCATTTAATTTAGTGCTTTATATTGCTTGTTTTACTGATAGGAAAAAAAATGAGCAGTGGAACAAATCATTTGAATCAACAACACAAAATGCACCTAAAATATATGTTTTTGTTCTTAGGAATAGCATGTCCTTCCTTGCTTTCTCATCAGCCTCCTTTTCACCTTCTTTTGCCAATTTACTGCAAAGGATGAGAGAAAAAGTGCTTTTCATGGATAGCCTGATAGCATAAGGTAGCTAGGTGGCTCAATGGGTATGAAGTTATATAGAAGTCACTGGGTATGAAGTCACTGAAGTCACTGGGTATGAAGTCATAAAGACCTAAAATTCAAATTTAGCCCCAGAAACTTATTAGCTGTATGATCCTGAGCAAGTCACTTAACCTCCATTTGCCTCAGTTTCCCTAGCTGTAAAATAAGTCATAATAACACCTACCTGCCAGGGTTGTTGTGAGGATGAAATGAGATGACATTTGTAAAGCAGTTGGCACAGTGTTTGGCACATAGTAGGTGCTATATATATATATATATATACATATATATGTATATATACATGTATATATACACACACACAGACACACACACACACACACACACACATATACTAGCTTCTATTGTTTTTAGTTTGGGCTAGCAGGCCAACCAGAGGGTAGAGGAGGGTAGAGGAGGATGGATAGTGCTATATGAAGATGAGGAAGCGATAGGGTCACCAGGAATCCTGCCTGCAGTTATCACGAGCAAACAAGTGAAGGGTCTCTTATGGAATTAAACCAGTGAGGAAACCAATGAGAAGTGCTCCTCACTAAGCAATTGTTATGGACGTCCTGGCATTCATATTCTTAAAATAACTCCTATTTACCTCTTAAACATCAGTCAGCTTATGACCCTAGGCCTTTAACAAACCTTACCAGTAACATCAATTGATTGCTTCCTGATTTTCAATCTTCATCTCTGTAGGAGCAATACAGAAAGTTCTCTTGACGTCATTGTTAATTGGGTGGAAATTAATCTGTTTATTTTATAATTACTAACAGAGCCTGTGGAGTTCTTTAGGAGAGAGATGAAAGGCAAATATATTTTGTTTGCCAATAAACACTGGCTTAACTTTAAATTTAGGCGGTTTCAATTAGAAATGTGTCTTTATGAACTCATATTGAGGATGATAGACACTCTCTTGAGATCCTCTGACTCAGTTTCCTGACCCTAGGAGGGGGAATCATTAAAATCACCCAGGGCAAGTGGTTATATCTGTTCTATCATAATACGTCTCTGGGGATAGTTATTCCATGCCTCATGTTTCCTCTTCTCCTTCAAATACACAAATATATTCCCTTGGCCATGGTAGCCAGTTGGGCTATGTCAACACAATAACAAAAAAATCTAAAGGCACAGACAGTATTCTTGTCAAATTTGCAGATGATACAAAGCTAAAAAAGATAAGTGACAATGCATGGTAGGGCCAAAGTCCAAAAAAGGTCTCCACAGAATTGAGACATTACATTGAATATAAAAAAGAAAATACAATATGTGCTGATTTAAAGTCTTGTCTTTATGTTCAAAAATCAACGTCATAAGGCTGATATATAGGAGTCTATAAATGAAAACTATTTCCTCATGTTTGATCTCACCAGATTGAGAGAGAAATTGGCCATTTGACTTCAAAATAACCTTCCAAATACCCGAAGACAATCAGCTTCCCTTTTATTTTATCTTCTTAAGACTAATTAAACCCAATTCTTTAAGCTTTATTCATAGGAACTTTATTTCATCTAATAACTTAATTATTTAACAATAACAGCTAATATTATGTAGCCATTTAAGATTTACAAAACTCATTGTCTCATTTTACAACTATGAGAGGTCAGTGATTACTGTCACCAATACTTTGAGAGTGAGAGAAAAACTTAACTCAGGGAAACTGAGGAAGACAGACTGTAATTATTTGCCTGCATCACGTAGCTAGTAAATATCTGAGACTAAATTTGAATTGAAGTCTTCCTAACTCCTGGAGTACCTTCTTAGCTACTGCCACACCCATAGATAAGAATGTATTGTGAGGGAAGAGTATTGAAATTGGAGAGACTGGTTGTGAGATCTGGATCAGTGCTTCCAAATTGTACAAGTGTGGGTCAGTTAATTCAGCTTCCTTACTTGTAAAATGGTAATGACAAAATTTACTCTTATCTACTTCAGGGTAATATTTTGAGGAAAACTACTTGGTAAACTCCAAATATTATGTGAGATGTAAGCTCTCTATTTATTTGTATTTATATTTATATTTTTACTAATACTTTTTAGACCCTCTCCAATTTCTTTGTATCCATATTCAAAGTAGAGACCCAAAATCACAGCATGATTTTTCTAGGACACCAATGCCAAGAAAAGGGTTATTTTAAAATTTGTTATGAGCTATTTTAATTAATACATTAATGCATAATACTAGATTGTTAAAGAGTAATACACTGCAGGCACAGTTCTGGTCTTCTATGACCATGAGGCCTCTTTTCTTTTCCTACTATTCTTCAGTTTAACTAATTCTTGATTCATTGATAGATTTTTGTCCTTAAGTGACTTCCCTTGAAGTTGCAGAATCTGTTCTGCAATGTTTTCAAGTCTCTTAATAAAACAATCTTTGTCAGGAGAAAGTAGAATTGTTGTAGAATTGTTGTTTTTAAACCTGACTTTTGTTCCTTTTTTCCTTTATTTGTTTAGACTTAATAACATAAGCAAATAATTAAAGCTTCAATAAATCTTCTGTTTGAGATGGAGTCAAGATGGCAGAGTAAAGGGAAGGACTTGCCTGAGTTGTCCCTTAAACCACTCCAGATATCTTTAAACAATGACTCTAGAAAATTTTAGAGTGACAGAACCCACAAATAGATGGAGTAAAACAATTTTCCAGTCCAAGAAAACTTAGAAGGAAGCTCTGTTGCATCTGTGTTAGAGTGGAGCACAGTCTACCACAGGCTGCTCTAGCACATTGCTGGCCCCAGCAAACTAGGATCAGGCCTTGGGAGCCACTGAATCAGCAGCAACAGTTTCTTCTAGAGCTCTCAGCCCACAGATGGTAAAAGGTTGAACAACTGGTTAGAGGGAGATTGCAGGGGTCTTTTTGCTAACACTGGGGCAGGACTATGTTGCTTTGCCCATAACTGGATACTGGTCCCAGCCATGGGTGTGTCCCAGGGCAAGGAGGAGCACTAGCATATCTGAGCTTGTGGCCACAGTGGAGAAGGCACCCTTCTCATAAGTCCAGTGAAGAAGGTAGTGCTTGTGGTCACTCACAGACCAGAGCATAGGTCAGGAGAGAAGTAAACATCTCTCTTTAGATCATACCACCTTGGAAGAACTGAAAACTTGCAGGTCCCTAGAAGTGTCTCTGAAAACAGCTGCACAAAAAACATCAAGCTTGGAACAATATGCCCTCTACCTTGGAAGCAGAGCCCAACTTTAACAAAGAGTTAAAAGTCAAGTAATAGACTGGAAAATAAACAAACAACAGAAAAAAGTTATGACCATAGAAAAATTCTGACTGTTGCTATGGTGACGAGGAAGAAAAGCATGCAAATATAAATAGGAAAGGGAAATTATAAGGGATTTAATAAAGTTGAAGTGCTTACATTCCTACATGGGAAGATGATGCTTGTAACACACAAGAACTTTGTCATTATTGGGACAGATAGGAGTATATATATTGACAGAGGGCACAGGTGTGAATTGACTATGAAGGGAGGCTATCTAAAAATAAAATTAAATAGTGAGGGAGAGGGAGGTACTGGGAGAAAGGGAAAGGGAGAGGTAGAATGGGATAAATCATTTCACATAGAAGAGGAAAGAAAAAGCTTTTACAGTGGAGAAGAAGAGGGGGTAAGTGAGGGGACGTGAGTGACCCCTAAATCTCACCAAAATTGGCTCAAAGAGGGAATAACACACACACACACACAGACATACACACACACACACACAATTGGGTAAAGAAACCTTTCTTACTCTACAGGAAAGTGGGAGGGGAAGAGAAAAAGAGAAGGAGGGGAGGTGATACAAGGAAGGACAGATTGGGGAAGGCATAGTCAGAAGTGAAACACTTTTGAGGAGGGACAGGGTAAAAGGAGAGAGTGAGTAGAATGGACAGTGAAAAAACATGATGGAATGAAATACAGCTAGTGATAGTAATTGTGAAAAAATTCTTTTTTGAAATGAGTTTCCCTGATAAAGCTCTCATTTCTCAGACATGTAGGGACCTGAGTCAAATTTATAAAAATAAGAGCCATTTCCCAATTGATGAATGACCAAACTATATGAACAGTTTTTAGATAATCAAAACTGTGTATAGTATGTTAAAAAATGCTCTAATTCACTGCTGAATGGAGAAATGCAAATTAAAGCAATTCTGAGGCATTTCCTCATATCTATTAGATTGACTAATAAGACAGAAAAGGAAAACGATGAATGGTGGAAGGAATGTGGAAAAAATGAGACATTCATGCATTGTTCACAGAGTTGTGAATTATTGTGATTCAACTATTCTGTACAGCAATTTAGAACTATCCCTGAAGAGTTATAAAACCATGCATATCCTTTGACATAGCAATACCATTACTAGGTCTGTATTCCAAAAGAGATAAAAAAAAAAGGAAAAGAACCTATATCTACAAAAATATTTATAGCAGCTCTTTTCTGGGTGCAAAGAATTGGAAATTGAGGGAATGTCCATCAATTGGAGAATGGCTGAACAAGTTGTGGTACATGATTGTGATATGCTATTGTGCTATAAGAAATGATGAGCAGGATGCTCTCAGAAAAAAAGAAAACTTAGAAAGACTTACATAAGTTGATGCAAAGTGAAATGTACTGTGTGCAAAGTAATGGCAATATTGTAAGATCAGTTGTGAATGACAGCTATTCTCAGCAGTACAATGATCCAAGACAATTCTGAAGAACTTATGCTAAAAAATGCCATCCATTCCCAGAGAAAGAACCAATGGTGCCTGAATACAGATTGAAGCAGACTTTTTTAAAAAAACTTTATTTTTCTTAAGATTGCTGTGCTGCTGCTTTTTTTAGTTATGTTTTCTTTTACAACATGATATTATAGAAATTTTTGCGTACTACACATATTTAACCTATATTGATTTGCTCACCTTCTCAATGGGAAGTGCAGGTGGGAAAGGGGGGAAGGGAGAAACTTTGTAGCTCCAAGTTTTAAAAATGAATGTTAAAAATTGTTTTTACATGTAATGGAGAAATAAAATACTAAATGAAAAGAATAAATCCTCTTTATACCATCTGTTCTTGTCCCCTCCAAATTAAAACCCTCAGTCATCAACGTTACAGTTTTCCGTGCTGGCCGGTTGATTTTGGAAATGTTTACCCAAGGCTACATCTGTGACACAAGCAAAGCATTTCCTTCCCTGCTGCATTCTTCCCTAACAATAAAGAATCAATATTGACAGAGGTCCCACACCATCTTTCAGAAAAGCTGAAAGCTCTGAACACATCTTTTCTTTCAAGATAGCTAGATGAAAGGTTTTACATTTAATTTGAACATGGCAAAACTAAGATTCCTGGGTACCTACAATAAAAGACTAACCATTTTCTGAGGTCTAGTCCAGCTTTTGTATTTTAGTGGAAAGTTCACTGTAAGTGTAAAATTGGAATCTTTTCTCTGACTTTTACTGCCTAGGAGACTTGGGGCATGCCACTTAACTTCTCAGACCTGTTTCTTCAACATAAAATGAGAGGATTTGCATATTTAATTAGCTGAACAGTGCCAAAGGGTCATTAGATTAGGTAACTGAAGGAGAACGTTTTTCAGAAAAGTCTAGACTACATGAGGAGAAGTACTATCTATACTTGGGAGCTAATAAGGAGAGCATCCATTCAGAATCGTTTCAAGATTCTTTGGATCCATTCGTTGTGGAGATTGTTTTATTCTGGTGACACTTCTGTAAGAAATGTTAACAATAAGAGCCATTGCCTTTTTGTTCGTGTTATTCTTTAGTCGTTTCAGTTGTGGCTGACTATCTGTGACTACATTTGAGATTTTCTTGGTAAAGATGCTAGAGTGGTTTGCCATTTCCTTCTCCAGCTTATTTTTTAGATGAGGAAATCGAGGCAAACAAGGTTAAGTGACTTGCCCAGAGTTATATAGCTAGTGTCTGAGACTGCATTTGAACTCAGGTCTTCCTGATTCTAAACCCAGTGCTTTATCCACTGTGCCACTGCCACCTACCTTCCTCTAGCTATTGCCTATACTTTTGTCCTTTTCCCATCTTTCAGATCAAAGGATCATACATCTAAAACTAGAAGCAATGCCAGAGGTCATCTAGCACAACTACTTCATTTTATAGATAATGAGACCTGGTGATGCTAAATGATTTTCTTAAGATCATGTAGGTGGTGAGTTTCAAAGGTGGAATTTGAACCAGGTGTCTGACCCTAGAGCCAGTGCTTTGCACCATGTTATCTCAAAAATTTAATAAATTCATTGACTTGGAGCTGTTGTCATGACACTCAGTATCTTCTCATTTTTAGTCTTGCTTTTAGTTTGCTTTAACTTTAACCTTTCTTCATCAGTCAAATAATCACAGAATCTCAACTGGTCTCACAATATAAGGAGATGATTTTATAAAGACTTCATTCTCCCAGCTTTCAAGAGAGTAAAATCTGTTGTCATCACCCTTTGTCAATCCAGATGCCTGAAAGGTAAGAATTCTAGTTAATCAGTACTTCACCTATACCCTACCTAGCAAAACCTTACCTCTTCTTTCTTGAGGTCAAGATGGTAAAAGATTTATTACACTTTTCAATGGACAAGAGTTCTTAGGGAACCTACAATTTGAATAGGGTACAGGTAAAGTTTATATAGTATATTCTATAGCATAACATGGGCCAAGTCTGCTGACTAGGTGATTCAGGGTGGGTTTAGGGAGTGGTTAGTTCTTAAAGGAACATGCACTTTTAGTATCTACTGAGAAGGTATTTTACCCACAGTTCATCTGGAAATAGCCCAAAGAGGGGCTACATGGAGGTGTGGTTTTAGGTCTGAAAGTCAACTAAGGCCTAAGTCAACTAAGTGTCAGGACTGACTAAGCAATACCAGGCTACTCTCATCAATGTCTTGTTAGGCAAAATAAATGTAAAGGAATAGACATATATCTAAGTCTAGGATACATATGATATATTTTGGTCAGTGAGTAGTAAATATTGTTATGACCAGTACACAGTCAATTCAGTCAGTACACAGATGGTTCAAACTAATAAATTCTATAGGAACAGCTGGCTACTGTAGTGGGAAGGGAGATAATGGTTGTTGCTATGGCAGGCTGTTCTTGGGCTGGGAAGAAATTTCCTGGGAATTTTGAGGCTAGGGAGAAATGTGATTTTAGAATTGGGGTCCAAGCACAGGCACCAAAGCACCCCATCAATGTAACTTTCTTCTTTTTCTTCCCTCCCCTACCCCACCCCATTAGATAGAAATATATATGTATGTTTGTGTGTATACATATGTAAAACCATTCTATATGTGCTTCTATTTCTAAATTCTTTCTTTGTATGAAGAGTGTCTTACTTGTCCTTTGCAGATAATTTGGGTATTTACAATAGTTAAAATGACTTAGTGTCTCAAAGTTGTTCTTAAAACAACATTGCTATTACTGTATACAAAGACCTCTTTATTCTTCTACTTTCACTCTTACTCATTTTGTGTAAGTCTCTCCACATCTTTCTAAAATCAATGAGCTCATCATTTCTTATAGAGGAGTAGTATTCCATGACAATCACATACCACAATTCGTTCAATCGTTCCCAGTTGATGTGTGCTCCTGCAAGTTCCACATCTTTGTCATCATCAAGAAAGCTGCTATAAACATTTCAGAACATACAGACTTTTCCCCCTTTTTCCCTCAATATCTTAGGAGACAGATCTAGTAGTGGAATTGCTAGGTCAAAGGGTTTAGGCAGTTTCATAACTCTTAGGGCATAATTGCAGACTCCTTATCCAAATGGTTGGATCAGTTCACAGTTCCATGAACAGTAAATTAGTGTCCCATTTTTTCCTCTCTGAAGTTTTTATCCTTTCCTCTGCTTCCTGGAGCTCCCTTTTTATTGTTATTGTGGAAAAATTGTAAGACAACTGTACCACTTGGTAGGCATTTTCCCACATGATGTTTAGAGCACTACAGTAGTGCCACCTGCCCGCATATTTATAGAGGCTTTATTTTATGGTGGCAAAGAATTGGAAAGTGAAGGGATGCCATCAACCAGGGAATGGTTGAACTAGTTGTAGTATATGAAAGTAATGGAATATGATTGTACTGTAAGAAATGATGAGCAGGTGGATTTCAGAAAAACAGGAATGAACTAATGCTGAGTGAAGTGAGAAGAACCAAGGGAACATTGTACACAGTAACATCAAAATTGTGTGATGATCAACTATGATTGACTTAGCTCTTCTCAGCAACACAATGATCTAAGATAGTGGCAAAAGACTCATGATAGAAAATGCTATCTACATCCATGGATAGAACTGACAGAGCTTGAATACAGATTGAACCACACTATTTTTATTTTTGTGGGGGTCATTTTTCCATTTTTTGTTCTATTTCTTCTTTCACAACATTACTAATGTGGAAATATGTTTTATGTCATTACACTTATACAAACTATGTCAGATTTCTTGCTGTCTTGGGGAGGGGACCCAAAAGGGAGAGAGGGAGAAAAGTTTGAAGTTCAAAATCTTTTAAAAATGCACATTAAAAACTGTCTTTACAGGTAATTGGAAAAAATGAAATACTCTCCTCCTCCCAAAAGAAGCTCCGATGGTTCCCCATTAATTTTATGATAAAATGGAAACACTTTTGGGGCATTTAAAGACCTTTCACCTGCCTGTCTTTCTGGCCTAGTTACACAGTACTCTTTTTCATGTATAATACACTCCAGGCAAATTGTACTTTTTGACATTTTCTAAATGTGACATTAAATCTCCCACCTCCATGCCTTTGCTTGTGCACCATGTCTATTGTCCCTGGAATTTCTCCTTCCTTACCTCATCTCTTGGAGTACCCAGAATTACTACCTCTCTCTGCAAGTGTTTCCTGATGCCCCAGTGGTCAGTACCCCAAACAATCATTATGTATTCCTGGTGTGTGTATGTATATACATATATATATATACATATATACATATATATATGTGTATATGTGTATATATATATATATATATGAATGTGTATATATATATGCACACATTGTATACATATATACAGTGTATATATATATATGAATGTGTATATATATGCACACATTGTATACATATATACAGTGCATATATATATATATATATATACATATATATATACATATGAATGTCTTGCATCTCTACAGCAGAATATAAGCTCCTTAAGGGCAGGGATTGTCTTCATTTTTAATACTTATTGATTTTTTGGCTGATAATTCAATTTCTTTCCTCATCAATAAGTAACTCTCTTATAGGTCTTTCTTTCAAGGTTTACTAATCTCCAATCCATTTTCTATACAAATACTATATAATTTTTTTTATGTCAAGTCCTTACCAGTAATTTTTTTTAACATTACCGCTGTTGTTCAATCATTTCAGTTGTATTCAACTCTTTGTGACTCCATTTGGGGTATTCTTGGCAAAGACACTGGAATGATTTTTCCATTTCTTCTCCAACTCATTTTATAGATGAAGAAACTGAGGTAAATAGGGTTAAGTGATGTATCCAGGGTTACACAGTTTATAAGTGTCTGAGGCCAGATTCTTCCTGACTCCAGTCTTGGATCTTTATCCCCTGAGTCACCTAGGTGTGCTTTTTGAGCATATACTACCAGTTGATGAATATTTCTTTATTTATAAATTATGTACACAGATTTCTATCTAGCATTTATGTATCTACTATAACACAAAAATTGAAATTTGAAATGGATAAGGAAAAGATGACATAATATTTCACCTAAGATTTAATAGGGAACCAATGGAGTATATTGAATAAGATCAAACCTGAACTTTAGGAAAATCACTTTCATGGTTTTGTGGAGTAAGGAAGTAAGGAAGCTAGATACAAAGCCATTGCAATGATGTGATGAGATCCTGAACTAGGATATTGGCTATAGTCATTGAGAAAAAGTGTTATATGGGAGATGTTGTGGGGGAATAAATTACAAGATTTACCAACTGACTGGTTCCTGAGGTGAGGGAGTAAGCAGGAGAGAATGACACTGATATTGAAAACCTTAGTCACTAAAAGGATGGTGGTTCCCAGAATGATAATAGGGGATTTCAGAAGAGGGGTCAGTTGGGGAGAAAAATAATATAATGAGATCTCTTATGGATATTGCAACCCATCCATCTCTGCTTATCCTGTGTGACTCACTTTATCCTACTGAAAATGAAAAAGGAAGCATCCTTACTCACCAACCATTGCCCTGGAGTGCCATATAAAAAAATCTTACAAATTTATGTACTAAGGTACTGTCAATAGAGTTAGGACTAAATCTCCTGGTATAAAAACAGCAACACTATCAAGGAACTTCCGGTCCACTAACAAAAGATGATCCCTCTAAGGTCTATGAAATTGTTCCCATAACAGTTCCAGGTCATAGGGAGCAAGGTATATAGATAAATGATAAGAGGCCTCTTGTATGCAACTCATTTTAGGACTGAGTTGATATTGGACCCCATCCTAAATTGCTACCCATTCAATATTCCCCCGCTAAAACTCCTCCTTAGAGAAATAGTACCAAATTTGGGACCATTTAGAGGCCTCCATTGAAGTGGTGGTCAACTGGATATCTCAGCAGCTACAACATGGAAGCTGAAGTCAGAAAGTTCATCTTCCTGAGTTCAAATCTGGTCTCAGATACTTATAAGCTATCTATAGATATCTCAGATACTTACTAGCTGTGTGACCCTGGACAAGTCATTTAATCCTGTTTACCTCTGTTTCCTTATCTGTAAAATGAACTGGGGAAGGAAATGGCAAACCACTGCATTATCTTTGCCAAGAAAACCCCAAATGGGATCACAAAAAGTTGGACACAACTGAAAAATGACCAAACAGCAACTGAAGGGATACATACACCCTCCAGGGATCAGGAGAATGATAGAGAGGCTGTTGTTTTAAAAATCCATTTTAGTGTTTAACTATACCAGTATCAAGAAGAGAGGGGTCATCTATACAGGTTTTATGTGGTCTGTAACACTCCTGAGTATGGCCAGAACCAAATTAAAATGTAATGAGGAAATATTTAACAAAATAAACAAAAATACAATAAAACATAACATTACATTTTGACATTGTCATTATGTGACCAGCAGGGAACCTCATATACAGACTTGTAGCTCTATTTCTATTAGATTTGATACTTCTGGTAGAGAAGATGAAAAATCCAACCAAGATTTGGTGGCCGACCCATTCTCCGACTTTTTTTGCAGTAAAATCTGCCTCTGGGTCCCCTTTTCCTGATTGAGGAGGAGGATTGGTCAGGATTGTCACTTCCTGAGGGATCCCAGCCATAGTCAGAGCTCCCAACACAACTTATTCTCTGGATTTCAACACCTCCTCACTATCAGCCCTGCCCTAGGGCAGGTATGCTCCTCTGCTCTCCTGTCCTCTCCTCTGCTCTCCTGTCCTCTCCTCTGCTCTCCTCTCCTCTCCTCTCCTCTCCATTTGAGCTTTGCTTTATTTTTTCCCCTTTCTTTATTAGAATATACGCTCCTCAAGGGTAGGGATTAACTTGTTTGTTTGAATTTATATCACCAGAATTTAGCACATCAAGTTTTTTTTCCTCTCTCTCCTTGATCAAAGTCAATGATAGAGAGACCCAGACAGGAGGCCATATTCTATAAGACCTTTGTTGGTGGCTTCCATGGTGATGGATTTAACGGTTAATTTGTCATACTGAAAATTGAATTAACCTGAGTATTCTGTAAAGCAGAAGGTATTTGACTTCTATGATGGGCTACTAAACCCATTTCTTTTTTAAAATGCCACTCTTGCTGTTCCATATTGGGAAACTGATAGCTTAGATAATTAATTTTTGTTGCGACAAATATGCTGAACTCTCCATTTTAGAAACCTTAAAGGGCACAAAGGACAGTTCCCATCTGGGTTTTCTAACTGGTCAGCTAACCTTGCAAGAACAAATCCTCTATTTGGTCTATAAATTGATAGCATTATGCAAGTGGCAAAACAACAGCAGCAGCAGCAGCAATAAAATTATTATTACTCCAACAGACTATACTTTCATTAGACATTGTTCTAAATATCTATTTACTTACTGTTAAAAACTCTCTTGAAACCTCCTCAAAGTCTTATTGGTGAAAGCTTGGTAACTCTCTGACTTCCCTCTTGCTGCTGCTGTGGCACAATAATTCAGTCATATCCTTCTCCTCATGATCCCATGGACCAGAGTCCACCAGGCCTTTCTATTCTTCACTATCTCTCAAAGTCTGTCCATTTTCATGCTTATTTCTTCCATGATACTCTCTATCTATTTCATCCTTGAAATCTGAAATCTCCTTTTCCTTTTGCCTTCAATCTTTCCCGACATCAAGGTCTTTCCCAATGAGTCCCATCTTCTCATGTGACCAAAGTATTTAAGCTTCAAATTCAGTATTTAACCATCCAGTGAATAGCCTGAATTAATTTCTTTAAGTATTGAGTGATTTGCTTGTTGCTCAAGAAATTCTCAACAGTCTTCTCCAGCACCACAATTGAAAAGCATCAGTTCTGCAGAGCTCAGCTTTCCTTATATTCCAACTCTCACAGTGATGCATCACAACTAGAAAAACCATAACTTTGATTATAAAGACCTGTTTTTGGGAAGGTGCTATCTCTGCTTTGTGTTATGTTGTCCAGATTTGTCATAGATTTCCTTCCAAGGAGCAAGAATCTTTTAATTTTATCTTTGCCGTCACCATGTGTAGTGGTCTTTGAGCCCAAGAATATCAAATCTGATAGTGCTTTCATTTCTTCACCCTCTATTTGCCAGGAAATAATAGGACCAGTTGCCAAGATCTTAGTTTGTTTGTTCTTTTTTATGTTAAGTTTCAAGCCATTTTTTTACACTCTCCTCTTTTATCCTCATCAAGAAACTTCTTCATTCCTTTTCACTTTCTGCTGTCAGAACGGTATCACTTATATATCTGAGATTGTTGATGTTTCTCCAGGCAACCTTAATTCTAGTTTTGATTCACCCAGCCTAGCATTTCACATGATATAAGCTGCATATAAGTTAAATAAACAAAGTGACAATATACAGTCTTGTCTTACTTCTTTCCCAATCTTAAAACAATTGGTTGTTCAATGTTCGGTTCTAACTATTGCTTCTTGACCGATATACAGGTTCCTCAGGAGACATATAGGATAATATGCTACTCCCATGTCTTTGAAGACCTGCCATATTTTGTTGTGATTCACACAAAGGATTTAGTGTAGGTAATGAAGCAGAAGTAGATATGTTTTTCTGGAACTCCCTTTCTTTCTCCGTAATCCAGTGAATATTGGCAATTTGGTCTCTGCCTTTTCAAAAACCAGCTTGCTTGCCTGGTAATTCTCAGTTCACATAGTGCTGAAGTCTAGCGTGTAGAACTTTAAGCATAACCTTGCTTGCACATGAAATAGGTACACAGTTATCCAATAATATGAACATTTCTTTGCATTGCCCTTTTTTAAGAATAGGATATAAATTGGTCTCCAATTCAGTGGCCACTGTTTTATTTTCCAGATTTTTCTGGTATTTTGAGGCAACACTTTAACAGAAACATCTTATAAGGTTTCCAGCTACAATTCTATCACCTACACTATCCTAAATTGTTAGCAATGCTTCCTATGGTCCACTTGACTTCCTTATCCAGGATGTCTGGCTCTAGATCAGTAACCATACCACTGTGGTTAGTTATATTAAGATCTTTCTTCTCTAGTCCTTGTGTGTATTTTTATCACCTCTTCTTAATCTCTTCTGCTTTTGTTAAATCTCAACCATATTTTTTGGTCATTTATCATGCCTATTTTTGCATGAAACTTTCTTTTGATATCTCTAATTTTCTTGGAGAGATCTCTTTCTATTGTTTCTCATTCTATTGTTTTCTACTATTTCTTTGCATTCTATTATTTTCTGCTATTTCTTTACATTTCTACTATTTCTTTGCATTGCTTATTTAAGAAAACCTTATGTCTCCTTGCTATTCTCTAAAATTCTACATTCCCTGTGGAGGTAGTATTCTGGGGGATAGTATAATGACAAACTCCAGGCTTTCTTCTTGCTGACTCCAGTTCTCAATTCTCCTCTTTACTCTTGTTCTAATCTCATTAAGATTCATTGGAGAAGACATTCTCCATGGAGTAGTATTTTCCATGGGAAATGTGTTCTCCAGCAAATCTTTTTGGTCAGAGATCATGCTTCTGATCAATCTGCCTTCCATTAGCATTACACCTTTTACTTGTACTGTTAGTAGTTATATAAATTACTCCTCTGCCTTCAAGGTATTGGTCCTTAAAAATCATTCACTTCTTCTTCTAATTGTCAAACACACAAGACCCATTTGCCTTGATTTTCCTTATGTTGATGATTCTTGTTTTTATAACCTTTAATAAGGACTAATGGAGTACTTTAATGTTGTTATTTTTCTACTTTCCCTTTCAAGTAAATGGGAGGTTCTTCCATATCTTACTTAAAGGTCTCCCCAAATCTAGGTATATACAAGATTCTAGAGTCCTAGATTTGATTAAGTAATAAATTGAGGCTTCTTTTCTTCCAAAAAGCCCATTTATATATCAAAATCATTCAGAATTCTTTGTAATTTGTGTAATAATACAAATAACCTTTGATAAACTCCTAATAAAGAATCAAACAGCCAATCAATAGGTATTTATTAAGCACCTCCTATGTTTCAAGCACATTAATCCCTGGGGATAGAAGTACAAAGAATGAAATAATTCCTATACTCAAAGCATTTACACATGAATTGGAGAGACAGTACATATATATAAGCACAAAACCAGCATGAATATAAAGTTTTAAAATGCAAATACATAGAAAGAATATAGTTAATTACAAGACAGTTTGGGAGGGAAGGCAATAGCTGTCAGGGTATCAGGAAAGGCTTCATACATAAGATGGTTCTTGGGCTCCATATTAAAGGAATAGAGAGGTGAAAACACTGCAGGTATGAGAGATAGCCCATGCAAATGCATGGGGATTAAAGATATAATGAATGAGGCAAGGAAGGAAGGTCTGTTTAGCTGGATCAGCCAGTATGGGAGGAAGAATAATGTCTAAGGAGGATGGAAAGATAAATTGGGAGGGGAGGGCAGGTTTTCACTTTAAAAAGCTAGATGGAGTTTATATTTTATCTTGGTTCTATTGTTGTTATTTAGTCATTTCAGTTGTGTCTGACTCTAAGTGACCACCATTTGGGATTTTCTTGACAAAGATGCTGGAGTTGTTTGCCATTTCCTTCTTCAGCTCATTTAACAGGTAACAAAATTAAGGCAAGCAGGATTAAATGACTTGCCCAGGGTCATGTAGCTACTAAGTATCTGAGGCTGGATTTGCACTCATATCTTCTTGATTTCAGGCCCAGTACTCAATCCACTGTGCCATTTGGCTGCCTTATTTTGGTTCTAGTATGCCATAATTCACAAATATAATGTGTCCAGGAATGCTTTGCATAATGTCATTAACTGATAATGCAAGAACGAAATGTTAGATGAAAATGCTACAAGAAGCAATTAATTTCATAGGAACATCAGTATGTTACAAACAAATGATTCAGTTAATAGACAGTAAAAGAAGTTGAATGGGATGAGATAGCTTATCCATCAAAACTTTAAAAGCCTTTAGTTAAATCATATTAAAAATTATTTTAATGAATTGAGTTTAGAAGCAACAGAACAATGGGTATTGTGTGACATAATGTTGCTACCCTTATGTAGGTTAAATTTCAATACTTCAATAGTTTTATGATATCACTGATTGAGTCCCCTTTCTAATGGTCTGAATTGTAACCTTCCATATCTCATCTTTTGATATTCACATCTAAGCCTTCATGTAAATCTACCTTACATGCCGGGCCCCTTCTTCTAGGACTTCTAATATCTGGAATTCAGTGCAGCATGTGGTCTATCCAGCTATTATTTCTCAACCTCATGAGATGACCAGCCCACCTATTTTTCTAGTCATCCTCTCTGATACATCTTTTATACCACTTTGTGTATCAGTCTTGGAGAATGTGCCTCTAAATAACTCTGCTTGTGACAAGTATGTGCAGCAATAAGTCTTTCTGTGCGGCAACAACAGCACATCAGCCCAAATTGAAGAATCAGGAATAGTTGAAGAAGCCCAGAGATCGGGCAGAATTAAGGTTCTCTTTGAATAGATTACCTCTCAGTGTAAAGGAAAAGCAAACATGAGAAAGAAGAAAAAGCACTGAAAATGAAAGAATGGCTGAAACATCACTGTGATTTTACAGTCAGTCCTCCCTTCCATCCCTATCTTTTCTTGTTCTACTCTTAAGCAGCCTATCAAGTAATCCAGTAACCACCCCCACCTTCTGGTTCATCTCTGGCTTGTGGGAGGAATTTTCATGGCCTCTTCTTTGATTGTTCTTGTTTGGTCATTCAGTTGTGTCCTCTTTTTCATGGTCATTTATCTTCCCTGATTATTCATCTCAGTTTCTAAGGTTATTTCCTAGTGGTGTAGGTGGCCTAAAAATGAATTGGTAGTAGGACACTTTCTATGTCACTCAGATAGAATTCAGGAGGAATAACATGACTGTTTGGACAGGGGCAGAGGGATTTCATTCGCCTCTCTGCTCACCTATAGATGATTCCCTAATGGGAAGTACCTTCATTATGCCTCTCTCTGGCTTGCTGACAGTAGCCCCTGCAGTAGTGGGGAGGGGTTTCTCTGTAGGGTTAACCCAAGCATAGGTGGGAGTTTCAGAGAGGAATACTTAAGTGCCAAAGGACACACTTCCTATCAATTAGAGCTGTCCTAAATTGGCATAAGCTGCTGCAAGAGATATTGAATTCCCCATCAACAGAGGCTTTCATGACTATTTTGAAGAGATGTTATAGGGGAAATTCTTGGACAAGTAAAGGTGATACCCTTTCCAACTCTGCCATTCTGTGGTTGGCCAAATTAATAAAGAAGATAAACGCAGTGCAATTCATTTCCACTCAATAAACATTTATTGAGCACTTAATATGTGTAATACAATTCCAAACACCAGAAATAAAAATATAAAAATGAAAAGCAGTTCCTATAAGCAGCTTATATTTTACTAGGCTAATAACTAATATTTATATGGGGCTTTAAGATTTTCAAAATGTTGTACATATATCATTTCACTTAGTTCTTACAATGACTCCATTTTTCAGAGGAGGAAACTGGGGTGCAGAGGAGTTAAATGACTTGCCCATGATCACACACCTAATTAGAGCCAAGTCTCTCCTGAATTCAAGCCCAGAAAACCGTTCTCTTTCTCATACAAACTAAGGTGTCACCATCTCCTAGGAGTGCATGAGGACTTCAAGGACAGGCAAAACATGAACAAAAAGAATGAACAAACTTAATGGCAGAATTTCAGGAATCAAGAGGGTAAAGTGTTTTTGTTTTTAGTTCAGGTGATTTTAAGAAAAAGTATTTTCATACCACCTTTCAAGCACACAATTCTGGTGACTTCTATGCTATTCAAAGGAAGGCCCTAAGCATCACTGACAGACAGCTGAGAAGGACCTTAAAGATCATCAATTACCAGCCTCTCATTTTACAGAGAAGGAAACTGGTTTCTCTGAGAGAGAAAATTGTTTTGTTTTTTTATATCCTTTTTCATCCTTGGCACTTAGCACAGTGCCTGGCATTTAGTTGGTGCTTAATAAATGCTTGTTAATTGACTGACTGGAAGGGATACCCCAACACTAGATTTCTCAAGTCATAATTTTACCATCTCGAACAAAAGTATTTTAAAGGGAAATCAAAAATGCAGACAGAAATGTGACATGTTCTGAAAAGGCCATCATGAAACCTATTTCATTGCTCTCTGGATGTTTCCTTTTGACTACCAAGCATTCCACAACTCTGCTCTGATTCCAAGGACTTAACAGTAGTTAGCAGTTTTCCTGCAGGAGGCTTACAGCAAGATATGGTAAGATGCTCTTCAAAAAGAAGCTGTGTTCATAAACATCACTGTGTTCATGAACATACTGTGTTCATGAACATCACTGAGCTTCTTGGGTAGTATACAATCCAACAGGTCCAGCCAAGTTCAACCACTAAATGATAGCCTCTTGCTGGGAAATACCTAGTTTCTGCATTAAGAAAGTACCATCTGGTATCAAAGTTGGATGGTTACTCCCTAACACAGGGTGGCTTCCGGAGATACATGGCCTCTATAGCCAGTAGTGAATTGGTAACCGTGTCTACTCTAGTCTCATGGGAAAAGAATACTATTGGCACAATATCAAGGTACTTCTCCCATGTGCACAGAAGCCCAATTTCATTAGATCATAGCACCATAGTTCTAGAATTTGCAATGATCTCATTAGATCAACAAATCCAACTCTATCCTTTCACAGAGGAGGAAAATAAAGGAAAGAAAGAGTTTAGTCACTTACCCAAGGTCACATGGAAGAAGAATTTTGAAACAGGATATTTTGTCCCTAAATCTAGCCATGTGGCACAGTGGATCAAATCTGTGATCAGGAAGACCTGAGATCAAATCCAGTCTCAGACACTTACTAGCTGTGTGACCCTGGGCAAGTCATTTAACCTCTGCTTGCCTCAGTTTCCTAATTTAAAATGGGTACAATAAACAGCACCTACTTCAGAGTTGTTGTAAGGATTAAATGAGATAATATTTTCAATTGAAATAATACTTGTAATATGCTTGACCCAGTGCCTGGAACACCATATAAATGCTTATTCTTCTCCCTTACCCTGTCTCCATATGCACTTTATTGCTTCCCTTTGCTTTCTACCATACCATAATGCATAACCAGAGGAAGCAGAATGTCACTGACTTGGGAGATGGTAGTAGTGGGTGAGGGATGGATTTCTAATTTTATGCAAGACAGATCCTTTTTCTGGCCAAATGCTCTACTAAAAGGGAAGCTTGAAAATCACTAGGTAACATTAGATTTTTCTCTCTTTCAAATACCAGTTCCATTCATGGAACAGTCACAGACTTCCCAAGAGCCTTTGCTTTTGAAAATGTTGAGAAAAGCTTCTGAGGGAATGATGATGAAGCAACTCATGAGGAATCAGTGCAGGGTCTCTAGCTTTTATCTCACATTTGCCTTAATGTGAGGCATAAACACGGTGAATAGTCACATGGGCCCTTACTGTTGTTTGAGTCAATGTGAAAATGATACCATTATGGTGGCTATGATTAGAGAGGCCATTTCTTGCTTTGCTGCGTAGAGCTGATCTGTGCTTTCTGCTCCCTTGGAAGTTAATAGGAGTGTGTTATTTAGATTGCTTTCTTTGGGGAATGGAATGAGAAAGGAAAGTGACTGGAATACCCAGAGAACAGACCATTGTCAATTACTCTGGGGACCGCCTCTGGTGCTCTTCATGGTGGTGTCCAGGCATGGGATACTGCTGATAATTTAGAGTACTGTGCCAACTGGAGCACTAAGCTCCCTTGCTGTTTGAGTCACATTTTCTTCTAGTAATGTTATCTTAGGACAATTTTTCTACATCCTTTCCCCCTAGGGATCAAAGTCATTTACCATTATAATTTGTTATCATAATGCAGTCTTGAAAAACTCACAGTG
>CM053769.1:643583657-643613080 GCA_028658325.1 Potorous gilbertii | reverse complement strand
TCTTCTTTCATCCCTTCCTTCCCTTACCCCATCTTCTCTTTTGTCCTGTAGGGCCAGATAACTTTCTATTCCCCATTACCTGTATTTCTTATTTCCTAGCAGCAAGAACAATACTCAACAGTTGTTCCTAAAACTTTAAGTTCCAACTTCTCCCCATCTCTCCCTCCCCGCCCATTCCCTTTGAGAAGGCAGGCAATTCAATATAGGCCATATCTGTGTAGCTTTGCAAATGACTTAATAGTCATTTGTGTAAGACTAACTATATTTCCCTCCATCCTATCCTGCCCCCCACTGTTTCTATTCTCTCTTTTGATCCTGTCCCTCCCCGAGTGTTGACTTCAAATGATATCAATGTTTAAAGAAAGATAAATTTCTCCCCAAGGTCTCACTTCTAAGATATATAACAACTTGATTCAAATATGTAAGATTTGTCAATAGATTAACAATCAAAAATTATGAAGATATAGTTTTCAAAGAAAGAAATTCAAGTTATCAATAACCATATTGTTTAAAAAATGTTCCAAATCCCTAATAGTTACAGAAATGCAAACTAAATTGACACTGAGGTTCTACCACAACCTGTCAAATTAGCAGGTTTGACAAAAGAAGAAATAATATGTTGAAGGAGATATAGGTAAACAGGTACGCTAAAGCCTCCTGGTGGAGCTATGAATTAGTATGAGTTTGAAGCATGTCAGTGAGGGAAATCCCACAATTTTCTGGACTAGTAGAAAGAATATAGAATTAGGATTCTGAAGAACTTGAGTTCAAATCTTTCCTCAAACATTCACTGTATGACCCTGGGCAAGTCGTAGCATCTCTGATAGTCTCCTCATTTTGAAAAATGGAGATAAATATAACACCTGCCCCACAAAGGCTGTTAGGAGGGTCAAATGAAATAATGTGTAAAAAGGACTCGTTAGCGTTAAATGGAAGTGACAATTATTGTTATTTATTATTGCTATTTTTCTTGTCGTTACCTCCAGTGATCTCTTTCTTCATTATTGATAGCTTTTATTGCGAGGTAGTTTTCTTTATACTGAACATAAAATACGCTTCCTTATAACTTCCTTCTATCAATCCTATTTCACTCTCTGGGGCCAAACCATAACTCCTATACTGTTGAATTTAATAACATCTATTATGTTCCCACTAAATATTCTCTTCTCAAGTCCTTCCCTGGACCTTCATGTGGCAGTATTTTTAGTCTCTCTTATCATTTTGTTTGCTATTTCCTGGACTTGTCATTTTCCTTCCAAATAATTCACGCAAAGAAATGAACACAAAACTCCAGATGTAACCTAGCCAGGAAAGAATACTGAAGGACTATCATCTCTTCACCAACATTTAGGCCTGCCATATTACACTACTGATCATTAAAGATGCAATCCACCAGAACTCCCAGGTCCTTTTCACATAAACCATTGCCTTCCCAAGTATGCACTTGTATAGCTGATTTCCATTTCCATTTTCATTTTCCATATCATCTCCAAGCAAAGCACAGAAACATTTAATGATCCATGTGCTGGAATGAGATTTGTTTCCACAGCTATCATTCTGTAATGGAGTGCATCTCTCTCTGCCTTTGCTTATCAGTGCAGACATTCTTAAGGGCTGTATCTATGAAAGTCACTTCTAAGGTATAAGATGTACACTGTGTTTGAATGGTAAGGGAAGGGGGAGAAATTGGTGAAAATTTATAGTTGGAGAGAAGGTCAAATGATATCATTAAAAGCTGTGCATGTTGTTTTCTTGGTTTAAGTTACTGGAAAATAAGTGAACTATTTGAGAAGGAAGGAAAAACTGAATAAGAAGTAGGGATTAAATGTTACACATCATGAAAAGATGTGTTACTCACATTATCCACACAATATTATTTGGACTTCACTGGGCTTGGAGTCAAGAAGACCTGGGTTTAAATCCCACCAAAGATACTAGCTGTATGATCCTAGGCAAGTCAATTAACCTCTCTTTACCTCAGCTTCCTAACCTTTAAAATAAGGTAGCTGAACTCAATGATCTTTATCTTATCCAGTTCTAAATCTATGATCACAGAGTTTCAAAAACAGTCATATAAACAATAATTCATTTTGTTCTTATTGTTCTTGTGTAGTCACTTTAGTTGTATCCAACTTTCCATGACCTCATCTAGGATGGATAAATCTCCCATGCCAACAAAATCAAATATCATTGCTGTGTTGAGTTAAATACAAAATATGTAAATTAAAGAGTGAACCTGGAAGTTCCATGATGTAGGGAACTCCTGAATAAGGAAACTCAAAATGTCAGTGAACATCATCACTTTTTCTATAATTTATAGTCCTAGACAGTTGAGTAGAGTACTAAAAGGTTAAGAGTCATGCCAAAGGCCATGCCACCAACATGTTCAAATGGAACTTGAATTGCCTCTTCTTGACTTTAACGCTAACTGGCTACTGTATGACAAGCTTCTCATAAATACACATATAAATGAATCTAATATCATGGTTTCATGAACCAATGATCTCATTAAGGTCTCTATTCCCCTCAGAAAGTCAGATCACAAACTGTCTCCAGCTTCTTAGATAGTCTTCAAGAGTTTTCATGCATAAAACATTCATTACCCAGCAAACAATCCGATAATAAGTTTCTCTTAACTGACTTATAGTAGTCCCTGGACAACAGGTATGTAATCATAGTGCTATACTCAAAACCTTTCCAGTTTGGTAGGATCTGACGTAAACTACATGCTAATTGGTGTAGTCAAAAAGCAAGGATTGTCTCCATATCATATTCAAGCATTAAAAAAAAGACTTAAATGGAAGATATAATTACTCTTTTCTATTTTCCATTTGTCTTTATTATATTTCTGTAGTGTTCCAGGATTATTTCTGAATACCTTTAGTGGTAAAAAAAAATAAGTTACACTATTTCCTCCACAAAAGTTTGATTTGGGTGCTTCATTATCATATAGAGATGACTCTATGACATTAAAGACAATGTGAGTTTTGTCAGGTTTTACCAGGAAGACCCTGCATATAGCCCTGTGATTACACATCTGTTTTCCAAGGATTAGCATAAATGAAATAAGTGAAACTCTTCATGAGGTTGGTTATAGAATCATGAATGTTTCATGTTGTGTACCTTTATAACTCTTCACAACATTTAAGGCACTTTCCCAAGTGAGTCAGAATGGTAAAGACCACTTGATTTGGCGTGAGATGACTTTGGCTTTGTTCCTTACTAACTGTATGATCTTAGACAATCTCCTTTTCCTTTCTGTGATTCATTTTCCTTTGCAAAATGAGTAGGTAAGTCTGGATAGTTGCAAAGTCCCTTCCAGCTTCAAACCTATAGTACTTATTCTTTTACTTAACCCTCATAATTAATCTGGAAAATTGTCCAATCAAGAAGTCTCATTTTCCCGATGGGATAATGAATATTGATGAAGTTTAAATAATTTGCCCATGACCATATAGATTATATAATTTGTTTAATTCAGGAATATAATCAATCCCAAGTCTTTATTTACTTGACTGGGAGTGAAGAGGCAAACTGTAAGTTAAAAAACAAGTCACAGGTTGTTTTTCACTCTTTCATCTTGAGTCACTGTCTAGAAGAGCACTACATTTTTTTCCTCCATAGATTCACTTTGGGATGCTTCTTTACCAATTAAGCCCCATCATTTGATCACAAAGTCCTGGACTAAATGATCAGCTATGCATGTACATCACATAGATAAATACTTTCTCTCCCTGTGGACATCACCCAACAATTTCACCATGGGCTGATGCTTTCCATAAATTACTGAACAAACATATCCTTCATTGATAAATAGACTCAGTTCTCTTTCCATTTTGTGTTTTAGGCATGACTCTTTTGAGACAAATTTCCTTTTTACAACCAGAGCACTGGGAAAACCTCTGTTCCAGCAGTATATTTCTTTATTGTTTGAGATCTTTATGAACAAATATCATTCAATATCCTCTTTTAGCTTGTCTGTCTAGCTAACTGTGTGCCTGTTCTATTCTAAGATTGCAATGGTTCATAAAATAGCACCCTAGTGATCTAAAAGAGAACATAGCCTAATCAAGTTTGAGTCCTGGAAAGGGACTCAGCATATTGCAAAAGTATTTAGGAATAAAACCAGGTTGACCAAATTGTCATCACCTATTTTAAAGTGTTTCATTGTCTTCAAACTTTTCTGATGGGTTCAACTTCAGAGGCAAGAGGAAATTGAGATAAAATGTCCTTGTTACACATGTATGTTTTTGGGTTTTGAGCACGTGAATTTAATAGATGAGAAAGCAAAAATGTTGGCCTTAAATTTCAAAATTAATTAAATGCACCACATTACAACTTTCTCTGAATACTAGGTAACTACATAAATGACTTGATGCCTCAAGTAACTGAAAAAGTGAAAGCCTCTATCTATCAGGAAAGCAGCTATTCTGTAAAGACAATGGTCACTCATGCACTAAAGACCTATTGCAGTAGCACTTCAGCCTCCTGTATTCTGAGAAAGGGTTTGAGTTGGGGGTTCCTTTGTCATATAATGACAGGGTTTCTCAGTCTTGATCTATGTGTCAGGAGAGATGGTGTAATGTGGCCTTCAATTAATGGGGAAAAGAGTAGAGAATAGCTCTTTCTGGAACAAGTCATTTAATGTCAAACCATTTGGAAAACCAAATTTGCTATAACATGCATGATTTGGTGGGGATGAAAGCTAGTCAAATTTAGGGAAGAATCAAGTAAAACAGAGTCTTCAGCACCAAGGAGACAGAAAATCATCCTAGATCATAGCATCATCTAAATCAATACAACTATAAATATTAAAGAACACTGGGTTTGGAGTCAAAGGAATTGAGTTTAAATCTTAGCACTACCACTTTGTATATCTATAACTTTGAGCAAGTAATTTCATCTTGTGAGGTCTCAGTTTCCTAATCTGTAAAATGAATGAGAGAGAGATCAAATGGTCATTAAGGTCCCCTTCATCCCCAAGTCCCATAATCAATGACACTGGTACCAAGAAAAGATAACTAAGTCAAGTGAGACAAATGAATGGAAAGATCAGGAAATAAAGGTAATCTTGGAAAGAATCATGGTGATACAGGACATGAATATTGAAGATTGCCTAGAAGTGTCATCTTATAATCAAGTCATGTGATTTGGAAATATTCTTTTTGATGAACCTTAACGTTGTAGACTCAGACACTTTGATGTCACCATAGGCTGAAAATCTGAAGCCTGACATTACTCTCTGAGGGTTCTTGAGCAATTACAATAAAATTCCCCTGCCCTGTTCTTGTTTTCAGGATCTCAAGAGCTCATAAAATGCATGTGGACAAAGAAAATCTCCCCAACCTCCTCCAACTTGCTATTTGTCTATCAAAACAAAACACATAATCCCTGGGCATACACAGTAACAGTAGTTTCAAACTTGGTGCATATTGGTAGAAAATTTAGCAATGGTAGAGCAATAGGGAAAACCTTTGGGCAGCAAGAGTGATCAATCATGGAAAAGTACTTGGACAGGTCAATAAATAATACCCTGGCAAGCAGACTTTGATATATGAGGGAATAAAGAACTCTAACTTCCAGTGTTGCTGTGTTTGGTGTATTGATGAGAAATAAATGCATCATTCAATAGGTTCATTAACCTTAAATTATCATAAAGAGTTTTTGTAATCCCTTTGTGCTAGTGCCAAGAAATGAGTGGTGAGATGGGTCTCTAATCAATCAAGTGAGCATTCTCACACAGGAAGAGATAACTTTTATTAAAAAATCAATATTGCTAGTGTTAATGCTGTTTAGATATCCCACCTACCTACCAACTAATCATCAACTTCTATTGTCCATTGTTTTCTTACATTATGTATGCAGACATTAAGAATCAAAAACAACAAGCTCAAAGCTATTTCTTGAGTCTAGGTTTCACTTCCTTTGCCTTAAGAATATAATAAAGGATACTGTTGGTGTCTGAATCATCCTGAGATGTTTTACAAGACTGAATTTCATGGATGAAGTATATATAATTATGTAGAGGAATTTTTGTGGTCTGCTTAGTGCATCTGGAAATAATGACTATTGCTTTTTGCTCATAAAAATTATATCAATTGATGGAAAAATATAGAAAATGTCATCTACATTCCATCTTTTGAATTCAAGCATTATCTCACAAGAACTGGCATTTTTGTCTGTCCTGACTATTACCACCACTTGGTAAATCTGGCTGTATCCATTCATCAGAGATACTTTGGCTATTCTGTCCTCTAAAATGTTGTGGTTACATGGAGAGCCTATGCAACTGGGAGCCTAGATTTTCCCTTGATAGTAAGAGGAAAGTCACCAAGAGGAGATATTTTGTTTTCTTTTTGAGAGCAGGGGAAAAAGAGAATGAGTATGCTTTTATACATGGTGGGATGGAGAAGTATAGGACACCATTATTCATCTTGTCTGTGTAGAAACTTTTCAATTTCATGTCATCAAGGCTCTCTATTTTACCTTTGGAGTTGCTTCTTTCAATGTTTGGTTAAAAATACGTCTCCTGGAGGCAGAGCCAAGATAGCAGAGTACAAGCAGGGACTTGTCTGAGTTCTCCCCACAAACCCTTCAAAATACCTGTAAAAATAACTCTAACCTAACTCTAGAGCAGCAGAAGGTATAAAATGACAGAGCAAAAGAGATTTTCAGCCCAAGACAATCTGTAATGCTGAGAGAAAGGGTTTATTACACCAACCTCGGAGCAGAATACAGTCCAGCATAGGTCATGCTGACACAGATGGGACTAGAGCATGCCTCAGGGCACTGAATCACTGGCAGCTGTAGTTGGTTTCAGACTTCTCAACTCATACATGCCAAGGACAATTTCAATGGTCAATGGGAAAGATCTTTTACCTGGGTGACAGAGGAACATGGTCCAACCACAGTCCCAGCCTCAATCTCAGGGTGGTGGCAGTCACTGTTATACTTCTGGAGCTCTTCATCTACAGATGGTGGGGGAACTAAGCAGTTGATCTGAGTCACAGTCCTGAGTAGCAGTTCTGGAACTAGGAGGAACACTGAAATGGCAGACCTGATGGCAACTGTTGAGAGGGAATCCTAATTACAGTTCTAGGGCAGAAAAGAGTGCTTCTGCTCATAGTTTAGAGTACAGGCTAGGAGGGAAGTGAACACCTTTCCTTTGATCATATCACTTTGGAGGAACTGAGAATTTACAGGTTTCTGGAGATATCTCTGAAAAAATCTACAGAAACCCCCTAAAACTAGGGGCAGTATACCCTCCACTCAACCAAAGAGCTCAAAAGTCAAGTAATTATCTAGGAAAATGATGAAAAAGGTGGGTAGAAGACTATAAAGGTTACTTAATGAAAAAGTATTTTCTTGCAATGAAGAAGATCAAAGCATAAAATCAGAGGAAAATCATAATATACAATGAGAGGAATCAGCAGAGTCAAGACTCCTATGTCTAAAGCCTCCAAGAAAAATATGAAATTGTCTTAAGCCATGGAGGAGTTCAAAACAGAATTTTGAAAAGCAAGAAAGAGAAATAAAAGAAAAAATGAGAAGAGAAAGGAGAGTAATGCAAGAAAATCTTGAAAAGGAGTCAACAGCTTGCTAAAGGGACCCAAAAAATGCTGAAGAAAATAAGACTTTTAAAAATAGACTAATCCAAATGACAAAAGAAGTTCAAAAAAGTCAATGAGGAGAAGAATGCCTTAAAAAGCAGGATTATCCAAATGGAAAAGGAGGTCTAAAAGATCACTGAAGAAAATAATTCTTCACATTTAAGATGGAAGAAATGACTTTATGAGAAATCAATAAATTATAAAGTAAAACCAAAAAAATGAAAAAAAATAGAAAACAATGTGAAATGTCTCATTTAGAAGACAATGTGAAATATCTCATTCGAAAAACAACTCACTTGTAATGTAGATCCAGGAGAGATAATTTAAAAATTGTAGGTCTACCTGAAAACCATGATTTAAAAAGGACATAGACTTCATCCTTCAAGACATTATCAAGGAAAATTGCCCTGGTATTCTAGAACCAGATGGTAAAACAGATATTGAAAGAATCCACTGATCACCTCCTGAATGAGATCCCAAAAGGAAAACTCCTAGGAATATTGTAGACAAATTCCAGAGTTCACAGGTCAAGGAGAAAATATTGGAAGCAGCCAAAAAAAAAGAATTCAAATACTGTGAAAACACATCATGTTGACACAAGATTTAGCAGCTTTAATACTAAGGGAAGGGAAGGTTTGGAATATGATATTCCAGAGGTCAAAGGAGCTAGGACAAAAACCCAAGAATCCCCTACCAAGAAAAACTGAGTATAATGTTTTAGGGGAAAAAATGGAATTTCAATGAAATAGAGGACTTCCAAGCATTCTTGTTGAAAACACCTGACCAGAATACAAAAGTTGACTTTCAAATGAAACAATCAAGAGAAACATGAAAAGGACTCACTAAAGTTGAACTGTTTACATTTCTGTATGTAAAGATGATATTTGTAACTCATGACAATATCTCAGAATTAGGGGAGTTAGAAGGAATATATATGTGTGTATGTATTTGTATGCATATGCATGTATGTGTATATTATATATGGATATATATATATATATATATATATATATATACATATATTAGTTGTTCTTTGTCTTCTAAGAGGACCAAAATGGCATCGCCATTGTAAAGTGAAATTTCAGTATGTCTGACTGTGGCTGATCAGACCAACATAAGCCCAGAATGCTCTACCATAGATTGAGCACAGATAGTCCATTTGAATATCTGGGGTGGATATCCCAAATTTGCACATCCTTTGTTTGCTTTGTGTTGTCTCAATTCTGCTTTTCTCAAAGAACACAGCACGTTTTCTTACGTGGACATGCCATGCTGAGCAGTCCTGTGCCAGTGTATCCCATGTTGCATGGTCAAATCCAAAGTTCTTGAGAGAGAATTTGAGAGTGTCCTTATATCATCTCTTTGGGCCACCATGTGATTACCTTCCCCATGCAAGTTCTCCATAAAATAGTCTTTTGGGCAAGCATACATTTTGCATTTGAATAACGTGGCCAGGCCATAGAAGTTGTGCCCTCTGAAGCATAGCTTGAACACTTGGCAGTTCAGCTCAAGCAAGGATTTCAGTGTCTGGTACCTTACCCTGCCAGGTGATCCTCAGAATCTTCCTAACACAGTTCAAATGGAAGCAATTCAGTTTCCTGGCATGGCACTGGTGACTGTCTATGTTTCACAAACATAGAACAATGAGATCATCACAACAGCTCTGTATATCTTCAGTTTGGTAGTCAGTCTAATACCTCTTTTCTCCCAAATCTTTCTTCAGAGCCTCCCAAACACTGAGCTAGCCCTGACAATGCATGCATCAACCTCATTGCCAATGTGTACATCTCTGGAAAGTATACCACCATGATAAGTGAACTTATCCACAGCATTCAAAACTTCTCCATTTGTTGTAACTGTTGGTTCCACATGTGGATGGTGTGGTGATGATTGATAGAGCATTTGTGTTTTTTTGTTGTTAATTATTAGGCTAAAATTAGCACAGGCAGTAGAGAATTGATCTACAGTTTGTTGCATCTCCTCTTCAGAGGCTGCACTGAGGGCACAATCATCGGCAAACAGAAAATCATGCACCAATATTTGGTCTTGGCTTGTAGCCTTTTCAAATTGAAGAACTCACCATCGGTACAGTAGTTGACCTTGATGCCATGTTCATCTTCACTGAAAGCATTTGTCAACATGACTGAAAACATTATGCTAAAAAACATGGGAGCAAGCACACAGACCCATTTCACTCCATTGGTGACTAGGAAGGCACGAGAACTTTGTCCATTATCCAGAACCCATGCAAACATGCCATCATGAAATTGACATACAATATTGTTGATCTTCTCTGGGAAACTGAATTTTTACATAATTTTCCATAAGCCCTCTCAAATAACAGTGTCAAAGACCTTGGTCAGAACAACAAACGTTGTGTATAGACTTTTATTCTGCACCTGGCTTTTCTCCTGGAGTTGTCAGGCAGCAAACATCATATCGACTGTTCCTTGGCCCTTTCTGAAGTCACATTGGCTCTCAGGTATACGCTCATCTTCCAGGTGAAGGATCAACCTATTAAAGAGGACTCTAGCAAGAATTTTGCCAGAAATGACTAAGAGTGAGATCCTCCTCAGATTGTTGCAAGACAATCTATTCCCTTTACCCTTACAGAGATGGACAATGGAGGCATCCTTGAACTCCTGGGGGATAACCTTCTCTTGCCATATAACCTGGAAAATTTCAGTCAGCTTTCATGTGAGCAATGGTCTCCGTACCTTGTAAATCTCAGTTGCAATAGAATCAGCACCAGGTGCTTTGCCACATGAAAGGAGTCTAATAGCCCTCAAAATCTCTTCTTCAGTTGGAAGTTCAGCTAAGGAGGGATTGACTTCAACCTGAGGTCAGTGGTCAGTGGCCACAGCATTGATTGATGATGGTCTGTTGAGAACAGTATGGAAGTGTTCAGCCCTTCTCTCTAGGATCATGTCCTTATCACTAATCAATGTGGCTCCATCAGCACCGAGTAGTTGTGATGCACCATAGGTTTTTGGTCCATAAATAGCTTTCAGGGAATCATAAAAGCACTTTGGGTTGTTACTATCAGCATAAAACTAAATTTCTTCTGCCTTCCTACTAAGCCAGGAATACTGCCTCTCTCTAAGCTTTGCTTGTACTTTGCTTTTGATGAAATTAAATGTTGCCATCTTAGAGGTGGATGAACTATCCTGATGGCAAATCCTGTGGAGTTCTTGTTTTTCATTTAGCAGCTTCTGAATTTCCCCATCATTTTCATCAAACCAGTCTTGGTGTTTGCAAATGTTCTAACCCAGATGAGCAAATGCATTGCTGTACACCAAATCTCTGAGAGTTGCTCACTATTTTTCTGCTCCACTATTGCCAACTGTGTTTTGGCTCAACTTTCCCTCTAAGTCAGCAGCAAATTGTTCACCCTCAGAGAAGAGCCCTAATTTGTTGACATTAATTCTTCTGGTAGTCATTTTGCACTGGGTATGGTCACACCCCAGTAAAGTGTTCTCAAGCCTATTGGTGAGTTAAGGGATTGTCTACCCAAAGCATGTTAAGACTTCCTCTGGTGGAATGGGCGGATGAGAACAATTTGTTCCAATGGCCATGAAGGCAGATGAAGCACACAACATGGAGTTCTTAGAACTTGGTTAGACATTGACAATGCCAAGGTCATCCACTGCATCTTGAGCCAGAGCCATCCATTTTGACTCTGTCATACAATTGCACTATGATGACTCTGGAGGAAAGAGTGAGACTGATGATTTTGTGCAACACTGCTTCACTTAAATCCAATATACGCACAAATCAAAAATTGAAATCACCCATACCATGGGTATATATAGGTATATTTGAATGTATGTATATGCATGTGTGTTTATATGTATTATATATGTATGCATATATGTGTGTATACATGTATACATATACATATAAGTGTATGCATATATATGTGTGTGTGTGTGTATATATATATACGTATATATGTATATATATACGTATATATATATATATACGTATATATATACGTATATATATATATACGTATATATATATATATATATATATATATATATATATGTAGAGACAGAGTCAGGGAGACAGAGACAGAAGGCATAGTGTGAGTTGATTATGAAGGGAGGATACCTAAAAATAAAATTAAATGTTGAGAGGACTGTACTGGGATAAAGAGAAAGGGAGAAGTAGAATTGTAATGCTAATGAGAGTTAGATCTTCCCCACCCATTAAAAAGACTCAGGTGAGCTTATTAAGGGAAGCTTGATTAGGGGAGACTTGTTTTGCAGGAAGTCCCATACCTTTGTTAATTGCTAATGAGGTTCTGGGTCAAGAGGCTCTGCCTTCTAGTGTTGAAAAGTATATATATATATATTATATATATATATATTATATATATATATATATATATTTATATAATATATATATACTATATATATACATATACATATATACATATTTACATATATATTATATGTATACACTGTATGTACATATATATACATGTATGCATATATATATATGAAGGATTTTAAAAGGCAAATTAGAGGTAGAAGAAAAATTGGTCAATGATTTTAAAAACATGAAAAAAGAATTCATAGAAGAATTTAAAAAGAAAATTAAACAAATGGATAAAGAAATACAACACCTAACCAGAACAACTGGACAAATGGAAGAAGAGATGCAAAAGTTAACGGAAGAAAATAATCTATTAAAAGTTAGAATTGGGTAAGTAGAAACTAATGTCTCTGTGAGACATCATGAATCAGTAAAACAGAAGGTAAAGAATGAAAAAATAGAAGAAAATGTAAAATATCTCATTGGAAAAAGAACTGAACTGGAAAATAGATCTGGGAGAGAAAATCTAAGATGTATTGGTCTGCCAGAAAACCATGATGAAAAGAAGAGCCTAGACAATATTGTGCAAGAAATCATCAAGGAAAATTGCCCCGAGGCCCTAGATCCAGAGGGCAAAATTGTCATCAAAAGAATCCAATGATCACCTCCTGAATAAGATCCCAAACTGAAAATACCAAGGCATATTGTTATCAAATTTCAGAACTATCAAGTTAAGGAGAAAATACTGCAAACAGTCAGAAAGAAACAATTCAAATATTGAGGAGCTACAGTCAGGATCACACAGTATGTTGCAGCTTCTACAATAAAAAATTAAAGGGATTAGAATATGATATTTCATAAGGCAAAGGAACTTTCACTACAACCAAGGATCAGTTGCGCAACAAAACTGAGAGTAACATTTCAGTCAAGGACATGGACATTCAGTGAAATAAAGGATTTCCAGACCTTCATGATGAAAAGGACAGAACTCAATAGAAAATTTGATATTCAAATAAAAGGTTGAAGAGAAGTATAAAAAGGTAAACGGGGGGGAGGGAATCTTCTTATTAAATATGGGCAAAATGTTTTCATCCCTATGAGGGAAGGAGGAATTTGTTATTCTTGACAATTATATATTTGTTGTGATATTTAAAAGGGACACACATAGATAGAGGAAGTAGATATAAATTAAATGAAGTGATGATTTAAAAAAAAAAAAAGTTTAAGGGTACAAAGGGATTGCAACAGGAGATGTGAAAAAGAGGCAGAAAAAGGTAAATTATATCACAGGAACAGGAACAAAAACATATTACAGTAAAAGGAAAGAGGGGTGGAGATGAGTACTGCTTGAGATTTACTCTCATCTGATTTGGTTCAAGGAGGGAACAAATTCAGTTAAGTGTAAAAATCTAACTTGCCCTACAGGGAGTAGGAGGGGAAAGGGGAAAGTAAAGGGAAGGGAGGCTGAAAGAGTAGGAAGAAGTAGTAAGGGAAAAGGCTGAATAATAGATGGGGCTGATAGAATTGAGGGAAGACTGAGGGAGGTGGTGGTTAAAAATTAAAACACTTGTGGAGGAGAAAGGAGAAGGGAGAACTAAAAACATACAGGAGCAGGGGAATAGGATGAAAAAAAAGGCACAGATAGCTAAGAATGTGAATATGATGAACTCTGGAAAAACAGAGGTGGATAGATAGCAGAATAGATTAAAAATCATAATCCAACAATATGTTGTTTACAAGAAACACATTTGAAACAGGGGGATACACACAGGGTAAAAATAAAAGGTTGGAGCAAAATATATTATACTTCAGCTGGCGTGAAAAAAAAACAAGCAGAGGTAGCAATCCTAATCTCAGACAAAATAAAAGCAGAAACAGATCTAATCAAAAGAGATAAGAAAGTATATCCTGCTAAAAGGCTCCATAGGCAATGAAGCAATATCATTACTAAACATATATGTTCCAAATGGTATAGCATTCAAATTCATAGAAGAGAAGTGAAGCAAGATACAGGAAGAAATGGACAGTAAACCATACTAGTGGGAGATCTCAGCCTCCCCCTCTTGGGACTTGATAAATCTAACCTCAAAATAAACAGGAAAGAAGTTAAAGAGTTGAACAAAAATCTGGATGAGGTGCGTGTGCTAGATTTCTGGATAAAATTGAATGGGGATAGAAAGGAATATACCTTTCTTTCTCAGTGGTACATGGCATAAATACAAAAATTGACCATGTAATAGGGCATAAAAACTTCACAATCTGATGCAGAAAGGCAGAGATAGTCAATGGATCCTTCTCAGATCATAATGCAATAAAATTTATATGCAATCAAAAGCAATGGAAAGAGAAACCAAAAATTAATTAGAAACTAAATAAGCTAATTCTCAAGAATGAGTGGGTTAAACAATAAATCATAGAAACAATCAATAACTTCATTCAACAAAAATGAAAATAAGGAGACAACCTACCTATGGGATGCTGCAAAAGCAGTTCTTAGGGGAAATTTTATATCATTGAAAGCCTACATGAATAAAATAGAGAAAGAGGTGATTCATGAATTGGGCATACAGCTGAAAAAGACAGAAAAAGAATAAATTGAAAATCCTCAAGTAAATACCAAATTAGAAATACTGAAAACCAAAGGAGAGATTAATAAAATTGAAATTAAGACACCTATTGAACTAATAAATAAAACTAGAAGGTGATTTTATGAAAAAAAAGCAATAAAATTGAGAAAACTTTGGACAATTTAATTTAAAAAGGAAAGAAGAAAACCAAATTATCAATACCAAAAATGAAAAAGGGTGAACTCACCTCCAAAGAGGAGGAAATCTAAAAAATAATTAGAAATTAGTTTGCCCACTGGTGTGCCCATAAATTTAACAATCTTAGTGAAGTGGATGAATATATTTTAAACAGTATAAATTGCCCTGATTAACAGAAGAGGAAGTTGAATACTTACATAAGCCCATCTCAGAACAAGAAATTGAAAAAGCCCTAGGAAAAATTTTCCAGGGCCAGATGGATTTACAAGTGAATTCCATCAAACATTTAAAGAACAGTTAATTCCAATAACTTATGGACTATTTGGGAAAATTGCCAAGGAAGGAGTCCTACCAAATATTTTTATGATACAAATATGGTCTGATACTTAAACCAGGAAAAGCCAAAACAGGGGAAAAAATTATAGACCAATTTCTCAAATGAATATATAAGCAAAAATTTTAAATAGGATAGTAGCAGAAAGAATATAGCAACATGAGAATAATACATTACAATCAGGTAGAATTTATACCAGGAGTGCAGGACTGTTTCAATATTAGGAAAACTATCAGCATCATTGATCTTATTAACAACAAAACTAACAGAAACCATATGATTATCTCAATAAATTCAGAAAAAGCTTTTGAAAAAGTACAATACACATTCCTATTGGAAACACTGGAGAGCATAGGAATAAATGGAGCCTTCCATAAAATAATAAGAAGTATCTACCTAAAACCATCAGCAAGTATTATATGTAATGGGGATAAGCTAGATGCATTTCCAGTAAGATCCTTGGTGAAACAAGGATGTCCATTATTCAATATGGTACTAGAAATGTTAGTTTTACCAATAAGAGAAGAGAAATGAAGGGAATTAGAATAGGCAAAGAAGAAACTAAGTTATCACTCTTTGTATATGATAAGATGATATACTTAGAGAATCCCAGAGAATCATGTAAGAAAACTACCTGAAATAATAAACAACTTTGGCAAAGTTTCAGGTTACAAAATAAACCCACACAAATCTGTGTTTCTACATATTACAAACAAAGCCCAACAGTAAGATATAGAAAGAGAAATCCCATTTAAAGCTACACTGTAAAATATCTTGGGGTCTACCTGCTAAAACAAACCCAGGGACTATAAGAACACTTTTTGAACAAACAAAGTCAGATCTAAGTAAGGGGAAAATCATCAGTTGCTCATGGCAGGCTGAACTTGTATAAAAAAAAATGACCATTCTACCTAAATTAATTTACTTATTCAGTGCCATACCAATCAAACTACAAGAAAAAATGTTTTCTACAGCTAGAAAAAATACTATCAAAATTCATGTGGAAGAACAAAAGGTCCAGAATATGAAAGGAACTAAAGAAAAGAAGTGGTAGGGAAGGTGGCCTAGTCCTACTAGATTTCAAATTGCATTATAGAGCAGCAATCATCAAAACCACTTGGTACTGGTTAAGAAATAGAAGGATAGACCAGTGGAATTGGTTAGGTACTCAAAACACAGTAGTCAATACAGCAATCTACTGTATTAAGTACCCCAGCTTCTCGGACAAGAACTCACTGTTTGACAAAAACTGCTGGGAAAACTGGGTAACATTGTGACAGAAACTGGGCATTGACCAATGCCTGACACCATCCACAAGAATATAGTCCAAATGGACTATATAAATCTAGGTATAAAGACTGATACTATAAACAAATGAGGGGACACAAGGAATAGTGTATTTGTTGGATATATAGAGAATGGAGAAATTTATGACTAAACAAGAGATAGAGAACATTATGAAGTATAAAATGAATAATTTTGATTACATTAAATTGAAAAGTTTTTGCACAAACAAACCCAATGCAACAAAGATTAGGAGGGAAGCAGAAAGCTGGGAAAGAATTTTTACAACTAGTGCCTGTGCTAAAAATCTCATTTCTAAAATGAGAACTGAGTCAAATGTGCAAGAATACAAGTCATTCCTCAATAAATGGTCAAAGGATATGAACAGAGAGTTTTCAGAGGAAGAAATTAAAGCTATCTGTAGTCATATGAGAAAATGCTCTGTCATTAATGATAAAAGAGATGCAAATTAAAACAGCTCTGAGGTATCACATCACACCTACTTGACTAACATGACAAAACAGGATGATAAATGTTAGAGAAGATGTGGGAGAGTTAGAACACGAATTCATTGTTGGTGGACCTTTGAGCTAATCCAACAGTTCTGGAAAGCAATTTGGAACTATGCCCAAAGAGCTACAAAAATGTGCATAGCCTTTGACCCAGCTATATTGATTCTAGGACTGTATCCCAAAGAGGTCATAAAAATGAAAAAGGGTCCCATATGTACAAAAATATTTATAGCAATTCTCTTTGTGATAGCCAAGAACTGGAAATTGAGGGGATGTCTATCAATTGGGGGATGGCTGAGCAAGTTGTGACATACGTATGAATGTAATGGAATACTATTGTGTTATGAGAAATGATGAACAAGACTTCAGAGAGGCCTGGAACTAATTATATGAACTGTTACAGAGTGAAAGGAGTAGAATCAGGAGAACATTGTACACAGTAACAACCACAGTATGTGAGGAATTTTTCTGGTAGACTTAGCCTTTCACAGCAATGCAAGGACCGAAAACATTCCTAAAAGACTCAAACTCCCAAAAGAAGCAAAATGCCATCCATATCCAGTGAAAGAACTAATGTGAAAATATGTTTAATGGGAGTATGTGTGTAGAACCCACATAAAACTGCATGCTATCTTGGGGAAGGAAGTGAAAGGGAGGGGGAGAAAATCTAAAACTTAATGTCTCTCAATGACCTAGGTAATGCTCTATGACAATTAGTGAGTCAATAAGCATTAAACACCTGTCATGTGACACACACTCTGCTGAGTTCCAGCTAAGCTGTTAGTTGCACAGCAATTGTCCATCTGCACTAAACAGGGAACTCCCTCATTGAGAATTTTCAGTACCAATGATGCAATAATTCTGGACAAAAAAAATAATAATATCCCAGTCATAAATATAGTTGATGCATAAGACTCAAGAGAATCTCTGGACCCATGATAAGCACAACTAATCTTTCCTACAGCAACCTGCACAAAGTCTGATTTCAGGTCAACAGAAGAAAGTTGCAGAAAAAAAGAGGGAGAGAGATGGTATACCACCATATGGGAAAGGAAAGAGGACAAATATTCCAGGTCAGCATCACAAGACTATTATTAGGATGACTATACCTGGAAATGGAGAAGAATAGAATTGGATTCTGAGGAAAGCTCAATCTAGACTTACATACAGCAACTTCTCATTGTAATCTTAACTAATTTTCTCATTAACTAGTGCTAGGTCTTATAGTTTCTCCACTGATAGAGTGAAAGTGGTAGCAGAGCTGTCTGACTTTAGCAGCCTTTAAATCTGATGTCCTCGAATAGAGACTGATTCACCTTGCCCTAATTACTACTCTGGTAGGACTAAGCTTACCAATGAGCAGTAATTAAGTAAGGATATTTTTGCCAACTGACAGCTAGGTGGTTTGGTTGTTTGGTTTGGAGTCAAGAAGATTCATCTTCCTTAGTTCAAATCTGGATTCAGACTCTTACAGCAGTGTAATCCTGGGTACTTTAATCCCTATTTGTCTCAGTTTCCCCATCTGTAAAATGAGCCAGAGAAGGAAATGGCAAAATTACCCTAGTATGTTTGTCCAGAAAACCCCAATTGGGGTTGTGAAGAGTTGGACATGACTGAACAGCAACATTTTTCCAAATGGACATTTCAAAGAAAGGTATCTTCGAGCAATAAGAGGAGCTTGACATAGATAATCATTGGTAGTTTGGGGAATGCACTTCTCTTCCTCCAAGAGAGGCAAGGTCATCCTAGTGATTTATTAATATCACTTAAGGTTTTAAATATGTACAAACATTTCATTTTCAAAGCATTATTTGGGCACATCATTAAATGTTAATTTCATTGGTCCACAGAACGGAGGTGTCTAAAAGGACTATGATGTTCCAAACTTGTCATATTTAGTTTATATTTTCAAATAAATGGCAATGGTTGAACGGAATGTCTCCTCAAAGTTCTATGAAAGTTAGATAAAGATCTGACATCAAGACAGGCCGAAGTTAAAAGAATGCCAACTTCTGAGAGGTATAAAAGATGTGAAACAGAAACACTTAAGCCTGACTCCTACTCCAAAAGGATTTGAAATCTCATTAGAGGGGAAACTGTAAGCTTCTTAGCCACAAGGAGTACATTCTCAGCCGTACCTAGGCAAGATACCAGTATAAAATTTCATTAAGCAGGCACCTCATTAAAATTTTTATGTAACCTATGTGAACCTCCCCTTCAGTCAACAATTAAAAAGCCTTTAAGCTGCAGTAGAACTGTCATCTTGATATCTGAAAAGACCCTCTATACAATTTGGGAGTCTCATGATACCTAGCAAAATCTCCAAGAATATTTTCAATGATGTTCAATTGGGTGGTTACAGCCAGGGAACATAAAAGTTTATTTTATATGAGAAATTGGACTGATTTCATACAATCCCAGCCTTGACACTATTAGCAATTTGACCAGGTGCAAATCACTTCATCTCTCTTAGACTCAGTTTTCTCATCTGTAAAATGAAATTCAAAATACATTAATTACCTTAACAGGATTCTTATGCAGAAATCAATTTGTAGGACTTTAAACATGAGCTACTTTATTGGGTATGAAATGGACCTTTGATTTGTATAGCAGATTTCCAGATGAGAAAACTCCCTTTACTACCTTCTCTGCAACTTAGTCTTAGAGAATTGTTAGTGTCAGGATTTGAACCTAGGTTTTCATAGCTTCAGAGACAGCTCTCTATCCAAAGCACCATTCTGTTTCCCAAGTTGTTATATCACCATTATCTTTACTTCAATTATGAGAGATAATAGGAGATGGTAGAAAGAGAACCAGTCTTGAAGTCAAGAAGATCTGGATTCAAGAAGCAACTCTGACAAATACAGTGATCTTCAGCAATTCACTCAACCCTTGTGTCCAGACATCTCTTTAATATAGTTTCAAAGCAGGCTCCAACTTGCTTTGGTATGTGGAGTTTCATTACTGAATGTATTATCTACAGTAATGAATTTTTTTTAAATGACAATGATGGTGTGATCATGGGTAAATGAATTGCATTTCCATGATTGTTCTACTCCTGCAACTCATAACCAACAAGGAAAACAAGCCAGGAAAGGCTAGGCCTGAGCATGAGCCAGAAACAAGCAATATACTTGGCATCTACTATATAGGTCACTGACCAATTGTTAGGCATCATTGCTTTCTACTACTAGGAGGAAAAAAGAGCACAAATAGTTTCCTCTAGGGACACATATAATCAGTTACCACAATCTGGTGCATTTTGCCTGAAGCAGCCACCATGGGAATAACCGAAATTTGCTGGGGAGTTTGGAATTAATTTGCCATAAGCAGCAACACTTCTATCTTCATTCTCCCAGCTGTTTCTTGATGTTATTTCATCCTGACATGGGAGAAAGAAGTTCAGTGATCCGAATGTAATTTCAAGAAGGCAGGACCTCCTCCTAAAAGTCTGGTGAAGTTAACTATGTGAACAGCCATCCAAGACACCTCCAGATATAAGGAAGCTAAGTGGAGATGGGGAGTAGGGAGAGAAGGAAGTGCAATTGTAAGACATAATTTCTCTTAAGTTTGAAATTTCTACAACTCTAGTCCATACGTGTCTGGACTAGACACGTTTTTAATTGTTTTACAGTGTTTTGAATATCTCAACTTTTATCTAAAGAATTGAACTAGAGGATCTCTGATTGTCTTTTAAATTAGATAAAAAGGATGAGAGGTCAGACAGACACTAGGTCTTTATTATGGGAGGAAACATTGTCAAAAATATAGGGGTCAAGGTCATTTGACTCTCTAAGTTTATGATTAAAGAAATTATTGACAATTCATAGTACAACAGCAGTGTTCTTGAGAAGCTAGCCGGTGAAGTAAATACCCAATTTGGGGATAATTACTCCCTTTCCATTCCACTGGAATAGAAGAGTTCTCATAGAAGAAAAGTAATGCTGTGAAGAATATGGATTTTTGATTACCAACACTTTGTTTTTCCTATCATTAATTCAGTTGTGGATTTTCTTACTTTTAAATGAAAACAACTACTCCCTATTTCACCATCCCACCGTAAATGCATACAGAAAGGAAGTTTTAAAGGAGAAGTCCTAGACAGGGTGTCAGATTCAGATCAGCAAATATTTATTAAGCACCTACTATGAGACATCCTTGTGTTAGGTCCTGAGCATGCAAAGACAAAACAAGGTTGTTCTTGTCCTCAAGTAGCTTAAGTTCTATTGAGGAGCATACCGGGGAAAAAAAATGTATATAGAAATTCAAATCCACAGTACATGCAGCATATTTTCCAGAAGTGGGATAACTTGTTAACAACAGAATAGGAGCTCCAGAGGGCATAGTAAAAGGATAAGGGAGAGCATAAAAATGACAGGAAAGGAATGGAGATGACATAGATGGATGGATATAAGGTGGACTGTCCCCCAACAAAGCTCAAAAAAACTAACCCACAGACAAATAAAATACAATAGTATATATGATGTTCTTCAAGCTTGACCCCCAACCTTTAAGAAGAAGAAAGATGAATTGTCATGTTTCTTCTTTGGGGTCAAGCTCAGAAATTATCATTTTGCAATGTTCAATTTCATTGGTGTTATTGTTCTTTCCATTAGAGCTGCTCTAGTCATTGTATGTTGTTCTTCTGACTATGCTTACTTCTCTTCACATTTCAATTCATGTCTTCCTATGCCTCTCTGCATTCTTTATATTCATCAATACTTATCCCAAAGTATAACAGAATTATAGGATTACAGAATTTTAGAATTGGAAGTGACATTAGCAGACTACGAGTCTAACCAAAATACAATATGAATCCTAATACAACATATGCAACAACTTGCAAGGAGGGGAATTCCGTGCACTTGGGGAAAAAAGCATTTTGCTTTTGGACAGCTCCAACTGTTAGGAAATTTTTCCTGACATCAACCCTAAGTTTGCACATTTGTATCTTCTAAGGTGTTCCTCTCAGGAGGCAAATAGAATAAATTAAACCCCCATTTACATCTCATTCCTTCAGATACTTGAAGATAGCTCCCAAGGTTCCTCTGAGTTATCTCTTTCCCAGGCTAAATAATGCCCCCCCACCCTGTTTCTTTAACTGATACTTATATAAATGTTATATTAAAGCCATAAGATCCACCCTCCTCTGGCTGCAGTCCAGTTTAATCCATGCACCCCCTAAATGAACCCAAAACTCTAAAAATTGTTAACAAAGGATGACTAGAGTGAAACTATCACTTTCCTGTTCTTGAAAGCTCTATCTCTCTTATTTCAGTACAAGATGCCATCATCTGTTTTGACTGTTACATCTTACAACCTATTCATAGTGACCTTCTAGTTCATCAAAACCCTCAGATATTTTTATCAGAATTACTCTCTGCCTGTCTCATATTCATAAAGTTAATTTTTTTATACTTAAGTATATGATTTTATATTTATCCCTATTGAATTTCAGCCCTTATTAGATTCAGTCCAATGTTCTAACCTGTTAATATCTCCTTGATTCTTGACTGTCATCCTATATGCTAGTCTTCCTTCCCAGTTTTGTGATATCTGTAAATTTGATGACCATACTATACTATACTGTTGTTACCTTTTCTATTATTCCATTATACTATGCATGCTTTTATCTTTTTTCTCTAAGTCACTGATTAAAATGTTAAACAGCACAGAGCTAAGCACAGGTGACTGTGTCTCCACCAGCGACCTCCTACCCTATTGACATTCCACCAACAACAACTACTCCTCTAATCCAGTAATCCTATCTTTTTAGAATCATCTACTTGTATTATCCTCTAGTCTGCATCTCTCATCTTCTTCACAAGAATAGGATGATACCTTTAATGACTTCCTGCCATGTTGACACTGAACAACTAACAACTACTCTGAGTCTGGACAACCAACTAGTTCTAAAATCTTTAGATTGTATTATTGTCTATTTAATATCTCTCCACCTTTTCACAGCTATTACAGCTGTAAAAATTCTTTCTCAGTTTTCTTAATCTTGGTGATATCAGTTTTGTTTGCATAAGACCTTTTCAATTTAATGGAATAAAAAGTTATACATTTTGCATTTTATAATGTTCTTTATCTCTTGTTGGTCATAAATTCCTCCATTTTCTATAAATCTGACAAATAAATGATTCCTTACTTCCCGGTTTATTTATACTATCAGCCTTTATACCTAGATTGTGTACCCATTTGGACTTTATTCTGGTATATGATGTTGGGTGTTGTTCTATGCTCAGTTTCTGCCATACTATTTTGTTTGTTTATTGTTGATATTGTATCCTCAGCACCTAGCACACCTAGTATATAATGTGTGCCTAGTAAGCACTTACTGATTGATTTATTGGTCACTTGGGAAAATTGAATGGATGTATTAAAAAAAAACAAATGAGTTACCTTGGATTATTCCAAGAATAATAATGTTAGAAAAATCTTTTTTAAAATATTCAGAAACAAGATCATATGGTAAATGAACTGGTGACATTTAGTCTTTTAGATTTAGAAGAAAATGTTGACAGGTGCCTTCAGAGTTTAGGTTTTTTTAAGTAAATAAATGGGCTGGAAAAGGTGCAGATGTTTCCCATCTTCAGGTCTTCATAGAAAGTTGATAGTAGATGGCATTTAAGACATAAGAGACAGCTCTGTGAAAATGAAGCATATTACGTATTGGCAATGGTTATTGATAAAAGTTATTAAATCTATCACTAGATATTATCAAGACAAAGACAAAATGTGGTCTGAGCATTCTTAGTTCCAACTTATCCAGAGCTGGGAATGTCCCAATTCAGCTATCCCAAATGACCAATAATTCTCTCCCTTCTCTACTTTATCAAAAATTGTGTTAAAATTTAGGTAAACTATATCCATAGCATTCCCCTCATGACAAGTTTACTAATCCTGTCTAAAAAAGAAATAAAGTGAATTTTGATGGAGCTATATTGATTATTTGTAATTACTGCTTCCTTTTCTAGATGTTCACCAGTTATTTTAATGACCCATTGCAAACATTTCCACTGGAATTCAAACTCACTGTAATGTATTCTGTCAAATACAGACAAGAGGAATAGGTGTTTATTAAGTGCCTACACTTGCCAGGCACTGGGCTAAGTGTCATACAAATATTATTCCATTTGATCCTCACAATAACCTTGAGAGGCAGGTGTTTTTATTAGCTTCACTTCACAGCTGGAGAAACTGAGTCAGGCAGAGGTTAAGCCCCTTATTCAGGGTCAAACATCTAGTAAGTGTATGAGGCTTGATGTGAACTCAGGTCTTTTGGATTCCAAACCTAGCCCTCTATCCTATGTATTCAATGACCTACAATTTATATATATTTTTTTAAAAATTTGGACATTTATTCCTCTGTCATCTTATAGTAGATCTCCTGTTTTCATTATCTTTCAAATATCACTGAAAGTAGATAAGCAATCACATCTGCTATTTCTTTCAGCACCTCAGGACATAGTCCATCTCAGCCAGGTGACTTGAATTCATCAAGGGCAGCTAAGTATTGTATTATCTCTTTATTAGTCTTAGCTATCAATTCCCTCTTAGTCATTTTTGTTCCATAAGTTCCAATGAAAAAGTCATTTTCTTTTGCAGAGAAAACAGAAATCAAATAAGTAGTATTTCATGACATCTATGTACCATAATTTGTTTAGTCATACCCCAACCTATTGATATCTAATGTTAACGCTCATTCACCCTAATGTCAGAACAATAATGTGAATTGTTTTTATCTGTATCTATTTCTTACAATTTATCTATATTGCATGCAGAGGACATGTGCCCTCTGACATATTCTCATGAAATCTTCCTGAAATTTCTTTCCTTTAACTTAATGTTCTATTGCCCAGAAGAGATAAGTATTATAGACAAATTTAAAATCTAAAGGCTGCATAATAAGAATGTACCACAGTTCTTTAAGAGCAAGAGTTCTTAAGCTGGGGTCCATTAAATTTTTAAATATCTGCCTTTTTATGTATGTATCTATATAGCTATCTGATAGCTGTATTTGAATATAATCGGTTTCCTTTGTTATCTTATGTGTTTTATTGCATACATTTAAAAGCAGGGTTCTGAGAAGCTCTCTGTAGACTTCAAGATATTGCCATAGAGGTTCAAGACACCAGGATAAGAATTTTCCTTCTTTTGAGTCAATATTTCATTTCCACTAATTTATTTAATATAAATAAGCCAAAAATAAATTCCACCTGGATAATGACAGAAGGAATAAACTGGCATTGAAGTCCACTCAGTGGTATAGAACTGATGATCCTTTACTGAGTTGGTCTTTCATTATCAGCTTTACCTGATTACATCTGTATGGAGTTCCCCAAATCAGAAAGGGTAATTACATCAGGTTCTGCCTGCTACCTAGTGATATAACTTTTTGTGACTAATTATGTTCATGACTTGATGTGTGCTTTGACAGAATACATTTTTTAAAAACTGCTACACTAATTTCTTTTTCATTAAACTTTGTAATATCAATGTCTAATTAGAGAGCCCACAGCTGGATGAAAAATATTCAGAATCGACTTTTTGATTTCCTTCAGGTCCTTTTCAAATATTTGTTAGTATGGTTATTTATTCTTTGGGATGGCTGGCTGGTTTATTCTCCCTCCTTGTTTTTTTTTTTTTAATTATTCCTGGTGTTAGCTATTAAGGGAAAAGAGAAGCTGGGACAGGGGAAGGAAGGAGACTCAAAAAGTTAATACCCTTAAAAACAGATGCTGAGAAAAAGTGTTAGGAAATTAGTTCTATTATAGGTATATTAAGGATGTATATTACTCCTTGAATTAGTGACTAGAAAGCTGGCCTCAAAACTAGGAAGACCTTGATTCAAGTCTTGAGGATATGATCTGGTCATATTCGCTCTAGGCAACCTTCCAACATTGCAAATTATAGAGAAAGTAAAGACCTGCATTTAGGAATTTCTTCATCTGGAATTTCCCGGTAGCAATAAAAATCATAGACCAAGCCTTATCACCATCAGTATCCTTGATGTATAGAGTAAGTGCTTCTCCTTCTGCCTAGCAACCTCTAATTCCATTCTTTGCCCCTACCATAGCCTCTAATCCCTCCATAGATGTTTTTCCCCTTGACCCTCACCCATGCACTGGCTGTACTCTTTTGCCTTTCCCATCCTGATCCTTTGATGATCCAGTTTAATGCTATACTGTTCTCCTCTTTCAAGTTGTTTATCTCATTGTTCTACTGTTGACTTTGCCTTGCCAATTCCCATATTCTATTTATTCTCACTGTATGCTGACTACATTCCTATTCATGCTGCTGAAAAAAGCTGGAAAGAAGCACAAAGCTGCACTACCTTGGTCCGCTACAAATTCATGTTATGTAATCTCAACCCGGTCCTCCCTGTGGCAAGGCAAGATTTTTACACTTCCTTAATCATTTCACTATTATATTCACCACAATGCCTTTTGCAAACTTTTTTCAAATCTGCTATAGAACCCCTGTCCATTAGCTTCTCAGCTGAGAATTTTTGCTATCAACTCCCTCTTGTCGCCTTCTCCTCAGCTCACATAACTCACTTGTCTTCTGATACTATTTCCACCTTTTTCCGTCTCACATAAAGAGATGGCTTTTCTCTTTGCCAGGCAAATCCTTCTATAGTCAAAAGTGAATGATCCTATTCTATCACATCTCCTCCAGCAGACTGCCACCCATCCCAAAGAGTCTGAAGAAGACATTAGTTATCATTTACTGGAGTTATCTTGAATATGCTTTCAGCAATCATGTGGAAGATGAGCTTACATTTAAATACAGTTATTTATCTACAAAAAAGCATTCATCTTATCCTTGTGCGACACACATTCCTAAACACTACACAAAGAAAGAATAGCAGTTGGATAGTGACTTGTCCCAGGACTATTTCTACTTGAACTCCATTGAATAAGAAAAAAAGGAGAAAATAATAATTAATAAATACCATGAAATAATTATATCCTTTGACCGAGTATTAGTCAGCCTAGTGTGGAGGAGGGCAAAGAAAATTACCACTTGAGATTGTCTGTGACATATGGTAAATGAACTGGTGACATTTAGTCTTTTAGATTTAGAAGAAAATGCTGACAGGTGTCTTCAGAGGTTTTTTTTAAGTAAATGAATGGGTTGGAAAAGGTGCAGATGTTCCCCATCTTCACTTCTTCACTGAAAGTTGATAGTGGGTGGTTTTTAAGACATAAGAAACAGCTCTGTGAAAATGAAGCATATTACATGTTGGCAATGGTTACTTATAAAAGTTATTAAATCTCTATTACTAGGGATTGTCGAGGTTAAAACAAAATGTAGTCTGATCTTTCTTAGTTCCAACGTGTCCAGGGCTGGGAGTGTCCCAATTCAATTTTTAAAGTTTTTTTCTAGAATTATAATTCTTGGAATAATTCACGGTAGCTATTCAATTCTTGGTTTTGTTTCTTTTTTTTTTAACATATCCATTCAGTTATCCCAAGTGACCAATAAATCAATCAATAAGTGCTTATTAAGCACACATTATATAGTGGATATTGTGCTAGATGCTGAGGATATAATTTTAAAAATTAAACAAAACAGTGTGGCAGAAACTGGACATGGACCATTGCTTGACAGCATACACCAGAATAAAGTCCAAATGGGTACAAGATCAAGTTAAAAAGGCTGATACTATAAGTAAACTAGGGGAACAAGGAATAGTTTATTTGCCAAATTTATAGAGAATGAAGGAATTTGTGACCAAACAAGAGATAGAGAACATTAAAAAATGCAAAATGGATAACTTTGATTACACTAAATTGAAAAGTTTTTGTGCACACCAAGTCAATGCCACAAAGATTAGAAAGGAAGAAGAAAACAGGGTAAGAATTTTTACAACTAGCATCTGTGATAAAGGTGTCATGTTGAAAATATATAGAGAACTGAGTAATATTTACAAGAATACAAGCCATTTCCCAGTTGATAAATGATCAAAGAATATGGACAGCTTTCAGAGGAAGAAATTAAGGCTATCTATAGTCATATAAAAAATGCTCTAAATCACTATTAATTAGAGAGATGCAAATCAATACAACTCTGAGATACCACATCACACCTACCTGATTGGCTAACATGACAAAATGGAATATGATAAATATCGGAAAAGATGTGGGAGGGCTGCAACACTAATTTATTTTTGGTGAAACTGTGAGCTGATCCAACCATTCTGGAAAGCAATTTGGAACTATGCTCAAAGGGCTATAAAAATGTGTATACTCTTTGACCCAGCAATAAATGCTTCTAGGATTGTATCTCAAAGAGATCATAAAAATGGGAAAAGGACTCACATGTACAAAAATATTTATAACAGCTCTTTTGGTGGTGGACAAAAACTGGAAATTGAGGGAATGACCATCAATTGAAGAATGGCTAAACAAGTTGTGGCATATGAATGTAATGAAATACTATTGTGCTATAAGAAATGATGAACAGGCAGACTTTAGAAAAACATGAAAAGACTAATATGAACTGATACTAAGTGAAGTGAGCAAAACCAGGAGAACGTTGTACACAGTAACAGACACAGTTTACAAGGACTGTTGCTAGGAGACTTAGTCTTTCATAGCAATGCAAGAGCCTAAAACATTTCCAAAGGACTGGTGATGTAAAATGCCATTCACTTCCTGAGAAATAACTATGTAGTCAGAACCAGAATGAAGTAAAATATTATCTCTTTTGTTATGTTTTATTTTGTTTTGTGTTTCTCGTGGTTTCTCCCATTTGTTTTAATTCTTCTGTGCAGCATGACTAGTATAAAAATGTAATAGGAATGTATATGTAGAGCCCGTATAAGATTATATACCATCTTGAGGAGGGAAGAGATAGAAAAAAGGAGAAAATTTGGAACTTATGGAAGTGATTGCTGAAAACTGAAAACAAATAAACATAAATTTAGGGGGGAGGGTACTAAACAGAACCTGACCTTGAAAAAGTTTTAGTCTTTATATATATATAATACTCAAATAAAGTGTGTGTATATATACATGATGATTTGGGAGAGTGACAGCAACCAGGAGGATAGGAAAAATCCTCAAACATCTGGTAATATTTAAATTGAGATCTGAAAGAAGCAAAGGATTCTAAGAAAGAGGTAAGAAGGATGTCCATGCCCAATATGGAGGCAGCCAGGACAAAGACAGTGAGATGAGACATGGAATATCATGTGCAAAAAATAGTAAGAAGGCCAGTGTGGCTTGACAGTAAAGTGTGTGAAGTAGAGTAATGTATCAATCACTGGACTTATAGCTTGGAGTTGGGAGGTAAAGAGCTCTAAATACTAAACAAAAGAGTCAGTTTTGGACCTGGAGAAAATAGAGATTTATCTCAGTTACTGAGAAGGGTATGATTTGGTCAGACTTTGGCCTTAAGAATATCACTTTGGCAGTTGTATAAATAGTGAGTTAGAGAGAGAAAAGAACTGAGGAGTTGCCACTCCTCAATTAGGAGGATTTTGGAGTAGTCCAGATAAGAAGTGATGAGGGACTACACTATCATCTATAAATCCCAGGAAAATCCTAGAGAAGTCAATGAAGCAAATAGTTAAGAAGAGGTG
>CM053769.1:643545970-643583157 GCA_028658325.1 Potorous gilbertii | reverse complement strand
AGTTTTGTTGTCCTCCTCCTTCCCGTCTTTAGCTGGCGTGGCAGTGGGCATCAGAGGTTGATGGTTCTGTTCTTAACACTCCAGAGACATCAGTTCTCTATACCTGTTGCCTACTGCTCTGGCCATGCTTGTGCCATTGCTACTGAGATTAGCAGTAGGAAACCCCTCTCTCCCTGGCTCTCCTCATACATAAAGAATCTGGCTTACTGCTCCCACGATCTTTGCCTCCACTCCCTTAAGCATCAATGGTATTTTAAATACATCAAAACAACAGCATAGAAGAATGATGAGTTAATGTTCTGGTTTTGTTGAGATTTGTTGAAACTTGAAAGGGTAATGAAAAATGTTGAGAAGCTTGAAGGCCATGCCATCAGAGGTTCTTCCATTTAAAAGTCTTATTTACCCAAAACAGTCTCAGCTTTTTGACAGCCTTATTATCATATTACCCCTTTTCAGGTGATTAATTCTTTCACTTTCACTTCCTTCTTTCTGTAAACAACTTGTTATTTCAACAAGGATTCAAACCTATAAATTCAGAGGGAAAGCAATTATGGAGTGAGAGATGACCATTAACAGGGACTAAAACCCATAATAAGCCACATTTGTTTTTTCATATAATCTGAGAGTCATAAAACCAATGGGGGAAAATATTTAACTGGCATGTAAACTTCAATTTGAGAAAGATCTCAGTGATGTCATTAAGCCTCAAATGTGAGTCATCTAATGCAGTCCCATTTCACATAAGACATCAGACATCATGAATATAAGGGGAATATAAGCAGGGCCAAATCGTTCCTTCCATGGTTGCCTCTGGTCATGTTCCTATCTCCCCTTTGGAGAAATAGGGATAGAAATATGAGTATCAGTATGTAAAGTCCCGCTTAAGGACCATGTTATAGATGAAATAGCCTTCCAATAATATATATCCTTAGTTTTTTGTAATAGCAAATCCCCATAAAGGAAGAAAAGATAGATGACTCCCAAATCCATACTTCTAGCCTTGACCTGTCTTCTGAGCTCCAGAACTCTCTCTCCTGCTGCCTACAGGACATCTCCACCCAGATGTCCCAGCAATACCGCAGACCTATGTTATTTTGCTGAGTGGCTTATCTTTTCCTCTGGATTAGTTCCTCATTTGAATTTTATTGGGTCTGGTAGTTTTTGCTGTTGTTGTTGTGGCCAATGGCATTGTCATTCACCTAGTCTCTCTTGAGTCTCTTTGACGATCTTTTTAATACCTCACTCTTTCTCAATTCTCAGATCTAGCTGGTTCTCTCACATAAATTCCTCTTCTCTATTACTGCTTTAACAACCCTTGCATGGGCCCTGATTACTACCTAACTAAACTGTTACAGTACTCTCCTAATACATCCTTTAAACTTCCCTCCCTTCCCACACAAATCCATCCTTCATATTGCTATCAGACTCATTTTTTCTGTGTACCAGTCTGGGGGGTGTTGGGAAGCAGGGGAATCTTCAGTGGCTCCCTATTCTTTATCAAGTAAAATTAAAACTCCTTATATCAGTATTTGATGTCCTACATATTCTAAAATTATTTTGCCTTTGTAGTATTCTCTCATATTAATCACCTCTATACACTATAATCTCTAGGAAGACTGTGCTACTTCCTGTCTCTTAATTTTTCACTGTGTATTCCCTCCTCCATATCTTTGCCAATGCTTTTCTTGATGTCTGGAAGGCCCTTCTACCTCACGTTTATCTCTTGAATTCCTATATGTTCCTTAAAGTTCAACCTAAATGCCATCTCATTCATAGAGCCTTCCTTGTCCTCCCCCTCTAGTAAAGAATTTTCTCCTTCAGACCTCCAATTCAATTTCTGCACCTCTCTAATTAATTCACTTATCCTGCGGCACTTTTACATCTATCTGTGTCTTTCACATCCCAGAGCCAGACAGTGAGTTCTGCCAAGACAAGAACTTTGTCTCATCTAATTTGTATTTTTCCTACTGCCTAGCATTGTGATCTGCACAGAGTGAGTGATTGGCTACTGTGCTGGAACTTATTAGTTATTTCAAAAAAGAGTGACCCACAAGTATACCACTTTCTCTGAAGCATGAGCACCATAGAGTTGCATTCAACAGGTCTAGTGAGTGTCATGGTAGCTGCTTTATTCCCCATCCAGCCATATATAGCATAAATATATATCTTAACTGGGCAAGTTCATCCCTGGGATGGAGTCACCCCTCTTCTTTTGTGTTTTCTTTCCTCCAAATAGCTCCCTGAGCAGATGGATGAACTCAGATGATCTTGTGATTTAGAGGGTTCTTAGAGGACAATGGTGGAATCTACTGAGTGGAGTAGTCACTTGAAATTGTGGTTATGGGAAGAACCATAGGAGTGGACTGGCAACAGGGGAAGAGTCAGGAGAGAGGACACTGGAGAATAGGTCAGGTTTGGTTATTTGATAAGCAATAAGCAATACTGTAAGGCCAGCTATGTGGTGCCGGGCATAGAGAACAGGGACTGAACTTAGGAAGACTCATCTTCCTTCATTCAAATATGAACTCAAATGCTCACCAGCTGTGTGAAACTGGTCATATAAACCTCTTTCCCTCAGTTCTTTTTCTGTAAAATGAGCTAGAGGAGGAAATGACAAACCATTCCAGTATCTTCCCAAGAAAACCTCAAAGAGGGTCATAAAGAGTTGGACACAACTGAACAACAAGTAAAAGTGGTGCTTAGGTCAACTGGGAAATGCCTTCTTTTCAGTGATGCACAACTGTTATATTTCCTGATGAGTTTTAAAATATTAGCTCCCCAATCATCTGTAATGTAGCAATATTAGGGAATTGAATCCTGTTTAAATCATTCTGTTAATGCAAGTGATGATTCTCTTATATTTATCATTGTTCCTATGAGGGACTGAAACATCCAGCCTTATACTTGATTCCTGGGGTGCACTGAGTATCTCTTTTACTTTTCTCCTTTGGAGAAAGCCCTAGATAAGAGCAATTTCCCCCAGAGTTACCAGGAGGGGGATGATGAACCAATGAATATGAGAATGAGAATTCCAAGTCACCATGGAGAGCTCCAGCTGGACTGAATGGCTCATTACAGACCAGGGAGGGACAGGATGTCATTCCCTCTGAATTTCAGTAGACTCTCCTTTGGGTTGATAATTATCTGGAATTATGCAATAAAGGTCTCTGTTGTTCCTGGCCTTTGACTTGAAAATCCTACTACTGGGCATGCAATACTAAAGGAAGATTAAAGACAGAAAGGCTCCACAAATGCCAAAATATGTATAGGAATAATTTTTGTAGCCATTGGCAAATGATATTGGAATGTAAGAATATTATTATAACATTAAAAACAATAAATATAGGAAATTCAAAGAAATGTAGAAGGCTTATAAATACTGTTGTAATGAAAACAGAATCAATAAGCTCTCTACAATGAATGTAATAATGTAAATTAAAAATAATTCCAAAAGGTACTTGTACTCAGATTAGAAAGTGACATGATACAGTGGGAAGAGCAGTGACTCTGGAATTTAAGGATCTGTATTCAAATTCCTCCTCTGATATGTAGGTGTGATACTTTGGGCAAGTTATTTAAGCACTTTGGGTCTCAGTTTCCCTATCTGTTAAATAACCGCATTGGACTAGATGGTATCCAGTGTCTCAGATCTAGATCTTTAATCCTATAAAACATATGATGAAATATTCTTTCCTCAATTTGGTAGACTGTTGCTAACTGTCAAACATAGACAGCGTTTACATTAGTTTTGCTTAATGTTTTCTTTGTTTTAGAGGAGGGTGTAGAGTAAGAAATGATTGTGGGGTAGAAAAGACACCAATAAATCAGGAGAACAATAAAAGGAAGACAGTGTTATTCTAGGCAATGCTCAAGTTGGTCAACAAACAACTTCAATAAGCATTTATTAAGCACTTATTGTTTTTCCAGACATTGTGATAAGCATCAGCAATACCAACCAAATAAATAAATAAATGAACCCTGCCCTCAATGAGCTTATATTCCAATGGAGAGAGAGAAAACATCATTGGATACTAAAAGTTAGGGAAAGTAAAGAAGAAAGTTTTCACACTAAGCTATAGTGGAGAAGTTAGTAGAGATGGGAAAGGACTGAAGGAATGACTAGCTTGGGGTATCCTGAGGACTTCCTCACAATGAAGTTCCTAGGTTGTTGTTCAAGTCTTTTCTGACTTTTCATAACTGTGTTTGGAGTTTCCTGGCACAGATACTGCAGTGGTTTGCCATTTCCTTCTCTAGTTCATTTTACAGATGAGGAAGCTGAGGCAAAACAGGGTTATATGACTTGACCAGTGTTACACAGCCAGTAAATGTCAGAGGTCAGATTTGAACTAAGGAAGATGAGTCTGCTTGATTCTAGGCCTGGCACTCTATCCACTGAAGCATCAAGCTGCCAAAGAGGTACTATAGGTAGCGACTTTCTCTCTAACCTCTAACAAGAAGGGGGCAGGGAGTAAAAAGGAAACTGTTTCCCTTTCTACAAAGGGCCACTGACCAACAGGACAAACAAAACAATCAAGTAGAAAGTAGCTAGATTCAAGGTCCTTTCAAAATTATCTATTATTAGAGACAATTACACCTTGTGAACAAAAACAAGAGAATAAATCTCCATGTAAAACTTCAAAATGTGAACTATTAATGTTTTGAACTCATTCAAACTAATTTGGACTTGAACTAATTAACATTTATTTTAAAATATATTAATATAAACTTCAGCATTTTTTACGCAAGAAAGAAAATTAAAATATTCAATTTAACCACTTCTAAAATTAAGAACAAAGTACATAAATATTCAATACTCAGAATCAAGAATACAAAACATATGTCAATTTCATTTTCTGACAAAGCACAGAGAAAGAGGGAGAGGATAGAAATCAACAAGAGAAAAAGGAGAGTAAAAGGTTCAGTAAAATCTGAACAAGTCAACCTTCTCTCTTCACTCATAGGATGATGTGGTTTGGAGTTGAAAAGTATCTTAGAGATCATCCTCTCCAGTCCCTTTATTTTACAAATGAAGTAAGTCCCAGAGAAGGAAATTCACTTAACACAGGAATCACACAAGTGGCAGGCAGAAGAACAGGTTTTAAAACCACATTCTCTTGACTTCAAATGTATGTGGTGGTCCACTCTACCAAGCTATCTCCTGCTGATGGTCACTTGTTCTGACGTTAGTAAATTGAAATTAAAAAAAAAATTCTTATGATCTCTCTAGCATTTCAGCAATAGTCCTTTCTCCTCTACCCATCTCAACCATAAACAAATATCTGCTTCTATTTACAAACTTCCAAAAATTATTTTGGTAAGAAAAAGTTCTCTTCACACTATTCTGAATGTAAGAAGAAATAATTTCAGCTCTAGACACATGCTTTGGAATCTAGGAAGTTAATAAGAACTAAAAACATGAACAGTGAGTCCACTAAACTTCTTTTGACATTCTTCAACTGAATGATTATTCTTTAAGGTAGATATTCTAAGCTATTTTTGTGGGTATTCTGAACCCTTTTGCCAACCTTGTGAAGCCTATGGAGCTTTCTTATAATTGTTTCTGAAAATGCATAAGATGAAATAAAAAAGGTTAGAAAGGAAACCAATTATACTGAAATATGGTTATCAAAATATATTTTTAAAACCTAAGTACACAGTCTTCAGATTAAGAATTCATGCTTCAAGGGAAATGGTGCTATCTCATTCACCAAGGTCACAAAGTTTTTTTTGGAATTATCAATCCATTTCATAGAGCAGCTAGGTAGCATAGTAGATGGAGCACCAACCCAGGAATCAAGAAGACTTGAGCTCAAATCCAGCCTCAGAATCTTATTAGTTGTGTGACCCTGGGCAAGTCACTTAACCCTGTTTGCCTCAGTTTCCTCATTGTAAAATGAACTGGAGAAGGAAATGGAAAACGACTCCAGCATCTTTGTCAAGAAAAACCCAAAAAGGGTCACAACGAGTCAGACATGATTAACAAGCAACAATTTATTTTATAGTTCAAAAAATTGATCAAAAAGCTTCTCTTTAGCATCCCTTAAGTGCCAAGTAGGGTACAAAATGTTGGACATAAAAATGCAAAAAAAAGGAACTTCCTTCAAGAAGTTTGAATTTTATTAAGAGTATAAAAAATGTTTACAAATGAGTAAATGTAGAAATCTGTGTATGTGTGTGTGTATACACACACATAGATATGTATATACACACATATAAACATAGCTGTATCTGTGTGTGTATTGTTTTCAAAGTGATTTGATTCAGGACAGCTACAGGAAGCAGGTGAGGAGCACTTGGAGTAAATGACTCAAGAACTGAAAGTTGACAGGATTGGTTGCAAGAAGCAGCAGAGAGAAGAGAAAACATTTAAGGTATAGGAGTGTGAGATATATACAACAAGTAAGCCTTTTTGCTTAAATCAGAATATGTAAGGAGGAGGATGTGTAATCAGTCCAGAGAGATAAGCTATAACCAAATTGTGAAGGACTTTAAATGACAAACAAAGGAGTTTCTATTTTATGTCAGGGGCAATTGGGAGTCCATGTAGTGTTTTTAATTAAGAGAATGCTATGAACAGACCTGCATTTGAGGAATATTAATTTGACTGTTGTATAGAAGATAGGCTGAAAGGAGAAGAGATTGGAGACAGATGAGATTAAGGGTAATGAGGGGGCGAATTAGGGTGACCATAGATTCAGTAGAGAGAAGGGAATAGATGTGAGAAGCTAAAGCAGAAACAAGATTTGGCAACTAATTAGATGGGGGGTTGAGAACTACAGGGAAAGTGAAGAGTATAGGATGCCTGCTCCAGGAATTTGCAATCTTGTCTTACTACAAGAATGATGGTACTCTTGACAGAAGTAGTAAAATTAGAAAGAATAGGTTTAAGGACAAAGATGATGAGGTCTGTTTGGGAGTCCAAGATGAATATTGGACAGTCAGGTGTATGTGAATAGCAGCTACTTGGAGATTCAGGAATGGAACTCAGGTGGTAGAGAGATTGTGTAACCCTGGGAAAGTCACTACACATCATGTTAACATCAGTTTCCTTATCTGTAACATGAGCTGGGAAAGGAAATAGCAAACCACTCCAGAATCTTTGCCAAGAAAATGATGTCACAAAAAGCTGGACACAACTGAAACAACTGAATAACAACAACATTATACCCTTAAAAATAATTGAAGATTCCAATGAGCATTTATTTATAAGGGTTGTATCTTTCAATATTTTCTACATTAGAAATTAAATATATTTATTAATTCACTTTGAAATACGCTAAATGATTTTATGAAAAATAATTATATTTTCTGAAACAAAAAAGATAGTGAGAACAGTTGAATTGTTTTACATATTTTTGCAAATCTCTTGAATGTCTGGATGTTCTGCATTCAACCTGTTATGTTGCTCTGGTTGAAATAGACGAAGAAAATCTGGCTTCATATAAACATGTAGTTGGAAAAAGGAGAAGTATTTTAATAGACAAATAATTTCTTACTAATGTTCTGAAAAATAGTTTAGATTTACAAAATCTCCTGAAAGGGTCTTGGCAATGCCCAAGAATCAGACAGACCAAATTATTGATACCATTGGTTTAGGTGATCTCAGGGCCTTTTTCAGCAATAAATGCTAAAATTCTCTAGTTAGTAAGGGATTCAATAAACAAATGCTTGAGATGAGTTCTATTCCTCACTATTTCTAGCTCTTCTTTTCTTCTCATAAAATTTTCAGAACTTCCCTTCTAAATGAAATGACTGCAGCAGCCCACTAAAGGAAACTTATTTTGTGGGCTATATCAAATGATGATTTCATTACCACTACACTAACCCTTGTGACTTCCTATCCATATAAATCCAAGTTTTCTAAGTTGCCTTTGTCTCCAATAACTTTGTTATCACCACCACCACCCCCTCATTTTACCAATGCCATACAAAGCAACTGACACACTTCACACTTCACAGTCATGACAGCTTTGGAATGATCCATTGATTTTTTTAGTCAATTTTTCAACTTTATATTCCAAGAAAGAGTCTTAGGCATAAGGAATCACGAAATGGACAAAATTAGACTGAACTAATTGAGCTGGCATTATTTCTTCGAATTAATTGACTACAGTTTTAAGCTGCTTTGTCCAATAATTTATAAGGAGTGCTGAGACTGATCTTGCATTGCTAAAAGTCCTTGGACTACTGACTCCAAAGTAGTAAATCCTATATCTCTTTTCTCCCACTGAGCTCTCAGGGAAACCTGAAACCTTTCCCTTTTGGCACAGAGTCTATTTATCTTTTTTTTCCTGTTTTTGACATTTACCTTATCTTTGTAAATACCTTTAACCATAATTCTTTATTAGTCTAGGTGTGCTTACCGGAAACGAAGTTAGAAGAAGGGAAGTGAGGGAGAAATATCCCCAGAGAAGAGAGTGAAACAGATCTAAAACCGATGTTTCTACCAGAAATGCTATCTCTGACTGGGGGCTTGGAGCTAACTAAAGGAAAGTATAAAGTTACAGATCTTGGATACTATTTTCCAGAGTGAATAAGGAATATTCAAACAAGGAAATCCATCTGGGCAATGAGTCAGTAGTAGGATAAACAGGGATGGTTAAGCATCATTGATCACCATACCACATGCCACTTCATTTAAATTATCTTGGTCACTTATCAAGCTCTTTTTTTCATCTGAAGAGACATAGTTGAAAATTGAGTTAAAATGATTTTTAATGTCTTTCCCTTCCTACTCTTCTCACCTTGCCCCATAACATATTGATCACAGCATTGTTGACATCTATTAAAGCAATGCTTCATAAATATTTTTAAAATATTGAGTTATCAGTAGTTTTAACATAAGTAATTTCTTTTGTAAATTTATGCATTTTAATTTAGCTATTTAAAAATATTATTCTAAGAACAGATCTATAAGTCTCACCAGAGCCAAAGTAGTAAATAACACACACACACACACACACACACACACACACACACACACGGTTAATAACCTGGCTTTTAAAAGAACTCCAGGCTGAGCCAAGATGGTGGAGTGCAGATAACAACCCAGTTGAATTCTTGCAACATTCCCTTCCAAATAACTTTAAAATAACTCCTTAAATCAGCTTTTAGAATAGCAGGGCCAACAAAAGATCAGAGTAAGACATTTGCTTCCAGCCCAAACAAATTAGAAAGTCAAAGAAAAGATCTGTGACACCAGAATTGGAGCTGGACAAAGTATAGCAGCAGCACCAGTACCTGGACAGCAGCAGCAATAGCAACTGTAGTTGCTTTGGGAGCTCTCAGCCCAGAGACTGTATGGTGGACAAAGAACTGTGAAGAAATCGATTACAGAGGACTCTGAGGGCATGGGGTGCAGCTGGTGCTAACTGGCAACTCTCTTGCTCATATGCAGTTCTGGAGTTTCAAGGTAGAGAGGGGAGTTTACAGCCTTTCATGAGAGCAGGGTCCCCATCACAGTCCCAGAGCTGAGAGAAATACTAATACTTATGGCAGTAGGAGGTTTGGGGACCATATTTCAAGAAATTATAAGGGAAAATGGCCCCAAAAATCTTCCATCCAGAGAGTAATATAGCAATTGAAAGAATCCACCGATCACATCTGAAAAGAGATCCCAAAATGAAAACTCCCAGGAATATTATTGCCAAATTCCAGAGAGACCAGGTCAAGGAGAAAACAATGTAAGCATCCAGGGGGAAAAAACAAATATTGTGGAATCACAATCAGGATAAGACAGGATTTAGTAGCTTCTACATTAAAGGAGCAGACAGCTTGAAATATAACATTCTGGAAGGCAAAGGTGAAGGCAAAAGTTTAGCTTACAACCAAGAGTAACTTGCTTAGTAAAACTGAGTGAAATCAATACTCAACTTCATGGGAGTAACATTTGAAAAAGGTAAAATTAAAGAAATGAAAATGTTGATACATTAAACCTAAGGAAAATAGAGCATTTGGTTCCTTCAACTACAACACACACACACACACACACACACACACACACACACACAGGCAATCTTTTGTGGTCAATAGTAGCTATAGACATTCCAGCATGAAGTTTATTTTCTCTTTAAGTCACATCACTGACTTTGCATGTTTGGACTTAGAGTCCAAAGTACTTACACTATGCTTTGGGGGCATAATTACAACACAGAAATTGAATTGTAAAGGCAAACAATGAAATATTAAATGAATTCATAGGGAATTCCTTACAATAGTAGGGTAAACAAGACCAACGAAGCACCTGGTAGGACACCAGTCACGGCACAAATTTGTGTGTATTATTCCTCTCTTTTTTTCTCTATTGCACATAGCTGTAATGGTGCACTGTTGGCTAACATGAAAATTAAAATTAAGTTTCTAATAAAATCACTTGAATGCTTGAAGTTAGAAAAGTTAAATATACAAATGTTGAGTATTGACTATATAATCCTTCAAGAGGAAAAATGAATATTTAATGAAAATAGATTAACAAGCATTCATAATATGAAGACCAGAGATGAACAGAAAATTTGATATTCAAACACAAGACTCAAAAAAAGCATAAAAAGTTGAACATCAAAGAGGACTCATAAGGGCCCTAATAAAGTTAAACTATCTACATTCTTATATGGGAAGATGATACATGTAACTCCTAAGAACTTTATCATTATTTGGGCAGTTACACCAACAGAGTGAAGGCATGAATGTGAAATAATTATGTTGGGATGACCCCAAAAAATGAGGGGTGAAAAAAAAAGATGAGAGAAGGGGAAGGGAGAGGTAAAATAGAAAAATTTTTCTCACATATAAGAGGCATACAAGGAAGGGCTTTTCTAGCAGAAAGAAAAATAATGGGATTGACAGGAAAGCTTGAACCTTACTCTTATTGGAATTGGATCAAAGATGGAAGAACATTTATACATATTCACTTGGATAAAGGAATCTTATCCAACAGAAAGAGGCAAAAAGAAAAAATGGGAGTGAAAGATAAAAGAAAGGAAAGATTAAGGGAGTCAATAGTCAGCAACAGAACAGACTTGGCCAGGATAAAGAGAGATGAACAATGAGAGATAAATAGGATGGAGGAAAATACACAGTAACCAAAATCGCAAATGCAAATGAGATAAACTCACCCATAAAACAGAAGTAGATAGCATAATGGATTAGAAACAGAAATACAATATTTTATTTTTACAAGAAACACACTTGAAACATAAAGATACATACAAAGTTAAAATAAAGTGTTAGGGCAGAATCTATTATGCTTCAACTGAAGTAAAAAAGCAGGAGTAGCAATCATGATCTCAGATAAAGTGAAGGCAAAAATAGACCTAATTAAAATAGATAATCAGGGAATTACATTTTGCTAAATGAAGTAATATCAAAACTTTTATAGCAACTTTCTCTGGTAAAGGCCTCATTTATCAAATATACAGCGAGATGAGTCAAATTTACAAAAATAAGAGCCATTTCCCAATTGATAAATGGTCAAAGTATACAAAAGCAAAATTTTCGGAAGTAAAAAAGATGCTATCTGCATTCAGAGAAAGAACTAATGAACTCTGGGTGCAAATTGTAGTACAATTTTATCACTTTTTTGGCTTTTTTTCAATATTGTTAACGTAAAAATATGTGCTGCATGATTTCATGTGTATAATTTATATAATTTTGCTTGCCTTCTTAGTGAGTAGGGGCAGGGGATAGACAAAGAATTTGCAATTCGTATTTTAAAAAGAAAAGGATGTTTAAAATAAATATTTTTAAATAATAAAAAAATTCCTGTTTGTCTCAGTTCTCTGATAAATAGACCTTCACCAGTTGAAGTTTTTGATACAAAATGTACAGCAACCTTGACAGAGATGTAGTTTGTAGAAGGGTGAAAATCACAGTCCATAAACACAATTTTATCTAAGTTAAGGGTATACATATGGAAAGAAAAAGACTAAAATGTACAAGCATATCCTAGAGTGAGAGGGCACATTCTGGGCATGTTGACCCATGGTTTCTACATGCCCATGACTTTGTCATTTACAAAAAGCCCATGAATTTCCTTCATACAAAATTTGCTTTCAAAGTAATCTACTCTACTGGGGAACAATCATATCATTATTAAGATGATCAGTTAACAATCAAAGTGTTCATAAGCTAAGTTAAAATCTGCTGGAAAATCATTTATGTCTGAACAGTCAGACTTCATAATCAGATTCTAATGTTGTCTAATGTTTTAATACTCTCAGAGCCACACAGAATTATATACAACTAGGAAGACTGCCACTGGCAGTAATATATAAATATATAATAAATATATCACATTTACATAGAAATAAAATTTGTCTTTGCCTTCTAATTGTTATCATTCTATCATGCAAGTAGGGTTCCGATAATTATAAGGTTGATGTATGCGCCATATCACCTACCTAGCAATACAATACAGGTGACATCAAGGTCTTCTCACCACAGTACAAGGAATAGGGGATTCTAGATAAGTGTCAGTGAATTCAGTGACCCTTTTTAATAGTAAGAAAGAGGTTTTTGCAAGCCAGTTTTTAAGGTAGCTTGTGTTAAACCTTTTGAACATGGTGGCACTACAAGTGGGGCTGACTTCCCTCATATGATTTTAGGTACAGTTTTTAATATCAGATCTGTTTTCATGATTTTTGATGCATTTTAAAATATAATGTTTAATACATACCCCAAGGGGCCCAATACATGTGTATATAGGATAGTGACAGATGCATGTATCTTTAAATGTATACACATATTCATGTGTACTTATGGTAGAATGGAAGACAGAATTGTTTAACCCCCATATTTGCTCCCTTCATCCTACTATTGACTCTGTCTAGAGTATTTTCAAGTATGATTGTTCTTTCTTTGCTCTAGGAGGTTGTAACAAAATGATATTTAATTCCATTTTTCGTTCCAAATCTCCAGCTAAAAAAAAGCAGTCTGGCAAAGCACCTCAGTGGAAAAATTTTTTTTCATTTTTCTAAGGATAATCCTTCCTCCATCAATTGTCTCCTCTTTCCTTCACTTCCAATAAATATATCTAGATTAACATTTGCCTTTTGTTAACATAGATCATAAAAAGCAAAATGAACATTTAAAACAAAGAAGAGTAAACATTTTCCCCATGGCCAGGGAGATGGACTTCAGCCTTTCATGAAGGGGCACAAAGAGAAAAAGGAAATACAGAATGAACATCTTAGCATTTTAGTTCAGATCACCCAACAACAAGCATTTATTAAGCACCTACTATATGCTAGTCACTGTACTAAGTGTTGGTGAAGCAAAGAAAAGCAAAAATCATTTCTTGCTCCCAAGGAGCTCATAGTCTAATGGAGGAGACAGCATGCAAAAATTATGTATAAGCAAAATGTATACAGAATAAATTGGAAGTCATCAATAGAGGGAAAGCACTGGTATTAAGAGGGAATTAGAAAAGTCTTCTTGTAGAAGATGGGGTTTTAGTTGAGATTTCAAGAAAACTTAGAGAAGTCAGGGGGCAGAAATGAAAAAAAAAATAAAATTCCAAGTACGAGGGTCAGTCAATGAAAATAGAGTCAGGCGATGGAGTATCTTGTATGAAAAATAGCATGGAGGCAATGTGACTGAATCACATAGCATGTGTTGGTGAAGTGTATCAAAGTACAAAAATTGGAAGAGAGAATAGTTTATAAAGGGCTTTGAATTCCAAACAAAGGATTTTATATTTGATTTTGGATGTGATAGGGAGCCATTGAAAGTATTAAATAGGAGGGGAGGCATCACGACATGATCAGATCTGTGCTTTAGGAGGGACAATTTGACAACTGAGTGGACCAGAATAAGAGAAGAGGTAGGAAAACTACTCAGTTTATTCCAGTATTCTATGCATGAAATGATAAAGATTTGGACTAGAGTAGTATCTAGGTCAGAGAGATGGGGACCTATGGCAGAAAGGAATCAAGGGTAGAATTAACAGGTCCTGACAACACTGGATATTGGAAATGAGAGAATGAGAGGTCAAGGATGAAAACTAGGTTGCAAGCCTAGGTGACAGGGAAGATGTTGGTGTTGTCTACAGTAATAAGAAGGTTGGGAAGACAGAATGTGTTGAGGGCAGAGGAGGGAAAAATGATAAAACTAAATTTTATATACATTGAATTTAAGATGTAGAAAAGATGTCAAGTTTGAGCTATCCTATAGACAGCTAGAGATAGGAGACTGGAGATCAGAAGAGAGGCTCAGCTATAGGAGATATGAGAATCATCAGGATAAAGCTAATAATTCAATCCATGGAAGCTGATGAGATCAACAAATGATATACTATAAGCATACCTCAAAGATATTATGGGTTAGGTTCTAGATCATTGTAATAAAATTAATATCACAGTAACGCAAGACACAAATTTTTTGTTTCCCAATGTATATAAAAGGTGTTTACACTATACTTTAGTCTGTTAAGTGTATACACTATACTGTAGTCTATTAAGTGTACACTAGTATATCTTTAAAAAACGTATACACCTTAATTAAAATTTTAAAAAAATGCTAATCATCATCTGAGTCTTCATCAAATCATAATCCTTTTGCTAGTTGTAATGCCAATTAACAGAACACCTGAGGGCAGCTGCTGTGAAGATATTTGCGTATTTCTTTAGGGTTGAATCACATAATATAAGCCCTCTATTTACTCAAAACATGTCAGGAAACTAAAGCATTCACAATATAACATCAAAATCCATAACATCTTATTACTGGGGTAATCACTTAGCTTTAGACGAACACAAAGGTATATAACATTATGTAGACTGGAGCAGCAGAAAACATAACACCCTCTAACCCTACGTCACAGGAGGCTATAATCTCCTCAATCAAAAAAAAGTGTCCAAGTAAAGAGCTCTTTGGGGTGTGTCCTTCTCTCTACTCTGCCATTGCAGGCTCCAACCTAGTATTCTGAGGTGCACATATGCTTCGATAAGCCAAAGAGTCCAACATCTAATCTTGCTTCAACCCACACTTCCAAGTCCTGAGGGGCAGCTGGGCAACAAGGCCAACAAGGTGGGTCCCCAGGAGTCCCACTTCTTCCCCTCATCCCACCATAAACAACTCCACCCCTTGGGTCTCAACTCATCCCAGGGGAATGAGAAAGGAAATTGCCTGCTCTGCTCCAAAGCCTCCATCTCAGCGTGGAGTCCCAAACTCCAGAGTTCCTCCTCCTTCAGGGCCAACTGTTCCTGGCTACTGCCTGGGTTCATATGCAGGTAGCTCTCAGTTCCTACTCCATGTCCCACTTCATGGGGGAAAGGACTCTTCCATTCCAAGCTCTTCTTGCTGCTGCCTGAGTCCAGGCACAATAGGCCCCAGGGGCTTCTGCCCCCAGTCTCCATCTCTGACCTGCACCACCCCAACTCCAGGAGAAGACAAGCTGCCCCAGCCTTACATGATATGTTCCTTACTAGCTGCTTCAGTTTGGGCTCTGGGCACTGCAAAGTAACACAATAATTGGAAAATAACACATAACTATCCCATTCTCATCAAACTCATACTCCCCTTTAGTATTGTATTCCAGTCCAGTTTTCCAGTGTTCTCATAAGGGTTGGTAACAGATGTCTCCTCTCTCTTTCTCTCTCTTTCAGAGGTCCTCTCTCTCTATCAGAGGTCTCCTCTCCAAGCCTTGATGAGTGATTCACATTCACAGTTGGGAGGCAGGCTTAATAATGACTAAATATCCTCTCACAAGTGAACCTTCAAAGCAGTATCTCTCCTCAGAATATATATACATTTTTGACTAATAGGCTCAGAGCCAAAAGGCATGAAAACCTATGTGGTTCAGAACAGATATAAATTATCAGGGTTCAAAGGAGATTAATCTTTCAGGTGTTTACAATTTAGCATGAGACTGGGAAACTTAACTCCAAGAAAAAAACAACAAAAACAATTCCACCTTGCTTATGATTACTTAGTGGAAGGTCTTACCTTGATGTTGATGGCTGCTAACTAATTAGAGTGGTGGTTGCTGAAGGTAGGGGTGACTGTGACAATTTTTAAAAATTAAGAAAACAATGAAGTTCGCCACATCACTTGACTATTCCATTCACAAAAAGATTTCTCTGTAGCATGTGATGTTGTTTGATAGGATTTTGCCCACAGTAGCAGTTCTTTCAAAATTGGAGTCAATTCTCTCATAGCCTGCTGTTACTTTATCAAATAAATTTAAGTAATATTATTTTTCTATCTCAGAAAATAAGGAAACCTAAGGAGAGGAAGAGAGATGGGAGAATAGCCAGTTGTTGGAATAGTAGGACACACACAACATGTATTTATTAAGTTTGCCATCTTAAATGGGCAGTTTGTGGCACCCCAAAACAATTATGCTAGTAATATCAAAGACCACTTATCATAAAATCATCATAACTGATATAATAATAATATAAAAGTTGAAATATTGTGAGAATTACAGAAATATGACACAAAGACACAATGTGAATGCTAGATAGGCTTGTACCATTCAGGGTTGCCATAAACCTTCAATTTGCTAAATAAATAAATAAATAAAATAAAAATATAAAAAATAATACCTACAAAGAGCAATAATACAAGGTATACTTGTATAGGAGAACAGAAGAGGTCCTACGATACAGCCATGTAGGGCCCTCTTACTTTCTGAGCATGACCTAGGTGAAAATTCAGAAACTAAGGAGTAGTCATACAATTAAAAGGACAATCAGGAGAAAGTATTATCCCCCAAAAATATATAAAGAAGAGAGTATTAAGGAGAAGAGGATGAGCAACAGTGTCTAAAGTTGCACAGGGGTCAAAAAGGATGAGGATTGAGTAAAGGGCTTTAGATTTGGCAATTAAGAGATCCTTAGTAACTTTGGAAAGAGCAATTTCAGTTGAATGATGCGTTCAGAAGATAGAGTGCAGAGAGTCAACAAGAGTGAGAAGAAAGGAATTTAATGTGCAGATTGCTGATAATCTAAATGAAGACTTTAGCCGCAAAAGTAGGAGAGATAGGATATAATACCTACTAGGAACAGATGGATCATGGAAGCATTTAGGTCATGTAAGAGATATGGGTATATTTTCACATAGCAGAGAAGCATCCAGTAGAAAGATTAATAAGGAAGATTAGTGAAAGAGTGGGGATGGTAGAGGAGACAATCTTCTGGAGAAGACAGGCTTGGATGGGATGATTTGAGTATGCACAAAGATGTGTCTTGACCAGATGAAGTGTCACTTCTTCACATGAGATGCCTTTGAAGGAGGAGACAGTTGGAGAAAATATCTATCTGAGCAATATGTGATGAGCAGGGAGGAACAAGAAAGGGCACATAAATAATCAGCCAGTCAACAAGCATTTATTAAATGATTTTTTTCAGTGAAATATGGAGCACTATTTTTAGTTGAGTGGGTGAGAAAGGGGATTGAAAAGGTACTGTCCGTTTCCACATTCTTTATTTCATTCTCTGCTTTCATGTCTTTTCAGGGCCATCTCTCATGCTTGGAAAGTATTCTCTCCTCACCTCTGCCTCATAGAAACCTTAGATCAACTCAGGTGCCAGCTTCTGTGAGAAGACTTTTTTGATTCCTTCTAAATTGTTAATTTTCTATCCTCAAGTTTCTTTTATTTATTCATCTGATTACATATTATGTCTCCCAGAAGAATGTAAGCTCCTTTAAAAGTAAACTTTAACATTTTGTTGTTTTTTCCATTTTTCCCTTTGTATCCCCAGTGACCTGCACATAGTTGTTATTTAATAAATATTTGTAAAATTGAATTAATGTATGGGCTACATTGTTGGAAACTCTTAGGTGCCACATAAATATCAGCAGTACTATTTGACTCAAAAGAGTTTCTGCTTCCATTTTACTTGCTCACAAAGTACTAGAAAAGAAAGTAAAGATAAGACAAAGTAGGAGCCTAATTGGACATCATTCATGGACAACTAATTTCTGGGCTTTTATTTGAATAGCTCCCTTTATTTTGATGGAAACCTGCTTTTAAAATGTATTTTAAATAGGTAAAGAAAGTTCTTATTTGAACAAATTAATATTAACCTGTATCCAATTAACCAATTTTGTACTACTATGTAGAAACAACCTTGTTGTCTCATACTGTATCAAAGAATGTTGGAACTGGATAGGACCTTAAATATCCTTTAGTCTAACCAATTAATTTAAATCATGAAAAAAGCAAAGCCTAGAAAACTGAAGTATTTTGTACAAAGTAACTTAGCTCCTTTGTGTCAAGGTTGGAATATAAACCCAGGTCCCCAGGCTCCTTGTCTAGGGCTCTTTGCATTAAACTATCTTTGCCCCTTTAACCCAATTGAAGAGATATTTATTAAGCACTAACCTACACTGTACTAATCCTGAGTAGCTAAGTACAGTCATAAGGAGTTCTTAGATGATGACATTTCCTTTACAGTGAAGACATGCATGTTCTACAATAAATGATCCCTAATTCAATGTCAACAGCCTTTCCAATGTGATGTGCCAAGGTTCTAAGCCCTGATCTTGTATCTTGGAAACTGGCCACCCACTACTTATGGAAAGGGCAGGAATTCAAGAATCAGTAAAATGCCAAGTATTTATTAGGTTTCTACTATGTGCCAGGCAGGTATTGTGATGGAAATAAAAAGACAAAGAACAAAACAAATCCTACTTCCAAAGATCTTAAATTCTAAAAGAGGAAATAACAAATAACAGTATAAATATAAACAAATAAATACAAAGTAGTTAAATATGAGGTAATTTGGAGCAAAGCATACTGATAATTGAAGGGACCAGAAAAGGTTTCATGAAAAAGATAATGTTTGAGTTGAGTATTAAAGAAAGAGAATTATGTGAGGCAAGAGTAAAGAAAGGGTGAATTCTAGGTATATGGGAGCATCAGTACAAAAACAAGGAGAAGGGACATGGAATGTCACTCATAAGGAGCAGAGAGAAGGCCAAATTGTTTGGCTTGAACACAATGCAAGTTGAAGGGTAATGTCTAAGGAGGCTGGAAAAAGAGGTTGAGCTAGTTACAAGGTCTTTAAAGATGTTTTTTAAAAAGAGTTTTATATTTGATCGTAGAGACAATAGCAAGCTACTAGACTTGTTAGAGCAGAAGAGTTACGTGGTGAAGAAAAGACATTAGAACCCAAGATAATGGAGTAGAAGAAGCATTCAACAAAGCTCTCTCAACATTTGCCTCCAAACAACTTTAAAATAATGCCTCATATTGAATGCTAGAGTGGCAGAGCCAAGAAAAGATAAGAGTAAGACTTTCTTCTAACCCAAGACAACTTGGGAGGTTAAAAGGAAAAAATCCATGAAATGAGAGGGGAGGAAAATAATCTCACATAAAAGAAGCACATAAGGAGGAGTTTTCACAAAGGATGGGGAAATAGGTGTGAAGCAATGTTTGAACCTCACTGACATATACAATAAAACTTTCCATTCTCAGAGACAGATGAATTTAACCACAAAAAAGAAATTAGAAAAATTAGATATGATAGACTTTTGGAGAGAACTGAATGGAAATAGAAAGGAGCATACCTTTTTCTCAGCTTTATATTGCACCTTCACAATAATTGATCATATATTAGGACAGAAAAACCTCACAATCAAATGAAGAGATGCTTAATTATTAAATGCAAGCCTTTCATATTATAATACAATAAAATGTATATTCAATAAAGGGACATTGAAGTATGAATTTAAATTAATTAAGAAAGTAAGTAATCTAACCTTAAAGAACGAGAGGAGCAAAGAACAAATCATAGAAATAATCAATAATCTCACTAAAGACAATGGAACAATGAGACAAAATTCCAAAATTTGTGGAATGCAGCCAGGGCAGTACTTAGGGGAAAATTTATATTTCTAAACATGTACATCAATGAATGAAAGAAAGGGCAGATTAATGAATTGGGCATGCAACCAAAACAAAAAACCTAGAATAAAACAATTTTTAAACTCTACATTAAAAATACTTAAATAACTGTCTTAGAAAACAGAAAAAATTTCCAGAACCAGATGAATTCTACTAAGCTAAGTGAATTCTACCAAACATTCAGAGAACAGTTTTATCTGATACTATATGAATTATTTGAGAAAAGTAGGTAAAGAAAAATTCCTACCAAATTTCTTTTATGACACAATTATGGTCTTGATACCTTAATGAGGGAGGTCAAAAAAAGAGAAAGTAAAGTGTAAGAGAATTTCTTTAATCAGTATTGATGAAAAAATTTAAAGAAGATGTTAGCAAAGAGATTACACTATGACCAGGTGGGATTTATACCAGGAATGCAGAATCAATATTAAAAATCCAGATCCATATTAAATCCAAACCTGGATCAATATTTTTTCTAAAAAATTTATCAGCACATTTACGTATATTAATAACAAGAAAATCATGATTATATCAATAAATGCAGAAAAGGACTTTGACAGAATACAACACCTGTTCTTAAACATAAGAACATATTAAATATAGGCCATGAGGGAAAAAAGCTATCACTCTTTGAAGATAATATGATGGTAAACTTAGAGAATCAAATACATAATTAGTTGAAACAATTAACAGCAACATAAATCATCAGCATTTCTATATATTACCAATAAAGTCTAGCAGCAAGAAATAGAGAAATTTCATTTGAAATTACTGCAATCTAAGATACTTGGTAATCTACCTGGCAAGAAAACTCCGTGAGCTATATGATCACAATTAAAAATCATTTTCACATAAACACAGCTCTAAACAACTTGAAAAAAATATTAATTGCTCATGGGTAGGTCAAGCCAAAATACCAAAAAAATGATGATTCTCCCTAATGCAATTCACTTATTTAGTGCCATACCAATCAAAAACTACCATAGAATTATTTTATAGAGTTAAATCATAAAATTTGTCTGGAGAAACAAAAGGTCAAGAATATCAAAGAATTTGAGAGAAAATAAATTGAAAGGAAGTCGACCTGGCAGTACCAGATTTTAAATATTACAAACTGGTAATCATGAAGACAAGCTAGTACTTGTTAGTCAATAGGGTGGTGGATCAGGAGCATAGATTCAGTACACAACACACAGTAGTGAATGATCACAGTAATCTAGTGTTTGATAAGCCCAAAAATCTAAGCTTTGGGGACAAGAACTCACTATTTGTCAAAATTTTCTGGGAAAACTGGAAAATAGTTTGTCAGAAACCATACATAGACCAACATCTCATAAGTATACTAAGAAAAGGTCAAAATGGGTACAAGATTTAGATATAAAGAGAGACAATTAGATGGAGACAATTGGAAATTGTCTATATTTCCTAGGAAATTCTGTAATTCTCACAAATTCTCACTTTGGGGACAAGAACTCACTATTTGTCAAAATTTTCTGGGAAAACTGGAAAATAGTTTGTCAGAAACCATACATAGACCAACATCTCATAAGTATACTAAGAAAAGGTCAAAATGGGTACAAGATTTAGATATAAAGAGAGACAATTAGAATAACATGGGAAAATGCTGTCAGATCTATGGATAAGGGAAGAATTTGACAAACAAGAGATAAAAAGGATCAATGGAATTAAAATGGATAATTCAAAAACTTTTGCACAAACAAATCTAATGTAGTCAAGATTAGAAGGAAAGCAGAAAGATACATGGAAGGGCAGAATCTACAGCAAGTTTCTCCAATAAAGTTTTATTTCTCCAATTCTGTTTTGTCCTTCGTTCTTGAAGAGGACCATGACATCAAGATGATAACATGACTTGCAGCTGACTTGGATTTGAGTGAGGGAGAGCTGTGTAATGTCATCAACCTCACTTTCTTCTCCTGAGTCATCTGATCAGGAGATATTTATGATATTCATCAGGACAACTGGAGATGGCCCAGGATGCAATGTGAGATCCTGGCCCTTTCAGGCTGAGGTCTTGTCACATTCCCACTTTGTGTGAGATACACCCATTCAATGAATAGGCTTCTTTAAGTAGTCATTCAAGGGATAGCCCCTCTAACAAAAGAAAAAAATCAAACTAGGAGGGGAAGACCCTCAGAGTTCCTGGATAAAAGAGAAATAATTACTATTTAGTAATTACAATCACTCTGTGCTAGGTGGGTGTATATTTGTTGTCCAGTCTATGAGCTCCAGAGTGAATTGGGTTTAAGGCTTGATTTTTGAGCAAAAAAATGTAGCCAGCCCACAGGAAAAAAATGGAGCTTTGGGGCATGGAGTGTAGCCCCTGGAAATCCTAAGGGTGTACCAGAAAGGCAAGGAGAGAGGCTTTCACTTAGTAGATCAGCTAACAGGGTGATGGTCAGTGTCTGCATACTCAACATAGTTATTTCTCAAATATGTAGAGAATGGAGTCAAATTCATAAAAAATAAGAGCCATTCCTCAGTTGATAAACAGTCAAAAAATATAAAGAGGCAATTTTCAGAAAAATAAATCAAAACTGTCAACATTCATGTGAAAAATGCTCTAAATCACTATTTATAAGAAAAATGTAAATTAAAACAACTGAGGAACCACCTCACACATATCTGATTGGTTAACATGACAGAAAAAGAAAATGACAAATGATGGAGAGAATGTGGAAAAATTGGGACACTAAAGCACTATTGATAGAATTGTGAACTGCTCAAACCATTCTGGTGAGAAGTTTGTTGTGTTCAACCTTCATTGCTGAAGAAGACCACATCATCAGAGAAATGATGATATGACTTGCACTTGACTTTGTTTTGAGTGAGGGAGATCACCAGTCTCATTTCTCCTCTTGAGTCATCTGAATTCAGTGACCAGATATTCATCAGGATGACTGGAGATGGCCCAGGATGCAATAGGAGACCTTGGCCCCTCTAAGCTAAGGTCTATTCAGGTACTCACTTAGGATGAGGTAACATCCATTCAGTGAGTAGGCCTGTTTAAGAAATGATCAGAGGGTGGCCCTTCTAATGAGGCAAAGAAAAAATAACTACATCAGGCTGGGAGGGAAATAGTAACACTTACTATTTATAATCATTCTTAAGCTAAGAGGGTCCAGGAAACAGCCTTTAAGTGGAGCTTGGGCATGGGCTTCAGAGTACAGTAGGTTTAAGGGGAGAGGAAAGGAAAGGAAAGGAAAGGAAAGGAAAGGAAAGGAAAGGAAAGGAAGGGAAGGGAAGGGAAGGGAAGGGAAGGGAAGGGAAGGGAAGGGAAGGGAAGGGAAGGGAAGGGAAGGGAAGGGAAGGGAAGGGAAGGGAAGGGAAAGGAAAGGAAAGGAAAGGAAAGGAAAAAGGAAAGGAAAGGAAAGGAAAAAGTCTATAGAACTGTGCATAGCCCTTTGATCTAGGTCTGTATCCCAAAGAGATTTAAAAATTAAAAAAAAAGGAAAAGGACCTATAAACTATAAGTTGGTTGGTTGTTATCCTTTGTCTTTCGAAGAGAACCAAAATGATGTCACCATTGTAAAGTGAAATTTCAGTGTGTCGGACTGTGGCTGATCAAACCAATATGAGCTCAGAATGCTCTACCACAGATTGGGCACAGATACTCCATCTGAATATTTGGGGTGGATATCTCAAATTTGTGCATCTTGTGTATACTTTGTGCTCTCTTGATTCTACTTTGCTCAAACAGCTCGGCACCCTTTCTGATGTGGGCACACCATGCTGATCAGTCCTGTTCCAGTGTCTCCCATGTTGCACAGTCAAATTCAAAGTTCTTGAGAGAGACCTTGAGGTGTCCTTGTATCATTTCTTCTGGCCATGTGATCACCTGTCCCATGCAAGTTCTCCATAAAATAGTGTTTTTTTGGCAAGCATAGATTTTGCATTCGAACAATGTGGCCAGCCCATTGGAGTTGCACTCTCTGAAGCATAGTTTGAATACTTGGCAGTTCAGCTCAAGCAAGAACTTCAGTGTCTGGTACTTTATCCTGCCAGATGATCAGAATCTTGCTAAGACAGTTCAAATGGAAGCGGTTCTGTTTCCTGGCATAGCGCTGGTAGACTGCCCATGTTTCACAAGCATATAATAATGAGATCAGCACAATGGCTCTGTAGACCTTCAGTTTGATAGTCAGTCTAATACCTCCTTTCTCCCAAACCTTTCTTCAGAGCCTCCCAAACACTGAGCTAGCTCTGGCAATGCGTGCATCAACCTCACTGTCAATGTGTACATCCCTGGAAAGTATACTACCAAGGTAAGCGAACTTATCCACAGAATTCAAAACTTCTCCATTTATTGTAAACAGTGGTTCCTTGTGCCTTCCCAGTCACCAGTGCAGTGAAACAGGGCTGTATGCTTGCTCCCATGCTTTTTAGCATGATGTTTTCAGCCTTGTTGACAAATGTTTTCAATGAGAATAAACATGTCATCAAAGTCAACTACAGTACTGATGGTAAGTTCTTCAATTTGAAAAGGTTACAAGCCAAGACCAAGTGGAGGGAGTGTTGGTGCATGATTTTCTGTTTGCAGATGATTGTGTACTCAATGCAGCCTCTGAAGCTGAGATGCAACAAAACATAGATCAATTTTCTGCTGCCTGTGCTAATTTTGGCCTAATAATTAACACCAAAAAAACACAGGTGCTCCATCAGCCACCACCACACCATCCCAGCTATAAGTTCAAAATTATTAAAGCAGTGGTAGCAAAGATTTGGAAATTGAGGGAAAGCCCATCAAATGGAGAGTGGCTAAACAAGGTGGGTCATACAATTGTGATAGAATACTAATGTACTATAAGAAATAAAGAGCACGATAGTTTCAGAAAGACCTAGGAAGAACTATATGAACTGATGAAAAATGAAGTGAGCAGGGCCAGGAGAACATTGTACACAATAATAACTATGGTTAACTGTGAAAAGTACTTTAATAAAGATCATAACCCAAGACAGTTCCAAAGGACCCATGATGAAAAATGCTATCCACCTCCAGAGAGAGAATTGATGAACTTAGAATGCAGATGAAAGCATATTTTTTAAACTTTATTTTTCTTGGTCTTTTTATCTGTTTTCTTTTGTAATATGTCTAATATTGAAAGATGCTTTACATGACTTCATATGTATAATTGATATCAAATTACTTGCTTTCTCAATGAGGAGAGAGGGACAGAAGAGAAGGAGAAAATGTAGAACTGAAAATTTTTAAAAGTAAGTGTTAAAAATTATTGCATGTAGTCAAAAAATATTTAATTAAGGAAATAAAAATGTATTTTAAAAACAAAATACATCAGCAACAGCATGTATGCTAAAGTGGAATGCAGAGAGAAGTGAGGCAGGGAAAACAATTAGGAAGTTAATAAAACAATATTGATAAGAATATTTTTTAAATGTTCTAAATTGCTTATAATTAGAGAAATACAAACTAAAAATGGAGAAATGCAAAACTGAAATGACGGAAATGCAACTCGAAAGTTCTATTTCATACTCAGTGGATCGACAAAGTTGACAAAAACGGAAAACAACAAATACTGGAGGGGGTATACTAAAAAAAGTACATTAATGCACTGTTGGTTCAATGTGAATTGATCTTGCTATTTCATAAAGTAATTTGAAAATATGCCCCCCAAGTTATTAAACTGTGCATACCCTTTGACCCAAAAATACTACTATGAAATCTGTATCCCAAAGAAATCAAAGAAAGATATAAAGGACCAATACACACAAAAATATTTACAACAATTCTTTTTGTGGTAGCAAAGAATTACAAATTGAGGGCACACCCTCAGTTAGGGAATGGCTGAACGAGTTATGGTTGTGTGTGTGTGATAGAATAGGATTGTGCTGTAAAAAGGATGATGAAGGAGATAATTTCAGAGAAGTTTGGGAAGACATTTAAGAACTGATTCATAAGGACATGAGCAGAACAAGGAGAACTATTTATAAATTAGAAACAATCTTATAAAGACAACTTTGAAAGCCTTCGAACTCTGACCAACATAATAACTAATCATAAATTCAGAGGACTCAGGCTGAAGCATATGACGACCCACCTGCTGAAAAGAAGGTGAAAGAAGGTGATGGATTTTTTGTACAGACTGAGACATTTTCTGGACACATGACCAATGCAAAAATCTGTTTTGTGTGGGGGAATATACACACACAAACACACACACATTTATGTCTATCTATCTATCTATCTCTCTCTCTCTCTATATATATATATATATACATATATATATATATATATATATATATGTACATATATCTTTTTTTGGTGGAGATATTTTTTGCTTTCTCAACTTTTAGTGGGAATAAAGAGAAGTGAGAGGAAGAGAATGCATATCTGAAAATGAAAGAAATTTTCATTAAAAAAAACAATCATGGCAATAGGTAATGAGAGCCTGAATTAAGGTGGTAGCTGTGTTAAGTACTGAAGGGGTCAGAAACAGGAGATATAAAGTTAGAAATGTCAAAATGGCAACTTAGTTGTATGGGGTGAGTGGTCAATAACAATGCCAAGATGATGAACCTGAGAAACTAGAAAGATGATGGTGCCTTGAACAAAAATAGGGGACTTTAGAAGAAAATTGAAGGTGGAGTGAAAAGGTAAGGACATCAATTTGGGACATGCTGAGTTTGGATTTTCTCTAGAACATCCAGTCTCACTTGTCCAAAAGGTAATATAAGATACAGGTTGGAAGCTCAAAGAAAAGTCTTGGGGTGGATATATAGTTAGAAGTATATTAATATTAGCAGAAGTTGATAGAATAAGATCAGAATGAGATAAAGATAGACACATAAACATGTTTTAGTCATCTGCATAGAGATGACAGTTAAATTCGTGGAAGTTTATGAAGTTATGTACAAAGAAATAAAGTGTAGAGGGAGAAGAGGATCTGAGATAGAAATTTGAAATACCTGCAGTTAGGGGACATGATATGAATGAGCCAACAAAGTAAGCTGAGGAGGAGGAGAACCAGGAAAGACCAGTGTCATGAAAACTCATCAAAGAAAAAATTTCCTGCCTTCTTCTCCAGGAGGAGAGGGTAAAAGCAGACAGTGATGGAAGCAGGTATTGACTTTCCTACAGGCAGTATGAAGGTGGGAGCATTTGATCAATTATAGAAGGTCACTACTCTGCTAATTCAGGGACAGTTGCATTCAGTGCTCACTCTGGTAATATAAAATTGGCCTCTGTTGCTTTGTAAACCATAAAAAGTCATACAAATTTGAGCTATTATGAGTCAATAAAATGCTCATCTACTGGTTTTCTAGAGAAAAAAATGTATACTGTGAAACAATTGGTGATTGTTTCCTGTATATGATATTCCATCTTTCACTTTGGTACCTTGGTTCAGGCCATAACCCATGTTTGGAATGTATTCTCTCCTTACTTCCATCTGTGGAGTCCCTAGTTTCCTTCAGGGCACAGATCCATTATTAGCTCTCTCATGGCTCCTTTCCTGGGCTCTCCAGTGGTTGGTGGGTTTTTTTTTAACCTCTTTAAATTACATTGTATTATTTATGTTGTTTTTATTGTTTAGTTGATTGTGTCTGACTTTTTTGTGATCTCATTTGTTTTTTTTCTTGACAAAGATGCTAGAGTGGTCTGTCATTTCCTTCTCCAGCTCAGTTAAGTGACTTGCCCAGGTTCATATAGCTAATAAGGTTCTGAGACCAAATTTGAACCAAGGTTCTCCCAACTTTAGAGCTGGTCTTCTATGTACTTCTATGCACTGTGCCCCTAGGTGCTCATATTTATTTTAAACTTACTTAATATTTGCTTGTCTGTGCGTGTTTTGAATATCACTTGTAGAATCCTAGTTACTTGAGGGCAATGACTGTTTCATTCTTTTACTTTATATCCTCAAAGCTTGGAAGAGTGCTTAACGTGTGGTCAAAAATATTTTGTTGAACTGAAATGACAAACAAAGAGAATTAAATTTACCATCCTGTCATATATACTGCATGAATCAGATTACCAGTATCTAATCAAGTTAGTAGAGAACTATGCACATGATAGTGACTCCTTAAAATCTTTTTGACAATTGTGATAATCAACTAATAATTTGACCATTAAATCTGTGGCCTGGAGTCATTTGTGAATAAATAAGGTTCTAAAATCAAATGTTGATGACTTCCAACCTCTAAGCATTTAGTAGTTGCTTAAAAGAGGATGTAACTGTTAATAGTAGGAGTCTCCTTGATGAACAGTCCTATGAAACTCCTTATACACAGGGAAGAAAAGATTTGGATGATGCATAACTCTTGTGTGTGACAGAGCATTTTAATGAAAAGAGCATGAGATGTGTCTGAAGATACGCGTTCAAATCTCAAACATTTCTACGTCACCCAAGACAAGACTTCAGAAATGGGAGATTTAGCCTAGATCTATTCTAGCTCTAACTACCGGTATCCTAAGTCAGGAGTCCTAATTTCTAAAAGTATTCAATCATTATCTCACCCCTGATTGTCAAAAAGATTTTAGTAAGTGATTTCCATGTGTCTAGTTCTCCATGTTAAAAATAAAACTGTGTTAACTACAAAGAGGTAGCAATCTCTGCTCTCTAGAAGCAGATATGGAGCATTGTCAATAGATACATTTCCCTCAGTGCTTGAAGCCAAAAGAACTTTGAGATTGGGAGAAATTATATGCACTTTATTTCTTTGGGTTTTTTTCTACTTTTTAATTATAAGCATAGCAAGCATTTCAATCTGCAAAAATCAGAATAATTCTTTACAAAACTGTGTATTTCAATCTTACATGCTTTTTTCATTTTAGAGTGTATATATTAAATTAAAGATGATTGCACCTATGTCACCCTGTTCTTATGTTTCTTTGTTTGTTGGTTACTTTTTTGAATCTGGAAGGAATCTTAAAGTCCATCTAATCCATCCTATCATTTTAGAGATGAAGAAATTAAGGCTGAGGAAATTTTTCCTTCCACACACAAATATGTATGTACATATGTATATGTACTCTCTCAAACAAAAATATCCCTCATTTACATAGAAGAAGTAATGTTCATGTTTGTCATTTTGCCACTTCTTGGCTACCTTGATATGCTTGTGTAAATATGGATATCAAGTGACATCAAACCAATACAGGGGAAATAGAAGAAAAATTGGCAAAGTTTGCCATTATGAACTACCAGGCAAGATATTGTTTCAGCTAGCTAAGCCTTTTCCATTCTTAGGCTTCTGTCAAAAAGGGGATACAACATGAATTGATCAAATACTAATCTTTCTTTAGAAGAACTCCTACAAGCTAAGATATATATTCAAGCCAGGAAATTTGGCTCATCTTTAACCCTCCTATGGGGCAGGGTAGATTCAGGGCTATGATGGCACAGTATTATGAAACAGTGGTCACATAACAAATGCCTTACTAAGAAAGACCCACATATTTGATTTGTCCATATTACCAAACAGGAATTATGAGGAAGACAGGGTTGCTCTCCATGATGTTAATCTCCACAATGAGTAGAGCGATCTAAACACACCTAAGGTCCCTTTATAAATATTCATGTATCTATGTAGTATCTAAGATTTTTGCAAATCTTTATTGTATAAATGAATATTTTCAATCTGTCCAAACTTCAGTAGAGATACTTTATAATTTTTAAGTCCCTTATGGATTTTAAAATGTTTTTCATGCATATTATCTCATTTTAATCTTCATAATAACCCTGAGAGGTAGTGTAGGGGCATAGCAGAGGCTGGTCTCAGAATCAGAAAGATTTGGGTTCAAATCCTATTTCCAATACAAACTAGTGAGATACACACATTTAGTGACTTCTCCCTCCCAAATTGTCACACAAATTATATGACAGAGCCTTCTGAGCCAGTATGATCAACCACAATCAGACACACTATATATTGACCCTGACATCATAATGTCATTTTGGTCCTCTTAGAGAATAACAGATAAAACTAATGAACAAATATGGTTCTATAATCAAATGTTCTACTATCAAATCTATTAATAACTAAATGACCATGAGCAAGTCTCATTTCCTCTGGTACCTCTCTACAATGGCATGTTGCCATACTATTTTGGTGAAAGGAGTTAGCACACTAGGAATTTCTTGCATTGATGATATACCAAGTCAAGACAAAACAAAAACAATGAAAAAATTCAGAGAAACAGTCAGTAATATTAAATCCACTGAAGACTCAATGCTCACAACTAGCTAAATACTTAGAAAATAAGCAACATAATGGTTAAATTTTGCTTGCTAAAGCTTGGCTTTGCAATTATACATCATTCTTTCATATTAAAAATACCAAAATTCTGCCATACAAATGGGCATGTGAGAAAATACTTCTATGAGAAATCAATGGATCATGATCCAAACCCATGGCTGCCCCACCAACTTTCATAAGATATAGGTAGGTCCTTCAATGATGCTGCAAAATGTATGTATATATCACCTGAGTAGTTTGGAAAGATTCTCTTAACGGTTTGTAGCTTTCCAAATGCACATATATATATATATATATATATATATATATATATATATGTGTGTGTGTGTGCGTGTGTGTGTGTGTGTGTGTGTGTGTGTGTATAATCTTAATCTTTCCCACTGAAAATTCCTCTGAGATATCTACCACATGTATACAAATTATTTCTGTTATTGGTCTTAAGGGATGTTGTAAAGACACTTCCCACTGAAACAAATTGAAAATGAAACCCTTAAGATCTCTGACTGATAATTCCAAGAGGCATTTTGTTTGGCTTTTACAAAGGCTATACTTGTCTGCTCATGTTCACATTCCTTCCATCTCATCCCCATCCCAATCCCATCCAAGCCCAGGAGCATATATGTGGTTAATTATATAGCCTGCACCTGTTTTCCCAGAGAGCCACCAGCAGCCCAATGTCTCAGCAGTGGTAGCAGCTTTGTGGGCCACTAAGCAATAAAGCGATATTCTCGGGACAACCAGAGACTCTTTTGCTTTCTGGGCTAACAGAAACAGAAGTCAATTTAACCACTCCACTGCACGAACCTCCTCCAGTCCTGTAGCTGCCAGATTCTAACTTTGCAGAAGGCACCATACCTGTGCTTTCCTATACCTCTCCTACCAAGGTAGGCCCTGGGAGGTTATCTATAAAAATGTGTTTCATAGTTTGGCTTCTACTCTGCCAGACACTCAGACCTCAGGGCTTGCCACTGACTTCTAAAAGAGAAACTCAGTTCATGGTTTGTGACTCTGCCTTGGGAAAATTACACATTCTATCAGCTGTAGTTATTGCAACTCCCTTTCACTGTGGAAAAGTACAAGTTCTCTAAAGGCTTCAGGAATCAGATAAAGTGATAGAGAGGAAGGCACTTCCTGAGTATTTCAGGTTTATTATGCCAATCTTCACTGTCTTTAGCAAGGCTAAGAGAGTAAAGGATAAAGACAAATAAGACATTTACATAATAGCACCTTAGAACAACCCCAATTTACAGGGCAGAGCCCTCAGAAAACCTTTACCTCCAGTGCAATTTTCTCTGTGGGTACACCATCTTCTTTTACCACAAACCTATATTAATATGCTTCTAGACACCAAGAATTCACAGTCAGTTTAAAGCAAACACATTTAAGGAAATTTCAAAGTAAGAAAAATAACGACAAAATGTTTCTCCTCTAAGTCTCCCACAAACACATATTGCAGTAGTGGCAAGAGTATATTTATGTAAGGAACCTATGTGGAAAGGCAGGCTTGTAAAGCACACGTGTAGCCTAAACACATACATAGCAAAGCAACTCCCAGCTGCAATGGGTCCTTGAGATTTCCTAGTGATGTCATCAGATAGTCTGGCCCTCCTCCCTGCTTATCTCGTGGTCCCCATTAAATGAACCTTGTAGTCTTTGCTAGACATCACTATGCTTAATCCTGCTCTATTCTAAAGCCAGATGTGTGCTGTTTATCTGACTTGTAATCTCCACTAGATGCTATCATTTTAGGCAAATTGTTCTCTTGCGCTCTATGTCCCACAGCCTCAGACTTTGGCTTAACAAAAACCTTGGCTAGCCCTTTATCAAGGGAAAAAAAAAAACATGTTCTTTCAGCTTAAATAAAGTCAATGGGCTTTTCCCAACTATTTTTCAAAGGCAAAAATCATGACCTAGGAACATTATGAACTTCTCTTTGAAGGGCTTACTTAGAAATTCCCTAAATCAGAAATCTCACCCTACCCTATAGCATTCCATACACTTTGCTATTTTTATTGCAAAAGGCTAAATTATCATGATACGATAGAATAAGTACTATATTTGGAGTCAAAGGAATTTCAGGTTCTACCTCTTACTTGTGTTACACTACTTGTGTAACCTTAGGCAAATTAACTTTTTTTTTTATTTTTTGTTTATTTTGGAGGAGGCAATTGGAGTTAAGTGATTTGCCCAAGGTCACACAGCTAAGTGTCCAAGATCATATTTGAACTCAGGTCCTCTGACTTGGGGACTGGTGTAATCATTTAACCTTAAGAGATAGCTAGCTGGCACAGTAGATAGAGGGTTAGATCTGGAGTCAAAAAGACCTGAATTCAAATACGACCTCAGACATTTATCAGCTGTGTGACACTTTACCTCTCTTTGCCTCAGTTTTTTAAACTATAAAAGGGGTGACCACAATAGCACATTCCTCCCAGTGTCATTATGAGAATCAAATGCGATGTTATTTATAAAGACTTAGCACAGGGCCAGGAACATAGGAGGTACTTCATAAATGCTTGTTTCCCTCTTTTCTTCCCCTGGATCTCAATTCTTTCAGCTGGATTACATGGCTATCTTTAGATCAGTGGTTCTTAACTTTTTTGGTTTCATAGACCCCTTTGGCAATCTGATGAAGCCTTTCTAAGAAGAATATTTTTAAATGCATCAAATAAAATACATAGGATTACAAAGAAAAACAATTATCATCTAAATTGGTAGACTTCTTTAAATCTATCCATGGTTCCTAAAAGAGTTCAGGGTTAAAAGGCTTGACTCCAGATCTTTGATTTTTTTTTATCCTATGTTTCTAAACTATATGATGGTTGTTCTCTCAGTAATTACCAACCAGTTCTGGAGTTTATGTTTCCTCAAATCTTAAAATCCAAATCTCTTGCATTCTCCCATGTAAATGAATTAATATGAAAAAAAATGACAGTCATAAGCTTACCCCAGGAGGCAAGGTCTTTGCTTCTAACCGAACCTCATTTTTAGCTTTTCATGTATAGCTAGAGCCAACTGTCAAACTTCAAAGAAACTTTAAGGCACATATAGCCTTAGATCTAGCGTCCCCTAGCTTGGCACTCAGATATCCCTAAGCACAGGGATACTCAGTACTCAGCTTCAATTCTCTCTCCTATAAAAGGTCCTTCCTTATCCCCTTGGTTGTTACTGTTCTCCCCACCCAATGACTGTATATATTCTGGATTTATATTTTTGATCCACTTTATTTTCATTATGATAGAATGTAGGGACAGGAACTTTTTCTCTTTTTATTTATTTTGGAGGATCTTTGTATCCCTAGCATCTAGTCCAGTGTCTGAACACAAAAAGTACTTTATAAATGCTTATTGTTTTGATTGAATTGATTTGAATTATTGAACTGAATCAAGTTTTAAACTGAATTGAAAGCCCATAGGGTAGTGGTAGCATACGCACACACACGCACACACACACACACACACACACACACACACACATATAAACATATATATATACACACATATAGGTATATATGCATACACATATATATATAACTTTAAGTTATGCTTTAGACTTGAAGTTATTTGCTTAATAGTTTTTACTTAAATTTGCTGTTGGTGGTGGTGGTGATCTTTCATTTTAGAAGAAGACGAGTGACATAATGATGTTAGGTTCAGGGTACCATGTGTTGAGCTGCGATGGATCAGTCCAGTACAAATTTGGAAAGCTCTACCACAAGTCAGGAACAAGTACTCCATTAGAACCTTCAGTCTCTGGACTTGTATAGCTCAAGTTATCTTTATGCTGCTCCAATTCTGCTTTGCTCATAGAGAGTAGTGCCTTCTTTGACATGGGCACACCATGTTGGGCAGTACTTTGCCAGTGTCATTCATGTCTCACAATCAATACTAAAGTTCTTCAGAAAGAGCTTGAGAGTGTTCTTGTACTATTTCTGTTGACCACCGTGTGAGCACTTACCTTATGTGAGTTCTCTGTAAAATAGTCTTTTAGATAAGGATGTATTTGGCATTCAGGCTATATGGCCAGCCCAGAGAAGTTGTGTTCTTTGCAGTAGAGTTTGGATACTTGGCAGTTCAGTTCTAGAGAGGATCTCAGTGTCTGATATTTTATCATGCCAAGTAATCTTCAGAATCTCCCTAAGACAATTCAAGTGGAAGCAGTTAAGTTCTCTGGCATTGCACTGACAGACTGTCCACATTTCATAGGCATACAACAATGAAATCAGTGCAACAACTCCGTAGAACTTCAGTTTGGTAGGCTGCTTAATACCTCTTGTCTTCCATACTTTCCTTTAAAGCCTCCCAAACATTAAGCTAGCTCTGGCAATGTGTGCATCAACCTCATCATCTATGTGCACATCCAAGAAAGTATACTGCCAAGGTAAGTGAACTTATTCCCTTGTTCAGTTGTTCACTCATGTCTAACTCTTCCTGACCCCATTTGGGATTTTCTTGGCGAAGATAGTAGAAACTTTTTTTCCTTATCCAGCTCATTTGGTAGATGAGGAAACTGAAGTAAACAGTCTTAAATGACTTGCCACTGGTCCCATAGCTAATAATTGAGGCCAAATTTGAACCCACAGGCATGAGTTTTCTTGACTCCAGGTCCAACACTCTATGTTCTGTACAACCTAGTTGCCCACAGCTATCCATAACATTTAAAATTTCTCAATTTACTATGACCACTGGTTCCATGTATGAATGATGTGGTGCTGGTTGGTGAAGGATCTGCTTTCTTGGTGTTGATTATCAGGCAAAAGTTAACACAAATGGCAGAGAATCAATTCATACTCTGTGGCTTCACAGCCTCAGAGGCTGCGTTGAGTATATAATCATCTGCAAACCAAAAAGTCGAATACCAATTGACCCTCTGCTTTGGTCTTGGCTTGTGGCCTTTTCATGTTAAATAACTTATCATCAACTCAATAACTGACCTTGATGCTGTTTTCTTTGTTGGAGGTATCTGTCAACATCACTGAAAATATTCTAAACGGCATGGAAGCAAGCACATAGCCCTGTTTGACTCCACTGTTGACTGGAGAGAATATGAGAGCAACATTCTTCATCCAGAACCTGTGCAAGCAGACCATCATGAAACTGATGTATGCTACTGAAGAACTCAGATATTTAAAAAGAAATTTTAAGTACGTTTTTAATGACTGACAAAAGAGATAAGCCAGAGTTCTAAATGTGAATTCCTTTTCTCTGCTTCCTAGAAGCTTTCGAGTCAGTTTGTTGTTTTATTTATTTAAATCCCATTTGTATTTCCAACTACCCTACAGAGTTAATAAAGCCAAGGAAAATTGATACAAATATTCTTTTGATTCATGAAACCTTAATAAAGTTATTTGTGCCCATCCTAATTGCAGAATTGGTAAGTTGTTGTGGGCTAAGTCTAAATCTCAATGAGTCATGTAGGCTCAAGATTTTGTACAAAATGTAACAGTTTCTTGTTAACTATAAAATCCAACAGAGAACTACTTTAATAATTAGGCATCAAAAGCACACGATATCAGGATATAAAGAACATAAAACAGAAATCCCTTCTACAGTTACCATATCAAAAAGGTCATGGAAGGGACCTACAGGCAGTAGCAGGTCAGGAAAAGACCTCTGACAAGCTACCCTGTCCCATCCCTCCAGGCTAACCATTCTTGATATGTATAAAGCCCCTGGCAATGATAAGCAGCCACCCCAGAGGTCCACTCAAACTCCAATCACACAGGTTAATGATGCAAAACAAAGGCAACACAGCTGGGTTTTCAGGGCCTAAATTAATACAAGCACTCTAGGGGTATGAATTATAAACTACACAATTCAATAAAAATATTGAAGAAGGAGAAATACTCAAAATCTGTGTATTCACATTCTAAATCCTCCTCCTCAGTCTTTATGCATCACTCTGTCTACTATGCAACTTTGTCTTTCCAACATTATTATAAAGAAGGAAAGGTCCCTGAAATATTATGATCAAATAACTAATGAAAATAGCTATGGACAGATTTCATATTAAATTCTTTCTATATCTTTTTGAAAGTTATTTGAAAACATCTGCTTGATTTAGTCACTTGAGAAATAAAATTCTACATACACATACACACACACAACACAAAATCAGCCATCAGTCAATCATTAGTTGTTTAGTGTCACATAGACACAGAGAAAGAAAGAAAAACCGGTTGATTGAATGGATTTTTCATTTTTTTTAACACATTGAATTAAATTGAATTGTAGTGACATCACATTGGCAAAGCATGTAATCTGTTTCTCCATCTCCATGATAGAAGTATTGACACCTATCTTCCTCTCTATTTTCTCAACTATCACTTTAGCTACTATACAAAATAGTGAATAACATGTGTGAAGTGAGAAGTATAGCCTATAAAAGAAGATGATGGAGTGAGCAGGCAGTAGTCTGGGCTTTGAAAAAACTGGCTAAGTAACATTACCGTTCTCTGTCATCAATGCCAATAAAAAATATCTATCATAATAGATCATAATTATATATAGTATTACACAAAGAGACCTAAAGAAATGGAATTGATGGGTTGATGGGGCTTGAACCCCTAAAAGGAAAAGACCATGTCTTTGAAAGTAACCCAGTCCCTGAACTTTCACACATATTTAAGCAGCCCAGATCTCTGGTATTACTACCAAAGCATTTGGTCCAACCTGCCCACCTACACAACAATCAACAAATAGGGTCACATAGCTAACAAGTGTCTCAGGCTTGATTTGAACTCGTCTTACTGACTCTAGGACCAGAGCTCTATCTAGTAAGAAAAGAGGAGTCAACATTAAAAAGAAAAAGAGCTATAGAGAGTATGGAAGACTTAACTCTTTCATGCCTAGAACTCCAGCTCTGGTTCCCTGATCCTCTCCCCCTCTTCAGTACAAATTCAATTCTACTTAACGTGTTTGCCTTAGCTTTCTCATCTGTAAAATGAGCTAGAGAAGAAAATGGCAAACCACTCCAGTGTCTTTGCCAAGAACACCTAAATGGGGTCAGGAAGAGTTGGTCATGACTAAGAAATAACAAGATCTATTACCCCTTTGTCATGCAGTGGATAGTATGTTTCATCTTTGATTCATTAGAATCATGGATTATC
>CM053769.1:643535260-643545470 GCA_028658325.1 Potorous gilbertii | reverse complement strand
ATCAGAGAAAGGATGACATGATTTGCACTTGACTTTATTTTGAGGGAGGGAGGGCTGAGCAAGGTCACCAGTCTCACTTTCTCCTTCTGAGCCATCTGGATCCAGTGACCAGATATTCACCAGGATGACTGGAGATGGGCCACGATGCAACGGGAGACCTTTTTTGGCTAAGCTCTATTCAGGAAATCACTTAGAGTGACACCCATTCAGTGAATAGGCCTCTTTAAGAAGTAATCAGGGAATGGCCCCTTTAGTGAGCAAAAAGAAAAAAAAATATGAGTAAATCGAACTGGGAGGGAAAAAGCAACAGTTACTATTGATAATCACGCTTAAGTCAGGAGGGTCCAGAAAACAGCACACTACACATAAAATTAACATCAGCATTTTCCAGTTCATGAAATTGGTGGGTAAAGGCTGCTCCCAGGTAGAGCTGCCACCTTCTAACGAGCTGAGAATAAAGTGGAGATGGGAGTTTATGCCAGCCTGAGTAGATTCATTCCTGAAACCCCTGCCTCCACTGGATATGAGAAGAAGTGATGGCAGAATAGAATGCATCATTTCAAGAAACCTGAAGTCCTTCTACTCCTAACTACATTATCTGTTAGATGGCCTGGCTGTGACTCTCTTCCTTATAATCATGGGTCATGCTAGATGTAGAAGTAAAGAATGAAGACAATTTTAAGGTGGAAGGTGGAATGAAATTATAGTAGTGGCATTCCCAAACCAATAAGCTGCTTCCTGCTATTCTCAAGTCACTAGGGAACTGATGTGAGTCTTTTGTCTTGAGTTCTCTGTCCGACTTGGAGGAAAGGATCAACTGAACAGATTTGTAGATATTACAGAGTGATGGAAATTGACAAATGGAAGTCAATCTATCACATGCTTCTTCAGTTTTTCCCAATCTTCTCTATTCACAGGCACTCAGATTGTGTCCAGTGTCCTCAGCTTGGGTGGGAGATTCTCCTGTTAGATCTGAAGGGATGTGAGTGAAGGGCAAGTTCCTGATTTTACCTACTTCCTACTCTGGTAGAGGGGCAGAGTCCTGAGTGGTGGTAGCCCTTTCCTTCTATAACCTGAGTCTGAATCTATAGTCAGCCATTTTCTCATTCAATAGCCAATTTGGCTAAACTAAGCTAAACTCAGCCATTTCTGGGTGGAAAGTAAATCTCACTAGTTAGACTGTGGTTAAAGTTCTGATATCATGCCTCAACACCAGGTTTGTGAATTTCATGTTTCCTGAACTCTTCACCTATTTATGCCTTCTGTTCTGATGGTCTATAGCATGATCCTTTGACAAAAATCTCTTCTATTTCTCCCTTGCTAAATCTTCACCTAGATGCTCTTTACCATACTTTTCTACTCTGGTTCCTAGATTTCTGCACATGCCTAGACACACGATCATGCACATGACTGTTTCCTAATATATAATGCTAATCGATCCTGCTTCTTTTTGATTAGGTTAGGTATACCTATCCAGAGTCATATTTTTGTATGTCTACTTTTACTATGTCTCAGTGATACCAATGATGTCAAATTTGGCTCTGTGTTAAGAACTCTAGCTCATCTTGTTTATTGCCTAAACATTGTGAATTTTTATATTAATATCTGAGACCCTACTATACTGTAACCCCTCTTTAAAATGTTCTCTACTGGGAACTTTTGGGTATCTCAACTGGTATTACGCCTATAGAATGTTTTCAATAGTATCTAGATTTTTGATTTTACACAGGCAATTTTCTCTTTTCCTACAACTTTTCAACTTAAAATCCTTTCATTTAGCTTTGCAAGTTATCAGGCAAATATATTTTTGTCAGTCTTGGCCTGAATGAAATTTTTTCCCTATATTTTAAGCTGTGGCCCAGAAATCCTAATCCATTTTTCAGATACTATTATGTTAGTGAGCTGCTGACATGGAGTTTATAGGGCTTGTCCACACACACCCCACCCCACATACCAACAAATGCTCTCAAAAAATGGTAAGATACCAGACATATTAAAAAAATGTCTGCACAACATTTTAGCTGAAAATTAAAGTATTAGGATGAATTTTGGGAGTCCATTTTTCTGGATTTTGGTCCCATGAAAGATAAAAATAAACAACTCATGACTTGTTTCCTAAACATTTGCACTTGTGGTATTTTCTGTCAAGATTGTACCATTTAGCTTCAGACCCACAACTGACCACACCGGTAAAAGTATCAATAGATGAAGATCTGGTTCATGAAGAAGGTAATAGTCTGAGATTGGGACTTTTAACTTATTTCTTTGGAATTGACATGGGTTTTTCCTTAACTGGGCTTGCATTCTTTTCTGTTTTCCCTTCTTCCAAGATCTATGCCACATGGGATTGTCCCTCAGACTTATGAATGTAAGTTTAATGACAAGATTGAGACCACTGGGGTATTTTAGTAATGCTAGAATATAAGTTATTATAGTTCCTTAGTTTTATAGAAACTAGTTCCTTATTTTAATAGAAATGATTTCCTGATTAAAATCATGTTCATTGCAAAGAATACACATATACAAGTACCATACAAGACATTTATTGGTACAATACACAGTAGAGAGTCTGTTTATTTTTAACGACTGCTAGGAAAATAAGACTAAGTAAAAGAAGCTTACTTTATTCTAATAGAAAATCAAAGATTCTACTTAATGATAGGATAAGTACCATTATTAAAGCATAAAAGTAAAAGAAATGCAAATATGAATTTTTACTTGCTAGAAAGTATCACTGTTTTATTCATAATGGTAGGAAACACTTTTTTGTACTTCCAAATGATTTGTCAGTCTCTTATTCATGCAGAGATAGGACTGGGGAACTTTTCCTTCAAATGATTGAGAGGAGAAAAACAACTGAAAGCCTTTCCTTCAAATGAATGCCTTGACGGAGAGGAAAACAATTGAGAATTCAAAATATTCAATAGAAAAGGCTTAGAATATTTGCTCATTTCCCCAAATGTTTTCCCAATTGTGTTAAATTGAGTAAAGAATATATAGGAATAGTTACCTACAACTCTTTTCAGTCTTGCTCTTACATGTTATTTCTTTTACTACAGCTCCCTGCAAAACCTCATTACTAAGAGGATCTGGAGTGTAAAGAGAAGAGGTTATATTGTGAGATGGTAGGATGATCTATAACTTGCAAGCAGAAGATTAGTCATTGAGTTTGCTGTTTTTCAGTGATAACTGACTTTTCCTTCTCCAGGATATTTTACAGATGAGGACACTGAAGTAAATGGGGTTACAAGACTTGCCCAGGCTCACATAACTAGTAAGTGTCCAAGACCAAATTTGAACTCAAGAATATGAGTCTTCCTGACCCTAAGTCCCACACTCTATCCACAGCACCACCTAGCTGCCCTTGTGAAGAGATTGGATAATCTATAACCTGTAACACAAGAGGAGTTAGGAGGATGAGAGGGAGGTTTGAATATGTATTCTAATTTCTCCCTGCAGGGTTAAAACTGTAAATCCATATAGACTGATTTACACATTGTTATTGCATTTCACATATTGGGGTGTCTGGAATTTATCAGATGGATCAGCAGGCAAACACCAAGTTTAGTTCAAAAAGACTATGACCTCCAACACAGCTGTTTCACTTCCCAAATTAGCTTCTCTTCATGGTACCTTGTCTTCATTGGGCATTACTTGTGCTCCTATGATTTATAGTTTTCTTCCCTAGGTTGTGATCTTTGGGCATGCTTTCTAGGTTCATTTTATCAGTCATGTGTCCACGTGAATCACCAGAAAAAGGAAAGTTTTCTGTTTTGAGCTCTAACAAGGTTCTCTATTACCACCTGGATGAATGTCCCTGGAAGATAATAGAAGTCATCATTACTATCTGGTCAGCAAATGGTCTCCTCAGTACTCCCGAAATGGGAAATCACTAACCTCCTTTAACTCTCTTACTCAACTAAATCTGTTGGACTAAATCTAGCATAGAGGCTAGAGTGCTGACCCTGAAGTCAGGAAGATTCATCTTCCTAAGTTCAAATCTGGCCTCACATGCTTACTCGCTATGTGAGCCTGAGCAAGTCACTTAATTTTGTTTGCCTCAGTTTCTTTATCTGTAAAATGAATTGGAGAAGTGAATTCCAATATTTTTGCCAAGAAAACTCCAATTTTGTCTTTAAGAGTTAAACACATTTTATCTTTAGAAGACAAACAACTCTTTCCTTCTCAGACCACCTAGTTCCCTCTCTATCAATGAAGGAAATTATGTGAGCCTGACTCATTAGACCCTCCCCTTCAGGAAGATTCTCAAATTTGTTTTTTTTTAGCCTTAAGTATATGCTAGCCCTCCTTTTATCATTCCTCTTTTATGTAATAGCCTTATATTTTTTCATTTCCTGATATAGGACAGGTTTTCTTTCTGTCCGTTCAGATGCTTTTTCATTATTTTTTTCCTCATTAAAAATTTCCACCCATTTGGAGTGATGGTAATGGTATTGTAACAGTAACCATATTGGCGTACCCAGGATGGTTGCTAGCACAGATCCTTAGATCTTCTTCACTAGGAAATGTAGCCATTTAAAGGTTCAATAATCCTTTACTAAATACATTTAACAGAGAAAATGTAGGCAGAGAAATAAAGACCAACAGATAGGGGTCTACTGCCTGAATCAAAGCAATATTGCTATACACTTTACATACATCCCTGGATCAAGAGAGCCTTTATATCTGAGCAGTCAGGAGGTCTGGACATATGGCCAGAGTCTCAACCGGGTAATCACAAGATCCTTCTCATAAGTGAACCCGCAAAGTAAAATACCAACCTCCCAGTATATATAACAAATACTTGGCTCCTGATTGGCTCAGAATCACTAGGCATGAAACCAACATGACTCAGCGCAGCTGTGAACTATCAGAGTTCCAAGGAAATTGAGCCTTCAGATGCTCACAATTTAGCCTGAGTCTGGGAAACTGAACTCCCAAAAGAAAACAATAAAAAAATCCCACTTTCCTTTCTTTTACATTCCACCTCTCCAGGATATAAGCCTTTACAATTTAACACTTAACCCTTACAATCTACACAAGTGAACAAGAGATTCCTAAGGTCATGAATTCTGGAACAAATAGAGGCATTAACATCTCTTAAGAAATCTACATCAGGTTAATATAATTCTCATAACACATAAAAGGAAAAATCATAGCACATTTGCAAAATATATAACACAGCTTATTACTAGGGTAGCCATATGGCTTTAAACAAAAACAAAAATATGTATCAAAATTCAATATGCTCCATCCCAGTTCACAGTCAGTTCAGAATAAAATGTCCAAATAAAGTTCTCTTTGGCATGTGTCCTTTCTGACACTCTCCTGTGTATGTTCTAATGAGCCAAATCCCAGTCTTAACAGTGCTGCAGGCACCAGCTTCCAAGTTCTGAGAGGTGACTGGGCAACAAAGCCAACAGGGTAGCATACTCAGGAGTCCATGTCAATTCCCCCCACCCACCATAGACTGAAATGGACGGAGTTAATAAGTCACGGAAAAATTAATTGGGAATTTCGAGAGCGTCATTTATTAGCCAGGCTGGCAGCTACCTCATATAGAGACCCAGAGGAGACAGCCCCAAACTGAGGTGGGTGAGTGCATTTTAAGCATTTCGGCACTACTCAGTACAGCCTTGAGGTTTCCACAACAGAGTTCTGACAGAGCAAGAGTGGGGCTTGCTACTAGGCAAGAACCCCCAAACAGAAGGTGGTTGTCAGGGTGCTACTAGACAAATGACCCCTAACAGAAAACAGGTGCCAGGAGAGGAAGCCAATCGCAGACTGGTTGTCATTCAATATAGAGTAGTTGTCAGGAAGGGGAGGGGGCTTGTTTCCAGGCAAGGGGGTCTAACATTAGCGGGGCACAGGTGGTTACCACGCAAATGGACTAAACAAGAAATGACTGTTAACAATTTATCAGCTATTAAACCAAAGGGGTATAACATTTTGACAGGGGCCCAAACAAAAAACCTGTTACTAGCCAGGTTATCCAACCCTGCCCAGTAACCTAACAGATATCTCGCAGCCTAGGAGCCCAGGGAGGAATAATGTCCACTTCAAGACAACTCCACCCTTCCTGGATCCCAAACCATCCCAGAGGGATGCAGCAAGAAAGCACACTGGGCACCTTGCTGCACAGTCTTTTTCTTGCCCCAGGGCTGAATTCCTTGGGTTTCACCACCTCTTGCAGGAGCTGAGTACTCCTGGTTCCTGCCCATGTCCCAATGCTGGCAGCTCTTCTCTTTTGCCCCCACCTCACCAAGGTAGGTACATAGGCAGCTCTCTGCTCCTGCTCCAGGGCTTCATTTCAAGCTCTCACTGCTCTTCCCTGGGCTCTGAATATGATATACTTTCAGGATCTTCATTCCTTCAGCACAATCCAGAGTTTGGCTAATCCACTGGAACCCTGGCTCTGGCCATCCTCATCTCCCACAGGCTTGTTTTACTCCCACAGCTACTGCTCCAACCTCTCTCCTCATGAGTGCTAGTGGGGTAGGAAGGGAGAAAGAGAGGTTATCTACCAGAGGCCCTGTTTTGGGCTCCTGGGAAACTGTTCCCCTCACAGCTACTTGCCTGTTTTCCCTCAGGCCACTGCTGCTTCTGGGGCTCCAGAACCATAACCACCACAACTGAGAAACAGACAATTATCCCAGTAACACAAAACTCCATACTTTCTTTTAGTTCATGTAGAATCCTATTGACTATGTCTTATGTAACAGCAAACATATTGCCACATCTGCTTTACTAGGAAAGATAGCCATCTAAGGGTTCAACAACCTTTCTTTTGATTACATTGAACAAACAGAAATTATAAACAGAGAAATGAAGACCAACAGACAGAGCTCTACTGCTTGAATCAAAGCAATATTGCTATATACTTTATGTACATCTATGGATTGAGAAAGCCTTTACATCTGAGCAGTCAGAGGGTCTGAAGATATGGCCACTAAGAGTCTCACACAGATAATCACAAGATCCTTCTCATAAGTGAACCCACAAAGTAAAATACCAACCTCCCAGTATATATAACAGATTTGGCTCCTGATCGGCTCAGAATCACTAGGTGTGAAACCTACATGACTCAGCACAGCTGTGAACTATCAGAGTTCCAAGGAGATTGAGCCTTCAGATGCTCACAATTTAGCCTGAACCTGGGAAACTGAACTTCAAAAAGAAAACAACAAAATCCCACTTCACTTGCTGTTACAGGTGTGTGTGTGGGGAAAGCTGCAGGCATCACTTAGTTCTCTGATAATCAACAGAAAGAATAGATGTTCTTTGAGCCCTTTATCTCCTCTTTTAGGTGACAGACAAGCCTTAGTTTAGAGTACTAAGAGAAGCAGCTTGGCTATGGCAAAAATATAAACATTGTAGTCTCAGTGCAAGTCACTGAAAATGTCCCCCTGCTCTTCACATTTATTGAGAGTCCTATCTTAATTATTCATACTGATGATAGGTGTTTCAAATTCACCTTCTAAGCATCTCTTTAATAACTTTCTATTGTTTTCTCACCTCTTAACCCAACTTCCTTTTCTTCTACTCAACAGCTTGATGACCTTTCCCTTTCTCACTAACCTCTTTTGTTTTTACCAAATTGTTTTATTTACCACTGTTTACTTAATATGCCAGACCAACAGCCTTCTCTTTACCTCTCACTCCTACTTCTCCTACTTGTTCTCTTCACTATTTTTCCTGTTTTAACTTTTTCACCTAAATAACCTCCATTCTTCACCCTGGAACAAATTCAATCTATATTCTTTTCTCAAGTCCTAAGCCCTTGAAACCACCTTCGATTTTATATTTTCATTTGAGAGAAACTATTTTGCACCAATTATAAATTTGGGATCCAGGCTTTTCTCCTTTATTTCCTTATTTAAGGCTCAGTCAGGTTAAAAATCAGTCTCTGAAGGACACAATTGATTGATGAGATTGTCCTAACCCTCTAGTAATACACTCTTCAATCTCAGCAGGACCTCACCTGACTAGGAGAACTGACTACTGTTTAGTGTGTAAACAGAATCCAATCTGGACATGTTCTTACTCTGTCCTTGTACTCTTCCATCAGAATTTAGGGTCTCAGCTCATGAAAGAAAAAACCAACCAAAGTGGAAATAGATTCCCTTGGAGAGAGACCTGGAGGGGCTGAGACTCATGACTAAACCAGATTCTCAGTGCTGAAGACTTTTAGCCCACCTCCTTGTTAAACACATAGCAATCAGGGTTGAGTTTTCACTTGTCAAGGGCATTCTCCCTCTCTGTTTTTATATGTCAAAGAATAAGCGTTTTTCATTTTGTACTTGAGTTCCCCTGATGCACTAAGGGCTATGAAGAAACATACACAAAAATAAATTCCTCCTCCCCAACCAGTTTTCCATCTAAGAAAACAGAATGTTTTTATTGGGAACATAGAAAAGAATGAAACTACTTAGCATTTCTTTTCTTTACTAGTCCTGATAAAAAGCAATGATATCAGTAACCTATTCAATTATTTATTGTTGTAAACTTATTTGACCCCAAAAGCAAGAGGCCCTCAGGTTAAAATTGGAGCTCCTATACTTGTTATATGTATGACTTGGACAAGTCACTTAATCACTTTTAGCTTTAATTTTCCCCAGATGCAAATGGGGTAATACTGATTTTCATAATAAACAGACATAACTATTGTAGGAAAAGCACTTTGTGAACCAAAACTTTTATAAAAATGTGAATTGGTGCTCACTTTGGTAGCATATACAATAAAATTGGAAAGATACAGAAAGATACATGGCCCCTGTCCAATGATGACACAGAAATTCGTGAAGTGTTCTCATTTTTTCTTTGTTCTTTTTCATGGTTTTCCATTTTGTTCTGCTTCTTCTTTTATAGCATGAATAATGTGGAAATATGTTTAATATGATCTTACATGGATATCCTATAGGATATAGATTGCATACTGTCTTGGAGAAGGGGGAGTGGAAGGAGGGGAGAAAAACTTAAACTCATAAAAATGAACATTGAAAACTAAAGATGAATAAATATTTTTTAAAATGAGTTGGTTATAATTGGTAACAGTCATACTCATAACTGCCATTGTGGAGCATATAGATGGCCAATTTTTAAAAATTTATTTATATATTTTAAGTTTTCAACATTCGTTTAAACAAAATTTTGAGTTTCAAATTTTCTCCCCATCTCTCCCCTCCCCCACCAAAGGCTGAGCATTCTAATTACCCCTAACACCAAATTGCCCTTCCTTCTAACATTCCTCCTTTTCTTTGTCCCCATCTTCTCTTTTTGTCCTGTAGGACAAGATAAATTTCTATACCCCATTACTTGTATTTCTTATTTCCTATTTGCAAGAACAATACTCAACAGTTCTTTCTAAAATTTTGAGTTCCAACTTCTCTTCCGTCTTCCCTCCTCCCCCATCCCCACTGGGAAGGCAAGCAATTCAATATAGGCTATATATGTGTAGTTTTGCAAATGACTTTCATAATAGTCATGTTGTGTAAGACTAATTATATTTCCCTCCATCCTATCCTGCCCCTCATTTCTTCTATTCTCTCAAATGACCTTGTCCCTCCCCAAGAATGTTGACCTCTAATTCATCCCTCCTCCCAATGCTCTCCTGTCTATCATCCTCTCACCCTGCTTATCCCCTTCTCCCACACTTTCCTTTATTGTAAGGTAGGTTTTCATGCAAAAATGCGTGTGGATTGTATTCCTTCCTTGAGTCAAATGTGATGAGAGTAATCTTCATGTTCTCCCTCTCACCTCCCCCCCTTTTCCCTCCATTGAAAAAGCTTTTTCTTGCCTCTTTTATGAGAGATAATTTGCCCCATTCCACCTCTCTTGTTCTCCTCCCAATATATTCCTCTCTCACACCTTAATTTTATTTTTAGATATGATCCTTTCGTATTCAACTCACACTGTGCTCTCTCTCCCTCTCTCTCTCTCTCTCTCTTTGCCTCTGTGTGTGTGTATATGTATGTGTGTGTGTGTGTGTGTGTGTGTGTGTGTATAATCCCATCAACTACTCAGATACTGAAAAAAGTTTCAGGAGTTACAAATATTGTCTTTCCATGTAGGAATGTAAACAGTTCAACTTTAGTAAGTCCCTTATGATTTTTCTTTCCTGTTTACCTTGTCATGCTTCTCTTGATTCTTGTATTTGAAAGTCATGTTTTCATTTCAGCTCTGGTCTTTACATTAAGAATGCTTAAAAGTG
>CM053769.1:643474369-643528270 GCA_028658325.1 Potorous gilbertii | reverse complement strand
ATAGTTCTTTCAAAATTAGAATGGAACAGATGGAGGCTAATGACTTTATGAGAAACCAAGAAATCACAAAACAAAACCAAAAGAATGAAAAAAAAAGGAAGATAATGTGAAATATCTCATTGGAAAAACAACTGAGCTGGAAAATAGATCCAGGAGAGACAATTTAAAAACTATGGGACTACCTGAAAGCCATGATCAAAAAAGAGCCTAGACATCATCCTTCATGAAATTATTAAGGAAAACTGCCCTGATATTCTAGAACCAGGGGGCAAAATAAGTATTGAAGAAATCCGCTGATCACCTCCTGAAAGAGATCCAAAAAAAAAAAAGAAACTCCTAGGAGCATTGTGGCCAAATTCCAGAGTTCCCAGGTCAAGGAGAGAATATTGCAAGTAGCTAGAAAGAAAGAATTCCAGTATTGTGGAAATACAATCAAAATAACACAAGATCTAGCATCTTCTATGTTAAGGGATCAAAGGTCATGGAATAGGATATTCCAGAAGTCAAAGGAACTAGGTACAAAACCAAGAATCACCTACCCAGGAAAACTGAGTATAATACTTCAGGGGAAAAAATGGTCTTTCAATGAAATAAAGGACTTTCAAGCATTCTTGATGAAAAGACCAGAGCTGAAAAGAAAATCTGACTTTCAAACAGAAGAATCAAGAGAAGCATGAAAAGGTAAACAGCAAAGAGAAATCATAAGGGACTTACTAAAGTTGAACTGTTTACATTCCTACATGGAAAGACAGTATTTTTAACCCTTGAAACTTTTTTCAGTATCTGGGTAGTTGGTGGGATTACACACACACACACACACACACACACACACACACACACAAACATACACACACACACTCACACACAGACACAGACACATAGAGAGACAGAGAGCACAGGGTGAATTGAATAGAATGGGATCATAGCTTAAAAAATGAATTTAAGGGGTGAGAGAGATATATTGGGAGGAGAAAGGGAGAAATGGAATGGGGCAAATTATCACTCATAAAAGAGATAAGAAATGTCTTTTTCAATGGAGGAGAAAAGGGAGGAGGTGAGAGGGGAAAAGTGAAGCTTACTCTCTTCATAATTGACTAAAGGAAGGAATAAAATGAACACTCATTTTGGTATGAAAACCTATCTTATAATTCAGGACAGTGGGGAGAAGGGGATAAGCAGGGTAGGGGGGTGATGGAAGGGAGGGCAGTGGGATGAGGGACCAATTAGAAGTCAACACTCTTGGGGAGGGACAGGATCAAAAGAAAGAAGAAATGGGTGGCAGGATAGAATGGAGGAAAATATAGTTAGTCTTACACAACATGACTATTATGGAAGTCATTTGCAAAACTACACAAATATGGCCTGTATTGAATAACTTGCCTTCCCAAAAGGAATGGGTGGGGAGGGAAGGATGAAGAGAAGTTGAAACTCAAAGTTTTAGGAGCAGCTGTTGATTATTGTTCTTGCAACTAGGAAATAAGAAATGCAGGTAATGGGGTATAGAAAGTTATCTTGCCCTACAGGACAAAAGAGAAGATGGGGATAGGGGAAGGAAGGGATGTTAGAATGGAGGGAAGATTGATGATAGGGGTAATTAGGATGCTCGGCATTTTGGGGTAGGGGTAGGGAGGAAATGGAGAGAAAATTTGGAACCCAAAATTTTGTGGAAATGAATGTTGAAAACAAATAAATTTTATATTTATTTCCAGTTTTCAACATTTACTTCCATAAGTTTTATATTTTCTCCCCTTCCCTCACCAAGACAACATACAACATACAATGTGTAGAGATAGTTTCTACACATACATTCTTATTAAAAACATTCACATTAGTCATGTTGCATAGAAGAATTATAATGAATGGGAGAAACTGCAAGAAAGAAAACAAAAGAAAAGAGAAAAGAGTCTGCTTCACTCTGTGATCCAACTCCATATTTCCTTCTCTGGATGTGGATGGCATTTTCCATCATGAGTCCATTGGAAAAGTTTTAGGTTCATCTATTTCTGAGAAAGGGCTAAGTCTATCAAAAAAAAAAAACGCTTGCATACCATGGCTGTTACTGTGTATAATGTTCTCCTGGCCCTGGTCACTTCAGTCAGCATCAGGTCATATAAGTCTTTCCTGGTTTTCCCAGTCTGCTTGCTCATCATTTCTTATAGCACAATAGTATTCCATTACATTCACATACCACAACTTGTTCAGCCATTTCCCAACTGATGGGCATTCCCTTGATTTCCAGTTCTTGGCCACCATGAAAAGAGCTGCTATAAATATTTTTGTACATGTGGGTTCTTTTCTCATTTGCATGATCTTTGAGATACAGCTCTAGAAGTGATATTGCCAGGTCAAAAGGTAGGCACATTTTTATAGCTCTTTGGGCATAGTTCCAAATTATTCTCCAGAATGGTTGGATCAGCTTATAGTTCCACCAACAATGAATTAATGTTCCAACTTTCACACATCTTCTCTAACATGTATCATTTTCCTGTTTTGTCATGTTAGTCAATCTGATAGGTGTGGTACCTCAAAGTTGTTTAGATTTGTATCTCTCTAATCAATAGTCATTTAGAGCATTTTTTTATATGACTATAGATAGCTTTCATATCTCCCTCTGAAAATGCCTGTTCATATACTTTGACTATTTATCAATTTGGGAATGTCTTGCATTCTTGTAAATTTGACTCAGTTCTCTATATATTTTAGAAATGAGGCCTTTATTAGAGACACTAATTATAAAAATTCTTTCCCAGTTTTCTGCTACCCTGCTAATCTGGGTTGCATTGGCTCTGTTTGTGCAAAAGCTTTTTCAATTTAATATAATCAAAATGATGCATTTTGTATTTCATAATGTTCTCTATCTCTTGTTTCATCATAAATTCCTCCATTCTCCATAAATCTAACAAATAAACTATTCTTTGCTCCCCTCATTTGTTTACAGAATAAGCTTTTATACCTAGACCATGTACCCATTTGGACTTTATTCTGTTTACAGTATCAGATTTTGATCTATGTCCAGTTTCTGCTATACTATTTTCCAACTTTCCCAGCAGCTTTTGTCAAACAGTGAGTTCTTACCCAGAAACTGGGGTCTTTGGGTTTATCAAACAATAGATTGCTATTACTCCAGTATCTTTGTCAAGAAAACTCCATGAACAATATTAGGGTCTGACATGCTATGAACCACAAGGTCATGAAGAGTGAGATATGATTGAACAAGTAATAGTAGTAGTAGTAGTAGTAGAATAGTAGTACTAACAACAACAAATTAACATTTATATAACATTAAGGTTTGCTAAGCACTTGACATATATTATCTCATTTAATCTTCATAGCAACTCTGGGATATAGGTGCTATTATTTTCTCCATTTTAGATATGATATGAAGAAACTGAGACTAAGAGAACTTAAGTGATTTACCTAAGATCACATAGCTAGAAAAAGTTTAATCCAATATTGGAACCCAAGTAATAGAAATGAAGTATCATAGCTGTAGAACTGGAAGGGACATTAGAGGCCTTTGAGTCATCCTCTCATCCCCCATTTTATAGCTAAAGAAACTGAGGCACAGAAAAGTGAAGTGGCAAATCTAAATACATGAAAGTTAAGAATAACACTCAAATCAACTCAACAAGTAATTACTGAGTACCAACTATAAGTAATGCACTGTGGGGTATTAAAAAAATGTATAAGATTAGAGCCAGAAATGGGGTAGTGTCCCTGCTCTGGAGATTATTAGCAACTCTAATGCAAATATTATATGGCATTTAAATAGATCTTTAAAGTTTTCAAAGTACTTTAATCACATTATCTCATTTGAGGTCATGAGATAGACACTACATTTACATTTTTTTTAAAGCCAAAGAAAACAAAGTTTATAAAAGATTCACCAAATTGGGTTGCCTCTTAAAGAGGCTAAGCATTTGTGACGCTTGTATTCACAAGCCGGCCAGATAGAACCCTGCTACACGAAGTCTGAACTGGATTGAATCTGGGCCTACATTTACATTTTGAGTTGAAAGAGATGTTGGAGTTATTTTAAACCAATTCCCTCATTTTCAGATGAGGAAACTGAAGTTCAGAGAGATTAAGTGAGTTGTTGATTGCACATTTAATAAGTATCAAAATGAGGATTCCATCCTGGAGTCTTCTGATGTCAGCCTCCAATATTCTAGCAACTATGCAGTGCTCCCTTAAGCCTGAGTACTTCTACCTCACAGGGCTGTTATAAGAAAAGTCCTTGGTAAACCATAAAGTACAATAGAAGCATAAAATATTGCTTTTTTTCCCCTGGCAGAAATAAAATCCAAAGCTGTGACAGGCTAAATAATAATAAAATTATTAGATCATTAAAGAAAATAATGTGATGCCATTAAATAGTATTTATCCGATGGTTAAATTAATTATTAAGTAACAATTTGTATACGATTTCTATAGTTGGCACAGTGGGTAAAGTACTGGGCCTTGAGTCAGGAAAACTTAGCTCAAATCTGGCCCCAGACACTTACTCTCTGTGTGACCCTGGGCAAGTCACTTAACCCTGTTTGCCTCAATTTCTTCATCTGTAAAATGAGCTGGAGAAGAAAACGGGAAACCACTCCAGTATCTTTGCCAAGAAAACCCCAAATGGAGTCTTGAAGAGTTGGGCATGGCTGAAAATGTCTGAACAACAAAGAAGGCTTCAGGAGGAGAGAGTGTGCCAGGTTGGAATAGTCAAAGAAGAAAGCTTAATTTAAATGAAATTTTGAGAGATACCTTGAATCCAACCCCCTTTGCTCTCAATCCTTCTCCATCCTTGCAAACACAAATACTTCCTTTACATTATCAGCAGGGTAGTGTGTCATATTTCACCCTTCTATTCCAACAGTCCAGGATAGTACCTAGTACACAGTAGCTTCTTAATAAATAAGTGTTGAAATGAGTGTATCTATACCCTTCTTCATGGAGAAGGGGATGGAGAGAAGTGAGATGGTAAGGAGATAGTTTTCCCATACTGTCTTGTCCTTATTTTGCAATCTTGTTCTATCTGAGACACCTGCAGGAGTCTGTTTTCCATGATGTTCTTTGGCTTGAGAAGGTCCCCAGGTGTTTGTTTGCTTGTGTAGAAAGTGCTGTGTGCACTAGATGTGTCAGTGACACAGTGATTCCACAGTCTATGACATAGGTGTGTCTCAGAAAATAAGATTTAGTAGTTGTTATCAAAGAATCTCAGACTGAGATATTGATCCTACCTTAGAGGCCCACCGAGAGATTGAATGATTTGCCTATGGTTACACATCAACTGAGTGTCTGAGGCTAGATTTGAACCTATGTCCTCCTGATTCCAAGTTCAATGCTGTAACCACTATTCTATTCCTCCCCTCTCCCTTTAGGAATAATTTTCAGTGGAAGGTTCCATTTTCAGTGATGAATGAATGCATGCATTTACACACATAGAGAGGGAGAACACTTATTCAGTGCTCATTATGTGCCCAAACCCAATCTAAATATATAAGAAAGATAGTCGTTGGTCTTACAGAATTTAATTTGAAAAGGGGGAGACAAGGTAATAGCTAGGGAAGGGAGAAATATCAGGGAGGGCCCCACTGACTGACCTGTCCTCTTCAGAGGGATCGAGGTTGAATTGGGGAGGCAGGAGGGACCATGGTGACCAGAAGATGAAACAAGTGATGCAGCAAGATCAGATTGCTAAGGGGTTGCCAGATGCTGCAAGCTCTTACTAATCATCATGGCCCCAGGGCAGGAAGAATGCTTGTGGATGACCTTGTGATACATGCTCAGTGCTTTGATTTACTTTGCCCAACTACAATAGCTCCTAGCATAGCCAAATGCATAAGACCCCTTCCCGTCTTCCAGGTACACACACTACATGAAAGAAAATAAGCACAGGCACATAAGAAAAGACACCCAAGTGACCAGACTTTCCAGAGAGGCATACAAAGTAGTCCCTCCTGATTCTTTTCACCCCTTCTCTCAATCGAATCAATTCTGTCGCCATAGTATGAGAGGACCAGGGTAGTTTAGAGGCCTGGCAGACCAGAGTAGACTGGAGGCCTGTGCTTTCACAGCCTTCATGTAATGCTACAGATAGCTGGAGAAGGGGAGAGCTTGGTCTCATTAGGCTTAGTGGAAGCAGCTGGCACTTCCCTTGTTTCCATGGCTTATCTTTCCTCCTTTTCTAATTGTGGGGTGCTATGCTAAACAAATCTGAAGGCAGAGAAGTAGAAAACACTAAGGACAGAGTGGGATAAGAATATGGAATGGGGCAGAAAAGAAATAGAAGGGCAGAGATGAGAAGAATTGAGAGAAGGAAGATGGAGAGGGGAAAAGGCTCTATTTTATTTTGTCATGACTAGCTTTTCTATAACAGGATTTAATTGCTCTGGGCTAGAAGGGATTGACAGGTGTAGCCCCCAGGGGTTGGAGGCTATAGCAGGCTGGTTTCTTTAGAATTAAGACTCATGGAAGATCTTGCTGGTGCTTTTCACAACAGAGTTCTCTCCCTCTCCTCCCTTCTTCACCACCTTCTCAAATATCTGGGTGCTAGGAACAAGGTCACTGGGAGAAAAAAAAGGTAGAGAATGGTATTGAGCTCAACTCCCTCTCCCTTGAAGGAAGTCCTATTAATATTCCATTAAAAATGACCACCAACTTCATCTCAACTCTAGGTTATCTATAGTTATTTTCCTCTAGAGGAATTACTCTGTTTCAGAGCCACAGATATTCACCTGGGAATAGTCCTTAATTAAAATCTATTATTATAGGGGAAATTCTTCCTCTGAGAGAAATGGCTGAAAACAAAGAGGCAGGTTGAAGATGAAGTCAGACATACCAAGGAAGGAAGTTGGGTTCTTTAATTGCTAGAGGCAACATGGAGTCCTAGTTAAAGACACTTCTGGTTAGACCCTTAGATCACATATACAGCAAGAAACAGCAAACCCGTCCCCTTTCTGCTGGTTCCTCTTGGGAAAATGTTAACTATGAGAGCAGAAGCATCTGCTAGGGTTGGGCTTGTTTTCACTGAAAGTCAGAGTTTTCCTTGAGACATGATTAGTCAAGGGAATGAGGGCTTCTTGGTTACCTAGAGCATAAAAATCTAGCCCCTGAAAGGTGTGGGCCCCTCATACTTTATTGAACAGATCCCACTTATATCCAAGTGAAAGCAAAGCCTTAATCTGACAAGATGCATTGCTATATGGAAACAAGAAAGGGATCTAGATTCAAAGAAAAAGGATAAAGAGCTATTTATACAGAAAGATTTATAGCAGTTCTTTTTGTGGTGGCAAAGAATTGGAAATTGAGGGGATGTCCATCAACTGGGGAATGGCTGAAAGAAATGATGAACAGGATGGTTTCAGGAAAACATGGTATGACATATACAAACTGATGCAGTCAATCAAGTGAGCAGAACCAGAACATTATACACATTAAAACAATATGGTAAACATGAAAAACTGTGAAAGACAGCTACTCTGAACAAGAAATGATCCAATTCCAAGGAACCTATGATGGACAATGCTGTCCATCTTCAGAGAGATAATGAATGAATTCTGAGTACTGATGGAAGCATACTTTTTTAAACTTTATTTTTCTGTGTGCACACACATGTATGTGCGCATATTTTCCTTTATAATGTGTCTAATTAGAAATATGTTTGACATGACTTCACATGTATAATCAATATCATACTGCTTGCCTTCTTACAGGGTAGTTAAGGAGAGAAAGGGAGAGATTATGGAACTCAAAATTTTAGAAAATGAATGTTTAAATTTGTATATGTTATTGGGAAATATTTAATGAAATTAAAATATATTTTTTTTAAAAAAGAAATGAATTTATTTGAACCAAAAGAGAATCCTTGATAGCTTTCTTTTCCATGATATAGTTAAAGGCCCTCTAAGTGTTGATCCTGGGTCATTTCTTTTTCAATTTGTAAGTTGATGATTCTCAGATTTATTTGTCTAGCCCTCCCTCTTGCGTTAGCCCTTGTCTTGCATATTCACTTTCCAATTAGACATCTTGATCTGGGCATCCCAGAGACAAATTAAAGTCAATGTGTCCAGACTTGAAATCATCACCCCTCCCCAACTTTTCCTCCTCTTAACATCCTGTTTGAGGGTATAGCCATTCTTTCAGACACCCAAGCTAACAATCTAAATGCCACCTTTGACTCCTCATTCTCTCTCATCCTCTATATTCAATCAGTTGCCAAATGAATCTATTTTTGTCTCATCTTTCATGTACACCCCTTATTTTCCTTGGATACTACCAGCACCCTGGTGCAAGCTCTCATTACCTCATACCTGGAATATTGCATTCATCTACTGGTTGGTCTCACTGCCACAAGTCACTTTATCTATCTTCCAAATTGATTTTCATAAAGTGAAGATCTGACCATGTCAATCTCCTATTCAATAGTCCACGATGACTTCGTCTAATCTCCAGGATCCCATAGAAAATCCTGTTTTAATGTCCTTGATATCTTGGTTCTTCCTACCTTTCTAGTTTTTTTCTTTTACCTTACTTTTTTCCATCTACTTTGTCATCCAGGAATACTGACCTCCTGTTCCTTGCATGTGACACTCCATCTCCCAACCCTGTCCAATTTTACTGGCTCTATCTCATTCTTGGAAATCTCTCCCTCCTCATCATTTACCCCTGGTTTCACTGCCTTTCTTCAGTTCCCAAATAAAATTTTTCCTTTGCAAGAAACCTTTCCTGATTTTCCCTTGATATTAATGTCTCCCCTCTCTTCATGATCTCCATTTTATCCTATCTATATTTTCCTCGTACATATAGCTGTACAACTTCAGACTCTTGTCTCTTCAAACAATTCACTTCCCACCTGGTTGCACTCATTTTGGACTTCTTTAACTTCTCTGGCAGCACTCAGTTCACACTCCACCAATCTCTCTGGCATCATTAACTTTGGACTCCTCTCACAGCATTCATTTCTGAATTTCTTTGATCTTATACCCCTGAAACCTGTATTATCCTCCCCTCAACCTCAGATTTTCAGCCTTTTTCTCCCCTTATAATACAAGCTCCTTGGGAGAAGGGATTATCTTTCTTGTTTTGTATTTATATCTGAAGCACTTATCATATTAGATAGTGTGAATGGAGAGTCAGAAAGAAGGAAATGGCTTCCACAGATAATTATGAGATAGCATTAATAACCCTTCACAACTTCTTGCATGTGAAAGGTGAGGAAGAATAAAGTATCTAGGATGACTCCAAGGCTGTTAATTTGTGTAACTGGAATGATAGGTGTGCTCATGGCAGAAATAGGGAATCTAGAAGTGGGTTTGGAAGAAAAATATTGAGTTTGAATTTGGACAAGTTGAGTCTGAGAAACTTAACAGACTTTTAATGGTGAATGTCAAATAGGCATTTGGTGAAGTTGATCTATAGTCCTGGAGAGATACTAGAGTTGGTTGGATCTTATAGTCCTTCATATAGATCAGAGTTGAATGCATGGGAGCTGATGAGATAATGTCACACTTCACTGACACAAGGGAAATGAAGGGAGAGAGCAAATGCATCACTTCACAGATACTTAATAGTCACAGAAGCTAACATTTCACATTGAATTCATACTTTTGGGATTACCTAAGTTTATAAAAATAAAAGGTTAGAATTAAAACACTCCAGAGCTATTATTGAGTTTACTGTACATAGTTGATTGAAAAAGTTATTCTAAATTAGACAATTCACTTAATATCTTGAGGCTTGTTTTTTTATAATCATGGTAGAGCTGATGTATGTCATGCCTAAGGTCCCATCCAACTTGAAAAGAAAAAGAATCCATTGTGAATATTTCCAATGAACTGCTATATCAAAAAGGCTTATGGAATAATTTTTCATATAACTACCTGTTGGTAATAAAAGGTTTATAAGTACAATTAAAATGGATATTTCTGAGTTTTTCAAAGATTCAATTCAATAAGTATTATTATTTGTAAAGTACTAGAGATACAAAGATAAAATGTAGAACATTTCCTACCCTTAAGAAGCTTACATTCAATGGAATGCTATTGCACTGTAAAAAAATGATGAGCAGGTGGATTTCAGAAAATCCTGGAGACCCGTATGAACTGATGCTTAGTGAAGTGAGCAGAACCAGGAGAACATTATACACAGTAACAATAGCACTGTGATGACTAGGATTGATTTAGCTCTTCTCAACCATATAAGGAGCTAAGGAAGTTCCAAAACACTAATGATGGAAAATGTTATTCACATCCAGAGAAAGAAATATGGAGTCTGAATGCAGATCAAAGTATATTACTTTCACTTTTTTGTGGCTTTTTCCTTTTGTTCTGGTTCTGCTTTCACAACCTGACTAATGTGGAAATATGTTTTCATGATATAACCTATATCAGATTTCTTGCTGTTTTGGGGTGGGGGGAGAGAAGGGAGGGAGGAAGAAAAATAGATATAGATATAGATAGATAGATAACCTCCTCTGGTTCACTCTTACATTCCAAACTGGAACTAGTAGAAGGTGACTAACTACTCCTTCCTTCAATGTTCTATGGGTAACCCGAAGGTGTTCACAAACCCTCCTTCTGTCCTGCTTTGTCCAATATTGATTAACCAGTTGATACCAATTAGCATTTACAAAGGGATATTTAATTAAAAATTATACCAAGGATAGAAATTACCAAAATAGGGAGGCACGTTTTCTTATCTACAAACACTCAGTTCCCAAGGAGGTAGGTTCAAAATTAAAGGTAGAGAAGTAGCTAACTCATTGGGCCAAGGGAAACTTTTGCCTCCTGGCCCAGTAGTACCTTTCTCTTTCCTCTCCATCAAATTGACTTCTCTATGTGTTGCTTAACTAGGTCAGCTTTTTGATGTTTCAGCTGTCTGGATCAATCCACTCCTGAGCTGGATCAAGCAACATGTCAGTACATGTTTCTTACTAGACTCAACTATCACTTCTACTAGCCTTGGTGGTCTCTTCTACTGACTACTGTTGATTCTTTTGACTTTTCCAAGCATATAAATTGGCAATCTTGTCGGTTCTGTCACTAGACGCATTCATCTAAGATGGGGAAAGAAAAAAAACATAGAGGAGAAACAGACACTATAACAGAAGAGCTTTTGGGCTCCAGCCTCCTCTAACAGGTTCACTCTTGTTCCTGGCAGTCAGAAGGATGACAGTGAACACATGATAAAGGTTTAATTGACTTTATTTTTCCCAATGACATGGTTTGGGAGGTTGTGGGGGAGCTCAGCTCCTGTAGCACCTATCTAGTCACCCTTCTTTTAGGGGCTAGCAAGAATGGGAGCAACAACTGACCAGTGCTCACTTGATTTATAGAAGAGCACACAAAGAAGTCATCTTGTCAACAATCAGCTCATAAGTTTACATTAACTTTGGCAATATCATGGTGACTTAGCATAGAAGATGTACAGTGGGCCATTTACAACTTAAACTCAAATGTTTACATTATCTTGGTTACATCATGGTATGCAAGTGCAATGAGATTGTTTATAACCATGATGTTGGGAACTAGTACCTTAAAAAGAAAACAAATTCACCTTACATACACGCTCAGGGATAATGATAGCTAGGTAAGGAGATAAGTTAACTTCTATCATTACCCCCCCCTCCCCAATTCTCAATATGTATATCTTTTCCTCACTCAAAAGCTGCTTAGGTTTAAAAAAAAATAGGTGTATAGAACTTTTGGTTGTGGCCTCTTCATAATTACTTATGACTCCAAATATAGCAAGAAAACTCCTTGTCACCACAAAGCACTTCAGTCATTCATGACCAGTAGAACATTCTCTAAGTTACATGTATGGAATTAAAACTGGACAGGGAATACAGTACATTCTCTAAGGACTGAGTCAGTCCTCCACTTCATAAATATAAAACATAACGAAAATATCAAGTAATTTCTGGGGCAGAGAGTTAACAATTGGTGGGAGAGGATCAGTGAAGATGTTATGCAGGAGCTATAGATATGAGCTGAGATTTTAAGAGAGATATAGAGGGTGATAAGGGAATTGGCCTCAAGATCAGAAGTGGAATGAGAGATCTGAACTTGGAGTAAGGAGAGATCCATTTCTGTGTTCAGTCTCTGGAACCTCTTAGATATGTGGCTATGGGTAAGACATCATACTTTTTTTTCAGGTTCAGGTTTTTGGTTAGAACTGTAGCCTCTTGATCCTGCTGAGTACACTGCTGAGAAAGCATACTTTAAATCAGGTGATGTAAGAAGTGCCATGTAGTTCCATGAAACTAGTCAAGTTTTTTGAAATGAGTAAGTGAGCTCACTGTCACCACCTAATGATGAAAATGAGGAAGTGCCCTAACCAACCTGGAGTTATTTGGCTAGTGGGAACAATTACATCATTTACCATGGTCATGTCCTAGAAAATGGGGAAAATTCATCTCACGTTGGTGAATTTTTCAGAACCCCTTATTTTACAAAGTTATAAGGTTAAATTCTTGGTTCCCAGGTCAAAATTTTAGTAAAGAATCTTGTACCTTTTATTATTGTAGTTAAATGAATAGATCTTTAGTCATCTCCCACTTAAGGGGTATGTGACCATGTTTTAACTAAAGGTGATATTATGTATAAACGTTCAAGTCATCTGTATGAAGCATCTTTCTTTAGCCCATGTATAAGAATTTACAATTACCCCTACTAGAGTTGATTCTCTTAGATTCTACTCAATGTTCTAGTCTGCAAAGTTATTTTTGAATTCCAACCCTATTGTCCATTGTGTTTATTCCATTTCAACCGTTTTCTATTTCCTAAGATAGTAGTATATGCTTTTCTGAATACTTCCTTAAGGTAAGATACTGTGTTGGACACTATGGGGGATAAAAGAATGAATAAAATATGCTTTTTATTCTGGAAAAGTGACAGCATGAGCTTGAAGTTGTTGCAGCATGAAGAAAATTCCAAGATGAAGAAGAAATTTTCTGCTTTGATGAGAGGGGGCTTAGATACTTTGCCTCTGTTAGCAAAATCAGGCCAGAAGTACAGATAAAGGGAGAGAGGTGCTAGAACAATGCGGTTTAACTGCTTTAAGATTTGCAAAGTGCTTCGCAAATATTACTTCATTTTTCCTCACAACAACCCTGGGAGGTAGGTATTTTACAGATGAGGAAACTGAGGTAGACAAAAGTTAAGTGATTTGCCCAATATCACACAGAGATCTGAATTTGGATTTGAACTCAGGTCTCCTGGATTCCAGGTCCAGTAATCTAGCCACAGTTCTTTTAGTAAGGAAATCAATTTCACCTATCTTGAAGAGAGACTTTGGCACATATGTGCTCTTTCCAAAGCTTTTTTGGAATCTGAGGTGAGAGAACAGATACTTTTAAGAATTACCATGGTGACCTGATTTTATTGTAATTTTTGTGGCCCATGAACTGTATTGAGTACAATTCTGAAACCTTCAGATATGGATCAGCGCACTGCAGTCTCCTTGGTATGTCTGATTAGCCCTTTGTTGTAATAGGCAGCGAGTGCCCACACGGTAATGTTTCCCAGTGCTGGTCAAGTTCATCAAGGCCCAGTGGGCTGTTAAATGAATCCTAATGTCTAACTAAAACAAAGATTAGAGTAAATTAGTATTTCATACTTCAATTGTTATCTCTGATCATTTCCTTATTTAAAAAAATAATGAAAACATACTTTGAATGTTTTTTTTTAAATGTGCAAAATCTAATCCAACACAATAAGCATTTCTTAAGTGTTGGTACAGAGTACCCAGCCAGGTGCTGGAGATACAAAGAGAAGACAAAAAGCAGACCTTGACTTGATCAAGCATATGGCAGAAATGCTCTATGCAACAAAATGCAGACACAATAATTTGATGAGGAAGAAGAAAGTATTAACAACCAAGGGCATCAGGAAAGGCTCTCAAAGGAAATAGTACATGAGAAAAACTCCTGAAGGATACTGGGAATTTCAAGAGGTGAAGATGAGAAAGTAGCATATAGAAGACAAAGTAGATGAAGACAGAGAAGGGGGAAATGAAGAACTAGAGTACCAAGTTCAGAGAATTTCAAATAGGCCAATTCAACTGAAATGTTGAGCGTGGGAAGGGGAGTCAGGGCCACTAAGTCTGAAAATGTAGCTTGATGCCAGATTGTAAAGGGTTCTGAGGGCAAAATGGAAGAGTATGTATGTTATATTAGAGCAGAGCTTCTTAGACTTTTTTCCCTTGAGACTCTTTTTTGCTTTTTGGCAGTGTTTGTTGGTGTCATGTGGCCTGAAGACATGTGCAGTGCAAAGTACCCATGCTTTGTGTTCAGAACCAAGGCTACAGTGAAGTTGCAGATACAGCATGGGCAAGTACTGCCAGAAACAACTCAGACTTATTACCCATTTGATTTTTAATTATTTTTTGGTCATTGCTTGTTCAGGAACGCATTGCTGTTGCCAACTTTTTCATGACCCCATTTGGGGAAACTGTTGAATTTTCTTGAGCTAGGTAGTAACAAGGTTACATACTTAAGGAAGTTTTTGTTTTGTTTTGTTTTATATCGATATGGAGGATGAATTGGAAAGACAGGACAGCAATCCAAGAGCTTAATTAGGAGGTTACTGTAATAGCGTAAGTGTGAGATGATTGCAGGGAGTTTGCTGATTTGTGGAGTTTCCTCAGTAAAATTATTTTGGCTGTGATGTGAAGGTGAAATGAGAAGCTAGGTGTCCAATTAGGAGGTTAGTGAGAGAGGGAGGAGAGAGACAACTCTTGACCCACTGGAAAGTAGTAATAGATTGACAGCTATGTGAGAAGGGCTAGATGGGAGAGAGATTGTGAAAGAGACTCTACAAGACAAAGAAACAAATTCAATATGGAAGATATAAGATAGAGAAAAAGTGAAGGGACCATGCTATCATTATCAGGGATATAGACTATTTCACCCAAAACAGTTTATTGATTTCTGAAAAGATATTTTTATCATTTTTGTTGCCGTATGGATGGGCCATAAAACAAGATTTTGATCAAAATGTTTTATACAATATTTCCCTATAGAGACAATAACTCTCTGTAGAGACACTCTTACTCTCTATATGGAAGAATCCTAAGAAAAACTTTATCAATTTATAATCATTTTTGCTTTCTTAATCTGAAAACAACTATTATTTGGATGATTTGTAAGTAGCTTCTTGTACTAATTAAGAGGAATCAAACTACATTTCAATAATTCTTTTTTCTAAATACTAATTTGCAATTAAGCTAATTTATTACTAGGCATATATTTTACTTTGAAATCTGTAATATTCCATTTCCATGTTCATGACCCTAGTTTATATCATCATAACTTACCATGTACAATGCTATAAGAGCCTTCTAACCAAACTCTGTGTTCACCATCTCCCCTTCAATCTCTCCCTCTCTCTGTGTATGCTACAAATGAGAAATCCTTCCTTTTGTCACTGTCTGTGAGACCTTGGATCAGTATATTAGCCTCTCTGAACCCTAGTTTCCTGATCTGTAAAATGAGAGTATTGGACTAGCTAGCTTTAAGTGTTCTTTTCAGTTATATTTCTATGATACGGAGGTCTGACCACTGATCATTAGATGTGAAACACCTTTCTAAAGGTCAGAGGTAGGATTGATACCCATGTCTTCCAAACTGCACATCTGGTACTCTTGAAGTCTATCTTGAAATCCATCTCATTCTTTGAAACCCAGCTCAAATGCTTCTTCCTCTATGACTTCTTTCCTAGACATAAAGCAGGAGTACTTTCTTTTGTTAATTCCTTCAGAATTCTCTTATGACCCTTATCATATTTTTCCTCTTTCCTTAGGCTCTTTGCTTTTTATTTTTATTTTTCTGTACATGCATTAATTAACTAGATTGTATTTCCGGGGGGATGAGGATGATTCTCTCTTTTTTTTTGCATTTTCATAGTGTCAAGCATTAATAAGTACTCGATAAATATGATTATTTGCTAAACTAAAATGAATTGTAAAGCAGCTCTAATTGGTTTAGTTTAAAATAGTGATTGGTAAGTATCTCAAAATTTGTAGTAGTATTAATTTCACATATATTTATTTAAATTAAACAATTTTGGCAGACTCCAAAGAAAAATAAAAGTTTATTTTTCCTAATTTAAATATGAACCCATAAGAAAATAAAACTTACCTGTCAAGAGTTATAGATGTGTACGAATAGCATTTGTCAGTGGAGTAGAAATATATTACAATGCAATCCTACAACCAATTCTCAAATATAATTAGACTGCCAAAAATCTGTCCAGGCAATGCAAACTTTGCATTATGAAACTTATAATCAATCAGTGAGTAGAGAAGGATTTTGAGGAGGTTATAAGTGTCTTGTTAGAGTCCCTGCAATAGAGTATATAGGCAGTGGATTATCATGGTTCCTATAGGCATGCCTCAACTAACTACACCAAATAAAAAACCCAACACATCTACCCATGAAAATGGAATAGAAGGCTTAGAACAGAATCCTGTATTTTTATATAACTTCTAGGTTTTTATAAACTGTATTATTTGCTTTCCTTTAATCATTCATATCCCTTAGTTCCCCATTCTTTTCCCTCCCTCTGCTCTTGCCTCTTCTTCCTTTCATCCCACCATTTCTATTAAGCCTGTGATATATTAAGGGGAGGCAGTAAAGCAAGCAATTATTAAAGACCTACTATGTGCCAAGCACTATGCTAAGTTCTTTATATAGCTTTTTTCTCATTTGATCCTCACAGCACCCTGTAAGGTGGATGCTATTACTACCCCCATTTTACAGTTGAGGAAATTGAGGTAGACACAGAAGGAAGTGACTTGCCCAGAGTCATGCAACTTGCATTGTTCTCAGGCTGAATTTGAACTCAAACCTTCCTGATTTCATTCATCTCTTGTTCTTCCCAAAGGCTAATGCTTTTGTATGTATTTTGTGTGTACTTTATATTTGCCTAGATAACTACATATGTATTCCCCATTAAGTTCCTGGAAAGAAAGGACTATTTTTGTTTTTCTTTGTACCTTTAGCACTTATCTCAGTGCTTGACATGCAGCAAGCACTCAATAAATGTTTATCAACCAATAAATCTATTGATCTTAGTACAGAGCAACAGTCTTGAAGAAGAGCCATAGTGGAAAAGGGGCTAGCCCTGAGTTGCAGGAGCATTCAGATTGTCCTCCTAGCTGTCTGTTTCCACCTTCTGAGCAAAAGGTTTCTGTCAGTGAAACAGACACAGTGAAGGTTTCTTGTTGGTAACTCTCAAGGGGCCTTCAAACACCACCTTCCTGGTTAGGCTGCCCAAGGTATCCTGGTAGCCCTCAGGTGCCCTGAATCAAAAAAGTAATGGAATCTCTTAGGCTCCTATTGGAACTACAATTGCTACAGACCTTTCGCAGTTTACAGAGAACTCTACAATGCTAAATGATGTTCTTGAGGCTTCCTTGTAGATGCTGAAGACTTTGAGAGATTTTTTTTAACCTTACTCTGTTTCCTTGTTTTCTGAGGGTTGCTTTGGTTACCTGGTCATTGCAGTAGCATGTAAGAATATTTCAGTAGGAAAATCACTGAATCTTTTGAATGAAAAAAATCTGGATTTAAATCCAAACTAATACTAACTCCTGATATGAACTTGGACAATTCAGTCTATATCTTTGGGCCTCAGTTTCCTCACTTGTTAAAATGGAAGGTGGTGGTAGGGTGGTTTACTAGAGGAGTTCTAAGGTCCCTTCTGGCCTGAATCTGATGTTCTTTTAGAATTCTATTTCTTCTGACCTGAATCACTGACCTGAGACTGTGTAAGCATATCCAGGTAGATCACATTGACCAGCTAAAAGAAAGGGACTTGATATGCTCACATTGCACAGCAGGAGAGGCCCTATCTCAAGGAAAAAAATTGCCACCTTACTAAATATTGTCTAATTACATATGAAAAATGGAAATGACCTAAAACAGAACAGTAACTCTGCAGAAATATGTTAGGCAATTATCTTTTCAGTTATCCATCAAGGAGTCTGATTAGATTTTCAAGGGCAATCATGTGAAAAGGTGAATTCCATCATAGCACAAAACAATCACAAATGACCACAAATGCCACAAATCTGAAATAAGTAACTTGTTTACCCCTTAGAGGGTAGGCTGTGAACTTAATCAAAAGTGTGAGACAATTGCCCTTCCTTCAGTTTGCACAACAGACGATGGAATGATAGTATTACCTTTCTATGAAATTCAATGGTCATTTAAATAAAATTAAGGTTTTATGGAAGAAAAATATTAAACAAATGCTGCACCAAGAAATAGCAAATTCTTTCAGTTTTATAGTACAAATCCCAGACCTTCTGTTGACAGAACACAGAGATCCATATTTCCACTTAGTGATTGGGGTTTTAATGATCACACTCAGGTGTCAACATTTACAGTGGGTTACTATGGTAACTATAAGAGAAATCCCTGATCAGAACCCCTTCTGGGTGAAGATAACATCCTATCCATAGATGCCATCTATGAGGCACCTAAGGGAGACGAGGGACACTATGAAAGAATATTCTCTCTATACGATGCTCCTTGTGTCTCTTCTTCTCCAAATTGTAAAGAGCTCTCATACCTCACCCCACCCTCCCTCAGTCATGGAGGATGAAAACCAAATTCCTAAACCCAAATCCCAGATTCTCTTATAGAGTTATAGCTGTAGAGTTATAGAGGTATAGTTAGAGGGTTGTTATAATCTTTAAAGTAGACATATAGATGGACATGGAATAAGCAGGCCAGACTCCTATCCTGTGTCTTAGACTCTTATTATCTGTGTAACTATAGGGCAATCTCGTGTCAAAGAGCCTTAGTTTCCTCTTCTGTAAAATAAAGATAAAAACATTTGTACTGCTCACGTCACAGTGAGGAAATTTAAAAAAACCCTTAAAGTGTTACATAAAATTTATTCCTATTATAGTTATTGCTGTTATTTGAGGCAGGGAGATAATTAAAAGAATCTGTCCATCAGTCTTCAATATGTCTGGTCCTCCGTTATTATTAAATTCATTATTAAATTGAAAGGAGTAAGATTAGATCATCTGTAGGGCCCTTTCCTATGATGGAACGCTATGATTAGTTTAGCACTTGTTTGCTGACTAGTCCTGGCCTGAGTTGAGTGTAATGGAAGATGTTAGAGAATTATAAAGCTGCAGTCCTCAATTAGCATAGAGTATAGTTGTGGGAGTAGCATAACTCTGTGAAAGAAAAAGAGCAATAAAGGCTAACTTAAGAAAAATATATAATGGTTTGTAATATGATGCTGAATTGCATAGTGTAGGATATAAATTCACTAGCCTGAGAGTTTAAATGGACATCTAAGTGACATAGCAGATAGAGTGTTGGTCTGGAATCAGAAAGACTCATTTTGCTGAGTTCAAATCTGGCTTCAGACACTTACTAACTGTGTGACCCTGAGAAAGTCACTTAACCCTGTTTGCCTCAGTTTCCTCATTGGTCAAAAGAGCTGGAAAAGAAATGGCAACCCACTCCAGTATCTTTGCCAAGAGAACCTCAAATGCGGTCATGAAGAGTTGGACACAACTAAAAATGACTGAACAACTGCAAAGCCCAAGAGTTCAGGGAGGAAACTGGACAAAACTGGACAAAAAAAAAATGTAACCACTTCCATTAGTATGGGGCATCTCCTCATCTGGAGGTTCATTATATGAATGAAATTATAGGTCCAGTCCCTATACCTATACATCACTAAGGGACCAGAAGGTTTGGTCTGGGGCAAGGGTTCTTAAGCTTTTTTTGTGCCATGGATGCCATTAATAACCTAGGGAAGCCTATATACCTATTTTTAGAATAATGTTTTATAATAATTGAAGGAAGAACTAAATTTCACTTAGAAGTTAGTGAAAATAAAGATATAATTTCCCTCCTCCAAGTTACGGAACTTTTTGAAATGTATTTGCATTGCAAACTTTAAATTACAATTATCTCCTATCACTGTCATCATCATCCTTATCCTCATCCACTGATCCTTGTTTAAGAATCTTTGGTCTGGAGTCTAAGCTGAAGAAAATTGGGAGGAAAGGAAGAGATAAAATCAGGTGGTCAGTGACTAGGCAAGACTGTAGAAAGAACACTGCATGAAGTCATAAGAAAAGTAAGAGAAAAAGATCTCTACTTTTACTTTCTCCTCCTTCCTTCTATCTTCCTTCCTCCGTTTTTCCTTCTCTGTCTTTTTGTCTCTGTCTCTCTTTCTCACACACATACGCATACATACACACACACACACACACACACACACACACACACACACACATCTCTGGATGCTGTAAATTCACAGCATCTTCTCCAAGGCCCTTCTTTGATTCCATTTCTGTCAGCATGAGTCCATTTATAAAAGCATACTCAGATTATTTTATGTCTCCATTGTAGGCATTATAGTTATCTGGAAGGGCCTCCATCGAGGTAGGGCCTGAAGGGCACTGACAGCAGACACCGAATGAATAGTCTGCTTGGTTTGTTCAGTATCACAGATACTGAGAGTGTGGGGATATAATCATTCCTAATGCACAAACTCAAATTTCATGAAGCTGTAGCTCTGTATTCTGAGGTGCTACATTGCTTCCTATTCCTGTGGTTGTATCCTTCTGTTTAATAATGAAATTTCTATCTAGGCTTGATATAATATTAATTTAATATTCTACTTCAAATACCTCATATTCTTAAAGGTTTCAACAGAAGGAAAGAGCAAATCAGAAATAAAAACAGCCTGATATATTAGTTATTTGTAGAGTACATTCAGGTCTACGCAGACAATAGTTTTAGCATATATCTCCTTTTTTCTATTTTGCTTAGCATTTTTCTTTGTTTATTTGTCTAAGTCCTTAGACTTACATGGTGGTTCCAAAATGAGTTGGCTTCCAGCTCTCACCTCCTGAATTCCATAGTTGAAATTGTTTCTCTTTGGGCTTTCTTCTTTACTTCTTTTCCCATCCTCTTCCTTCTCCACCTCCATCCTTGAAACTCAAGCTCATCTCCAGATGGAAGGACTTAAGTTACCTTGCTTTTGGAAAGGGATTCAAGCTTCTGAAAAAGAGGATCCCAGTTGGCTGCATTTCACTTCTCTTTCATAATTACTCAAACACCTGCTCCTGTTGAGGAGTTCTCTTTTAGTACTTGCATATAAACAGCCCTGGCCCTTGGACCATTCCTCTTGGACAAACACTGGTCAGAGAGGAAGGAGTCCTGGTGACCTGAGTCTGATTTTGATTACATCAGCTCAAGGGGAGGACTGCATGTTGCACATATGGTTTGACAGAATCACTTCCCCTATAGAATGCCAGCAGGGAGGGGCCCTCGAAATAATGGTACAGAGAAGAATACTGAGGATGAGAAAGGTGAAGAGATTGTTTAACATGGAGAGTTAATAGTGGAATTGAGACCAGAATCTCAGTTCTCTTGACTTGTCAGCCATTTTTCTTTATACCACATCTGTCCTCTTTGCCTTGATGTACTTAAGGTCTTGGTGGCAGCTTGATACACAGGAGAAAGGGCACTAGCTTTGGACTGAGGAGTGAAAGGACCCAGGTTTGAATCCTGCCTCTGACACTGACTATCTAAGTGACCTTGGATGAGACACAACTTTTCTGTACCCATTTTCCTTAATTGCCAGATGAGGAGGTCCATATTATGCCTTGGATATTCCTTATTTCCCTGATAGCTGATAAAGTCCAATGAATTTGATTATTCAGGATCTATCATCTCATCAGCATTTATCCTCTTCACTACCTACCCCAACCAGCCTCCCAAACATTACTTAGGTGAGTTTTACATAAAGGTCAACAAAATTGTGCCTGGGACCTGGTTGGGCCCTGAAGAAATTCCTAGCAGCCTCTGTCATGTTAATATGACTTCTTGGTCAACTAAGGGCAGGGATATATTAGTAAATATTTATTAACAGTCTCTATATAGGGGGAGATGTATTCATGACACATATTACAACTTTAACCTACATTATTAAATTTTTCTCTATCACTTTCTTAAGTCCAGACAATCAACAAGATGACTTCTGAGATATAAATTCTTATGGAGAAAATTTAACAATCAGTTCTCCCCAGCCAATATGAACTGATTATTACATACCATTGCTTAGGCATCAAAAGTTACACCTACCTGTAGTCCAAGTCACTTAGATTTTGGAGAAAACCTTGGTAGATATTTTTCCTATCATAGTAACTCCTGAAATATTTAAAAGCATACGTTAACATATATCACAAATATGAAAAAAGACACTTCTCTTCTTTTATGTCACTTTATATATGCTAGGCAATGTTGGCAATAAAAGGCAAAGTGCCAGAGAATGGCATAATCCTGATGCCCCTCAAGCCCATGCCTCCAACTGTCTTAAGAATTTAGATAATCTCAAGATCATTTATTTTATTCCCCATGACTAGATAGGACTCTATTCAAATCACTCCCCCAGAACTATCAATCTATCATCATAGACTCATATAATGTTAATAGGAAGGGTCATCCGAGATCTTATTATCCGAACTCCTCATGTTATCAGCCGAAGTAATAAGCCTATAAAATAGGGTGACTTGTTGAAAAATCATGCAGCTAGCTAATTCAGAGTAGAGATTTCTGACTTCAAGTCATCCTATCCTCTATCTTATGTCTAGGATAAAATGTCTTTTCTATTTGTAAAGTTTTACTTAGAACCTATGACTTTGTGTGTGAATGTGGATGTGTGCATGTGCATGTATGTGGGGGGGGAGAGAGAGGGGGGGAAGAGAGAGAGAGAGAGAGAGAGAGAGAAGAGAGAGAGAGAGAGAGAAGAGAGAGAGAGAGAGAGAGAGAGAGAGAGAGAGAGAAGAGAGAGAGAGAGAGAGAGAGAGAGAGAGAGAGAGAGAGAGAGAGAGAGAGAGTGGGAGAGAGGGAGAGAGAGAAATATAGAGATACAGAGAGACAGTAGACTAAACCAGCTCTCTCCTTTTTTAATAAGAGGAAGATATATTTAGCATACAGTCTTTAACAAATGATAATTTTGTACCTTTCATGAAAAGGTTAAATTGACTATTAATTGGGGTCACAAGAAAGGCATTAACACAACATCAAGTCTGGTTAACAATTTTCAATTGAATCCCTTCTGTGACTTGACACAAGCAGGAAGACTGGAAACAGTGTGTTCCTCTTCTCGCATGGAGGGGTTGGTGCTATTGGTGCAAGGGACCAGGAACCCTAATTGCTCTGATCTCTGTCTCCCAGACTTTTGTAAATATTTAGCATTGGCTAATGGCGAAACATATTTCCAACGCTGAAAGGCACTCAGTTATTGAACTGCATTTAAAGAAGACTAGATAGCACATGTATATTTCTTTATTTAAATTTCCTCTTAGTAACAACCCCTGGGATTTGTAGTATTTTGGGAATTGATGAATACTCAGCCTCATTTAAAAAATAAATATCCTTAGCTTATTTTACAGAAGAGAGGGAATGTTGCTCATAAATATTTATTTTTCAAGCACAGATTTCAGGTATGGCATTTAGGAGTGCTGCTTTATTGTTATCATGAAAGCTGGTGCTTTAATTTTGAAATTCAGGAAATCCTAAAGTACCCACCCTGCTGTTTGCCTGTAGGAAGATATTGATCCTAAAAGGATGAGTCATCTCCTGTGATGGAGAACCTGTTTTTATGAGCTTATTTGTGATTGCCTGGTATAAATTCAGATTTTTTTTTATCTTTGAGTTTCAGAAAACTTGTTATCACCAGAGTTTTAAACAGGTAGAGATAGGGATAAAAACTTGACCTGGGATTTTACTGAAAGAAAGAGTTCCTACTGAAGAAATTCCACCATCTTCTTTGCCATTTATTGTCCTAGAGAGCTGTGTGGGGCACTGAAAGTTTAAGTGACCAGCCCAGGTTCACACAACCAGCATTTGTCAGAGGTAAGAACCTAGGTCTTCTTTGTTCTGAGGCTAGCTCTCTATCCATTACACCATGTTGTCTTTACATTGAACAAATAACCTTTTAAAAAAGATTATTCTTAAGTCCATTTTATGGTGTAGGTCTGGCCCTCAAGGTGTTTATATTCTTTTGGATGGATATAATATGTACCCAGTTATGTAAAAAGAAGATCAATGAAGTTAGAGAGAGCACTAATAGCTTCAGACATGGTTGTTTAGTCATTTCCTTCATGTCCAACCCTCCAAGACCTCATTTGAGGTTTGCTTGGTAAAGATATTAATTGGTTAGACATTTCTTTCTGATGGAATGCTGATAGAGTTGGCCCTAGCTCCAGTATTCTAACTTCTTTATAGGCCCCAGCAAACAACAGGCCCACCGGACTTACCTAGCCACCCCTAGTATCCTAACTTCCTCATAGGTTCCTCACTACTCACTAGAATAACAGGTGTGTCCATGAACTGCTATTTCTCACAGAAACAGCAGGTGTATGCATGTGATGGAACCCTAGTTACAGTCTCTAGCCAGCCACTGCCCCCAGACCCATTCCTCATATTTCCCCCAGAAACAGGTATGTCCATGCACTCAACCTCAACCACATTATCTATCTTGACCAGACAAGAGCACAATAGCTAGCCAATCAGAAGACTGCAACATCAGTATATAGAGCAAGATGCTTGACCACCAAACCATAGAAGGGGCCCATCTTAAGATAGCACCTGTGCATTAATAGTAAAGAACTGACCTAGAGTGAACTTATGACATAGAGATGCTTGTTATAATATCATTATCAGACATACGTACCCCCAAAATGGTTTTCTTGTATGCATCATTGGTAACTACATGGGTAACTACATGCCCAGTTCCATGGAGGTTGGGACCACTCCTCCATTACCTAATCCCTCAACAAATTCCTCCTGCCTTTTTAATATTAATCATGTTCTTACATTCTATGTACATTTTGATTATATAATCAGCATCATATTCTCTATAAAACTGTATGTCTTGCCTTTCTGAAGTTGCTAATTCCTCTAAGGAACTTAGCCACTCACCAGAGTATGAAGTCACAAAACTATATTATAATAAATTTTTCCAAACTGACTTGGAGTTTACCTGAGTCTTTGAAATTCTTTAGAAACAGTTTACTGCAACTCCACCTGATCCTTATCACTTCTCCAGCTCATTTTACAGATGAGGAAACTGAGGCAAACAGGACTAAGTGATTGACCAGGGACACAGAGCTATAAATGTCAGAAGCTAGATGTGAATTCATGAAGAGGAGTCTTCCTGACTCCAGGCAGGGCACTACACCCACTGCACCACCTAACTGCCCCACCCAGGAGCATTAGAAAAGTCTTTATATAAAATGCCACACCAGATGTGAGTCTGGGGGTGGAATTAAAGCCTTAAAGTTGGCATGGATGAGGGCATGTGTGCTAGGTATGGGAGATAGCCTGTCCAAATTTTTAGAGATGAGAGATGACTTATTATGCTCAGGGAGAAGTAAATAAGACAGTTTCCCTGGACCATAAAAGAAGTAAAAGGGAATAACATGAAATAAGTCTGAAAAGGTAGACTAGATCCAGATAGTGAAGGGCTTTAAATGCCAAACTGAAAATTTTGCATTTCATCATAGAGAGATTTTGATGATTTTTGAACCCTACATAATGCCAACACATCTGAGGGAGAAGTGAAAATGAATATAATGAATTATTTGGAAACATTTTCTTTTTGATGCTATAAATTTGAGTTGTTTACAAATAGGTACTTCCAACTATTAGTGATATCATGTAGGCAAGGCTTTGGATTAGGCATGAATTCTCTTTCTTTTATTTTGGGGGTGGGAGATAAATCCATTTCACTGAAAAGAAACTAACCAAAAAAAACTACAATATCAAAAAGCCCTGTTAAACAAAAATTTTGTGTAAGCTTTTCAAGATGCAATGCTTTCCTCACCATAATTCTGTAAAATAAATGAATGAATAGCTAAATAAATAGCTATTTGTCCCCTTGATTAGAAAAGGAAACAGATTAAGTGACTTGCTTCTGTCTACACAGTTAGTACGTATCAAAGGATTCCCATGCAGGTATCTGTAGATATCAGATTTAGAATCCTTTTCTCTACACCACATTGTCATTCTTTATGAAGTATATATACATGGTTTGCTTTGCCACTTGAAAAGTGAAGTCAATATAATTAACCAGCTATACAATGGAGATGTTCAGGGAGAGAATTTGGGGACTTTGGATGACATAGATTGAAAGGCTAAAATAAGAAAATCTATTGAATAATCTCCTTTTTCCCTACTTGCCTTGGCCTCCCTAGTAACAGATCTAGAGAATAAACGTGTGGGAAACAAAGAGGCATAATGAAATTAAAAAATTAATGCCATACTTGAGAAATCTTTTATTTCCAGTTTTCTAAAGTGGAAGTCTTGGGCATATTTTCAGGAATACCTAACAGCTCAATTTTGGCACAAGTACCTAAGGAGAGAGATCTTTATATTTGTGAGGACCCTGTTAAAAAAAATCTTTTTTTCCTCCTGCCCTTTTCCTTCCCTCTATTCTTTATTTCCCTCTCTTCCTTCATTCTTTCTTTCTTTCCTTCCTCCCTCCCTCTCTTTCCTTCTTTCCTTTCCTCCCTCCCTCCCTTTCCTTCCTTTCCTCTTTCCCTTTCCTTCCTTCCTTCTTTCCTTTCTTCCTTTTTCTTTCTCTCTGGGGAGGGAGAGTTAGAGAAGGTGGTATGGACCCATGAGGTTATTACTGTAGGGAACTCCCAATGTGGAAACTTCCTCCATAGATAGGGATAGGAAACCTTTTGTCTGTAATTTAGGGACTTGCACACCTGTGAGATATTTAGAGCTTAACTAATTTGTTGAAGTTCACTAATCCAGCATAGGTCAGAAGAGAGACTTGAATAGAAATCTTCCAAGAATGATTCCTTATTCATGATGCTATGCTATTTTCCATGATAATCTTTACTAATAAAAATGATCATAAAATGGATATTTTTGTAAACATACCCTCAAAAGAATATCTATCTATCTGTCTGTCTGTCTGTCTATCCATCTTTCTATCTGTCCAGTCAGCCATCCATACATCCATCCATTCATCTGTCCGTCCATCCATCCATCTATTTATCCGTCAATCCATCTATCCATCTATCTGTCTATCTTCTATCTATCTATCTATCCATCTATCCATCTATCTATTTGCCTACCTACTTATTGCTGTATAAGGAAGATAGAACTCAGCATTGGTATTATATATTTTTTTCTTTTTAATTGACTTCATTCATTTGAAGTATTTATCAAATAAAAACATGGAAGCAAATTCTGAGAATGCAAGTGGATTTTGTAGTTTGAATCCTGGGACCCTGGGATTTTCTTTCTGTGATTCATGAAGGGAAATAAGTACTAGTACCAGTCAGACTAGTTAAACCACTCATGATTAGTCATAGGTCAGTAACTGGGTATTTAGTCAAAAGTATTGAATGATTTTACACACACACACACACACACACACACATATATGTATATACACACATATGATATATGATAGCCATCTGTAGGGCAAGGCAAGAAAAAACTAAAATTTCCATGATAAATTGATTCTGTATTTAAAAGGAATAGCAAATTGTACATAATATATGTTTAGTTTCATGTGCAATTACCTTTTTATTGTTCTATGTTATGGAAATGCTTGTTTTATTTCAAAAAGGGAAAATAAAATAGAAAAAGTATTAAACTACTATGTTTGGGATTGATACAGTCTCACTGTTTCCCAGGGGCTCAATGAATTCTTGATGGGTACAGACAAGGACTTGGGCTTCCAACTGGAGATCCCACATGAGTGTCTTTTTATCAGTAGATATTTCCCAGAAAAGAATGAAAGATATTATTTATATGAGAGGAAATAAATCAAAGCATACAGCAATAAATGTGCTCAATATCTTTGTTCAACACCTGTATAATTTTCTAACCTAACAAATGTTTCCTTATGAATGCATATCAGGCAATTTGGGTCCCATTTTCTGGCAGCTGTAGAATAATAAGAGAAGTTCTAAACACCTGTGCCCAGTACTTTGGTCTCATAGTCTCAAGGACTAGGATGTTTGGAGTAGAGTTCCAAATTTTGATGACATTTTAAAGAAAGCTCTAGTGAAAACAGGAGTTTCTTTCCTACCAGATGAAATCCTGAGAGGCAACATCTGGAAGAAACTCTTCAGGGATTTATCGTCAATACAGAAAGGCAAGATTTCATCAATTCTTTTGTCTTTAAGTAACCATGCCAACCTTGAGGAGTCAGTTTCCCTAGCTACTTTAAGGGATTCCTGTCTGTTAAAAAAGTATGTACTCAGAAAAGCAGTATATAAACAAAAAAAAGAAACACTGGAAGAAACACAAAAGCCTTTCCAGATTATTTCCAATTTGCCTTGTATATATCTGGTAGTTACATATGTTTGCACATTGTTTCTCCCATTCAATTGGGAATTCCTTTAGAGCAGGGACTATTATTTTCCTGAAGCTTGTTACCAAGTAGATAGAGTGATAGACCTGAACTTAGGAAGACTTGAGTTCAAATATCACTTCAGATATTTACTAGCAGTGACCTTGGGTTGCTTCAGTTTCCTCAACTATAAATTAAGGACAAAAATGATCCTTACATCTCAGAATTGTTACGAAGATCAAATGAGATAATGCTTTTAAAAAACTTGCCGCGTTGGCAGACATTGTGTCGTCGTAGTAGGTGTATGTGCATGCTAGCTGAAATGATGGTAGTCAGGATGATAATGATGCCAATGATAGCAAGGATTTTGCCTTTGATTCCCCAGCACTTAATACAGCGTCTGGCACATACTAGGTATTTTATATATGTTAACTGATTGACGGATGCAGAGGCATAAATAATTGGTGACACATTCCATTGTTGGCTAGCTCCAATTGTTGGAAAGATCTTCCTTTTATTGAGCCCAACCCTGTCTTCCATCAGCTTCTTATCACTTGTCATTCTGCCCACTGGGATTAAAAATAAATCTACCCCCTCTTCCACATGATAGCCCTTCAGATGTTTGAATAGTGATCACACCCTTCATCTTCTGTTCTTCAGGCTAAATGTCCATAGTTTCTTCAATTTTTCCTTGGATGGCAGGAATTGTTTTGAGTCCCTTTCCCATTCTGGCTGTCCTTTGGACCTACCAGTTTTATAATTTATCCAAAGGTGATACTATTATGACAACAATCATAGTATATTGCACATAAATTGCCAATATTGAAAGAATTAAAGTGAAATAAATCACACTTGGATGTCTGAAAGTCAAAAGAGCAGAGAAAGAAGGAACTCACCTAAACTCTCCTAACTTCACCAACAACTATAAAATAGTTCCCCAAAATAAATTCTGGAAAGGCAGAACCAATAAAAAGATGGGAGGAAACAATTTTCCAGCCCAAGACAACTTGGAAGGTTGAAAGGAAAGGTCTATATCACTGCAGTAAAGGGGAAGCACCATATGGTGCAGGCAGTATCCCAGTAATCCATCAACAACCTTGCTTCATCAAGCCAGAGGGAAATCTGAGCCTCAGTACAGGTCAGTGAATGAGGCACTGTGGCACTGGCACAGCAAGAGGCAAGTGGCTTCTCCACAATCCAGGGCACCAGCTCTACACCAGTCCTTGAAAAAGCCCTACAGGCACCCACATGGCACTAGAGAAAGTGCAGTTCCAGGTAAATAACCAGGGCCCTTGCAACCCCGACACAACATCAGGCAAACAGCCAAGGACTGTAGTACCCAACAAAAGAAGCTTGGAACAATTGTCCCCCTCTGCCCTGGGAGCAGACCTCAACTTTGAAAAGAAATGAAATAGAAAAATGAGCAAAAACCCAAATAAAAAATATAACCATAGAAAGTTATTACAGTGACATGGGAAATCAATACAGCAACTCAGAAGAGTACAACAATATTTAAACACTTACAATCAAAACCACAAAGAAAATTGAGAATTGATTGCAGGCCCCAAAGGAACTCCTAGAAGAGCTCAAAAAAAAGACTTCAAAAAACAAATAAGAGAGGTTAAAGAAAACAATGGGAAAAGAAATGAGAATGACGTGATAGAATCATGAGAAAAAAGAGTTAGCAGCTTCATGAAGGAAGCATGAAAAAGGAGGGAAATGTACAAAAATTTACTGAAGAAATCAACTCTTTAAAAAGATGAATTGGGCATATGGAAAATGAAGTAAAAAGAAAAATGAAGAAAATAACTCATTAAAAATTATAAATGGATGACTGGAAGCTTATGACTTCATGAGACATCAAGAATCAAAATCAAAAGAATGAAAAAAAATAGAATAAAATGTAAAATATTTCATTGGAAAAACAACTGACTTCGAAAATAGAGCCTGGAGAGATAATTTAAGAATTATAGAACTTTTTGAAAACCATGATAAAAAAAGAAGGACCTGAATGTCATACTTCAAGAAATTATCAAAGAAGACTGTCCTGGTATCCCAGTACCAGAAGGTAAAATAGACATTGAAAAAACCCACTGATCACCTTCTGAAAGAAATCTCCAAATGAAAACCCCCCAAGAAAATTATAACCAAATTATAACCAAATAACCAAACAGATCAAAGAGAAAACATTGCATACAGCCAGAAAAAAACAATTCAAATATCATGGAATCATAGTCAGGCTTACATAGAATTTAGCACCTTCCACAGTAAAGGATTAGAGGATGTGGGATATTTTATTTTGGAAGGTAAAGGAGCTAGAACTACAACCAAGAATCATCTATCCAGCTAAATTGAGCAGTCTTTGGCGGGGGGGTGGGGGTGGGGGGAGAATGATCATTAAAAGAAATATAAGACTTTCAAACTTTCTCAATGAGAAGACTGGAGATGAGCAAAAAGTTTTCTCAAGTACAAGACTCAAGCAAAGCATTTAACAGGTAAAAATGACATTGCAAATATACAGGATACAGTAAGGCTAAATTGTTAGCATCCTAATAAGAAGATAATACTTGTAACTCTTAACAATTGTATCACTAATAGTACAATTAGAAGGAGTATATATAGATGGAATATGGAGGAATAAAGTGACTTTGATGAGATGACAGAAAAAAAGAAAGTGTTCAAAAAGAGAATTACGCTGGGAGCAAAAAGAAGGGAGAGGTAAAATGGGCTAAATTATCTCAAATAAAAGAGTTGTAAAATACCTATTACAATGGAGAGAAAAATGGAAGAGGAGACAATGGACACTGCATGAATCTTACCCATCAGAATTGGCTCAAAGAGGGCATAACATGCACAATCAGTTGGGTATAGAAATCTATCTTACTGTATGGGAAAGTAGAAGGGAAGGGTGTTAAGAAAAGAATGGGGGTGCTGACAGAAGGGAAGAAAGATTGGGATAAGTGATGGTCAGAAGCAAAGCACTTTTGAGTAGAGACAAGGTAAAAGGAGAGAAAGAAAAAACAAATGGGAACAAATAGAATGGAGGGATATAGAGTTAGCAATCATAAATGTAAAAAAATTATAGCAAGACTTCATTTCTCAAATATAGAGAGAACTGAGTCAAATATATAAGAATACAAGTCATTCTCCAATTGGTAAGTGGCCAAAGAAAATGAATATTCTGTTTTCAGATGATGAAATCAGTTATCTATAATTATTTGAAAAAAAAATGTTCTAAATCACTATTTAAAATTACTCCTACTATTTTATTTTTTCCCAACTACATATCAAGACAATTTTAAGCATTCATTTTTACAAGATTTTGAGATCCAAATTTTTCTCCCTCCCTCTCTCCTTCCTCCATCCTCTTCCTAAAATGGTAGACAATGGGGACAGATCCAAGATAGCAGAGTAGAAGCAGAGACCTACCTGAGCTTTCCTTCCAAATCCCTCAAAATACCTGAAAAATTACTATAAACAAATTCTAGAGCAGCAGAAGCTACAAAATGACAGAATGAAATGTATTTCCAGCCCAAGATAATCTGGAAGGCCAACAGAAAGGATCTATTGCACCAGACTCTAAGTGGAGTGCAGCCCAGAGTAGGCCAGACTGGCACAGTCAGGACTGGAACAGGACTTTGGGTGCTGAATCTTTGACCTAGTAGTGGTTTCCAAACTTCTTAACCCACAAATGTCAAAGACAGCTTCAAAGTCAATGGAAAAGCCCTCTCACCTGGGTGATAGAGGAATGTGGTCCAACCCCAGCCTTAGTCCCAGTCCCAGGACAGCAGCAGGCACTGCTGCAGCTGTGGCTGCTTTTTGGAACTCTTAGACTACAGACAGTGGGGGAATTGAATAGCTGATCAGGGTTGCAGTCCTGGGTAGTGTGCCTTAGACAAAGAGGAGCACAGACATGGCAAAACTGGTGGCAGCTATGGAGAGGGAATTCAATTTGAAGTTTCAGGGCAAAAAAGAATGCTTGTGGTTTCTCACAGATTAGAGTTCAGGCCAGGAGAGGAGTAAATGCCTCACTTTTGGTCATACTACTTTGAAGAAACTGAGAATTTAATAGATCTCTAGAGACATCTCAGAAAACAGCTGCAGAACACCCCTGAAATTTGGGGCAATACACCTTGCACTTAACAAGGAGCTCAAAAGTCAAGGAAATGGCTGGGGAAATGACCACAAAGGGGGAAAATGATACTGTGGACAGTGACTTTCTTGGTAAAAAGGAAGACATCAAAGTCAAGGTTCCCACTTCCAAAGCGTCCAAGAAAAACAGGAAATAGTCTCAGGCCATGGAACAGTTCAAAAAGAATTTTGAAAATCAAGTAAGAGAAATGGAATAATTGGGAAGTGAATGAGAGTTCTGTAAGATAGTCATGAAAACCAAGTCAACAGCTTGCTAAAGGAGACTTGCCCCTCAAAAAATGCTGAAAAAATAACACCTTTAAAAATAGGCTAACCCAAATGGCAAAAGAGGTCCAAAAATCCAATGAGGAGAAGAACTGTCAGAAGAAAAAGCAGAATCAACCAAATAGAAAAGGAGGCCCCAATAAAATAGTTCCTTAAAAATTAGAATGGAGCAAATGGAAGCTAATGACTGTATGAAAAATCAAGAAATTACAAAACAAAACCAAAAGAATGAAGAAAATAGACTACAAGGGGAGAAAGTTCATTGGAGAAACAATTGACCTGGAAAATGGATTCAGAAGAGAAAATTTGAAAATGATTGGTCTATCTGAAAACCATAATCAAAAAAAGAGCCTAGACATCATCTTTCCAGAAATTAACAAGAAAATCTGCCCTGATATTCTAGAACCAGAGGGTAAAAGAGAAATGGAAAGATCACCCCTTAAACAGATCCCCAAAGGAAAACTCCTAGGAATACTGTAGTCAAATTTCAGAGTTCCCAGGTCAAGAAGAAAACATTACAAGCAGCCAGAAAGGAACAATTCTAGTATTGTGGAAATACAATTAAGATAACACAGAATTTAACAGCTTCAACACTAAGAGATCTGAGGGCTTGGAATATGATATTCCAGAGGTCAAAGGAGATAGGATTAAAACCAAGAATCACCTGTCTAGCAAAATTGAGTATAATACTGTGTTGCCAAGGCAATGTTCACAGCACCGAGGGCAATGATGAATATACTGGTGTAGTTCTGAAAAGCAGAGTATAACAGATTCTCCATGTAGAAAGCAGAAGAAAAACATTTGTTCAGACACTAGAAAGCCAAATCGATCACAGTAATCAAGAAATCAATACACATTAGGACTGCAGGGGACAAAGCCATTTACAAGTTTCTCATCTCCCACCCCCAACCTGGGGCCTTCCTATAAACAAACACTCACAAGCCTAGCTGTGCCTCCTTGCCTGCATCCTCTGCTCCCTCTGCCCTAGCTGCTCTCATCAACTCACCCAGTTCTGTTCCATCCTTTCCGTTCTACTAGTTCATGAAACTCCTCCCATCACATGTGACTTAGGCTTCCATGTGGTTTAAGTAGGTCGCATGAACCTATTAATGAATGGGAAAGATCTTATATCCACTACACATACTTCAGGAAAAAATAGAATTTCAATGAAATAGAGGACTTCCAAGCATTCTTATTGAAAAGACCAGAGCTGAATACAAAATTTGATTTTCAAATACAAGAATTCAGAAAAACATAAAAAGGTTCACAGCAAAGAGAAGTCATTAGGGACTCATTAAAGTAGAACTGTTTACATCCCTACATGTAAAGATGATATTTGTAACTCATGAGATCCTTCTTAGTACTAGGGTAGTTAGAGGGAGTACATATATACATATGCACATATGTATATGTATATTATATATATGTATGTATATATCATATATTGTATGTATATGTGTATGTGTTTGTGTGGGTGTGTATATATATATATATATATATATATATATATATACATACATGTATATATGTGTATAGGTGTGGATGTGTAGACAGAGGGCACAATGTGAGCTGAATATGAAGGGAGCATACCTAAAAAATAAAATTAAGTGTTGAGAGTAATGTGCTGGGAGACAGAGAAATAGAGAAGTAGAATGTAGAAAATCATCTCACATAAAAGAGGCAAGGAAGAGCTTTTACAAAAAAAGAGGAAAAGGGGGAGGTGAGAAGGAATAAGTGAATCTTTTTCTCATTGTATTTGGCTTAAGGAGGGAATAATGTACATTCAATTGGGTATGGAAATCTATCTTATGTTGCAGGAAGGCAGGGGGTAAGGGAATAGGAGAGGAAGGACAATAGAAGGAATGGCTGATTCGGGGAAGGAGTATAGTCTATTGTGAGGGGAGAGAATGAAATAAATGGAAGGCAGGACAGAATAGAGGGAAATATAGTTAATCTTTTGCAACATGACCATTATGGCTACATACATATGACCTGTACCATATTGCTTGCTCTCTCAATGAAGATGGAAGAGGAGGAAGGAAAGCAGAAAATGTGGAACTCAAAGCTTTAAAAATAAATGTTAAAAATTGCTCTTGTGTGCAACTGGTAAATAAGTTTTATAGGCAATGGGATATAGAAATCTATTTTGCCCTACAGGAAAATAGAAGGAATGGAGATGTAAGAAGGGGAGAGTTGAGAGAAGGGAGGGAAGATTGGGGAAAAGGGTGGTTGAGATGAATACTGTCCTGGGGTGGGAGGAGGGGAGAGATGGGAAGAAAATTTGGAATTCAAAATCTTGTGCAAGTGAAAGCTGAGAATGGAAAATATATTAAGAAGGAAAAAATAAAATAAAGTGGTAGGCAATTTGACATAGGCTATACATGTGCTATCATGCAAAACATACTTTCATATTAGTCACAGTTGTGAAAGAAAAAACAGATCTAAACAAAAAAACAAGAAAAGGAATAAAGTCAGTGAAAAAATTATGCTTCAATCTGCATTCATATTCTATCAGTTTTTTATCTGGATGTGGATAGCATCTTCCTTTGTGATTTCTTTGTACTTGTCTTGGATCATTGTGTTGCTGAGAAGAGGTTAAACATTCATAATTAACCTTCACACAATGCTGCTGATGCTACATTACTATGCTTTCCTTATTTCTACTCAATTCACTTTGTACCAGTTCATGTAAGTCTTTCAGGTATATCTGAAATCTGTCTGTTCATCATTTCTTATTTCACCACAGTATTCCATGATATTCACATACCACAGGGAGTTCAGACATTCCTCAATTGAAGGACATCACCTCAATTTCCAATATTTTGCCACCATGAAAAGAAATGCTATAAATAGTTTTGTACATGTACAAAGGGGATTCTTTTCCCCTTTTTATGATCTCTTTGGAATACAGACCTAGTAATGGTGTTGCTAAATCAAAGGGTGTACACAATTTGATTTACCTTTGGACCCAGTACAAAATTACTTTCTAGAGTGGTTGGATCAGTTCACAGCTCCACCAACAGTACATTAGTGTTCCAATTTTCACACATTCTCTTCAACATTAATTATTTTTTGTCAGATTAACCAATCTCATGGTTGTGAAGTGGTACCTCAAAGTTGTTTAAATTTGTGTTTCTCTAACCAAAAATGATTTAGAATATTTCTTCTTATGTCTGTAGATAGTTTTGATTTCTTTATCTGCAAACTTCTTACTCATAACTTTTGACCATTTATCAAGTGGGTAATGGCTTGTATTCTTATAAATTTGACTCACTTCTCTACATAGTTGAGAAAAGAGGCCTTTATTAGAGACATTTGCTATAAATATTATCTTCCATCTTGTTTTCTTTCTAATCTTGTTTGCATTGGTTTTCTTTGTGTAAAAGTGTTTTTAACTTAATATCATCAAAATTATCTATTTTATATTTCATAGTACTCTCTGTCTCTTGTTTGTTTGATCCTGAATTCTTCCCTTCTCCATAGATCTGACGCAGTAGACTCTTCTTTGCTCTCCCAATTTGGTTGTGGTATCACCCTTTAAGTCTGCATCAAAATATTCATCTTGATTTTATCTTGGTATACAATGTGAGATGTTGGTCTATGCCTAGTTTGTGCCCTACTGATTTCCAGTTTTTTGTAAAATAGTTCTTATTTCAAAGGCTAAAATCTTTGGGTTTATCAAACACTAGATTACTATGGTTATTTACTACTGTATCTTATGTACCTAATCTGTTACAGATCCATCACTCTATTTCTTAATCACTATCAGATAGTGCTGATAATTACTGCTTTATAATATAGTTTGAGACCTGGTATTGCTAGCCCACATTCTTTGACATTTTTTTCATTAATTCCCTTAATAATCTGGACGTTTTGTTCTTCCAGATGAATTTTGTTGTTTTTCCTAGCTCTATAAAATAGTTTTGGGTAGTTGGATTAGTATGGCACTGAATAAGTAATTAACTTAGGTAGAATGGTTACGTTTATTATATTGGCTGACCCTACTCATGAACAATTAGTATTTTTCCAATTGTTTTGACCTGCCCTTATTTGTGTGAAAAGTGTTTTATAAGTGTGTTCATGTAGCTCCTAGATCGGTGTTGGCAGGTAGATTCCCAAGTGTTATATATTATTTACAGTTATTTTAAAAGAAATTTCTCTTTCTCTCTTTTGCTGCTGGGTTTTATTTGTCATATAAAGACAGATTGATTATTTGTGTGGGTTTATCTCAACTCCTTCAGCTTTGCTGAAGTTGTTAATTGTTTCAAGAAGTTTTTTAGTTGCTTCTCTAGAGTTATCTAACTATACCATATCATCTTCAAAGTTCTAATTCCTTCAATTTCTTTTCTTCTCTTATTGCTATATAATATTTCTAGTATTATATTGAATAGCAGTGATGATAATGGGAATCCTTGTTTCATTTTGATTTTATTGGAAAGGCTTCCATCTTATCCCCAATGCAGGTAATGCTTGCTGACAGTTTTAGATACATACTACTTATTTAAAAGAAATTTCCATTTATTCCAATCCTCTTCTATTTTTAATAGGAATGGTTGTGTTTTCTCAAAAGTTTTCAGCATCTATTGAGATAATTTCTATTAGTTTGTTATGGATATAATCAATTATGTTGGTAATTTTATTAAAACTGAACGAATACTACATCCTTGGTATAAACCCCACCTGGTCATAGTGTATAATTCTTGTGATACATTGGTATAATCTCCTTCCTAGTATTTTGTTCAAAATTTTTGCATGAATATTCATTGGGGAAATTGGTCTATTATTTTCTTTCTCTGTTTTAGCTCTTCCTGATTGAGGTATCAGCATCACATTTGTGTCATAAAAGGAATTTGGAAGAGCTCCATCTATTTTTCCCAATAATTTATATACTACTGAAATTAATTGTTCTTTAAATTGTTGGTAGAATTCACATGTGAGATCATCTGGCTCTGGGGATTTTTCTTAGGGAGGTCATTAGTGACTAATTCTGTGTTTATATCTTGATCTTTCCTGTCACCATAACAACTCTCTATGGTGAGAATCTTATTTTGTTTTTTGCTCATCTTTTCTGACATTTTCTCTTTCTTTTAAATTTTAGTACTACTCCTGGAGTCCATCCCATCGGGGCACTGTCTTTGACTTCTTGTGCCCGGGGATGCATGACCTGGCTGGTTTAGCTGTTACTGCACTGATGTTACCCTGATACCCACAAGGGATCTTCAAGTCTGGTACTGCATTGAAGGAGGTGAGGGCGGGGGAATGACTGGTGCTGCTGGAGGCCTTAAGGGTCTGTCAACTTACCTGGTGCTTCGCCAGGTGCTAGACTCTGGCATATTCTGAGACTGGTGGGGTGCTTCTACTTTTCTTGGTGGCTACACTGAGGCATATGACAGTCTGGCCACTGGTGGCTGCCTGTTTGCCTTCGGCTACACTGGAGCACAAGACAGAGTTCTGGCATTGGTTGCAGCCCATTTGCTTTAACAAGCATATGATTGTTGTCTACCTGTTGCCTATGGTTACACTAAACCACTTGGTGGTTCTTGAAACTGGAGTCTGCTCATTCCCCTAGCTATGCTGAAGTATGTGGTATCCTAAAGTTGACCTTTGCTTGCTCCACTGCACTAGGGCTCAGGATCTCCCCTTGGTTTGCTGAAGTAGGGCTTGCTGCTGGCTTACAGAGATGCTTCCTGTACTAGACTGTACTACCCTTTTGCCCTAGTGTGACAAATCTTTCCTGTCACTACCTAAGTTTCTTGGGCTAAAAGATTATTTCACCCATCTTTTTGCTAGTTCTGGTGTTAGAGGATTTGCGTTGGGGTGTTATTTTGTTATTTTTTGGAGATGAATATGGAAAATTTACTGTGATTTACTGCTTGCTCTGGCCCTCTTGGCTCCTGGAAGTGAAGTCCATAAATCACTATTGATTAGAGAAATGCACATTAAAATAACACTAAGGTATCTTCTCTCATGTATCACGGTGACTAATATGACAGAAAAGGAAAATGATAAAAGTTGGAAATGACATGGGAAAACTGGACCTCTAATGGTGGAGTTGTGAATTGATCTAACCATTCTAGAGAGCAATTTAGAACTGCCCAAAGGGCAATCAAGCTCTGAATACTCTTTGATGTAACAATACCACTATTACATCTGTATCCCAAAAGGATTTTTTTTAAAAAGGGAAAAAAACTTGTACAAAAACACTTATAATAGGATGTTTTATGGTATCAAAGAATTGGACATAAGGGTATGTCCGTTGTTTGTGGAATGGCTGAACAAGTTGGCTATATGAATGTAATGGAATACTATTTTGATGTAAGAAATTAAAATGAGATGGACGTCATAAAAACCTGGAAAAACTTACATAAACTGATGCAAAGTGAAGTGAGCAGAACCAGTAAAACATTGTAGATAGTAACAGCAATGATGTATGAATGACTTAGCTACTCTGATCAAGGCAATAATCCAAGAAATTCCAAAAGTCTCATGAGGAAAAAATGCTATTCACATGCAGAGAAAGAACTGATGGAGTCTGAATGTGAATTGAACAATGTTATTTTTACTTTTTTATCTTTCTTGTGGTTTCTTCCTTTTGTCCTGTTCCTTATTTCACACCATGACTATTACGGAAATGTGGTTCACATGACTGCACATAAATGCAATCTATATCAAATTGTTACCATTTTGAACAGGAGGGAATTTAGTGAGGGAGAGAGAAATTTCAGAATTCAAAATGTTTAAATGAATTTTAAAATATGTCTTTATGTGCAATTAGACAAAATAAAATACTATAATTTTTAAATAAAGCATACTTGAGACAAACTAGAAAAAATTTATCTTAATTTTTCATTAATGATTCAAGATGGTTCTTCTGATTACCAGTTATCATGAGACATTTGAAGTATAGAATAATTATTTCAAGAATGCTATGTAAACATGATGAAAGAAAAGATTTTTTACAAAAGATTCTTTTCTATCTCAGACTACAGCCAGGTCATTGACATCCTGGGGCTGTAGTAGCTCTGATTCTCTTTCTCCACCATCAGATCTTTCTTCTATAACAGTTGATGACTTGATGTTTTGTCCCAAGGCTTTAATATGTTTTTATGGTTTTCAATATTATCTATGCATTCATCTATGTAATTTTAATTTTTAAAATTATTAATGCTGTTTATATTCTCTCATAAGTATTCTTTTGTTAAAAAAAAAAAACCAAAAAAGAAAACAAGAACATTTTAAATCAAACCACACAGACATACCTATGTATACACACAAACCCAACCTATCTTTGTACATGAAAAGATTTGGAGTCATCTGTTTATATCTAGTGAATGACAAATATTCTGAACTAAATTTCAAGAGCACTATTGTGATCAAACAAAGGTACTTTCCCCCTGTTCCTTGAATAACACAGAATAATAGCAATTGAGACTTTGACAGACTATCCAAGACTCTGACTGCAGTAACCCACAGGACATTGATGAACAGATAGGCAAAAGGGAATGAAGAAGAAGGAAATAGAAAGTTAAGGAGGGTGGAGGCTAGGGGTATGATTTTTAAAAGTGCAACATAGAAGTCAGGGGGATTGAAGGAGTAGTCAAGGGAAGGGATAAATGCCCCAAATTAACTGAAGCAATAGAAAGAACCTATCATAAAATACAAAAACAAAACAAACAAAAACAACCCAAGGATCAGGACTAGGGCATACTGAAAATGGGAAAACTTTTTAATGGCAGGTAGTCTTGGCTATTTCCAATTTTAAATTCTAAATTTCACCCTTAAGAAATAAGATTTCAAAGAACCTGAAACAAAAGTAGCTTCTTTGACCCTTATCTTAGCCACCAAGGCTGTAGTTACAAGTATCAGGCTAGAGGAAACACTTGCAGGACTGGAATATTTTCTTCTACAAATGTAAACTTGGCTTGTCTTAATTCTACTCAAGCTCCCATCTCTAACTTGGCCCTACACTCAACAGAAGTTTTGATGAAAGGAGGCATTAGAACTATGAGAAGGTGGGTGGTGGTTAAGCACCTAAAATCACAATACTGTGTCTACTATGTGTTGTGTTTTTCCTTCATTCCATGATGTCAAGATGATGACATGACTTGCACTTGACTTTGATTGGAATGAGGGAGAGTTAATCAAGGTCATCAGTCTCAGTTTCTCCTCCAGAGCCATCTGAGTCCAGTGGCCTGATATTCATCATGATGACTGGAGATGGCTCAGAATGCAATGGGAGACCCTTGCCATTTGAGGTTAAGGTCTTATCAGATTCTCACTTCAAGTGAGATGTACCCCATTCAACGAATAAGCCTCTTTAAGTAGTTGCTCAAGGGATGGCATCTTTGAATAAAAGGAAAAAATAACCAAAAAGTCCAACTGGCAAGGGAAGACCCTCAGGGTTCCTGGATAAAAGAGAAATAGTTGCTATTTAGTAATTACATTCATTCTGTGTTAGGTGGATGGGGACATGGTTAACAATCGTTGAGCTCCAGAGTGAATTGGGCTTTTGGTTTGTTCTTTGAGCAAGAAATGTAGCCAGTAAACCCAAAGGAGGGGAAGTGAGGGGAGAGAGAGATGCAGCTATGGCTGTGGATGCATCGGTATTTAGCAGACAAATTCAAACTATCAAAATAGATAGTTTTATTACATGTATTTGTTAAATCATCGCATTTTTTATGGAATCCCCTTGAGCTGCTTGGAGGGGTACTGATGTATGAATATATAGGAAAGGAAATTAAAAAATTCAAACAAATATGCATTGTACTTTATAAATCCAATGAAATGCTTAAAATTTCTTTGTATAGAAATAGGAAGTTGCCATATGCATTGTGGATTGGGAATCAAAGAAATATTCATGAGGCAAAAAAATATACCAGCCATCCCTTTAAGGAAATGCAAGTTTTAGCTAGCATGGGTCATGGTAATGAGGGAAGTATGTTACAGACAAAAGAAGCAGCATGAGCAAAACATGGAGATAGAAAAATAGGGTATATCAGAATCTTAGAGTTGTGAAGGACTTCATAGACTATCTTGTTCTACCTTTACAAAAAATCTTATCTATGCCATATCCAACAAATTTTCCTATAACTTTTCCTTATATATATCCAACCAATGATTTCTTCCTCAGTGGAGGAAGTCTTCAAGAAAGGCTTACCAATTTGTTCGTATTTCCCAATATAATAAAAATTGTAATTCTTCATGAATTCTTTTATTTACTTAGTGTCCCATACCAAGCAATTTTATAGATCCAGAAAAATTGATATCACAATTTATCTAGAAAATCAAAAGGTCAAGATTATCAAGGAAATCAAGTGTGAATAAAGGTGACCTAGATGTACCAAATTTTAAACTATATTACAGAGTGGTAATCATCAAAGCAATCTGGTAGTGCTTAAGAAAAGAGAAGTGGATCAGGGTAATAGATTAGGTATGCAATTTATAGTAGTAAATGAACATTTTAATCTCATGTTTGATATACCCAGAGATCCAAACTTTGGGTCTAAGAACTCATTATGTGACAAAAAATCCTGGAAAAACTAAAAAGTTGTTTCATGGAAACTAGGTGTAGACCAATATCTCATACCACATACCAAGATAAGATGAAATGGATAAATGATTTAGATGAAAAAGGTAATATAATAAATAAATAAGGGGAGCATGAGGTAGTTTAGCTGTCAGATCAATGAATAAGAGAATAATTTCTGACCCAATAAGAGATAGAGAAAATAATGGGAAGAAAAATGGAAAATTTTGATTACATGAAATTAAATAGTTTTTACACAAATAGACCAATGTGGTCAAGGTTAGAAGGAAATTTTTATAGCAGATTTCATAAAGGCTTCCTATTTCAAGTAAAGAACTGAGCCAAATTCTTGAAAGTAATAGCCATTTCCCAACTGGCAAACGGTCAAAAGATATGAACAGGCAGTTTTCAGATGAAGAAATCAAAACTATCTATAGTCATATAAAAAAATGCTCTAAATCACTATTATCAGTGAAAAGCAAACCAAAACAACTCTGATGTGCCACCTCACATTTTTGAGATTGAATAACATGATAATTAAAGGAAAATGATAAATTCTGAGGAGATACAGGGAAATAGGTACAATAATGTATTTTTGGTGGTGTTATGAACTGGTCCAACCATTCTGAACAAGTATTTGAAACTATACCTAAGGGACTATAAAACTGTGCTTTTTAAGCCAGCAATAATATCACTATTAAATCTATATTAAATCTATAACCCAAAGAGATCAAAGAAAAAGAAAAACAAATGAACAAAAATATTTATACCAACCCTTTTGTGGTGGCAAAAATAAAGAAATGTAGACCCATTTCCAAAAACTTTGTGCCCACATTTTTTAAGTATTGCAAATTATATACCTGTGAACATTTTTTAAAGTGAGATTTCTCTTTCTGTCATTAACTTTCTAAAGAATGTAGCTTAGCAGTGGAATCTCTGCGTCAAATGATATGAAAAAAAAATTTAGTAACATTTCTTACATACTTTTAATTGTTATTCAGAAAGGTTAGAGAAATTTACTGTATAACCAAGCATGAAAGTGAGTCTGTCTTAACAAAAGTCATCCATCACTCAATTTTCTTTTCCTTTCTAGCTTTTGTAGATTTTTGTGTATAGCATAATATCTCAGAAGTGTCTCTTGAATCATGTGGAATATTTTTGATTACTGTGGATAGTTCATGTTTCAACTTTTCATAATTTCTAGCAAAACCTACGTCTATTTATTTATAGAGGAGTGTCTCTTAATATTGTAGTTTCAGATCATTGTTTTAGCTTTTGGATGCCAGATTTTTATCAGAAACATTTAATATAAAGAGGTTCTTTTTACCCAATATCTTTTCTTTTTTTCTAAGTGCATTTATTTTGGTTACGCAAGAGCTTTAAAATTTTATGAAGTTGAAAATGTCTATTTTGTCTTTAACAAGTTATCCAATTGTATCTCATTATGAATTCTTCCCTTTATCTACAGTTGTGAAAGATATAGCATTCTATTTTTTTTTTATTTTGTGTGTGTGTGCACATGTGTGTATGTGTGTGGTATAACTGAATGTTTAGGTCATTTATACATTGTGGTGTTTATTGTCGCACACTGTACAGAATTTTGGTCTAAATTCATTTTTTACAAGTTACTTTCAAATATTCACAAAAGTCTTTTTTGCTCTTAATAGTTTATGTTCTTGGATTTATGGGATACTGGGACACTGGATACATTTTATTTCTACATTGTGCTCTTTTGGTCTCTTCAACTAACCTTTCCTTTTTTTTTCTACCATTAGATAACTTTAATGATTACTATCTAGTATTATTATTTGAGATTGGGTAATCTCCCTATATTCCTACTCTTTCAGCATTTCCTTTGATATTCTGCACCTTTTTTCCTCCATTACAAAATTTCCTATCATGTCAATTGATTCTATAAAGTCATTTCATTCATGTTTAGTCATCTTCATTCATGTCCAACTCTTGGTGACTTCCGTTGGGGTTTTCTTGCCAAGTATAATGGAGTGGTTTGATATTTTATTTTCCAACTCATTTTATAGATGAGGAAACTGAGGCAAATAGGATTAAATGACCTGCCCAAAGTCACATAGCTAATAATGCCTGAAACCAGATTTGAACTCAGGAAGATGAATCTTCCTGAATCCAGGGCACTCTAACCACTGTGGCACCTAGCTGCCTCAATTCTAAGAAGTACTATTTATTGATTTTATAAGCATATTGCCAAATCTACAAATTAATTTGGGTAGTAATATCATTTTTATTTAATTTTTCAGCCATGGGCATTTAATATATTGCCAAATATTTAGGCTTTATTTCTGTAAATATTTTGTTTTTATACAAGTAAATAATATGCATATACATTTTGTTTCTACATCTTTTTTTTTTTTACTGTACCTGTGATTTCCTTGTTATCAGGAAGTTTGAGTGAGGAAACTTTCTCTATAAATTCATGTCACCAACTTCTCTGCCACTTAGCATTAGAGGAGGGGCTTGGGATACTGACAGGTTCAGTGATTTGTCTGGGTCACACAACCATTGGTTATAGCAAAAGGAGAAGCTTTGAATGCAGTGGATAAGCTCACTTACCTTGGTACTTTCCAGGGGTGTACACATAATTAATGAAGTTGACACAGACATTCCCAGAGCTAGCTCAGTGTTTGGGAGATTCTGAAGGAAAGTATGGGAGAGAAGAAGTATTAGACTGAGTACCACACTGAAGGTCTACAGAGCTGTTGTGCTGACCTCATTGTTATATGCCTGTGAAACCTGGACAGTATATCAGCACCATGCTAGGAAAATGAATCCCTTTCATTTGAAATACCTTAGAAAATTCTGAAGATCACCTGGCAGGATAAGATACCAGACACTGAGGTCCTGTCTCAAACTAACCTAAGCATTCCAACTCTGCTTCATAGAGTGCAACTTTGGTGGGCTGGCCACATTGTTCAAATGCAAAACTTAAGGATGCCAAAAAACAAAAACAAAAAACCAAAAAACCCCTCACACAGGACAAATGTTCACATGGTGGTCAGATGAAGCACTAGAAGGACTCTTGTAAGGTGTCTCTTAAGAACTTTAGAATCAACTGTGTGAGATGGGAGACACTGGCAGAGAACTGCTGAGCATAACATCCCCATATCAGAGAAGGTGCTGTCCTCTATGAGCAAATCAGAATTGAAACAGTTCAAAGGAAACACAGAATGTGCAAAATTAGAGAATCCACCCAGATGTTCACACACACTATTTCAGAGCATTTCAAGCTCATATTGATGTGACCAGCCTCAGTCAGACACTCTGAAACTTGATTCTGGCAGAGTGATGTCATTTTGGTCCTCTTTTAGAGTGGACAACAACCAAGAGTTGAACCCAGATCTTTCTTACTCCAAGGCTAGCTCTCTATTCCCTCTGCTGCTATGCTTGTGGATGTGTGTTGCATCTATATGTTAATAAAAATCCTATGTCTGTCTTGGGAAATTGACTCAAAATATTTAACGCCATTTTGCAATGATTTTAAATGAGACTTTTTCTATCACTTACTTTTCTTTTGTTAAGAATATATAAAAATATTAATGATTCTAGTGGATTCTTTTGCAGCTTGTTACTTTAGTGAAGTTTTTGTCTCAAATAATTTAAAGATTCTTTAGGTTTTTAATTCATAATATCACCTACAAACAGAGATTAATTTTTGTTTACTCTCTGTCAATGTTAATTCCTGTAATTATTTCTCAATTTTTCATTGCTGTAGCTAGCATTTCTAGTATTAAATCAAATAATAGTCAAAATAAAGGTCATGTTTGTTTAAACTGAATCTCTCTCAGTGTTCCATCCCAAATGGTTGTCTTTTTTTTTAGATAAATGATTTTATTTACAAGGAAACATTATTTTTATGCTTTCGTGGCCTTTTTTTAAAAAAATTAAACATACTTTGAAGAGTCATTTAAATATTTGTCAAATTCGTTTCTTCATCTAAGAGGTCTTAACTAAAAGGTTTGGATAAAACGAAGCATGACACACCTAGCAGTTCTATGTCTCTGATATCTTGATCCCCAAAAGGAGTGGTCTGGTTTATCAAAGACTACCGCCACCCACATTTTTTTGCTATAATCACATTTAATTTATTATATTCATTGTTTATCTAATGCTGAATTTTTCTTACATTCCTGCAATAATTCTAATGTCATCTTAAGGAATACATTTTTATGTATTTCTCTAGCCACTTCTCTAACACTTTTTTCATTGTTTTTACATCAGTATACATTGGTGATAGTTGTGAAACTGAACCATATCTTTCTGATAGAAGTTTAGCATATTAAGGTATCTTTTCTCTCTATTTTTGCAAGTAATTTCTGTGGCATAAACATTAATTTTTTTCTTTCAGTGTTTGAGTCAAAATATATCTGGGATATATTTAAATCTCTAAGGTTTAAGTAGGTTTATATTATACATTTCATTCATGTGGGTGTTTTTTTTTTGCAGATATTATTTACCTGCCTTTGGTCTATAATTAAGAATAGTAAATTTTCTCTTTTTTTTAAACTTTTCATTTATTGTCAATGCCTCTCTTTTACTTTTAATTTTGATCAATAGTCATGGATAATAGAGTTTTGAGGTTAAGAAGACCTGATCCTACTTTAGATACTTAATATCTTTTTTTTTTGTGTGTGTGACCACACAAACATTATTTAGCCCTTTATGTTTAGCTTCCTTACTTGTAAAGTGGGCATAATATTTGCACCTTCCTCCCAAGGTAGTTACAAGGACCAAATTAGATAATGCGAAATGTTTGTAAAACCTGAATGTGATATAAAATTTGAAATACTGTTACTTTGATTTATTAAATTAGTGAGACATCGGTAGGTTTCATTTGTTGGTTATTTTAAGGTCATTGCTTCATCTATCCATTGTCATTTTCAATTTTGTTTTTCTCTTCATTGATTTTCAAATTCTCTTCTTTTGTGTTTATTTTCTTCTCTTCAGTTGTTGTTTTGTTGGGCAGTTAGGTGGTGTGTGAATTCCTGGACCAAGAAGACATGAGTTCAAATTTGACCTCAGGCATGTGTTACTTGTGTGATCCTGGGCAGATCTCTTACCCTATTGGTGTCAGTTCCTCATATGTAAAATGGGCAGGAGAAGAAAATGGCAAACTACACCATATCAGGAAAACCCCAGTGAGGGTCACAGAGCTGGGCACAATTGAAAAATGGCTGAATAAAAAACAGCAGCAACAATGGAACTGCAGGTTCAAACCATTAGTCCTCCTTTTTTCTCTTTGGATGATATGTATTCTGTGTGTGTGTGTGTGTGTGTGTGTGTGTGTGCGCGTGTGTGTTAGAGATGGAGAGAGAGAGAAAGAGTGTGCGTGTGTGTGTGAGAGACAGAGACAGAGAGAGAGACAGAGACAGAGAGATAAAGACAGAGAGACAGAGACAGAGAGATAGAGACAGAGAGACAGAAACAGAGAGACACAGAGAGAGAGAGAGACAGAGAGAGAGACAGAGAGACAGAGAGAGAGGTAGAGAGAGAGATTTCCCTCAGAAGATAGCATTAGTCAACATTCATTTAGCAAGCCTTTTTAAAATGTTCATCATATGCTAGAACTAGAGACTGGGCATGCAATGACAGCAATGAAACAATCTCTGTCTTTTTACATGCTATGTACATTTACCTTCAGTTTAAATTCTATTGTGGGAATGGGGGTGGGAGGAGAATGGAGAGAAAACATATATGCATATAAATGAAAACATATACAAAATAAATTAAAAGACCATTTCAGGGAGCAGGTGGGGAGCACAAATCAGGGGAATCAGGAAATATCTTTTCAGAGGTGGCATCTGATTTGAGTTTTGAATATAGTTTAGCTATCCAAGAATTATAGATGAGGAGAAAGCATTCCAGTCATGGGGAATAGCTTACACAAAGACCCTGCGAAGAGAATAGAATGTTAGTCAGTTTTCCTAAAATGTAGACTATTATTTGGTAGCTGAGTGGAGGATGGATTGTCTATGTGTGTGTTCATCCTTCATTGCCGAAGAAGACCATGCCATCAGAGAAATAATGACATGACCTGCACTTGACTTTGTTTTGAGTGAGGGAGGACTGTGCAGGTCACCAGCCTTACTTCTCCTCCAGAGCCATCAGTGACCAGATAATTCATCAAGATGACTGGAGATGACCCAGGATGAGGCAACCGGGGTTAAGTGACTTGCCCAAGGTCACACAGCTAATAAGTGTCAAGTGTCTGAAGTGAGATTTTAATTCAGCTCCTCCTGACTCCTGCACTGGTGCTCTATCCACCATACCACCTAGCTGCCCAGGATGGATTGAAGCAGAGAAACAGCGAATGTTCAATCAGGAGAAGAATTCAATAATCTAGGTGAGAGTTGTCGGTGGTTGATAAATACTTTAATTAATGTTTGTTGCTCTTTTGCTAGTTTATTGGTTAAGAAAAATATCTTCCAGGCATTAGGAATAGCACAAGTAAAGATTTGGAGAAGGGAATGAATCAGATACATCCCAAGACAGAAAAGTGTCAGACCTGACTGGTCGAACTATAAAATTTTCATGGAGAAATAGGAGAATTTTTTATAAACAGTTTGGAATTAAATTGTTAAAGGCTTTAAACACCAACTTGAAGAATTTAAACTTTTAACTCTGGCTAATATGGAATGTAAGGTATTATTATGGTGAATTATTATTTTATCACCATAATTCTAGGATACATTTGTCATAGATCCTAATGAAGCAGATATAATACAGCTCCGTGTTGGTATAATCACAGTTGAGCAGTGTAAAGTTAATTTTTCTCAGATGGAGGCACCTCATTCTCAGCCTCAGCTCAGCCAGAGGGATACCAATCTTGAGATGAAATGAAATGTTATGTCTTTTACTAGAAAATGTTTCCAGAATAATACAGACATGTTCACTCCCTCTTATCTACCTCAACCAGTTTCACAACATGATAAGCCAAGGAAGTTCACTAAGGTTCAGTTATGAGGACAAGGGGTATATGTCTATCTCTTTGGTATTTTGGGGATGCTATTCAACTATGTAATCTCCTCATCAGTAGGGAACACTCCTTTATTCCCCCCAGGGTCTCTCTCTGCCAGTGCAGGCTTAGTGTGAAACTTGACCTGGAATGTGGTTTATTTTCCTCGTTTTGGGACTATTTTCCTTTACTCCCCAAACTCAGGTTCACTGATGTTTGAATATTTCACATCCAGCAAATGCCTTCACTGCTTATGTTTGGGAGCATTTCTCATTTTTCTAGGCTTAAAGCATAACGCTATGTCTGGTTTGTTCTAAGATCAATGAAGTGACAGGCATTTCTTAAGTACCTACTATGTTCTAAGCATTCTCTTAGGTACTAGAGACACAAAGACAGAAAAGGAAAGTCCCTGACCTCAAAAGATATTTTCTCTATCACCAGTCATTAGCATGTTCTGGCTTGTTTTTAAGTTGTAAATAAGAGACAGCCTAAGGTTCTGAACAACATTGCCTCGAACAAATTGTCAATTTCATATCTGTAATACTTTGTCTCTTTTATTAAATTCTTCATGCTTGCTGCCTGAATAACACAATCTTATCATGTATTCCTGTTAATTCTTGTTATCATAATAACACATTAATTAATTTATATCTTTTATCCATTGCTCCTACACATACACTTACCCATACACATTCACAATTAGGAAGTAAAAATCAATTAGATTGGTTTCTAATTACTAGGAGCAAATATTTTTCTAATACACCTTTTAAAAGCCCTAGCATTTTTCAAGCAATTCTATTTCTGAAAATGACTAATTTAGTATCTTTATGTATATCAGTCATATTTTATGTGACATATGCTATTAAATTCCAATAATTGCATTAGAAAAGATCTCATAACAAATCACTGAAGAGACGTTTTTCATTAACTCATTTTATGTTCCTCTCAGGACCTTCATTATTCCATTTTACTAAAGCCTTGTTAGATGATACTAAGGGCATGATGAAGTTAATATATGTGCCTCACTATTGTGTGCATGTCATGGGTCTCACAACTTAATCATGCTGGGATCTTAATATTGAGTTGAGCAACAACCACAAAAGACAAATCTTGAAATCCAATGGTAAAAGAATTTTAATGTAGTTATTTTTCATTTTAATGGAAAATGCCACTGTGATGAAAAAAAATCACAAATGACTACAGATAGTTTTAATTAGTCTTCCCTTTTCATTTTTGAAATTCGAAATGATTGAAAATGTTCTGACTTAGTAAAGCTCTATTAATGACCTTTATTCTTTCCTACTGAAGATGGTGTTTTTGTTTCCCAGGGTCCTGAAAGAGCCTACTTATTTGTCATTCACTTTTAGGACCCCTCTTGAATATTGGGAAAAATTGGAGAGTGATTGATTATAATTGCATTAGACTCTTAGAGGAGGATGGACTTTTGGTCCAATTTTCTTATTTCTCAGTTGCTCTCCAAGCAACAGAGTCTTGAAGAGATGACATGACTTATGCAAGGTCATTCATTCAATTCAATTTAATTTAATGCAAAATATATTTGGCATAAAAAGAGGTGTGTTAACAATGTAGGAAGCAAACAGAGTCCACGGCATGGACAAAACTAGGGCCCAGATTTCCTAATTATCATTTTGGTGCTTTTTAAACATTATCAAGCAGAGGGGTTGGTTTGGATTTCCTTGTTTTATTGGGAGACTAAAACAGTCTGTGTGTGAACACAGTATTTCAGAAAAGGAAGAGCAAAAGCGACTCTGTGATGATTTAATCCAACGAATAGTTGATAGATGGTGATCCAGGATTTGCTTTAAGAACTTCAGTTTTGGGGAATACACTCCACCCTACTTTGGATAGCTCTGTTAAGAAGAATTTCTCCAACAGAACTGAAATCTGCATTTCTTCAATTGCCACCCATTTCTTCTAATTCTGTCTCCTGAGTTGCAAGTGTGACATTTAAAAAGTTCAAGAGATATAAATTCTGGGCAATTAATCATTTTACTAATAATGTTATCATATTACCATTAAGTGGGTCAGGGACACTCTCAAATGCCAAAGACAAATCACAGTGCGGGGCTCATAGTATAAATGCCCTGCAAGAGTGAATATCCCTGAGGGTGGTAATAAAATCTGATTGGTAGCAAATAATGATAGAGAATGAATATTACAATAATAGGTGTACCTATTCCGGACTGGGGGATATAACTTTGATTATGTCATTTACTTATAAATTGTTCATCCTTGTGCAATCTAATAAAAAAATTTATCCCCAAAGAGCTCATTTCTAGAATATATAGAGAAATGACTCAAATGTATACCTATACAAGTCATTCCCCAATTGATAAATGGTCAAAGGATATGGACAGGCAATTTTCAGAGGAAGAAATTAAAGATATCTATGATCATATGAAAAAATGTTCTAAATCACTATTGATTAGAGAGATACAAATCAAAACAAGTCTGCGATGCCACATCACACCTATAAGATTGGCAAACATGACAAAACAAGAAAATGATAAATGCTGGAGAGGATGTGGGAGAGTTGGAGCACTAATTCATTGTTGGTGGAGCTGTGAGCTCATTCATCAATTTTGGAGAGAGGTTTGGAACTATGCTCAAAGGGCTACAAAAATGTGCATACCCTTTGACTCAGCAATATCGCTCCTAGGATTGTATCCCCAAGAGATCATAAAAATGGGAAAGGGTTCCACATGTACAAAAATATATATAGCAGCTCTCTTTGTGGTTGCCAAAACTGGAAGTCAGGGGGATGCTCATCAACTGGGGAATGGCTGAATAAATTATGGTATACGAATGTAATGGAGTACTATTGCGCCATAAGAAATGATGAACAAGAAGAATTCAGGGAGGCCTGGAAGGGCTTATTTGATCTGATGCTGAGTGAAAGGAGCAGAACCAGGAGAACTCTGTGCACAGCAATGACCACAGTGTATGAGACTTTTTTCTGGTAGATCTGGAACTTCATAATAACTCAAGAACTTATTTTAAAAAAAAAACTCCCAATGGTGGTTTTCTAAGGCAAAATGCCTTCCACACTCAGAGAAAGAAATATGGAACTCATTCACAGAATGCAGCAGATCATGTTTGTGTGTGTGTGTTTGTGTATCATGTTATGATTTGTTATATGATTTCTTCCATTTATTTTTGTTCGACTACATAGTATGACTATAGTGAAAACAAACTCAATAGGAAAGTATATGTAGAACCTATACAGAATTGTATGCTGTCTAGGGGAGGTATTGGGGGAGTTAAAATCTTAATTTTATGGGAGTGATTGTATAACATTAAAAAATAATAATAAAATTAAATTAAATTAAAAAAAAATTATCCTCACCCGAACCTGTGTAGAGCACAATGGGCTTCCCCACCTTATATAAAATTCCTTGCCACCAAAATGGTGGAGTAGAAAGACTCACATATGCTAGCTCCGAACCCACAGCCCATAAATTACCTGTAAAAAGGAACTCCCAACAAATTCTGGAGCAGTGGAAGCCGTACAGCAACAGAGTAGAGGAGATTTCTGTTCAACAGAGCCCTAAAAAATCAACACCAAAGATATGTCGTGCACTGGACCCAGAGTGGAGCCCAGTGCTTTCCTGGCTGTGTGGCCCCAAGAGGAGCATATCCAAGCAGACTTCAGGAACAGAATCTCCAGTGGCTGCGAAGGTCCGTCCACCCGCAGGCACTAGAGGTCAGTGAGAGAGAGACCTCTGGGCTGGCTGAGAGGGAAGTGGGGTGTCGCCATAACTCAGCCCCCTTCAGGAGGCAGTGGCAAAGGCAGCAGTAGACCAGGGCTCTCAAAGCAGGCAGGAGCTCAGATCCATTACTGAAGGTCTCTGCATAAACCCCCTGAGGGAACTGAGCCCTGCCAGGTGGCCCTGCCCCCACCTGAGTATCAGAACTTAAGCTCACATTGAATAGCAGCCCCACTCCAGCTGAAAGCCCTGAGGCTGGGGAGCAGCATTTGAATCTCAGACCCTAAGCACTAGCTGGGCAGATCTGGAGGCAAGGTGGGTGTGGAAAGGAATCTCAGAAGTCAAGTAACTGGCTGGGAAAATGCCCAGAAAAGGGAAAAAAAAAATAAGACCATAGAAGGTTACTTTCTTGGTGTACAGATGTTAGCCCCTTTCCTTTCTGAGGAGGAAGAACAATGCTTACCTTCAGGGAAAGACTTAGAAGTCAAGGCCTCTATATCCCAAACATCAGAAATAGATATTCAATGGGCTCAGGCCATGGAAGAGCTCAAAAAGGATTTTGAAAATCAAGTTAGACAGGTGGAGGAAAACCTGGGAAGAGAAATGAGAGAAATGCAAGAAAAGCATGAAAAATGGGTCAATACCTTGACAAAGGAGACCCAAAAAAATGCACACCTTGAAAATAACACCTTGAAAAATAGGCTAACTCAATTGTCAAAAGAGGTTCAAAAAGCCAATGAGGAGAAGAATGCTTTCAAAAGCAAAATTAGCCAAATGGAAAAAGAGGTTCAAAAGCTCACTGGAGGAAATAGTTCTCTCAAAATTAGAATGGAACAGATGGAGGCCAATGACTTTCTGAGAAACCAAGAAATCACAAAACAAAACCAAAAG
>CM053769.1:643432252-643473869 GCA_028658325.1 Potorous gilbertii | reverse complement strand
CATATATAGCCTATATGGAATTGCCTGCCTTCCCAAAGGGAATGGGTGGGGAGGGAGGGATGGGGAGAAGTTGGAACTCAGAGTTTTAGGAACAACTGTTGAGTATTGTTCTTGCTACTAGGAAATAAGAAATACAGGTAATGGGGAATAGAAAGTTATCTGGCCCTACAGGACAAAAGAGAAGATGGGGACAAGAGAAGGGAGGGAAGATAGAAGGGAGGGCAGATTAATGATAGGGGAAATAAGAATGATCAGTGTACTGGGGTGGTGGGAGGGGACAAATGGGGAGAAAGTTTTTGAACACAAAATTTTGTGAAAATGAATGTAAAAAGTTAAATAAATAAATTTATATTGAAAAATATATGAAAATAAAATAAAGTCCCATGTTCTGTAAGAAGTCTTTTCCCCCCTTAATGCTAATATCTTACCCGAGAAATCATTTACAATTTATCATTTATATGTTTTTTATGCATAATTGCTTGCATGCTGTTTTTCCAATTAAACTGTGAGTTCCTTGAAACAAGAACTTCCCCCCCACACACCATTTTCCCACCCATTTTCTTTGTATTTTCAGCATTTAGAACAGTGCCTGGCACATACCAAGCACTTATCCACTACAACTCCCAGCTCTTTTTCGAACAAATCCATCTAGCCTGTTGTGCCACTTCCATTTTTTTACCTTGTGAGGTTGATTTTAGCTCAGGTATAATCAGATTTTCCACTTATCTCCACTGAATTTCTTTTTATTGAATTCAGCCCAACATTATAGTTTATTGAGATCTTTTGCTGTCCTACATCAGTTATCCAGTATGTCTATTCTTTCCAACTTTGTCTCATCTTCCTATTAACAGGTCTGACATTTATGTTTTTATCCTAGTCATTAAAAAAAAATTAAGCAATGAAGACATAAGAAAAGATCCCAGGCACAACTCTACAGTGACATGCTTCTATGTTGACATTGACTCGTTAATGACTACTCCTGACTCCAGAGCGAAAAGTACTATGATTGATATGAAAGAGATATATTTTAGAAATTTAGGACAGATGACCCAGGGCAGAAATGAAAAATAATTATTTGGGTTTATATAGCATATTACAGTTTTAAAGGAATTTTCATATAGATAATCTCACTTTATCCTCCCAATGACTATAATTAAAAAAAAATTTCTTTCAATTATTAAACATTTATCTTTTGTTTTTTCAAGTCTTTACTACCCACTAATAAGAATGAGAAAAAGAATTAAAAAAAATACTTGTAGCCTATAAGCATAGTCAAGCCCAATAAATTCACATATTGGTCACATCCAAAAAATCTGTTGCGTGTTTTGCATATTAGTACACTCAAAGAAGTTGAAAGAAATCATATATGTTCACTTCTTCAAGTTTATGCAGGCTCTGCTCCTGATTCTGCTGACCTTTTCCATCATAATTCAATAGCCTTCTCCCTCTAGAAGTTCACCTTTTCCTGGGGCCTGCTTATCCTGGAATTTTACTCTGTTCCAATATCTCCTTAGAAACTCCATTTTAAGGAAAATTTTCAGGCCAGTCATGTTTACTCTTTTCTCTGTAAAATATGTAATTTATTTATTTTTCAGTTTCAGCTTTCATTTCCACAAAAATCTGAATTCAAAATTTCTCCCCATCTCTCCCCTTGCCTCATCCCAGGAAAACATGCACCCCATCCACCCCTCCTCCAGTCTGTCCTCCCTTCTATTACCCATCCTTCTTCTTCTTCTATTCACCTTCTTCTTCTTCTATTTACCTTCCCCTCTATTTTCCTGTAGGGCAAAATAATTGTTTATATATATCTTAATTTCCACTTGCATGCTAAAACAATTTTTAGCATTCATTATTAAAGTTTTGAGTTCAATATTCTCTGCTTCCCTCTCCACCTACCCTCACTGAGAAAAAAAGAAATTCAATATAGGTCATACATATATAACAATGCAAAGCACTTCCATAATAGCTATGTTGCAAAAGACTAACCACATTTCCCTCTGTCTTATTCTGCCCTCCATTTAGTCCATTCTTTCCCTTGAACTGTACTCCCATAATAGTGTTTGTTTCTGATTATCCCTTTCCACAATTTGCTGTCCCTTCTATTATCTTCTTTCTCTTATCGCCTTCCCCCTTGCTTTCCTGCAGGTTAAAATAGATTTCCATATCCAATTAAGTGTGTTACTCCTCCTTAATCCAAGTCACATGAGAGTAAGGCTCACTTATTTCCCTTCATATCCCTCCTCTTTCCATTCTTTGTAAAAGTTCTTTCTTCCTTCTTTTATGTGAGATGATTTGCTACTTTCTACCTCTTCCTTTCTCTTACTTCTAGTACATTCCATTCAACAGCAACATTATTTTAGGTATTCTCCCTTCATATTCAGCTTACCCTTTGCCCTCTATGTGCACACACACACATGTACATATACATACCTACACATATATAATATATACATACATACATGCCCATACACACCTACATATATATATGTGTGTATACACACACACACACACACACACACACATATATATATATATATATATACATATATATTTATATATTCCCTCTAAGTGCCCTAATACTAAAAAAGGTCTCATGAGTTACAAATAACATCTTTCTGTATAGTAATGTAAACAGTTCCTCTTTAAACTTTAATGAGTTCCTTAAGGCTTATCTTTTCTGTTTATCTTTTCATGTTTCTCTTGATTCTTGTATTTGAAAGTCATATTTTCTATTCAGCTTTGTTCTTTTCAACAAAAATGTTTGGAAGTCTTCTATTTCATTAAAATTCCCTTTTTCCCTTGAAGTATTTTACTCAGTTTTGCTGTGCAAATGATTCTTGGTTTTGATCCTTTCTCCTTTGACTTCTAGAATATCATATTCCAAGCCCTTCGATCCCTTAGTGTAGAAGCTGCTAAATCCTGTGTTATCCTGATGGTATTTCCACAATACTTGATTTATTTCTTTCTGACTTTTTGTAATATTTTCTCCTTGACCTGGGAACTCTGGAATTTGGTTGCAGTATTCCTAGGAGTTTTCCTTTTAGGATTTCTTTCAGGAGGTTATTGGTGAATTATTTCCATTTCTATTTTACCCTTTGGTTCTAGGATACAGGGCAGTTCTCTTTGATAATTTCTTGGAAAATATGTCTAGGCTCTTTTTTTTTGGTCATGGTTTTCAGGTAAACCAATAATTTTTAAATTATCTCTCCTGGATCTATTTTCTAGGTCAGTCATTTTTCCAGTGAGATATTTTACATTGTCTTCTATTTTTTCATTCTTTTGGTTTTGTTTTATAATTTCTTGGTTTCTCCTAAAGTTATTAGCTTCCATCTGGTCCATTTTAATTTTTAAAAACTATTTTCTTCATTGAGCTTTTGAACCTCCTTTTTCATTTGGCCAATTTTCCTTTGTAAAGCATTCTTCTCCTCATTGACTTTTTGGACATCTTTTGTCATTTGGGTTAGTCTATTTTTAAAGGTGTTATTTTCTTCAGCACTTCTTTGGGTCTTCTTTAGCAAGCTATTGATTTGTTTTTCATGATTTTCTTGCATTGCTCTCATTTCTTTTCCCAATTTTTCTTCCACCTCTCTTACTTGATTTTCAAAACCCTTTCTGAGTTCTTCCATGGTCTGAGACCATTGAATATTTTTTTGGAGGTTTTGGATGTAGAAGCCTTGACTTTGATGCCTTCCTCTGATGGTATGTTTTGTTCTTCCCCATTAGAAAGGATGGAAGAAAACACCTTTTCACTGAGAAAGTTACCTTGTATCATCTTCTTTTTTCCCTTATTGGGGCATTTTCCCCACCAGTTACTTGACTTTGGAGTCCTTTGTCAAGTGGAGAGTTTATTACCCTAGGCCTCAGAGGTTTTCTGCAGTTGTTCTCTGTCTCTGTCTCTAGGGACCTGTAAGTTCTCAGTTCCTCCAAGGTGGCACAATCAAGGGAGAGGATTTTACTCCTCTCCTGGCCTGTGCTCTGGTCTGTGAGCAACCACAAACACTCTTTTCTCCCTTGGAACTGCGAGTAGGATTCCCTCTCCACTGCCACCATGAGCTCCACCATGCCAGTGCTCCTCATCACTCCAGAACTGCCAATCAGTGCTGAGATGCAGATCAGCTGCTGGATTTCCTTGGGATCTTTAGTCCAAGGTCTCCAAATGTGGATGCTGCTGCCACAGTGGCTTCTGGGTACTGACAATATTCTCCTCTCACCCAGGTGAAAGAGCTTTCTTACTGACCTTTGAAACTGTCTTTGGAATTTGTGGTTTGAAAAATCTTGGAATTGCAGCTGCTACAAATGATTTCACACCTTGAAACTTCCCCTGGTCCTGTTACAGCTCTGCAACCCAGGCTGGGCTGCACTCTGCTCTGAGTCCAGTGTGATAAGCACTTCTGTCAGCCTTCTAGGCTGTCTTAGGATGGAAATCTCTTTCACTCTGTATTTTTGTGGCTTCTGCTGCTCTAGAATTCATTTAAAATGATTTTTTATGGGTTATGGGGGAGAGCTAGAGCAGGTTGGTCCTTCTATAATTACTCTTTTTTTCATTTCTCTTCCAAACTCACTGATCTTTCTCTACTCTTCCCAAGTAGTTTTCTTACCCTGGAAGACAACTTAATCCCTAAGCTCCTTCCTGTGGTTGGTCAGTTCCTCCTGTACCCTCAGTTTTAAGAAAATTCCCAGGCCAGTCTTGTTCACTTCTTCATTCCTTTCCCATTTCCACTCAACTCTCTAGACTTCTCTCTCCACTATACTTATATACTTCCCCCACTTCCTTTCAGCTTCCTTTCATGTGTTTTCTTTCCTCATTAGAATGTAAGATCCTTAAGAGCAGTCACTACCTTTCTTTTACTTGTATTTATATTCTTGGTGCTTGGCATAGTGACCATCACATAGCAAATGCTTAATAAATGCTTTTTGACTTAACACATGTATTAAGTAGCTTATCCAAAACTAAAATTTTGGACTTTCAACTCTTTGATCTAAAATTAATTAATTAATTAACTTTTAGTTTTCATCATTCACTTCCATAAGCTTTTGAATTTCAAATTTTCTCTGCATCCCTCCCTCCTCTCCTCCCCAAGGCAGTATGTGATCTGATATAGCCTTTATATGTACATTCATATTAAACATATTTTCACAGTAGTCATGTTGTAAAGAATAATCAGAACCAAAGGGAGGAACTACAAGGAAGTAGAAACAAAACAAGACAAAACAGCAGAAGAGAGCAAGTAGTATACACTTCGGTCTACATTCAGACTCCATAGTTCTTTCTCTGGAATTGGGTAGCATTTTCCATCATGAATCCCTTAGAGTTGTCTTAGACCCTTGCATTGCTGAGAAGAGGACAGACTATCAAAGTTAGTTACCACACAATGTGGCTCTAACTGTGTACAATGTTCTCCTATTTCTGCTAACTTCCATGAGCATCAGTTCCTATAGGACTTTCCAGGTTTTTCTGAAGTCACCACTCATCATTTCTTATAGCATTATTGTATATTCCATTGTATTCATACGCCACAACCTATTCAGTCATTCCTCAATTGATGGACCTCTCTCTGTAAGAAATGAATTGAATTCTCGTTTCCACAAGAAAATATGTAATATGACAGAAGTTTTATATTTGCTGGGAAGGGAAGAGAAACAAATGGATTAAATTAGAAAGCAACAAGTATGTGGGTGCCTACTTATTAACATATCCAAGGGCCAACAACTCCTTTCTGGTGCAGTAGATAAAATTCACCGCTTCAAAGACCAGAGAAATATTTCATTACTCTTCCTATGTAAATGGTGAAGGAACTTTAAAACATCCTGGGTTTGGTCTTTTGATCAATTAAGGGAATTTGTTTAAAAGAATTTATAACATAAAGAAAATGAGAAATGTGCCAAGGAAGGAGACTTATGTGCGGTGGGGTCTTGTGACAATGGAGGAGCCTAGCCAATGGTGTTCAGGCAGGAAATTTGAATTGGAAACAGGGCATAAAAAGGCTTGCATTTTTCTGAACAAATGTAAATAGTCCATTAGGAACTAATTACCTTTCCATTCAGGGGGTAGTGGACATATAAATTAATAAACATTTTCCTTGTTTCACAATGAACATTGCTCTTTATTTAGAGTATGTTTCCCGTATCTCCATTTGTAATTCATAGTCACCACGCAATGAGTTGCTTTAAATGTTTATGTGTATGTGTCTCCTTTTCCCTTTATTATGATCTCTTTGGAATAGAGCCCTGCTAGGTTAAAGAGCATGCACAGTTTTATAGCCCTTTGGGCATAGTTGCAAATTGTTCTCCAGAAGGGTTAAATCAGTTCACAACTCCACTAATAATGTATTAGTGTTTCAATCTTCTCCAGCATTTATCATTTTCCTGTTTTGTCATATTAACCAGTCTAATATGTGTGATATGGTACCTCAGAGTTGTTCTAATTTGCATTTCTTTAATCAATACTGGCTTAGAGCATTTTTTATATGACTATACATACCTTTAATTTCTTATCTGAAAACTCCTTGTTCACAACTTTTGACCATTTATCAATTGGGGAATGAATTGTATTCTTATAAATTTTACTTGGTCCTCTATGTATTTTAGAAAGGAGGCCTTTATCAGAGATACTGGTTGTAAAAATTCTTTCCCAGTTTTCTGTTTCCCTTCTAATCTTGGTTGCACTGACTTTGTTTGTATAAAAACCTTTCAATTTAGTGTAATAACAATACTCTATTTTGCATTTCATAATATTCTTTTTCTTGTTTGGTTAAAAATTCTTCCATTCTCCATGAATTTGACAGATAAACTATTCCTTGCTCTCCCAGTTTGCTTATAGTATCAACCTTTATATCTAAATCACACACCCATTTTGACTTTATTTTGGCATACAGTGTAAAATATTGATCTATGCCCAGTTTCTGCCATAAAATTTTCCAGTTTTCCCAGCAATTTTTGTTAAATGGTGAGTTCTTATTCCACATGTTGGAGTATTTGGGTTTATCAAACAGTCGTTTACTATGGTCATTAACTACTATGTCTTTTATACCTGATCTATTCCACTAATGGCTAGGCCACTTTCCCTAGCATCCCTTTTCATTAATTCCTTTGATATTCTAGACTTTTTGTTCTTTCAGGTGGATTTTGTTATTATTTTTTTTCTGACTCTACAAAATATTTTTGGTAATGACTTTCAACTCTTAATTCTATGTTCTTTCCATTGCCTCAGCGTGAATGATATAGGAGAAGTCACCAAGAGAGTGAGAGGAGAAATAGATACACCTATTGTGTGTGGTTTTCTTAAAGAGTTTTGCCTTTAAGGGGGGGAAGCAAGGTAAGCAAAAATTAGCACAGAAAATAGGATCAGATAGGGGTGTTATTGAGATAGGGGGAATTTCAATGTATTTCTAGGCAACAAAGAAGGAGTCAGTAGATACATAGAGTGAAGATAATAGTGAATAGTCATGGCAATGGGAATATTCTACTGGAGGTTAGGAAGGGATGGGATAGAGGGCATCTTTAGCAGGGTTGGCTTTGAAAAGAGAAAGGCTACCTATTCGTTTAGGCCACAGTAAAATAGAATATAGGGGTGGAAGATGTGTGAATGATGCCAAATGAAGAAGAAAAAAGGAAAGGAAATTTTTGGTGAAATACCTCAATTTTTTCCCCCAGTAAAATTAGAGAAAAGGTCTTTGGATGAAAAGGTGTTAGGGTATATTTTAAGGAGAGCCAAAGTTTAGGACAGCTACTATGGAGAGTAAGTGTTATTGCAAATCATTTAGAGAGGAATCGAATCCCTTGCTTCAGTGAGGGCCCGGTTGAAATTAAATGTTATTTTTAATGAGCTCAGTCACTATACTTTTGCGATTTTTCTGCAACTATGTTTAGCAGAATATGACAAGGAGCAAAGCTTGATAAAAATTACAAAATGTTGTTGATGAATTATCTGGTGTAAGGCTGGGATTTAACAAGGTATAATTGATAAGGGAATCTCAGAGCAGGCAGGAGCAAGAATAGAATGTTTGTCAAGAGGCTGGGATACCTTCCTTTCCCCAGGAGCAGGAGATGGAATAGGTCCTATTCCCAGATAATATCAGGTTCCTAGAGATGAGACTAAGGAAGGTTACCCCTGAAGCAGGAAATGGGCAATTAACCCCCTGATGCTTCTTCACTGGAGAAGGGCATGAAAGGAAGCCAGTGGTAAATTGTCCCAAACATTGTGGAAAGCAATTTGGAAAAATTATATTCTCAGGGGCCCTTTTCAATAAAGCATTCAAAAGTAATTGGAGACTATATAACTTCATTCCAAAGAATCCTTGCATAAAAGTACACTGAAATAATAGAAAATTTCATCAAAGAAAATGAGAACAAAGAGACAGTATGGCAAAGATTTGTGCTGTAGTCAAAGTAGACCTGAGGAGAAAATGTATATTTTTAATAGACCCCCTTTAGCAGTCTGCTAAAACCTAGGAAATCCTGTTGAGATTAATTTAAGTGCCTGCTGTTCTGTGAGAAATATGAGTTCATGGGCACACTAGTATTCTAATGAACAGTGAGGCATATATGAAGAAGTTAGGATATGTAGTGTGGAAGTTAAGGGCAGTGGGCCTGTTGCTCAGTGGGGTCTATCTTTAGTGGTTTCCATCAAAGGTGCTGCTCTTCTACTTGTTAACTTTGTCCCAGTATATTTCAGGAAAATGAAGATTGTCTGGAATCTTGTGTCTTCTTTCTCAAGTTGGAAGCCTAAAGACCAAGATGCATCTCCTCTTCTATAACTGCTCCTTACACAGGCATGATCATTGAATGATCAGTCTCTACCAATGAATTGAATCTTATATGTATGAACTATGAGCCAAAGGAAACAGAAATCAGAGAAGGTATACAAAAACAGACAAATTAATACCATTAAAGAAGCATCTCTCCCACTGGTAACAATATATCTTACCTCAACCCAAAGAGATACATGGCTCACCACATAGACAAAGATAAAAGATAAAGACATAGATAAAGATAAAAAACAACTATGGTTTTTCTTTAATTTACTAATTTCTTTTTCTTTTTCAGTATTCACTTCCATGAAATTTTGAGGTCTAAATTTTCTCCCCATGTCTCCACTATAACACCTTAAAACAGCATGCATTCTGATTACCCCTTTCCTCTATCTTCTCTCCCCTCTTATCACCCAACCCCCTTTCTCTTATCACCTTGCCTTCTATTTTCCTGTAGAGCAAGATAGATTTCTATATCACATTTCCCAGTTGCATGTAAAAATAATTTTTAACATTCATTTTGAAAACTTTGAGTTCCACATTCTCTCTCTTCCTCCCTCCCTACTCACCCTCATTAAGAAGGCAAGCAATTTAATGTAGGTTATCGATATGTAGTGATGAAAAACACTTTCATAATAGTCATGTTGTGAAAGATTAACTATATTTCCCTCGCATCCTATCACGGTCCCCTGTTTTGCCCCCCTTTCCTCTCCTTTGACTGTCTCTCCTCAAAAGTGTTCGCTTCTGATTACCCTGTCTTCCAATCTGCCCTCCCTTCTATCATACCCCATCCTTATCCCTTTCCCCCTATGTTCCTGTAGGGTAAGATAGATTTATATACACAATTGAGTGTGATTATGTATATGCTCTTTTTTTTGATCATGGCTTTCAGATAGTCTCATAATTTTTAAATGATCCCTCCTGAATCTATTTTCCAGGTCAGTTGTTTTTTTCCAATGAGATATTGCATATTGTCTTCTATTTTTTCATCCTTTTTTAATACTTTCTTGATTTTTCATAGAGTTATTATCTTTCATTTGCTTCATTCCAATTTATAAGGAATTACTTTCTTCAGTGAACTTTTGGGCCTTGTTTTATATTTTACCAGTTCTGCTTTTTAAGGCCTTCTTCTCCTTATTGACTTTTTGGACCTCTTTGGTAATTTGTGTTAGTCTGTTTTTAGAGGCTTCATTTTCTTCGTCATTTTGGAGGGCTTCTTAACAAGTTTTACTCTTTTTTTCATGATTTACTTGCATCACTCTCATTTCTCTTCCTAATTTTTCCTCTACTTCTCTTACCTGATTTTCAAATACTTTTGAGCTCTTCCATGCCATGAAGCCAATTCATATTTTTCTTGGAGACTTTTTATGTAAGGATTTTGACTTTGTTTTCTTCCTTATTTTTATCTTCTTTGACACTAACGTAAGATTCTATAGTCTGATTTTCTTTTTCTGCTGTTTGCTTATTTTCCCAGCTCATTACTTGATTTTTAACTTTTGTTAAGTAGGACTCTGCTTCCAGGGCGGAGGGTGTACTCTCCTAAGCTTGAGGGATTTTGTGAAGCTGTTTTCAGATATTTCTGGGACCTGTGAATTTTCAGTTCTTCCCAGGTTGTACTCTGTTCTGCAAGAGACCATAAGCACTCTCTTCTGCCTTGGAGCTGTGAGATTTCCCTCTCCACCCAAGCTTCACTATGCCAGGGTTCCTTCTTGCCCTAGGACCACTACCCAGCACTACAACCTAGATCCAGACACAGGCAAAGCAAGAGAATCCTGCCTCAATGCCAGCAAAGAAATCCCTGTAATCCCTCTCTGATGAACCATTCAATCTCCCCACTGTCTGTGGGGCAAGAGCTCTGGAAATAGTCACTGCTGCTACCACTGCCCCCACCACCACCCTGGAGCTAGAGCCAGACCAAGCTCCTCTCTCACCAAGATTCCTACTGACCTTCTAAGTTGTCTTTGTTCTTTGTGGATTGAAAAGTATAGAAATTGTCAAAGCTTCCAGTAAAATGTGCTTCAGGTTAATTAGTGTCCAGTCTGTGTCAGCATGGCCCACAATGGGCTGCACTCCTCTTTCAGAGTGGTGCAACAGACCTTTCTTGCTCACCTTCCAGGTTGCATTTGGCTAGAAATTTGTTTCACTCTGCAATTCTGTGAGTTCTACTACTCTAGAATATGATTAGAGTTATTTTTACAGGTATGTGGGGTGGTTTGTGGAAGAGCTCAAACAAGTCCCTGCTTATACTCCACCATCTTGGCTCTGCCCTAACTACTGTTTTTCTACCAATTATGTGCTCTGCATAGTGCATTCTAGAAAATCAACTGAAAAAAAAGAATGAAACAATGGATAAGGTTAGCAAGGCTGTAGCATATAAAATAAATCCATTCTGACCATCAGAAATTCCATACGCTACCATAAAAATGCAGCAGGAAGAGAGATAAATTTCATTCAAAATAATGATGAAATGTGTAAAATATTTAGGAATCTACCTAAATCACACACTGAGAAACCATATGAACACAGCTATAAAATATTTATTTCAGAAATAATAGTGAATGTAAATGTATGGAGATATTAATTACTTAAGGTCAGGATATTCCAATATAATAAAAAAGTCAATTCTACCTAATTTATTCATCAGCAAACAATCAAACTACAAGAAGTTTACTTCAGAGAGTTAGAAAAAAAAATTCATCTGGAAGAGCAAAAGTTCATAATTATTAGAGGAAACACTGGAAAACAAAAATGGGAATGGAGGTGGTTCTAACAGTCCCTTCTCTAAAACTGTTCCAAAAAGCAAGAATCATCAAAACTACTTGGTATAGGATAAAACAATTAGAACTTTGATCAGCAGAAAAAATTAGGCACACATTATACAGAAGCAAATAGGCATGGTGGTAAAACATTGTTAAACCAAAAGATCATGACTAAAGGAATAATAAATGACTCATTTGGCAAAGATTGCTGGCTGAAAACATAGGACAAAATTTCATACCATATACTCTGATAAACTCCAAATTATATATAATAGTCAAATTACAAGAACAAAGAGGAAAATGCTTTTGACAAGTATGGATGATAAAGAGTTTACGACCAGAAGTGGGATAGAGAGGAACATAGAAAATAGAACAGACAAGTTTGGTTACATGAAATTTTGCAATAAATTTTGCGCAGACAAAATCAATACATTTAAAATTAAAAGAAGAAGAGTTAACTTGGAAAAAAGCCTTTGCAGCTAACTTTGATCATAAAGCTCTCAGACAGAAAACACAGAAGGAAATGACTGAAATTAATAAACTACAAAAGCCACTTGCAATTATATAAATGGTCAAGGGTTATGAATAAGCAGGTTTCAAAAGAAGAAATCCATGTAAACAACAATCATATGAAAAAAAATGCTCTTCATCACTAAAAATTAGGCAAAGCCAAATTAAAATAGTCTTGATGTTACAGCGCAAGGCTATCATAATGAAAAAATGGGGGTATGTCCTGTTGGAATATAGGCATCTTGTGGCTCTGTAGTTTTATCTGAATATTATAGTCATTCTAAAAATTCTCTCTGTCTCTGTCTCTCTCTCTGTCTCTGTTTCTCCCTCCCTCCCTCCCTCTCTCTCTGTCTCTCTCTGCCTCTTAAAACCATAAAAAGGAGTTGGCTAACCACAAAAATCCTTGGGATGTGTAGTTCATCTTTTATAGTGTTTAGGAGTAGGGTTTTCCACGGATATTAGTAGCAGAGGTGCTGAGACTCTCAAGGAGAAGAGGAGAGAAGGAGGATGAAGTGGCCATCTTACTATAGTAGCAAAGTAACTATGGCAGTGGCCACATCTATAGCTCTGTTCTTTAGATCATATAACTTCTATACAAATGCACAAGATGAGAAGTGCATAACTGTGTGTTTTTGTCATTGACACTTGTTCTAGTAGGTTAAAACTTTGAGAGGAACAAGTGAACCTAGAGGAATACAAGTCTATCCTGCCCTACCCCTATTTCTGCTTAATTGTACTTTTAAAATCTATTTTGTTGAAGAATTAATTTGCCAGAATTAATATTATTTCTCATAAGCATCTATGGGTGAAAATGTCTTGGTTGCTATGTGCCCTTTTGTTTGCATCATCAGGGTATAATGATAAGGGAGAGAAACAGAGAAAGAGAGAAATCTTTCCTATGCAGTAAAATGTCCACAAGACAGTTTAAGAATTTTTTTCTCTGAGGACATAAACACAAGCTATTTAACAACTGCTCCTCCAGGAATTACTTTGCATTTAGGCCATGTTTTTCAAATCTGCCTTTTAGACACAAGCCAAGATTACATTTAATAATTTGAAAAATCAAAAAAAAGTTTTTTAAAAGAAATGATAAATATGATATATTCAGAGGAATATGGGAAGACTTTTGTGTATTGATGTAGAGTGAAAAGAGAACCAGGAAAACAATTTGCCCAAGCACCACAAAAGCAAGTTATGTAAATTATATATTTAAAAAAGGGCAAGTATGTGGTAAAAGTGGATACAGTGCTAGTCCTGGTGTCAGAGTCATCATCCTGAATTCATATCTGGCCTCAGCCACTTACTAGCAGTGTGACCCTGGGCAAGTCAGTTGACCCTTTTTACTTCAGTTCCTCAAGTATAAAATGACTTGGAGAAGGAAATGTCAAACCACTCCAGTATCTTTGCCTAAGAAAATTCCAAATGGGGTCATGAAGAGTTCATCGTGACTGAAATGACTGAACAACAATATTTAAACTTGGTAAAATTATGCCTGTGTGTGTATAATTGAATCATAGGTATACATATTTATGTATGGACATGTCAGAAGTAAATTTCTTATTAAATCTTTTAGTTCTTCATATAGCAAAATGTGTGTCTTTGTTGATCATTGTTAAGTTTTCAATATAAAAGAAAATTAAAAATGGTATGAGAAATCTGTGTGAGTTGGCCCTCCCACACATGCACCATCTCTCCATGTATTCTCTCCACCTATCTACTTTTCTCTTCAATTGATTCATTCCAGGTCTATGGGGAAATGTTTTATTGATAATCTTCTTACTATGATAACTCATTAAATGATGCTGATGATAGATCACATAGCATATATGGTTAGATACATTTGATATATTGGTTCATTTTGCTGAACTGCTTTATTTCTGTTTTTAAAAAAAGGTGTTTTGTAACCGGATGTATCTTGAATATACTTGCTCAATTGGTGGACTGACTCCTAAATATTCTATGTAGTCTATATTTATTTTGAATGGAATTATGCTTATTATTTCCCCTTATATTTTTCTATGGCTATATACAGATGTATATAGCCATAGCACCTATACTATATTAAATCTAGCTTTACTCATTCTTTAATTATAAACAAAGTTCTCTCTGGTTTTACCATCCACATTCCAGCGATTCTCAACCCCCAGCTATCATAATTTAAACTTCATTCTCTGTCTCCCCTGCCTGATCTCTTATCCCATTCCCTTCAAATCAAACTCATTCCCAATGCCCCACTTCAAAAATACAAACTCTACTTACTATGCTCTCTGGAATGCTTGCTCCATAGATCGTAAACTTTTCTTTTCATCTTAAATATTTTCCTTTCCTATTCTTTCTATTTTATGACTCTCATTAAGATCTCACTCTTTTCTAATAACAGCATTCTGGTTTCCCTTTCCAGAGTCGTTTATGCTTATATTCGTTACTTCATCCCTGACTTACTGATCAAAGTAGAACTGCTGGAATATTGTTTGCTCCCAATTGCCATTTCCAGATTTTATTTCTATCATCATTTGGTAACCTCTCTTTTAAAGTTCATTCAATCTATATTTACCACCCAAATTCTGGTAACTAATTCCAACATTCTAGTAACTACTGTCTACTAACCTCCAGAGATTTCCCTTTTTTTACTCAAGGAATCCAGTACCTTTCTTTTTTTCTCAAACCCTTTCTTCCTACTAGAGGAATCAAAATATGTATTGGTACAGTCTTAAATATCCCAATCTTCCAGCTGCTCGCTTTACTCATTCCATGCTGCCTACGTCTCCAACCAACCTCTGTCACTCACGAAGGTGGTAATAACCTTAATTGTGCCATCACCCATAAACACCACTTCCATGCTCATGAACTCTGAAATTCCCTTATCTGATCACCATCTGTCATCAGTTCATCTCTCACTCTTACTTGAAAAACTAAGCTTTTTCATTTTCACCATGACATCCAACCCCTCAGCTCCTGAATTCTTTTCTAGGTCTTTACCCCTACACTAACTACTCTCTCCTCCCTTTCCAATATGGATCCCTTTGTAAACAAGTTCAACTCTTCATTGTCTTCTTTTCTTTAATCACTTGTCCCTTTATCATTTTGCCACTGGTTTCCTGCTAAGGATCTGCCTTGAATCACTTCCATTAGCCACTCTCTTGCACACATCCTGCTGAATGCAGTTGAAGAAAATCACGAAAATGTGCTAACTAGGTCTCCTACAAATTTGTATTAGTAACCTCAACTGAATAGTCATTATGTGATGGCAATGCTTTTATACATCCCTAATTAGCTCACTATCCCACTCACAATAATAACTACTTCACACTTCCTTATACCTCCTCAATTCTTCTATGGCTTCCTTTTCCCCTGCCTTCTCAACTGACAACTTTCCTTCATATTTCACTGAAAAATTGTATCCATTCAAAAAGATCTTCCTCTTCTCCCCTTCTCCTCATCTCACATCACCCAGTTACCTTATACTATGATCCCTTCCTTCTCCCCCATCTCTCATATGAGAAGGTGGCTCTTCTTATCAAAGCAATAGCCTCTACACACATAAGTAACTGCATTCTTTCATTTCTCCAGAAGATTGCCCCTGCCATCATTTATACTTTTCTTAAATCAGGCTTCACTGCTACCTACTACATACCACCTATGCTTCACCTATCCTCAAAAAAATCTCACTTGATCCATTCATTTCTATTAACTCCATCTTTCTTCTCCCCTTTGTAGCTAAATTCATTGAGAATGTTGTCTTCAATAGGTGCCTCCACTTCCTTTCCTGTTACTCTCTTTTTAACTTTTTCTAATTTGACTTCCAGATTCATCATTCAACCAAAATTGATCTCTACAAAATTACCAATAATATCTTGATTGCTCATTTAATGTCCTTTTAAATCCTCTTCCTTAACTTTTCTGCAGTCTTTGAAACCATTGATCTTTTTTCCTTGAGACCCTCTTCTCTCTAGGTTTCTAGAGCACTACTCTTTTCTGGTTCCCCTAGCTCTCTGACTAATCCTTCCAAGTCTCCTTTCCCAGATCTTTCCTGGACAGGGCTTTGTGGTGGACCCTCTTCACTTTTCCTTCAATAGTATTTCACCTAGTGATATCATAACCTTTCATTATTTTGACTGCCATATCTATGCTGATGATTCCAAGATCTATCTCTCTAGACCTAGCATTATTCCTGATCTATAATCATACCTCTCTATCTGCGTCTTTAAAATCTCAAATTTGATATCCCATAAAACTCAACATGTCCAAAATAAAACATTATCCTTACCCACTCCAAATCCTCTTTCTTCTCAGACTTCTCCATCGTTTTTGAGGGCACCATTCTCCTCCTACTCATTCAGGCTCACAAGTTCATGTCATCCTAGCTTCCTCAGTCTCATCCACCCCACATATCCAATCCATTCAAAGTAGTGTTTCTACCTTCACTGTATTTTTTTCTCTCTTCTCATGTATTCACAGTGTTATTTTAAGCCCTCATCACAACTCACTTGGACTACTGAAATGACCCTCTAACATGTCTCCCTGCCTCAGGTCATTGCCCCCTTCAGTCCATCCTCTACTCAACTGCTGCAAAGTTCAGTGCATGCACAAATCATATTTACCTTTGTCTGTGTTAACCAGTACTACAGAAATACTAATTTAACCTACACTTTTAAATTCTTGCAGCCAAACTGCATTAATCAAGAGAATTCAAGTTTTAAATTCATATTATTATACATACACATATGCATATATATGTATGTACAAATGTATATTTATATGTCAATATGAATTCTCTCTCCACACACGTATCATGTGCATATATGTATGCCTATACTTGTAAATATGTATGTAGATGTGTGTATATGTATATGGAGGTGTGTATATATTTATATCTATATTTCACATTAATCCCTATAGGAACAAACATCCAACTGAATTCCTAGGTCTTCCCCAGTAAGCATGTCTCATACTAGTACTCAGTGGGGAAAGTTCCCTCTCTATCCACTCAGAATCCAGATATCTCCACCCAAAGTGGTTGTTCGGCAAATTATCAAATTTCCATCAGTCAGTCAACACTGCTCTTAAGGAAACTTGGGGAATGCTTGAGTATCAAGTTCAGGAAGCTAGGAATGGAGTGGAGAATTCAGAAATCAGTATTCATCTCTCCTCAAAATCCAACTGAAGACTCAATGGGGATGGGAGCTCATATGAATTACTTATACTTATTGCTATGGATGTTAGTGAGCTACATACATGTTATAATTAGTGACCAGTGACCTAATTTGTTAGCCAATTAATTTTATTGATACATGATGAGATAAATTAATGGCCAGGTTATTAACCAAATCTCCCAATTTTGCTCTGTCTTATCTGGGTGATGGGGTGGCAGAGCAGAGGGAGGTGGAGGGGTCCAGGTGGGAAGGTAGGTGGGGGTGGGATTCCATATATTTATCAGTTGTTTTTGTTTGTCTTCATTCTTAATGAGAACCTATGACAACATGAGTATGATGTCTTTGTGCATGAATAGGGCTTGAATGAGGGAGAACTGTGCAGTTATCAACCTCACTCTCTCCTCTAACCACTGGAGTCTAGTGGCAGGACAAAGGCCAAGATAATGGGTGATAATCCAGAATGCACTGCATGACTCCAGCCTTTCTGAGATGCCTTAAAAACTTTTTGAAAGAAAATGCTACTGACAAGTGAAAATCAACCTTGATTGGTGGAAATTTAATGAGGTTAAAAGTCCTCCACTTCTCCAACTGAGAATATAGTTTCATCCCAAGATTTAACAGCCTCCAGCAATTTGGGCAAAGGAAGCCATTTCTATACAGACTTCTATTGCTGGTTTTCTCCTTCATGAGCTTGGTTACCTTAAATTCTCATGGAGGAAATCAAGGTCTCCTTTCCTCAGAATAAAGGCTCACCTAGACTGAATTTTGTTATATTCTAAACAGAAATTGTTTCCCAGTTGTGTGGGTGGGGTCCTACCCAAAATTATTCCTTGAGCACCAAAAGTAATCTCAATAATCAGCCATGACCTTCAGAGACTAACCTCAACAAAATTGGGTCTTTACAGAAAAAGAAAGAAAAAAGGGTGGATCACAATTAATAGTTTTCAATGTGTGTGTAAGTCAAACCAATTAACATGGACAAATTGTAGCTAGCACTAGTAGTTTCCCACTTCTCTACTAAGAGAAGGGAAATGTTCTTAATCATTGGTCACCTGCACTAAGTTCAGTTGTTACAATTAGCCAGAATTTATCTGCCTTTCAATATTATTTTTGTCTACTTTATTAAGATCATTGATTCTGCTTATGTTATTCTATGTAACTTTATTAGTCTTCAAGTTTCTCATTTTGTTTTTAAGACCCTAATAATATTGCTTTCATAGATAATAATTTGTTCCATCATTCTCCAGTAATTGGACATTCTTTTGTTTACAGGTTTTGGGTTTATTTTTGTAACGCAAAAAGTGCTGTTATGACTATTTTTGAAAATATGTGACTTTTTTTTGCCTTTGAGCTCATTTTGGTATATGGCCTATTATAAAGTATAATATAATTTAGTATCACATATTATATGATGTTACATGACATGGCATTATAATATAATTAATGTAACAGTATATGATATGATGTAATATATTATATGGCATGTAGTACAGCATATCATTATATAGTATATCATAACATAATGTGATGATATAATATGATAAGATAAATGAGATCTCTGAATTGAAAGGTGTAACAGCTTAGTAACTTTTTAAAATAATTCCTAATTGATTTTGAGTGTTTGAACTGATTCACAAATTCACTGGCAATGGATTAGTATGAATATCAGATGAAAACTCAATAAATGCTTTTTCATTCACTGATTTCCATTAGTTAGCATCTTTGGCAGCTTGATGGAAGCAAGGTTAAACTTCAACATTTTTTCATATATTTGTTGAAAATTTATAATTCATCTAAAAATGGCTTTTTTACATCCTTTAAAAATTTTTCTATTTAGAAATGGTTTGATCTTACATAGTTATGTCAGTTTCCTATACATCCTTAAAATTAGGCTTATTTTTCTTCAGAGGAACTTAATGAAAAGGCTTCCCATTAGACATTTTTTCTTTTAATCCTAGTTGCATTCTTTTGTTCATGCAAAAGCATTGGTTTTACATAGTCAGAATTGTCTATTTTATAATTTATTATTTCCTGTATCTATTTTATTCAGAATTTTTCCATTATATAATTTATTATTTCCTGTATCTATTTTATTCAGAATTTTTCCATTATCCGTAGGTCTAAGTTCAAATCCTGCCTCAGACCCTGACTAGCAAATCATAGATTCTTGCATCCTCAGTTTATTCATACGGTCATGGAATTAAATGATGTGACCCATGGGGAGTAAAAAGGAAGAACCCGGTAAGGAGTTTAGGAAGCAAATAATAGCCTAGCATGAAGACAAGACAATATAGTGATGAGAAACTTCAATTATCTGGGTATCTGCTGGACATTTTTCTGCTAAAAGCAGAGCAGTTAATAATAGCTTGCTTTAATGATGATTTCACCCTTCTGAAAGCCACTGTTTACAAATATTACAATATTTACAAATATTGTTTCATTTAAGTCCTGTTGAAATCCTCATTTTAATGTTGTTTCAGTCATTTAATCAGTTTTCTTTAACTTTTGTGAGCTCATCTAGAGTTTTCTTAGCAAAGATATTGGAGTCATTTGCCGTTTCTTTCTCCAGCTCATTTTACAGATAGGGTAACTGAGGCAAATAGGGTTAAATGATTTGCCCAGGGTTACACAGCTAGTAAGTGAGGCTGGATTTGAATCAGATCTTCTTGACTCCAGGTCTAGTGCTCTATCCACAGAGCCATCTGGCTACATCTCAAATAGCTCTCCCATTTTAATAGTTAAAATAGCTAATTTTTTGTAGCACTTAGTAAGTTTCTACAACTGTGCTAAGTACTTCATAATTATTCTCTCATTTGATCCTCACTGCAACCCTAACAGGTAGGCCCTATTGTTATCCCAGCTTCACAAATGAGGAAACTGAGGCAAACAGGAATTAAGTGACTGTCCCAAGATGACACAGCAAGTAAGTGTATATGAGTAGATTGGACTCAGGTCTCCCTAACTCCAGGCGTATCTACTGTGACAATTCATAGAAAGATATTCTGCTGCTGTTAATTTTACTGCTTTCTGAAGAATTCTAGTAGTACTCTGAATAGACTAGAGTTCATAGCATCATAAATTTAGAGCTAGAATCAGGTCATCTACCTAATGCATTCATTTCATAAATGGGAAGACCGAGTTTCATAGAGGTTAAGTGACTTGTACAAAATCACAAAGCTAACAAGCAACAGAATGAAAATTCAAACTCAGGCTCTTTGATTCCAAATTTAGTGCTCATTCCACTGAAACATACAGAGTTGTTCCTAATCAATGCTGAAACTCCAACAATATTTTCTGCGTCTGCAAATACCAAGTCTATGGTTCCCTACTTTGCCCCTGACTCCGTGTAGCACCAATATGATATTCACAATGCCTGTGGTGGCTATAAATGTGCCGGCACAGTTCTGAATTGCAAAATACAACAGATTCTCCATGTGGAAGACAGAACCAAAGCATTTATTCAGACACCAAAAAGCCAAATCCCAACACCAGAAAGATAAATCCATCATAATAACAAAGAAATCGATATACAATAACAATGTAGAGGGCAACACCATCCCCAAGCCTTTTCCCTGCTAGAGCCTTCCCACAAACCAGCTCCCTTAAACAAAACAGGCTCCCTTGAGCAAAATGCCCCTCTCTCACTCACAGCCAGCTGCCTGCTTGCCTGTGTCCTTCCCAGCTCTGACTAGTCTCTAATTTCCTCTTTGCTTTACTCCAGCTCCACCTTTTCCTGCCCTACCCCTTCCTATTCTATGTCAGTTAGACTCATGTGACTCATGCTTCCATGTGACTGAAACAGGTCACATAGGCCTATTAATGGATGGGAAAGATATTCCTATTCCATCAAAAATACATCAATTCCATTAAAAATACATTCACAAAACACTCCTATAATTTTTGTAGGTAATTCTAGAACCACTTTGACATAACTTAAATCTAGGGAATCCTTTTTATTCAGGTCATAAAATGTTTTTGTCACCCTATGTAGCTGATAGAATTATAGGTAGCAAGCATCTACTATAAAATGATGAGTATACAAGTGTATTTTAGGATTCTCTGTCTAATAGAGCAGGACACAATATTTTGAGCCTTCACTCTTAATATTGTGTGGGATCCTATGAGTGTAGTTAGAAAGAATGAGGGCAAAGTTTGCTGGGAAATACACTGATTAGTTCTTCTCAGTCTAAGAGAAGTCCTTGATGCCATCCCTATTTTCTATTGCTAGTCTAGTGACCCTTAACTTCTGGCAAACTTCTTACTGAATAATTACTCTTTGAGGGCATCTGACATCACTGAATTAATAAATGAATGAATGAAAGAGTGAATGAATGACCATTTACTGAGGTTTTACCACACACCAGGTACTATAGTAATTATTATGAGTATAAATACAAAAAACAACAGAGTATTTAAAGGGCTTACATTCTCATAGGTGAACACAATACCTATAGAGAGGTAGAAGCCAGGGAGAGAATGTATTGATCTGGGAAGTCACAGTACTTCTAGCAATAGTAATGTTGATTTGATTATTAAACCTAGAGCTAAAGGTGGAAAATCAGAGAGGAAAGAGAAGCAAGGTAGCATGGCATAAAGTTGACCAAAGTGAAGTAGACTCGGATTTCCCTGGGTCCAAATATGGAGAGCTCTCACCAAACAGGAGACTGGGATTGGAACCTAGAGTGCCAGATCACAGTCCAGGGTGAAGTGAGAAAGAATGTCATGGACAATCTGCATGCCTTGCTCGCCTACAATTTGACTATGTTTTCTGGTTGCTTGTCAAAGCAGTTTGCTTTCCTTATAAGGATCTTCAAAAATGTCTCCAATGCAGGCATCCTCTCCCCGGTCCAGTCAGGTGGCTCTGCCTTTCAGGAGGCAGGCTAGAGAAGAGCTCAAACTTCCCTAGGGTAAAAAAAACATGGAGCCTGGCACACAGGAAAGGCTCAATAAATGCTGATTGAATTGGCTGGTATTTCAGCACGGCAAGTTTGAAAGTCAGTATCTTCCTGAATTTTGTTCAGGATAATATAAAACAGGAAGAGAGAATCAATCCAGTTTTAACCCAGTGAAGCTGCCATCTAAGTGTCTAGTCTAATACTTTTATAAATCAGTGACTTCAGCTGTGAGATGCCTGGATGCCAAAGTCTCATGATCACCATTGTACAGTAGTATTTTTAAGGAACAGAGCTACTAGTCAAGCAGACAGATTTCAGGCCTTACTCTAGAAAAAGAGGAAACCTACTTAATGGGCAACTGTTTTCTCAGAGACCTAGTAAATATCTATTCTTTAAACATTGTGTTGTCTGTTCTGCTTTCTTTAACTGGATTAATTTAATCCCCAACTGTAGCCAAGACACAAAAACAAATGAATGGAAGGTTGATAGAACTGGATTTCTCCTGGTGGGAGAAAGAGGGGAGCACATCTGATGAAAGTGATGCTCAGGGTATGTCATTAATCTGAGGAACAGAAGGACTATTGCTGACAGATTCAATCACATCTGAATTAAAGTAGGGAGATGGTCTAAAGGAGGACTATGAGGTGACTTAGGTAAAGATGATAATGACAGTTATATAGATTAAATCTGTAATCAGAATGTCCAGAAATATCCAGCAGTCTTTTTTCTCTGATGAAGAAAAATAAGCAGTCGTTATTCCTCCACACAAAGTATCTAATAGCTAATCAGAGATCTTTTCAAACACATTACATACCACACACATACACACAGACACACAAGCATGCACATCTATCACCAAAAGAAACCCCACATAAATGAGAATAGGAGTGACTTTAACTGGTGTTAAAATTTAAGTGATCTTCTCCAAATAATTCTCAGTGGCTTTTCCTTCTTTATAAAATATGAAAAGGTCTTTATTTGCCTCAGGATATATTACTCTCAAGCCCTCTGGCACTTGGGAATTGAGAAGGACATCAAAATTAAATGACTTAGAGGCCTGGTTCATAACAACCAAATATGGGCCAAATCCTTTTTAAAGTGGCTGAGTATAATGTTATGCTCTCATGGGGAAATGATGATTTGAGTGGAATTTGCTTTGTAGTTGTGGCCTTTCCTTTCTTGGTGGCCATTGCAAAATAATTTTGTGTTTTTAAAAAGCATAATAAAATCAAGTTACATGCTATAGTGTTTGGTTTGTATTATATACATATCTTTCAAGGACTGTAAAAAAACAATACAGAAGCACTGAATGTGACATTTTTACAAAATAATTAAACTTTATCCTAATACTCTTATGGAAAGAAAAGTTATTTTAAAATCAGGAAACTCTTACATTGTGTTTTAATTTATTCAAAGGAGTGTTGAATATAATTTTGCTGTGATGTTTTTAGACTTGGTGAAGATTTCAAAACCATTTATACAAAAATTGCAATTTTCAAGGTGAAAATTAAAATATTGGCCATTACTCATGTTTTGATTTGTCTTCTGATTTAAGGATTCCCATGTCAAAAGAATCTTTTTCTTTACAATGCCAATAAGAAGGTACTTCCTAGGGGACATATGATATGCATTTTTGCCAAGGCAATCAAGAAAAAAAAATATATGGATGAATTCAAGCTCTATAGCATAGCAGTTTGCAAGGAAAATGCTGACTTGCATTAAACTGTAGTAAAGCAAATAATGCCAATGTAATACATAATTAGCAAGTCTATTATAACTTCATCATCATGCATCTTAGTGAACAGTATTGGAAGATAGCATTAATAAGGTTTGTGAGTCATTTCAAACACCATCCAGACACCATTTAAAGTTGCAACATATTGCAAAAGGAATTTTTTTTCAAACATAAGTTATCATCATAGTAACTAACTATCCATTTTTGAACTTTTAAATTAGAAAGAATCCACAGGCTCGGTTTCAACTTCTGTTATGCAGGTGTGCAATGCTGAGAATCTGAGGGGGTGCCAACAACACTCTGTAGATTTCCACAGATTTGTAGTTTGAGGGGCCCGTAACATCTATATTAGGCTAGGTGGGGTGTATATGAGGCTCATCAATTCCAGCGCCTCCAAAAGCAGAAGAAGAGTTTTTACAATATAATATTCAAGTCCTTTCAGCAGGTAAATCCAAGGATTAGGTGGGGAAAAGCATTCAGCTAGTCTTCAGTTTGTTAAATCACCTTGTTTTCCCTGTTAACTGGATTAACAACTATCTGTAGTAATAGGAAGAAATTATGCCATAACAAATTGATTACAGACAATGTTGTGAAAAGATTTGCTCATTCTCTTTGGAACTTAGAAAAAATAGAACAGATCATATTGCAAAGTAAAGCAAAATTTAAGCCATTCTAGCCATATAATTTTATTCTCAATCTGATTTTATCCCCACATAAAGTAGTTGATGGATTTATGAAGTATGATGAGATTAAGCATATTAGATTTTCTCCAATTGTATCATTAAGCATAGACCTGACCATTAGAAGATCTTTTATGGCAGGACAAAGAGTAGCTTGACATAGTCCACTGAGTTAATCTTGGGACCGAAAAAAAATAAAGAAAAACAAAAATCATTGTTAAGATGATTTTTTAAAAAGTTCTTTTTACAACGGACCATAAAGTTGATGGAAACTTCCTCTTAAATTTCAGTGTTGAGTACGTGATGAGTGAAAAATTAAATGACTGAGGAAACAAAGGTTGGAGCCTCTAAGCATGTCAATTTATTAAGCAATGCATGGCAATTGCCCAAAAAATCAAAATAAATTGCCTTCCTCAACTTTGTCACTACACCCTGAATATAGGAGGAGATAGATTTATGTACATTAAAAATAACTGAATAAATAAGACCAATTAATTCAAAGGAAACAATTAACAGGGCACTAAATTAGGTAATGTTATTTCCAATTGGAGGAAAGATTAGTAATATTCCAAGTTGTAAAGGGGAGAACAATTCTCTGAAATCAGAAAAAAATGTGTGTAAATGATCAAAGGAACATGGAAACCATAATTGAGTGATGGGTGTGGGGTCAGTTTTTAGAAAAGACATTTCATTGCTTGAGTTGTATAATTGTGACAAAACTCCTTGCATCAGTTTTTGGATCTGACTGGGTTTCTGGTCAGGATAGATTTGGTTCTTAGTTAAGGGTCTCTAAGCAACAGATAAGGGTGGTCCAATTTCCCAGTCATGTAGTACTAGGTTCAAACAATGCAATGAATTTTTCTTACAATTCCTACAATTGAATAAAGTTTTCTCATAAGACAGATATTGGAGTAGGCCTTTAATTGAATAGGAAAGAACCTGAGCTAGCTCCAAAATTGAGTCATAAGATGGAGTCAATGTGGTTTATTCAATTCCTACTAGCACTTGCTGCTCCAATGCCCTCAGTTCCCTCAGGTGTAACACAGATAGTGAGAAATGTCTCTCTTAGTTGCCAGCCTGGAGTGTCAACAGCACCATGGGCTGACTGTATTAGTAATTTCTACCATCAAGATTTTATGGTAGAGACTGACTTGCTTACCTTCACAATATAGACAACCAGAGCTCTAAAAAGGGATCCTGCTCATCCAAGGTACGCCAATATGGTCATGTTGCCAAGAAGCCTGTAGTTGGTATTCTTGACACTAGACAAAACACAGAAACTCACCCGAGAGCAAGAAGGGACTGAAAACCACAATTTAATGAGAGAAAAGCAGTCACTGGGAGTGTCCTAGAGACTAAGGATACTGCCAGTGCCACTTACACTTAATGCAATCTGTTAGAGAGTGACGTAACTGCTCAAAAGGAAGCTAAGGAAACACTAATTAGACATAAATATTGAAGAAACTTCGTGTTGATAACAAGGAGAGGCTTGCTTTGTGGGAGGGATCACCTCTGTTCTGATCTCCCCAGATGATCGCTTTCACTATATAGGATCCAGTGGAACCATTCACCAGGCACCACAATGGAAGTCCTAGTTGCTGAGTTGGTAACCGCTATTACAAATGGGTAATATAGTTTTTCTACTGATTTTTCTTCACCTTTCTGTATACCTTCCCTCATTCTTTAAAATATTTGTTAACAACTCTCTTTTTTTTTTCTTTTACACCATCTGTGACTTCAGCTCTATGTGGTTTCAACACCATTAGGAAAGATGCCCCCTGGTGTCCTCTTTCCTCCCTTCTTGCCCTGTCTGCCTCTTTTGGTATGTTGTCTCTTCCTTTAAACTATATGATTTTTGAGGGCAGTAGCTATCGTTCTTTTTATTAATTGTGTGACTAGTGCTTAGCTTTGTGTCTGGCATATAGTATGTGCTTGATAAATGTTTATTAGATTGGTTTCCTTGGTGTAGGAAATTCCCTGTGAGGTGACTGTCTTTATGAACACAAGTTCAGTGACCCAATCACTATACCAGGTTACCTTTCCACAGTCTCTTTTGTTTTGTTTACTAGAAATAAATTTTGAGTATTAGTCAAAATTTAAATACTACTTATACAGAAAATCAAGGCCCCGAATAGCTTGTGTCAATGATTAACATATTGCATTATCTATTTTGTTTCCTCCTTTACCCAGAAACTTCTCTACTATAGCTATCCTTTGACTAGTGTGCTATGATTTATAAATGTACTTTGTTATCATGCCATCCGATGAAATACTTTGAAAAATTTTAATTCATTGACTTTGCAATCTTTTTCAAGACCTCAGAGTACCCTGATAGAATGGCACTGGGGGGAATTAGTATCACAAAATTCCTTCAACCTAATGTAACAGATCATGCTTAATTTCTCAGTAGCTCATGGAGATTAAACCTTTAGCCACTTACTGGAAAGCCAGGAATGATATGACAGCAATCTCTCTCTCTCTCTCTCTCTCTCTCTCTCTCTCTCTCTCTCTCTCTCTCTTTCTCTCCCTCCCTCCCAGCAAACTGGTGAATAGAGCCTTTGAAGCTCAAGAAGTTTAGCACATGGACTCAGTGACTGTATACAGAATTTAAATCTCTTTCAGTTATACTTGGAGGAACCCTTCAAATAGAAGACAAGAAAAAAAGTGAGGGTATCAACAGTGAAACTTTAAGAAGTATTACAGCATTCTGAATGAGATTCTCCTTGGGATGATGGAGGGCAATCATATTACTGACAAAAGGTATCTTCACTTAGCAGAAGCTTCAAGTTGTTTTCAGATTTCCTGATGAGGGTCAAAAGAAAAATGGAAGACCTACCCAAAATTCCTAATACTAGGGTTTAAGCAATTTATCTAAATAATTATTACCTTGACAAGATTATTTCTCTTCATGGTAATTTTTGAGGATAACCCAAATATCACATAGGCTACATTTTTTCTTTAGTGCGGCAGCCATTCACAGGCCTGATCACAAGGTAAATATTAATTGTTTCTCTTTGGTCAGAATCCCTGAGGGTCTTCCCCTCCCTGTTTGAATTTTTTTTCATTTTTTTAATTATTAAATTTTCTTAATAAAGGAACCATCCCTTGCTTCCCTTCTTAAATAGCCCTAATCATCGAATGAGCATTGCCTCATTCAAAGTTAGAACTTGGAAAGACCTTAGCTTAAAAAGGTCAAGATCTATCATTGCATCCTGGAGCATCTCCAGTTGTCCTGACCTATATGTATATATATATATATATATATATATATATATATATGTGTGTGTGTGTGTGTGTGTGTGTGTGTGTGTCTGTGTGTGTGTATGTGTGTGTGTCTGTGTGTCTGTGTGTCTGTGTGTCTGTGTGTTTGTGTGTGTGTGTATCTGGGCACTGACCCCAGATGGCTCCAGAGGAGAAAGTGAGGCTGATGACTTTGTATAAGACTCCCTCACTTAAATCCAATTCACTTGCAACCCTCATTTAAATCCAATTCACTTGCAAGTCACTGCATCATCTTCCTGATACTATGGTCCTTTTCGAGAATGAAGGATAAACCACAACCCAGTACTGATTGGTACAGAATCTTAGCCTGCTCTGTTTTTATGACTTGAGGCAATTCACCTTTCTGTAAGCAACCTGGTGGTCCTTCCCTTCTAGGGGTTCACCTTCTGATTCCAGACAATGAAGACACCTGATGGGCTTTAGCCCTATTACAGCTCAGAACTCCCAACCTCAAACAATCCGCCAATCTTGGTCTCCTCAGCAACAGCGATTACTGGTATATACTACCAGTCTCACTCACTGGAGTTCTTTCAACAATATTAAATGCTTTGGAATGTAAAATACATTTTCTACCATGCTTGGCCATTAATAAGTTCAGTTCAAGCTCAGTAGTGACCAAAAGATAGCGATATTTATTTATCTGAATCCCAGAGTGACAAGTGAAGTGTGGATACAATTAAAATAGAAATTAGCTCCTCATGAAATTATGATCTTTTACGGTTTCAACCAATGATATCATCTCAAACAACTTCATAGATAAACCACCTCCTAGATTATTGCTTGTCTTATATGCTTATAGCATATCACAATAAGTAATGGTTCATAAAGGCATAATTTTAGATCATCCCAATCCTCCTCTAGCTCGTCACTCTACAGGTTTTCTACTATTTGTCCTATCTAGCGTCCTATACGTCATTAGTTTTTCTATTGTTTTTGTTGTTTTTATTTGTTTGGGTGGGGCAGTTTGGAGACAATTTGGGTTAAGTTACTTAAATGACTAGGCTAACACAACTAGTAAGTGTCTGAGGCTGGATTTGAACTCAGATTTGACTCCAGGGGAGTGCTCTATCCACTGTGCCACCTAGCTTCCTCCATCACTAGTTTTTTTTTTTTTTAACAAATAAGGTAATATGTGTAAAAACAAAGTACTTATCACAATGCCTGGAACATTGTGGGTATTTAAATGCTTTTTCCTTTCCTTGGGTATATGGTTTGCTCAGGGAGCACTAACAACTCTAGTGTGACAGCTTCTCCAAACCTTTTTCAAATAGACTTCCTTATTCTACCTTTGGTGTCTACCTGTCTCCCAACTCTCACCTGTGACTCCAAGAAGCTGTAGAAGGCACAAAAACCACAACCTGGTAAAACTATGTGGACAGTTGAGCTAAACCAGATCAAGGGCTTTTAACCTGTTGGTGAGTGAGGGAGATGTCTACCTCAAGCATGTGAAGACAACCCCTTGGGGAATGGGTAGATGAGAAAAAAATTGTTTGAACAGCCATGAAAGTGGCTTAAGTATTTAGGGCTTGATCAGCCATCTGCATCCCAGACCAACACAAGTCACCTTGACTTTTGACCTACCGCTGAACTTTGTTGACTCTGGAAGAGAGAGTGAGGCTGATGACTTTCCACAACTCACTTGAATTCAATTCATACATAAGTTGAGACATCACCAACGTTGTAATATCATTAATTTTCTTCCAGAATGAAGGACAAACAACAAACTTCTTTTACTTTGTAGGTTTCTTCAGTCATCCTTGAGATTCTTCTATATGTCTTGGAAATTGGAGTTGGGGGATCAGAGAAGGGTGAAGGCTGGCACGTTTAGAGTTTCCTTGATGTATCAGGAGATTCTATGTTGGAAGATACACAATGTGTGAAACTATTATGAATAGTCACTTAAAGACATTGTAGCTGGTGCCATCTAATCATAAGAGGCAAAGAAAAGATATGGTCAATATCCATGCTAGCAAGACTGCTGCCTGGACTTATTGCCCAAACCTGATTAATTAAACTGTAATTAGAGAGAAAGATGAAAGTTGATGGCCTTTATATAGAATGTTAGGCTATCTCTCTCCATTTATATGGGAGTGGTGATAGAAATTAGTGGTTACCATGTTTGGCATCAAGAAGACCTGGGTTCAAATTCTATGACCCTTACCACATGTGACCATGAGAAAGTCACTTTAGATGCTTTAGAGAAACTCCCTATGACTAATCTACTAATTAGTCAACCAACAAATATTAAAATTTACTGCATGGCATGTGACAAACAGTGTAACATAGTAGTAGAGCCTTAAATGGCAGGAAGACCTGGCTCCAAGTCTCATCTCTACCACATACTCATTGTTTGATTCTGAGAAAATCATTCAGCCTCTTAGTGACCCAGACAGCTCTGTAAGACTATAACTTAGAGAGCAGATGATCATTTACATTGGGACAGCAATTCTGTTCACTAGAAATTCCCTATTCAACTGAAATCACAGGTCTAGTTGAAAAAATATTTCTGTCTCTGTGCTAGGTACAAGGGAAATAGAGAAAATTGAAAGCTATACACCGGTTGTGATATGCATTGATAGAAGGGATTCTCACACCTGGAGTTCCCTGTGCGGATGAAAGCTTTTGTGTGTTCCAATATACAGGATGTTCCAAAAGTCCTAACATAGTCATAAGGTATTAGAACTTACTACATGTGTATACATGTAAATATAAATGTATATTTATTACATATATATAACATATACCTATTACATATATAATTACATTAACATATATTATATTATACATACATATGTTACATGCTAAATATAAATTATATTTATTATATAAATGAATGTATACACATGTATGGAATACAAACAAATTTGTGCTCCTTTATAAATCGAAGGCAGCACTGGACAACTGAAAAAGAAATAGATATCGTTGTAAATTATACCTATGACACAAACTAGATTAGTGATCCCAGTTAAGTCACTTAAATTTTCAGTGCTATAAACAAATCTCTAAGACTCTCTGTTGCAAAGAAGACACCAACCTTCGGTGGTAGGATCGGTGACCTGAATGTGCACAGATGGTAGATTAAAGAGTGATTCCCACATCAGTAATGAATCATTTCCCAAATACTAAATATAATCTATTTCATTTTTGTGATATTATTTTGTATTCAGCACAGTCAGTGCCTCTTGACGCTTGTATTTTGAAGAAAGTATTCCTGAACAAGGGATTATATACAATCCTTAAGCCTTTGGCATCTTTCATTTGACATGCCTGAAACACATTTGCAACACATTTTTCATTATACTCTCCTGTGCCTATTTCTGCATTGAAGTCATTGAATACCAAAGTTTAAGACGGTTTCATTTCGATAGTTTTGTTATTTCTTCATAAAATGTCTTTATTTTCTCTTCCTGTGAGTGACTAAGATGCAGCTGTTTTCATGGTTGTTTTTTGGCAAACATTTATCTTGAGCAGCAGGAGATAATAAGGTATCTCATGAAGTGATTTTCATTATCTTTGGAAGTACAACAAAATCAATTCCACCAATTTCTTCATTTGCCTCTCTGACGAGAATCTTGTGCGCTACTTTTTCATTTATTTGCAACTTCTTTCTTCCTCCTGGCATAATTTTTGTGAGAAGACAAGGATTACTTTAATTCAGTGCCTCAAGTGATATGCCCACTCTTCAGTCCCTAGACATGGATCTCCATAGAGAATACCAACAGCTAATTTAATGTTTATAGATAGTCTAAAAACTGTGAAGCTTTGTGGCCCTTGGAAAAGCAGAAAGAAATTCATAAGACTGAGGCCATTTTGTATTTTTTCTTTGTTTCTTTTTTCATGGGTTGTCACGGGCAAAGAATTCATGATTGAACAGATGGCCTTTTAGAGCTGAGCCTCTCTGTACACAGCCAGTTTGGTCCTTAGAGATCAGTCCCTGAATATTTTAAGAACCCTACTTGTAGATTTTCCAGCATGTTAAAACTGCTAGAGTTTTTGATTCACTATTCTAACCTCAAATAGTAGAGTCATTTCCCTGCCGTATTAAGGTTATCAGTATAGGATTTTATGGAGGATTTAACTATAGGATGCAAAATGTAGAAGAAGCCAAGGTTGACTATGCTTTCTAATTTTTTTCCTGTCAATGTCTATTTTTAACTTCGGCATCAGCATGGGATTCATAACGATAAGCAACTAATATTTCATTTGAGTGCATGGGAAAAGTCATAGAACTTCTCTAGAGAACATTTAAAAGGAATCCCAAGAAGAAAAGAAATTTCTTGACTATACCAGGAGTTTTTGCTTATTCTACCACTTCCTGGTTAGTTTAAGAAATTCTAATTTGGAGTTGGAATGTACATTTTAGACCATATAATCCAATCGTCTCATCTTAGAAGTGAGAAAATTGAAGTCCAAGGAAGAGAAGGAGCTCCTTTAATGTCACAAAATTTATAAGTGGTATAAAGCTGGGATTTGAAAAATGTTTTCCGATTCCCAGTCCAGGATTCTTTCCAATACATCGCATCATCTTACTGGGACCTCTGATTTCGGGCTGGCACTTTTATTATTTTCTTGAATTGCCAGGCTCATTTTTCATTAAATATGCTAAATTTGGGAACAGGCTCCTACTGAACAATCCACACACACACAAACATGCATTTGGTGCATGAGTAATACATTTTGTTATCCCCAATTTTCCACATCTTGAGACATTGACTGCTCCCTATCGTGCAGCAAATGAGGGAAAAAAGCTAAATCCTGTACATGCAGACCTAATTTGGCCAATACTTTTCCATGTTTTCAAACAGTTTGTTTTGTAATGTTTAAATGTAATTAAAATATATTTTATTAGAATGGATAAAAGACATGAACATGTCTCACATTGCAAAGACAAATATAATCTTAAATTGTTTTAAGTTTTACTATCAGGTTTTTATTTTTCAGAGGTACAGACACTCAGCTATTGCATCTGACTTGTAACTAAGAACTTTGTGCCCTGACCATGCCACAACAACTAAGAAAGTAGAAGAAATTTTTTTTAATTATGCTTACTTACAAATTATGTAGGTATGATTTAGAGTAAAAGCAGAGCCATATCCTCCATGAAATTTTCTCTAAGTTGGGAAAACTTGTTGATTATAACTCGATTACATTTGAGAAATTACTCAAAGTCTTTCACATCTATCAATCAGCAAGTATGTATCAAGTGCCCACCATGTACAAGGCACTATGTTAGGTTCTATGCTAGGGATACAACTACATTGAATGAAACAGTCTCTACTGGCAATAAGCTTACTTTCTAACTTCTTTTTAGCTCATAGCATTGTTGTGAGGATCAAGAAAGGTGATGTATTTTGAGACTTCTAGGTGGTGTAATAGAAAGGAGTGTTGGAGTTGGAGTCACGAAAAGCTGAGTTTGAACCCTACAGAACAACTACTCTCTGTATAATACAGGGAAAAATCATTTAACTTCTCCTAAACTGTTTCCTCATCTCTAAAATAGCAGTCCTTCATTCATAGGGTGGTAGTAAGTATCAAATGAGATCATATTAACAGAGTGCCTGGTATAGAGTAGAAGCTGTATAAGTGCTTATCCCCTTTTCTTTCCTTATATGTGAGTGGGTGGGTATATATGTGTGTGTATGTATATGTATGTATATATGTACATATACACACATACATGTAATTTCTGTGTGTATGTATATATATGTATATATATATATATACATATATATATATATATATATATAGAGAGAGAGAGAGAGAGAGAGATACATATGTATATATAAGGAGAGGTCTGCCTTCCTACCTCTCCCTTTAAGATTCTGCAGATCTACCAAGGAGGTCGAGGTCAGCAGACCTCCTGAGCTTTGGATTTCTAATTTGCCAGGGTATCTGCACTGTTGGAAATGAATACATTTAACTCTATGGTTCAATATTGGGGGAAAAGGAGAAAATCCAGGTTATCTAAGAAGGGGAGAATTGGTATATGTTGTAAACAGAACATATCAAAGCTTATGAGCACATCAGAGTAAGATTGGCCACTCTTTAATAACCTCTCCCAAGGGCAATAGTTGTAATTTTTATTATTTTTTATTATGTATATGTGTGTGCCTGCACAGGTGTGCATGCACATGCACTCTATCAGAAACAATCAAAACCATTTCTTTACCTAATTCAATTAAAAGCAAACTGGATTGCATTTGCAGATACAGGTAATGCACACCTAGATGTGGGCATGTGTGTGTGGTGTAGCAAAAACGAAAACAACAGTTTCAACTATTTTTTTCAATTCAGTTAAAAAAAAGAGGGGGCCTTCTAGATTGCTTTTGTATATATAAGAAATACACAGATATATATGTATACATGTGTGTGTGATGTGTGTGTGTGTAGTTCTGTGAATGTATACATGCATATGTATGTATGTACGTATAACACATATGATTTGATTCCAGTGTGGAATTTGACAAAACACCATGCTGTGAGATAAAGTAGGTAAAAACGTTGCTAGGCTAAAGGGAGTTTGTGGGAAGGGATATTAAAAATCTCCTACCAGCATTCCTTTTGGTTCAAATTTAAAGATTCACAAAGTAAGAAAATTCTTAGTTAATCTCACTGTGAATTTATCTAAATTTCCAAGTTTTTATTTTGTTGTGTGAGATAACTTACACCTCTTACACGTCATCATCATCATCATTATTTATACAGTGCTTTAAATTTTGCAAAACATTTTTGTATGATTATCTCTTTGGAATCTTATAACAAACCAGAAGGTGTCATTATTGCCCCCTTTTACATGTAAGGAAACAGAGACGAAGAAATTAAGTGATTTCCTCAGGATCATACAGTGATTAAGGAAGAGCTCAGAGTTTCCTCACTCTGTTCCCTGCCATTTTCTTCAGCTAGTGTTAGAGCTCATGCCTTTTCCTACTAAAAAGCTTCATATAACATTGAATCTTTTTTTTTTGCCAATTTTTCTCATTGTTCCTTCTGCTAATAGGTATTGCAGAACACGTTTGGAAGAAACATATTTAGTAAGGTGTGCCGATTAGCAGATGGAAGCTGCTTCTTCTTGTATGTACTATCAATGAGACCAAATGCTTTGAAGTTTGAGAAGTTATTTTCTTTCTTCAAAGTCAGGCCCCAAGGCAGGAGAGTAGGCATAGACCAGAAATGGGTCATGAGTCACTCAACTACACAGTAGAGTTTTAGAGGTAGAAGTTGGTAGAAGTGTTGTGTTTTCCTTCCTATTCAGATAAATTAAAAAAAAAATTATTAGTGCAAAACCTAGTCTATATAGGTAGGCATGTGTTTGTATACATATATGTGTGTATAATACATATTTGATTCCACTATGGCATTTGAGAAAACAATTGGATATAAAATAAACCAGGCAAAAATGCTGAATGCTAGAGCTACAGAGTCAAGAAAGAAAACAATTTCTATATTCAAGGAGTTAACATTCCAATGCAAGGCTGCAACTTTTACACAGATAAATAAATATAAAACTATGCAAAATAATTTAAAGAGAAAGAGAGAAAATGAATAATTGGAAGATAATGAGAGGCATAAAAGAGCTGAGCTTTGGGAAAAACAAATAGGAGGTGCACCTGAATTCCAGTTGAGTTCTATTTTATTTACTATGTGACCTTAGGCAAGTTCCTTCATTTCTCTGGGTTCAGTTTCCTTATTTTACAGTTAAGTAGTTGGTCTCTAAAATTTCTTCCAACTCTAAAATGATGTGATTGATTCCAGTGGTGTAACATAAGCAGCCTGACATACACATGGGGGTCTGCTATCACAGGTTCTTAGATCTGCATTCAAAAAAGGAAAGGCAACTTTTGAGGGGTTAACAATCATTTTAATCAAGGACATATTCAGTTAGTTCAAAGGAAAAAGTCAGCATCCTGAACATCAGAGAAAACACAAGAGAAATCTAACTCAGAAGACAGTACCTCCAAATCATCTAACAGTGAGTAATACATACATCACAATCCAACAGACAGGTCCAACTGTCTGACTGTAGTTACCAGAGAGGAAAGTACCAACATCTGGGTTTTCAAAGCCAGGAGGATGTTTGTCAGCTTCCCAGAGTCTCATCTGGCATACAAACCTTCTTCCAAAATCCAAGCCCCAAAATAAAACTGCATTGCCGAGTCTTTGGACACTTTTTAGAGCCAGAGGGCACCACATCCCTTGAGAACCAGTACCTCATTAACAAAAGGTGTGAGCCTTCTTATAAATCTTCCCAGGCTCAACAATGAGTGGAAAAGATCTTTTTTAATCACTTTATTCAGAAGCATTATACTTGTTGGGATAAAAACAAAACAGAAAAAGATACTACCATGCTTGCTCTCACAAGTGATTAAATAAAGTATCTGAAATGTACTTTCTGTCGCACTTAGGGAGAGAATTTTTCTTTCAGGGGCTTCTATGATAAACCTTAAAGACTTACTCTGGAAAGAGAGGGCAGAAGGGCTCCCTCCTCCATCGTGTTCCCACACCTACTCACTGAAGCTTGACGCCCCTGTCCTGGTGATCTCATAAACTTATAGGCAGGAATTTTTTTTGAACTTATGATGAAAAATATTATCCACATCCAGAGAAAGAATGGATGGAGTTGGGATGCAGATTCAAGCATACTTTTTAACTTTATTTTCCTAGGTTGGATTTTTTTCTGTGTTTTCTTTTGTAGCATGGTTAACGTAGATATGTGTTTTACATGACTGCACATGTATAATCTATATCAAATCACTAGCCCTTTCAAGGAAGAGACAGGAGAGAGGGAGAAAATTGAACTCAAAATTTTAAAAAATGAGTGTTAAAAATTGTTTTTACATCTAATTGAGAAAAAACTGTTTAAAAGTTCTAAACTGAATGCTAGTCTCAAATCATTCTTGTTTAACTAGAGACTGGAGGAACGGCTGACTCTGGGACTCAATCATCTGTCTTGTGTATCTGCTGATTTAGTCACAATATACTTTAGCCATGTGCCCAATTGCATTTTGAGTGCCTGGGGCCAGGTGTGAGCAGACTGATGTAGATTAGAACTATGCCGTCCAAGCTAGAGGCTTAGACTTTGGGGTTGAAGATTGATTTTTCTGTCCACCCAAGGGAAGGGAAGAATTGGTCTCAGAAAGTCAATAATTAGGTGAGTTGGATAAAAAGGTTTAATTTCTCCTTCCCCCGTGGCTTTATCACAGCTCTAACCAATGTCCAGCATTAGCTGGAAGATTAGTTCTTAACCCTAAATTGAGGCTAAGTATAATGTTGCAGTGATTCCTATAGAAGCCTTAGTCAGAGTAAGAAGCAACTTAGAAGGTTGCAGAGGAAAACCATATGTACATTTTTGGTACACAAATATCCAGTAATTGAAGGCATATTCCTGCCTGCCACCCATCAGCATATAGAGAAGACTTTCCCTGAGGGAACGAAGTGTGATTGTCAGCCTGAGGTGTGCCAACCATCATGAACTCAGTATGTGTTGAGGATCTCTGAGAATACCCATTCCAAGCTCCTCCACCAAGTAGAGAAAAATTTTCTTCTGTTATATCAGGGGCTGGGCCAAACTAACTTTTAGAATATGGAGTGCCTAGACCAATAAGAAAAGAATGATATTGGCAGGAAGGGAGTCAAATGTAAGGCCATGGGATGCTTCACTACAGGACTAAAAGAGGAAGCCTCTTCCTCTTAGACTTCCTTGTTCAATATGACACATCATCATGTTTCCTCTAATGACTGGTTGGCCCTTGGTGCAAATCATTTAACAAAAAAGACTATGAGATTATCATTCTAGCAGGGGTGGGGAACCTGAGGCCTTGAGGCCATATGCGGCTTTCTAGGTCCTAGGGTGTGACCATTTGACTGAGTCCAAGTTTTACAGAACAAATCCTTTTATTAAGGGGATTTATTCTGTGAAGTTTAGATTCAATCAAAGGGTTGTAATTGAGGACCCAAAGGGCCACATTCGGCCTCAAGGCTGCAGGTTCCCCACCCCTGAATGCCTTGAGCATAGGAAGCCTTTAATTAAGAGTTTGTTGAATTAAATAATTGTTTAGTAATCTCTGTTCAGCATTCACAGTATATACCATCAGCATAACTGAATTAAAGGCCCCAACCTGGAGTATGTTGTATCCTAAACACTGTTACTCCCAAGGAGGAAAAGATTCATTCTCCATATTCTTTCTCCCAGACTTATACTAGAGTAGGATGGAGGCCTGCCGAGGTATATACATTAAGGAATGTAAAACAGTATAGGATGGTACTTCTGTGTAAAATCTTATTCTCTGTTTTGGCAGATGGAAGCTGCTGGGAGTTAATTAGTCCATATTCTATCCTGGGGCATGTCTCATTTGGCCCCCAGTAAATGAGATAAACAAATGTGGGTGAAACACACATTTAGAGAATGCTATTTCAGGTGTGCCCTCTAGAATATAGTCTTCAGGTTTGAGAATAACCTTCATAGTAGTGAGCTGGATGTGCCTTTCTCCCCAGTTCAGCAGAAATATAGGACAGAAAGCCAGAAATGCTCTTAAGGAGCCAGAGTCAAAACTCTCAGGTTATTTTTTTTTTAATTGTCCAGAACATTTCTTCAAATGTTTATTGATGCTTTTTTATTTCATTGCAATTTTCCAATGATTCTTCTCCCAAGTATGCTTATAAAAATACGGGGAAAAATCAACATATTGGCCATATCTGAAAATATGTGCCTAATTTAGAAAGTATCCTGGTATGGTGGAAAGAGTACTGGATTTTGGATTGGAGAACTTGGGTTCAAATCTTGGCTTGACTGCTTACTATTTGTAACTTTGGACAAGTCACTTTATCGTGTTAGGTCATTTTTAAAGTGAGCTTGGCACTAATAAACTCCAAGGTCCCTTTTTAGCTCTTAATCTATAATCCTATGATTCTGAACCTGTAGTATCCCACTACTGAAGTGGAAGATGTGCTTAACCATCAGTCCTTTGATGTCAGAATTGGGCACTGAATTGATCAAAATTTTGAAGTGTTTTAGCAACCAGGTAGCACAGTGAATACAGAACTCAAATTGGTCACAGGCATAACTAAGTTCATATATGATTTCATAGACTTACTAACTGGTGGATTTATGGGCAATTCATTTAACCTGTATGCCTCAGTTTCCTTATTTGTAAAATGTGGGTTAAAATAACACCTATCTCCCTAGTTGTTGTGAAGACAAACTGAGATAGTTTTAGAAATGCAAATCTTGTTTTGTAAGTCCTATGTAAAAGCTATTATTATTCTTCAACATTTTTATGTTGAGATCATCATGTGACTTGTTCTCCTGATGCTGCTTCCTTCCCTCTGCATCTGCATTTGACACGCCTTCCTGCATTTCTCTGAATTCATCATATTTGTTATTTGTTGTAATACAACACGAAATGTCTCCCTGCCTCCAAAATGATCTTGTGCAGTTGTAAGCTATTAAAGTTGTACTTAGATTATTGGAAAGACACCCTGCATTATATTCATATACTAAAATTGTCAAGATGTTTCCCAAATGTTGGGACACCTATTTTCCTTCTTTCTAGTTCCTCCTACATATTTATTTATATATTTATACAGGAATAACTTTGCTGATCTCCTTGATTATGTCCTCATTATCATTGGCTATGTCAGTATCCACAGAACAGAGTGAGATAATGTTTACATATTTATTTGTATACTTATACACACATATTTATTTATGTGTACATATTTATTTATATATTTAAACACACATATATGTCTATATGTATATATTGTGGGACCTTTGACCTTATCTTTGACTTCCTTGGAATATATGCTTAATCTATAGCTGGGAAAAAAGGTAGGTAAAACAGTGAAGTTTTTGAAAAAAAGACTTTTGGAAAAAAAGTTGAAAAAAGTTTCAAATTGTTTTGCAGAAGTCAGACCAATTTACAGCTCCACCAAAAATGCATTAATGAAGTCTGTCTTCTCACATTCTTCCCAACATTGACTGTTTTCTGTCTTCTGTCCTCTTTGCTAATCTGACTCCTATCATTTTAAAGATAAGAAAATGAAGCCCAAAGATATGAAAAGATTTGCCAAGATGATGTAGGTAAGAAAAGCTAGGATTCAAATTCAAGTCCTATAGTGTCAGATTCAGTAGGACTTGATGCCAACCAGATGATTTACCGGACTTTAGATGATCAGTATTCCTTCTCTCTTTTCTTCTTTGTCTCTGTCTCTCTTTCTCTCCCCCTCCCTCCTTCCCATGCTTCTTTCCTCTCTCCCTCTCAAACATGCACAAGAATATCCATTTCTTGAATCCCCAAACATCCACAGAAAATTTCAGTCACAATTATATCGTAAAGTGGTGCTAGTTATTTAATATTAGTGATGTCATGATATAGAAGACAAGAATTCCTTAAAACAGGTTTTTCTGTATGGGTCCATGTATCTATTAATTTATATCAGAACTGTAAGTTTTGGTTCCAGTATGTAGGATCTATGCATTTCTATGACCATTAAAAAGGCATACATTTTTTCTTGTAGTCTTATGCCAAGAAGTGTAAAACAATGAGCCAGGTGTTCAACTAAGGTAGGAAGTGGGCAGAGAGCAGGAGAGTGGCAAAGCCAATTGGAATCAGTCCATTAAATCCCATTGTGAAATTTGTACTGTGAGGGGGGCAGAGCCAAGATGGCGGAGTAGAAAGACTCACATTTGCTAGCTCTGAACCCACAGCCCATGGATTTCCTCTAAAAAGAACTCCCAACAAATTCTGGAACAGTGGAAGCCACGCAGCAACACAGTGAAGGAGATTTCCGTTCCAGAGAGTCCTGAAAAACTGATCCCAAAGCTCCATCAAGCCCCGGATGGGAGTGGAGCCCTCCCCTGCCCTGCCCCAGCCACGTGGCACTGAGAGGAGCAAGCAGACCCCAGCAAGCTTTAGGGACCAGAATCTCCAGAGGCCACGAAGGTCCCTCCACCCACAGGCTCACAGGTCAGTAAGAGAGACAGGCTGAGAGGGGAGGGGGTGTCTGCAGGACTCAGGCCTCTTCGGGAGGCAGCAGCAGAAGCAGCGGCAGCAGGACTGGGCTGTGCCAGAGGCTCCCTGAGCAGGCGGCCAGAGGCTCCCAAAACAGGCAGGAGCTCATCAGCAGCTCAATTACAAAATGTGTGTGCATAAACCCCCTGAGGGAACTGGGCCTGGGAGGCGTCCCTGCCTCAACCTGAGCACCAGAAATTAAGCTTCCACTGAATAGCATTCAGACCTGCTGCTGAAATCCCTGAGGCTGGGGAGCAGCATTTGAATCTCAGACCTCAAGCACTAGCTGGGTGAACATAGGCCAGGGGTGGAGAGGACTCTCAGAAGTCAAATAACTGGCTGGGAAAATGCCCAGAAAAGGGAAAAAAACTAAGACCATAGAAGGTTATTTTCTTGAAAAAATGATTCCAACCTTCATCGCTGAAGATGAAGAGAAAACTGCTTACCATCAGGTAAAGACATAGGAGTCAAAGCCTCTGTATCCCAAACATCTGAAATAGATATCCCATGGGCTCAGGCTATGGGGGAGCTCAAAAAGGATTTTGAAAATCAAGTTAGACAGGTGAAGGAAAAACTGGGAAAAGAAATGAGAGAGATGCAAGAAAAGCATGAAAAACGGGTCAATACCTTAAAAGGAGACCTAAAAAAATGCTGAAGAAAATAACACCTTGAAAAATAGGCTAACTCAATTGGCAAAAGAGGTTTAAAAAGCCAATGAGGAGAAGAATGCTTTCAAAAGCAGAATTAGCCAAGTGGAAAAAGAGGTGCAAAAGTTCACTGAAGAAAATAGTTCTCTCAAAATTAGAATGGAACAGATGGAGGCCAGTGACTTTCTGAGAAACC
>CM053769.1:643409107-643431752 GCA_028658325.1 Potorous gilbertii | reverse complement strand
CAAATGGAGAGAAAATTTTGGAACCCAAAATCTTGTGAAAATGAATGTAAAAAGTTAAATAAATCTATTTTAAAAAAAAATTTGTACTGTGAGAATTTATACCCCAGCCAAAAATACAATTTTATAGAAAATGTTATAAATCAGGGCTGGATTTATTGCTTTTTTTCCAAATTTATGGACTTAAGAAAATTATGAAGAAAATAATAATGTCAATTAAAATTGTGTGTCATGCATACATTTCTCACCCCCACCCCCAGAGATCTGATAAATGTTATACATTTATCAGAACACCACTGGAAGGGAGGCACCCTAAGTTTAAGCCCAGGCAGGGTCTAGAGTCTAGGAGATCAGAATATACTGCCAAAGCAGGGCTAGAAAGCAGAGTTGGTAAACTCTGACCCAAGATCAAAGAATATCTTTCCTGTACCCTATTTTCGATCCTCTGCTGGGTATGAGCAGTCCTTGACCCACAAATATTAACTTTTAGGAAAGGTTGGTACTGGCCTTGAAAGAAAGGTATGGACTTCACCAATCAGACATATATAAATAGCACATTCCAGGCCCATGAAGGACTTTCATAGAGGTAGGAGAAAGAGTGTTAAATTGGAGGGAATTTCTAATAGTTCAGCTTGTTCAGAATGTAGTGTGTAAAGTGGAGTCTAATAGGGAGGCTACAGTGAGGTCATGGAAGACTCACTGTCAAGCTATAGAGTTTATCCTTCTTTAATAGGTAATCACTTAGGGCTCTTAAATAAGGAACTGATACATAGTCAGACCTGTGTATTAGAGAGATTAATTTGACTGCTATGTGGAAGATAAATTAAAGAATCATAGGTCATTGATTTAGAACTGAAAGAGTCTAGATGTTATCTATTTGAATTTTCTGATTTTATTTGGAAACTGAAGCCCAGAGAGATTACAAGATGTACCACAAACCACATAGGTAGGTAAAAAGTAGCAGAACTAGATTTGAACCCATGTCCTTGGCTCCCAGTTCAGCACTGTACCAATGCTACTTCCCCATTGTGGGAGAACTAAAGGAGTTCTTTCCTATTTATTGATGAACAAATGGAGGCAGGATATTTAATTAACTCAATGCAAGGCCCTTAGTGAGTATTTGAAGAATCTGAAAATAGAACTAGATTGTATCTCACCCAGACAGCTCTTCAAGTAAGGAGAATGGAAGAAAAGTAAGGACAGTAATTGTCTTCATTAAGAACCAAAATAGCCTTTTCAGGGAATGAGAACAGATTAGGAAATAAAATGGGAAGCAAAAAATTGCTGAATAGTTCATATTTTGTCCAAAACTAGTCATTTTGTGCACTTAATATTCTTCATAAATTTTAATATCACTTGGATCAGATGTTCAAGCCATAGAAACATTGATTGACTCTATATTCAGCAATAGATCTTACTGCTACCACAATTAGGCCATTTGTAGCTTCAAAGCAGGTAAGTGACTAATTACACTTACAAGAAGTTTACTGAGATCTGTTCCAGACAGCAAATGACCAATTTATCAGCCGTCTTTTTCCCGTCAAACTCTTAGAAAGAGTTGTCTGTATGTCTCTGACTCCCTGTCTCCATGGTCATCTCAGCGCTCATACTTTTGCAATCTGGTTTCTAACTTCACAACTCAACCGAAATTATTCTCTCCAAGGTTATCAGTGGGATTTTTATCTATCTTTTGTTTTTACAGCATCTATATTTTTTTGTTTTTGCCCTCTACTTTCCCCTCCAAGACAGCTGTCCCTTACAGCAAAGAAGATGGAGAAGAGGAAAAAAAATCACCAAAACCAATCGACATATTGAAAAAGATATTACCTGAAAATTTAAGCACTGTCAGACTGCAGAGGAGTGAGGCAGAGGGAAAAGGGTGAGGTAAGAGATGGGAAAGAGTTATCTATTCTTAAGCTTCTTTTTTAAAAAAAATTGCATTTTTCTAATTACATGTAAAGACAATTTTAACATTCATTTTTTAAATAAATTTTTTAGTACTAAAGATTCCCCCCTACTTCCTTCAACTCCCCCCTCCCTAAGACAGTGAGCAATTGGATATAGGTTGTATATGTGCAATCATGTAAAACATATCTCCATATTAGTCATATGGTGAAAGAAGAAATAGACCAAAGGAAAAACAGACACACACAAAAATTTTCAAAGTAAAAATACTATGTTTCCATCTGTATTCAGAATTCCATTAGTTCTTTTTCTGGATGTAGATAGAATTTTCCATCATGAGTCTTTGAAATTGTCTTGTCTCTCCCTCTCGCTCTTGCTCTCTCTCTCTCTCTCTCTCTCTCTCTCTCTCTCTCTCTCTCTCTCTTTCTCTCTCTCATTGTATTGCTGAGAAGAGTTAAATCAATCATAGTTGATCATTGCACAATGTTTCAGTTACTGTGTAAAATGTTCTAAATCTGTTCATTTCACTTTGCTTCACTTCATGTAAGCTTTCTGAGGTGTTTCTGAAATCCACTTACTCATCATTGCTTATAGCAAAATAGTATTCCACTCCATTCTTATATCACAATTTATTTAGTCATTCCCCAATTGATGGACATCACCTTGGTTCCCAATTCTTTGCCACCATAAAAAGAGCTGTATAAATATTTTTGTACATTTAGGTCCTTTTGCCTTTTTTGTGATCTCTTTGAGATATAGACCTAGTAATAGTATTTTTGGATCAAAGGCTATGCACAGTTTGGTTGTCTTTTGGGCATAGTTTCAAATCATTCTCCAAAATGATAAACTTAATTAAAATTATTCATTTTATATCTTGTAATGCTCTTTATCTAATGTTTTGTCATAAATTTTTCCTCTCTCTGTAGATCTGACAGATAAACTATCCCGTCCTGTCCTAATTTGTTTCTGGTATCACCTTTTATGTCTAAATCATGTACTCATTTTGCTCTTAACTTGGTATATGGTATAAGATGCTGATCTATACTTCATTTCTGCCATTTCCCCATTTTTTCCAGAAATCTTCAAATAGTGAGTTCTTATCCCAGTAACTTGGATCTTTGGGATTATCAAAAACTAGATTACTATGATTATTTACTATTATTTCTTATGTATATAATCTATTCCACTGATTCACTACTCTATTTCTTAGCCAGTACAAGATAATTTTCAAAATTGCTCCTTTATAATATAGTTTGACATCTCGTATGGGTAGGCCAACTTCCCATGCATTTTTTTTCAGTAGTTCCCCTGATATTCTTGACCTTTTTTTCTTTGAGATGAATTTAATTTTTTTCTAGCTCTATAAAATATTTTTGGTAGTTTAATTGGTATGGTACTGAATAAATAAATTAATTTAGGTAGAATTGTTATCTTTATTATATTAGCTCAAACTACCCAAGAGCAACAGATACTTTTCCAATTGTTTTGACCTGAACTTTTTTGTGTAAAAATGTTTTATAAGTGCATTTGTATAGTTCCTGGGTTTGTCGTGGCAGATTGGACTCCCAAGTATTTTGTATTGACTACAGTTATTTTATGTGGAATTTCTCTATCTCTTGCTTCTGGGCTTTGTTGGTTATATATAGAAATGCTGATGATTTATGAGGGCTTATTTTACATCCTCCACCTTTACTAAAGTTGTTGATTATTTCTACTAGTTTTTTAGCTAATTCTCTAAATATACCATCATGTCATCTGCAAAGACCAATAATGTTCTTTCCTCATTGGCTATTTTAATTTCTTCAATTTGTTATTGCTCCCTTATTGCTATACCTAACATTTTTAGTATAATATTGAATAATAGAGTTGATAATGTACATCCTTGTTTAACCCCTGATCTTGTTGGGAAGGCTTCTAGATTATCTCCATTACATGTAACATTGCTGATGGTTTTAGATAGCTATTATTTATCATTGTAAAGGAAGATCCATTTATTCCTATGCTCTCCAGTGTTTTTAGTAAGAATGGTTGATGTATTTGTCGAAAATTTTTTCTGTATCTTTTGAGATAATCATGTGGTTTCTATTGGTTTTGTTATTGATATGCTTCATTAAGTTGATAGTTTTGCTTATATTAAACCACCCCTACATTTCTAGTATAAATCCCATGTCATCATAGTATACGATCCTTGTGGTATATTGATATAATCTCTTTACTAGCATTTAAAAATTTTGCTTCAATATTTCTTAGAGAAATTGGTCTCTATTTTCTTCCATTTTAGCTCTTCTAGTTTTGTTACCTGCACCATATTTGTTCCATAAAAGAAATTTGATAAAATTCCTTCAACTATTTTTCCAAATAATTCCTATTGTAATAGAATCAATTTTTCTTTAAATATTTGGTAGAATTCATATATATTTTTACCCAAACTAATTTATACATTGAAAGCCATCCCAATTAAATTACAAAAAAATTGCACTGAATTAGAAAAAAAAATAGCAACAAGATTCATTTAAAAAAAAGTCTAAGAATATCAAAGGAAATAATGAGAAAAATAAAAAGGAAGGCAATTCAGCAGTAAAACATCTTAAACCTTATTACAAGGCAGTTATCAAAAATTATCTGGCATTGGATAAGAAATAGAAAGGTAAATTGGTGGAATAGAGTAGACATACAATTTACACCAGCTTATATTTGATGAGTGGAAAGACTTAAGATTTTGTGATAAGAATTCATTATTTGGTAACAATTATTGGGAAAACAGAAAAGCAGTATGGTAAAATCTGGGCATAGATCAGTATCTTGCACCATTCACCAAGATAAATTCAAAATGGATACATGACTTAGATATAAAGAGAGATTTTACAGGAAAATTAGAACATGAAATATACAAGTTATCAGATTTATAGATAGGTGAATAATTTATGAGTAAACAAGAGAGTGCAAAGTTAGGTGTGAAATGGATAATATTGATTACATTAAATTAAAGAGTTTTGTACAAATAAAACATAGTCAAGATCAGAAGAAGAGTAAAAATTGGGGAAATTCTTTTATAGACCACTTAAGAGATACCGGTCTCATATCTAAACTATATAAAGACCTTTGTCAAAATTATAAGAATACAAGTCATTCCCCAATTGATAAATGGTCAAAGGATATGAACAGCAGTTTTTCAATGAGGAAATCAAAACAATTTATAGTCATATTGGGAAAATGCTCTTAAATCACTATAGATTAGAGAAATGAAAATTAAAACATCATTTTATATCAACTAAACTGGCTAAAATGATAGAAGGGGAAAGGGACAAATGTTGAAGGGGATATTGAAAAGTTGAGACACTTATTCACTAATGGTGGAATCATGAACTAATCCAACCATTTTGAAGAGCAATATGGAATTATAACACCAAAGTTAGTAAAATACCCAGAAATACCACTCCTTGATCTATTTCTAAAGCCAATTAGGGGAAAAGGAAAAGAACTTCTATGTTCTAGAATGTTCATAGCAGCTCTCTTTGTGGTGGCAAGAAACTGGAAATTGCAGGGATGCTCATCAATTGGGGAATAGCTGAACAAGTTGTAGTATATGACTGTGATGGGATACTACTATGTTATGAGAAATGATGAATTCAGTGAGTTTAGAAAAAAAATGAAAAGACTTCCATGAAATAGTGAAGTGAAATGAACAGAACAAAGAGAACACTGCATACCGTACCAGCAATATAGTTTTAAGAATGACTTTGAGGAGTAAGTTTTTTTGACTATTACAAATACCCACATTAACTATAAAGGACTCATGAAGAAAGATGCTATCTACATTTAGAGAAATAATTGTTAAATGGAAATATGTATTGAATAATTTTACACATAGATACCAATTTGTGTCTGTTGGCAGCCTTCTCTAGGGTTGGTGGTGGGGAAAGGAAATAAAAAAATTCATTTGAGAATTATCTTGTATATTTGAAAGGAATACAAAGTTGTGCATAGTAGATTTGAAATTTCACATGCAATCATCTTTTTTATTGGACTACCTTATGGGAATGTTTGTCTTACCAGATAATTTATTAATATTAATATAATATAATATATTATAATATATAAAATATAATATATATTATATAATATATAATATAATATAATAACTTATTAAAAATAAAAAAGATCAAAAAACTTATAGATCTTTATTTTTCATTTGTTTGTTGTTCTCACCAATTTCTTCTTTAAACTTTACTTAGTTGAGTCTCTTGTTACTCTTTTTTTAGACTTTTTATTTCTAGTGCTTCATCATGCTTTGTAAGTTGCTACTACTTAACATATTCCACTATCCTTCTTCAATAGATTTTTCAAATCTCTATATTGTGATCTAATATTGACTTTTTATTTCTAGTTCTGCTTAGCAAGTAGATTGAAGGCTTTCTGACAGTCTGTTTTTAGGCTCATTAGTTATTTTCATTATGGTAACTGACATTTCTATTCAAAATTTCTGTTCAAAATTACTATAATGAGTGTCCATGGTCTTTTTTAAAAAATAATTTCCTATTTTTTGGATAGCAATTGGCTTAAATTAGTAAGGTGAAAGTTGTTTTATGTTGTATTTTTGTTATTTATTTATGTTCTTTTTTTCTTATTTTAATTTTCTAGTTTTGTATTGATTTTGATTTTTAGCAAGTTTGTGTGCTAAGTAGGTAAAATATTTTATTTATTAAAACTAGAGAAATATGATTATAAATTAATGTACTTTCAAGGATACCAGTTTCAAGGGTCAAATTATTAGGTATGTACTAATTTTTTAAGAAGAAATTCAGTTTCAGAGATTTCAGAAGCAAGTACAATGGGTACTTCCATTAATTTCCATTTATTTTATGACTAAAGAAGGTAAAATTAAGAAAATGAGGAACCATATAAGCAATTTGGAAATATAGTTATGATTTCATAAATATTTGATTAGATAGGGAAAATTTGGGGAGTTGTGACCTTTCAAGGAAAAGGAGAGATACCAGGACTTAAGAGATTCAGTTAGAACATTCAATACACATCACAACATATAGCAACAGGAAAGGAATAAGTACCTGAAAGTCTTTCAAAAGGTCTGAAAAACTGCTCTTTTGGGGTTGTGGCAGTCTAGAATCCAAGAAGAGTCTTCAGCTGAGTGATTTCTGATGATTTGAATTAGAATTAATTTCATGGGCCACAAGTTCAAGGTGAAGCTTAAGCAGAAAGACTTGCTGCTCTCTGCTGCCACCTCTGGCTTGGAAAAAAAAAACCTGGAATCCCAAGGATGCCTCTTTGCCAGAAATGTTTTCAGGCTATGGGAAGGTGCTGTGGCCAGAAGTGCTGCCCTCTAACTTTTAACCACCTTCCATAAGGAAAAGTTGAGATTTACAAGATAGATTCTACTGGAGAACAGGAAGATTTGTCGTATTAATTGTTGCTGGTAGGCACTCCTATTGAACTTGAGCTCACAGAGGTCGTTGTAGTTTTTGATTGTTCTAAAAGTAATAACATGGACCCCAAGGCACTCTACATTTCAATGAAATTGACCTATTTGCCAATCTGCAACCTCCAGATTTTAGCAAAATCTCACATTCCTGGAATAAACTTTCTCACAATCTCTCTCAAACTTTTACAAGTCTTAGCATCCTTCAAGGTTCAGTTCAGGTACCACAATTTTCAAAAAGCCTTGTTGGATCTCCTGATTAAGAAGTGCTTCCTTCCTCCTCAAATTATATTTTACTCATTTGTCTTTGTAGTAACTATGTCCTTCTCAGAAAAATAAGTTCCTTTAAAAGAAAAAAAAAGTGTGTTTTTTTTTTCCTTTTAAAGTTCCCTGTACCTAATACTATAGTAAGCACTTAATAAATGCTTTTGTAAATTGAACTAAAAGCAATCTGATCTCTCACCCTCTCTTTTCCAATCACTTGGTGACAGCATACGAACTCATCTTTAATTTAAAAATAATTAACTGAAATTTAAATAAGAGAGGGGGAAACTTTCAATGAATAATAGTCTAAGCTCCTGAATTGTATTATGAAGGGCAGTAATGGAATTTCTCTCCCAGGAGACACATAGGAACAATTCTGACTTTGACCTTCCAGGAAAGATCAGAGCACAGTCATGATTCTTCTGTCAGCATCTTTTGCCCTAGCCTGTCCTGCCTACTAGATTATCATTTGAGCACTTCCTGGCTGTAAGCAGCTGTATTAAGTCATAAATATTCAAAGTTCCCTTCTGTCCAATTTGAAAAATACTTTTCTCTGCATGGTTCAACAGCACCAGGCTACCATTCAATAAAAAGTTCAATTTACCATGTCTTTTTATAATGTTTCCTAATAATCTTTCATTAATTACAAGTGCCTTGGGAGCCCACACCTAATAAAGCAATATGTTTTTGCTTCCTCCTTAAACTAAAATGAACCCAGAGAATGGTGACAGTACAGCTCCCAGGAAATCCTAATTGACCCAGTAAGTCCTATTAGCCTGCTTACATTTTGGCAAATAAGTTACTTCTCATTCGTCCCTTCCACCCTTCCCAGCTCCACCAAACCACATACACATAGAAGTAAATTGGAAGTAATCTGGAAAGAAGTCTTTGGAGTTAATGAGGAACCCAAAAGTTTGATAAAGCAAGTGCAAAGAGTACAATGCTTACTGATGGGACTTAGGGCAAAAGCATCCAAGTTCAATAGCTTCACCTCATCCTTCCACTCTTTCTCTTGAGTTGATTTGTGTGGCAACCATGGACATTCGGCTGGTTGACATGGAATAGCCTTGGCCCATTTCTTCCTAGCATCTCTGCAATTTTGCTCAGTGTACTCTCTGGTAGAATTTGAAAGGGAACTAAGAACTAAAATAAATTTCAAAGGATAACTCAGATGAGAATTTAGAATAAGAGATCCTGAGAAGAAAAAAAAGGAAGTTAAAACATATTTAAATGCTCCAGGGCTGCTCTAACAAGCTAGCTTAGTGCAGTTGGGATGAAAAAATACTTTTTGTTTCAACTCCCATTAAGCCCCTATTTAACATGAAAATCAAGTTGGGAACAATACTGAAAAAAGTTGAGTAGAACTGGTGAAGCTAGTGACCTTTACCCTACTTATGCCCAGAAACTAAAATTGCTACACTGCCTGTATTGCCACATCAAATGTAGTTAATGAGTTCCACAAAAATGTAACATTAGGGAAAACATCATTACAGGATAGAATTAGGAAAAAAATATAAATATGATCATAATTGGTCTGATGTTCAAGAGGTTGAAACATTCGTTTGAATCATCCCCAAACATTCTATTTGTGCAGTAAGGGATCTTTCCAATGATGTTGCCGTGAAGTCTCATGTTGTTATGGGAGCTTGGCTTCTAACACACAGTGGCAGAAGAATGTATTCTCCTTGAGAGCAGAGGCTGTGTTTTATTTTGTCTTTGATACTGAGGCATAGTCTAGGGTGTGTATTTATTTCCTTAATAAAAAGTTTATTGCATTGAATTAGGTTGCCAAATATATTCCATGGGGGTATGCCTGCATTTACTTTGTCAACAGGTGTAAAGAAAAGTGTATGACTTTCCCTTTGATCTCATATTTGCAATGAACTAGATGGGTATTATGAAAGGCAAAAGGGATGCTAAAACTGAAGTAATATGGTAGAATTACTGCTAAAAGAGGAGATGTTAGCAGCAGATATAGCAGATTAAAAAAGAGTTTGACAGAAGTACAGTAGAATTGAAAAAACTCAGAGTCAAAGAAGATATGGAATAGGCTGAGAATTACCTTCTTCTGGGGAGTCAATTGGGAGGGAGCTAATGGATACTCTATAGATCTGACCAAAGAAACAAAAGGAAGCATAGGATTAATGTTGACCTTCACTTCTTTTCTTTAAAAAAAGGTTTTATTTATTTATTTTTCTCTATTTCATAGTCATTTCTGGGGGTTAGGGGAATATCATCTCCAGATTGATCCCATCTTAGTTAAATATCAACAGTAAGAATAAGTAATTAAGTCGAACTACCTGCTACCATGACTAACAATAAAAATAACTAACACTTATATAGCACTTACTATGTGACAGACACTGTGCTAAGCTCTTTACAATTATCTCATTTGATCTCATTATACAGAGGGGAAACTGAAGCAAATAGAAGTTAGATGACTTACTCAGTGTCAGACAACTACTAAGTTTCTGAGGCCAGATTTAAACTCAGGTCTTCCTGACCTTAGGTCTGGAATTCTATACCCTCAACCACTTAACTGACTAATTCTTAAAATGTGTACATGACTACTCCCCTACTGGGAGGACCCTCCAAAATTGTGTCTGAAAGTTACTAGTAGGAAGTTCATAATTAAACTCATGTGAGTTGGTGAGGTCATCTAGAGAGAGCATACAACAACAACAACAAAGAGGACACAGCATAGGAGTACCCCACAGTTAAGGGTGGGTGATATGGATTATGACTCAGAGAAACAGATGAAGAAGGACAAATCAGAGTGATAAGAGAACATGAGAGAGCAATGTCATGAAATCCTAGAGACAAGAGAACATCCGAAAGGAAAAAGGTGATTAAAGGTGTCAAATGTTTCAGAGAAGTCAAAAAACAATAAGAATTGGAATTGTGGAAGAGACATTAGATTTTCAGATATGATGAGACCATTGGTAACTGTAGAGAGTAGCTTAGGCTCAGTGATATGGCTAAAATTCTAATGGCAAAGGAGTGAGAAGAAAAGAGAGTCTTTAAGCTTAGCCACTTTTTCCCTAAGGGTTTGGATGAGAAAATGAGAGGTGATAGTTTCAGGAGACAGTGTAAGGTCCAGGGAGAGTATTTTTAAGGTAAGGGTCGATTTGGACCTGTTAGTACAGAAAAAGTCAATAATTAGGGAGACTTACTACTTACCATCTCATTCCTTAAGAGGATGTATTCATGTGTGCAGGGAGGGGGAGTGTGCGTAAGCATTTATATCATGTCTTTACTAAGCACTTGACAAATATTTCATTTGATCCTCACAACGAGCCTGTCACATAGGTACTATTCTGTTATTACACCCATTTTACTGTTGAGGAAACTGAGTCAAAGAGGTAAGTGACTTGCCCAGGGTCAGAGAGCTAGTGTGTTGTTAATGGTTTATTGTTATTGTGTTTGTGTGTTTGTCCTTCGTTGCTGAAGAAGACTATGCCATCAGAGACGTGACTTGCACTTGACTTTGTTTTGAGTGACAGAAGGCTATGCAGGTCACCAGCCTCACTTCTCCTCCAGAGCCATCTGAATCCAGGGACCAGATATTCATCAGGATGACTGGAGATGACCCAGGATGAGGCAATTGGGGTTAAGTGACTTGCCCAAGGTCACACAGCTAGTGAGTGTCAAGTGTCTAAGATGAGATTTGAACTCAGGTCCTCCTGACTCCTGCAGTGGTGCTCTATCCACTGCACCACCTAGCTGCCCCCCATTGTTATTGATAAGATCTTATGAGCTCTGGTTTTAGAGCATGCAATTCCAAAAAGCACCCTAAACATGGAAAAGCCATTTTTAGGGGTACATGTCTTGAAAGAGGGAATAGGTGCCCCAAATTGTGCATTTACTGATACAAGGATAGAGTTATGTGCTGGGTGGATTGGAGTAGAAAGACATGAGATAATGTTATAGGTTCATGGTATGTTGTGGAGGTTGTCACTTCAAAGAATTCAGAGTCAGACCACCTCTAAACCAAGTAAAGGAATTTATTGAAAATAAATTCTCTAATGGACTGAGTTCAAGAGGAACCAGCAACTTAGTAAGACAAGACAGGCAAATTTGTAGTATGATGATACTAATTACACAAAAGAAATTATAAACATTGAAAAGGCAGGAGAGGTTGGTTCAAGAGATTGGTAATGGGGAAGTTTGTTTTTTCTTTTCTTTCTTTTTTAAGGGATTTAGGTAATAGGGAAGGAGTCCCAGCCTCCATAAAATTGTACATGCAATTACCTACAGTGCATGCAGAAAAACTCATTGGAGGGCATTTATGTATGATAATGATATTATAGCAAGCTGCTCTATGTCATCAGTTCATCTAAAGGGCAGCTTTTGCTATTACTGCACAGGTACCTACATAGGGAAAAATCCCTTCTACTGTTTTGGGGTCCACATCCTGCTCAGGCATCCTGGTGGTGCTGCTTTCTGATTGGCTAGCTATTGTGCTTCTGTCTGGAACTAGATGGATGTGGTTGTTGTTGAGTGCATGGACACACCTGTTCTTTCTGTGGGAAATATGAGGAATGAGTTTTGGGGCAGTGGCTATCTAAAGGCAGTGGCGGCAATCTCATCACATGGACATGCTTTCTGTTCTAGTGGGGCATGAGTTTATGGACATGCCTGCTATTTCTATGAGAAATAGGAGTTCATGGTACACCTGCTGTTCTGGTGAGGCAGTTAGAATATTAAGTTGGGGATGGGGGTGTGCAGTGACTAGGTAGGAGCAGTGGACCCTCTGGTCAGTGAGGCCTATGATTGAGTCTGGAGGTCTGTGGTGTGGTTAAAGTTATATTGTGTGGTTAAATCATGGCACATTGGTAAGGCCCATAAGGAAGTTAAAATTTGGGGGTTGGAGGCAGCTTTATTAGGATTCCATCAATAAGGGAAAAAAATAGGAATCTGTTGAAATAATCTAAGTGAGAGGTAATGAGGGTCCAAATTGGGTTGGTGACTATGTGACAGAAGTGAAGGGACTGATGCAAGAGATGTGAAATTAGAAATGAGGAGACTTGGTTATGACTGGATGTGAAGGCTGACAGAGAATAAAGTGATAAGGAATAATTTTAGGTTACAAACTATGAGTCAGTGGAAGTATGGTAGTGCCCTCAATAGAAAGAAAAATGGTGGAAAGATGGATTGATGGGTTTTAGTGGAAGATAATGAATTCTGTTTTGGGCACGTTGAATGAGAAATGCCATATGGGATATGTAGTTTAAAATGTCCAACAGGCAATCCAATGCCACATTTAAGAAATGTGGTAGTAAGCTGGAGAATGTGCAGAGGAAGGTGACTAGAATTGTAAATGATCTTGAGTTTATGTCACATGACTTAGGGAAAAGACTTGGGATGTTAAAAGAAGACATAGGGTGAGCTCTCTTAAAGTATTGGAAGCATTGTCACCAGGATTAGATTGCTTCAACTTGACCCCAGATAGCAGAACTAGAAATTATAATAAATAGAAAAGAGTAATATTTAACTTTAAATTAAGAATATATTTCCTCAGAATTAGTACTATCAAAACATGAAATTGTTTGCTATATGAAGTAATGAGTTGGGCCTCTGATCTCTCTGAGATTCAGTGATTTGAATCTAGATTCACAATTACATATCTGGCTGTACTAGTTTTCAGTGTCTTAGAATGGGGGGGAAGAGAGAAGAATGAAGAGACAGACAAAGACATGGAGCCAGAGACAGATGGAGAGGGTAGAGAAAGGGAGGAGAAAGAGAGGGAGGGAGGAAGGGAAGCTTGCAAAGAGAGAAACAGAGAGACAGAGAAAGAGAGAGAGAGAGACAGAGAGAGAGAGAGAGAGAGAGAGAGAGAGAGAGAGAGAGAGAGACAGGGGGAGGGAGGGAGGGAAAGGAGGGAGAGAGAGAATACAGAATTTAAAGATGAACTCCATTTTATGTGACTGAAAAAAGGAAGAACAGACGAGAGGAGAGAGTAGGAAACAGGCTCGCATATGAATGTGGTCTTTTCCCCTGCATATTTAATGTCTTGTCTACAAGACAGTCCCAAGAAGCCAACAACCAAAGCTCTATGCTACCTCCCTTCCTTCTATTTATGAACAGTGAAAATGACTATATAGATGACTGAATTTTTATTCAGGGCTTTAGTGATTTTTATGTTTAGTAGAAACATAACATAGCTAAAGCTTGAGTGGTTTGTTGATGTCACCAAAACCCCATCAATGTATATAAATCTGCCTAGAAATAAGCTCAACAATAGAATTCCATTCTGATGACTGGAAAAAACCTCTTGAGAAAGGTCCCTTGCTTGAGATTTGCAGTATAACCCATAATGAGCATTTTGGATGCAGGGGCTATAATCTTGGTACATCTTCCTGAATGGAAGAAGAAAGAAAAAGAAATTTACCAATTCAACTAAGTTCTCTCTTTGTGCTGTCTTTCGGCTGAAGGTGTCAAGTGATGATAAAGGAGGCTTGAAAAGAGACATAATCTTGAGGCTTTAAGAAATAATTCATTAGTGAGTGCCTTTCTTAGCAGCTTTAAAGCAAAGAGGCAGTACTAGAGCTTTGGAGAAAATTTCCCCATTGTCCCTTTGCTTTGCTATGTTTCACTTTGGCTTTTAGTTTTGTTTCAGAAACATCACTTGTACTTTTAAACTGCTGCCTCTCAGCATTCTACATTTGTTGGTTGGTTTGTTTGCTTTTCAGGGATTTTCATCAAAGGCATTATCAACCAGAAAAAAAGAGATTATATTTTCCTAATTCACATCATTGAATTTTCAATGTGAAATATAGAATTCTGAGAATTTGCACTTATTCATTATATAATAATAGATTTTGATTGTCCAAGTCAGTCCTTAGGTCACATGCTGTGAAAAGGTTCCATAGAAAAAGCAGCGTGGTTGTGTAGTAAGTCAAGATTCTGAGATATCCTTCTCCATCTCATTTTCTGTAGGATGACAGATCTCTTCCAGATACGTTACCCAGTGCTAAATGGCTTTAAATTAGAGACTATTTTGCATCTTCAAATATGATAATTGATATTTTCTCTTATTTAAGCTTTATGGGAAGATAATATTTGCTCATTAGTTGAATCTTTTAAAACTTGAACCATTCTATAATACTGAATCACAGAGCTGGAGGAGCCTTTAAATATCTCTTAATAAATCATGATTTACCACCTTAGCAACTTGTTTTTCAGGAAATTCCTCAGTTTGATCTGTCTTTCATATAATACAAAAAAGAATATTATTTTGTTGATGGCATAGTCAGAAGGAAAAATAAATGATTTAAAAAAAATCTCACTCAATGAAAACTCACCCAAGAAAAATAAGTCAAAATTTGGTCCCTGCCTCTCTCCCCCTCCATCCCCTGCAAGCAAAAGAAACAAAACCAATTGTTCAAGGGAATGACTATGGCTCAACTCAAATATCCTGGTAGAGAAACAAATTTTAAATGTGTGTCTGTATGTATGTATATTTATATGGAAACACATGAATATGGATATATATATATATATATATATATATATATATATATATATATACATATGCTGCCCACATTTATAACTATGTAATATCTATCTTCCTCTCTCTGTGTCTGTCTCTGTCTGTCTCTGTCTCCCTCTGTCTGTCTCTGTCTTTCTCATTTATCTGTAACAATGAGTACCCTGGGCTCTAAAGTCTGCAGGCCAACTGTTTTCTATTTCACCCATAGTTCTCTGGTATCGTTAAGGATTTTGGTGGGCATCCCAACTCTCTGACACTGGCTCTAGCCTTCCCTGAGTCTGTTGTTGTTTAGTTATTTTCTCTATTGTTTGACTCTTCCTAACCCCATTTGGAGTTTTCTTGGCAGAGATACTTGAGTGGTCTGCCATTTCTTCCTCCAGCTCATTTTACAGATGAAGAAAGTGAGGCAAAGGAGGTTAAGTGACTTGACAGGATTACGCAACTAAGAATGTTTACTTCAGAGGTAAAGGAAGAAACAAAAAAAAACCCCAAAACATATAAACATCCCCCCTCACCTGAGGGCATGATTCCCAACTGGACCACATTTTTCTCTGGGGAAATGAAGGAAATTAAGATAGCATTTTAGCTCAGTTTTTACTTAGCACATTCCCTCCAGTCCCGGGCACCCTGGCTTCTCAGGACTTACCTACTGGGTAGAGTGGCTACATAACCTGCCTGGAATTCTGGCTCCCAGGTCACCAGGGCCAGAGCTTTCAGTCCAGTGGCGATTCTACCACCTGTTTCAAGAATTGAAATGGACAAGTAAAACAGAATAAACCAAAACCCAACCCAACCTTAAACCTATTTCTTGATGCCACAGGGCTACAAAGGGGTGGGAGAGGGAAGATAAGGGAAAGCCAGTATTCCTCTCACAAGCTCAGCTCATGGAACCCTCAGTATAGTTGAACAAGATTAGATCTTCCTAGATGTCACAGAGAAAAAAGAGAATTTCTCAGTCTGTTAGCTTGTTCTGGTGATGCAGGCCATAGAAAGGTTATTCACATCTACCTGGTAAAGGAATGCAGAAAGTCTTCTCCCAAAAGAAGGGTACACCATTTTAGGTGATCTGGGGATGCTCAAATCAAAGCAAACTCAAAACGATTATATATCAATATCTATCTCTATCATATATGTAATAAATATGTATATATCATATATATCATAGATAAAATATGAAATAGATGAGAGATCATTTACCTAGCGTATGTGACAGATATTTGTGTATTATATATATATATTTGTGTATGTATTTATATATATATTCATAATAATAGATGACAGATGGATAGATGGAGATAGAAAGATAAATAGATACATAGATGAAACTGTACATGAATTCCCTGATGCCCTATTAAAATACTGGGATTCCGAATTGCCAAACCAGTTAAAAAGAAAAAAAACAATGCAGAAGAGACTTCCATTTAAAAAAAAAAATAAGACTACTTTTTCTTATGTTCTTTTCCTTTAGAACTTAGGTGCATAGGACTTAAAAAATTCCCAATGGACTCTTGAGGCAAAATGTCTTCCACATCCAGAGGAAGAACTATGGAATTCGATTGCGGAATAAAGCAGATCATTTTCTTTTGTACTATGTTTTGTTTTCTTTATGATTTCTCCCATTCATTTTAATTCTTCTATGCAACGTGACTAAGGTGAAAATGTATTTAATAAGAATATATGTGTAGAACCTATATAAAATTGTATGCTGTCTCAGGGAGGGAGTGAGGAGAGAGGGGAAAAAAATCTAAGATATATGGAAGTGATTGTAGAACACTGAAAACAAATAAAATAATTTAATTTAAAGAAAAGAACTTAGGTGCATGTTTCAGTCTTACAAAGCCCTTTTGACCATGTTGTAGAAAAGTAGAAAGAAACTAGTACCAATTTAATAATCTGACCTCAAGCTGCTTGCTATCCTAACCCTGGACCTCTTCCACCTGTTAGTATGCTGCTAAAGCTCTAACAACTTTACTGTAAGACTCTATTCCCTCACTCTGAGTTTGACATTCTATATTTTAAAAGCAGAAAATAACTTCAGACTGGTTAACATAGGAGACTTCCTATGTTTTATCTACTTCTTATCCTGTTTTGCAATGAGAAGCAGGAAAGCCCCTGTGGTTACTAAAATGAAAGAAGCGAAATATTTTATCTCAGTTCATGCTGGTGCATTTTCTCCACGTTAGGTTTGAAAGACACTGATTACTATTGATCAAATTTTGCATCCAAGGTACTGAGCACATCAAGTTCTATGTGGAATTTGAGTTGGGACTTTGTCCAACTTGGAGTAGAGAGGAAGACTGAAAGCTAAATGAATCTGGGCAGAGAAGTAAGCTTCAGGGCAGTGGGATAAAAGACAAGGGGAATGCTTCACATTAGAAAATACTATAAGTTGCCCCTATTAATGACTAAAGAACCTTTTGCTTTGCTACACCTTAAGTTTGTTCTCTTTTTTGGGAATTTTGTTGTGTTAATTAGACCGGGTGATGGAGAAATACTATAAGCATTGTATACTTAGATGTCAACAAATCACATTTTTAAAAAGTGGAATAGGCTACATCCAGAGATAATGAGTTAATCTTCACAGGTCTTCAAATATAGGCTGTTTAGGGTTGATAATGTTATAAAAGGACTGCTTGATCACATACGTGCCTGAATAAGTGAAGTTCAAGGGACCTTTCAACTTTGAGATTCTCTGATTTAAAAAAATATCACTAATGAAATAAATATAGTCAAATAGGTAGGCAAAAACATGCATTTGTGAGTATAATAACTTTATATCTTAAACCTCAAGTCATTTGATAACAAAATCTTGAATTGGAGAATCAGGTTGTTACTGAGGTTTCAGACCCTAACACCCAGTTCCCTACAAAATAACTAAATTATATATATTAACATAGAAAAATTAAAATACAGCAAAAATGCAATTTAAAATAATGAAGTGGAATATATAGGCATTAATTTATTTCAATATACAAGGAATCTATATTTAGGCAAAAATGATTTTGATCAAATTGGAAAAGAAATGAAAACATGAAGGGATGTTCCTTACACATGTCTAGATTAAACAAATGTAGTAAAAATGTTAATAATTCCCAAATTAATTTATACATTAACACAATACTTATCAATGTAACAATAGTCTATTTTAAATAGTTAACGTAATCACACAATTAATACAGAAAATCATAAGGTAAGAACATCAAAAGAAGCTATAATAAAAAGAGACGTTATAGCAAAACTTACTCTTCCAGATTTCAAAATGTTCTATGAAATACTTATGAAAATATTATCATAAAATAAAAAATAGTAAAATGCATTAATGAAATAAGGAAAAAAACCTAGAAATAGAACCTAATGTATTTAGAAAATTAAGGTTTTATGAATCCAAGACAAACAAAACAAAGCAGTACAGAAGATTAGGGATGGAATCATTTTTCAATAGAAAGAACTGTGGGGGAAAATGAACAGTTTTATGGCAAAATAATCAGTCTGGAGTCTTACCTTCCATTATGTATTATAATAAATTATAATTGGATCAATGATATAAATAATTCAAAACCCATCCCCTACAGGGCTCATAGAAGTCTTATGTCCAATCTGCATTTATTACAGATTTATTATCCTGGCTTCCCAAAGTAAAATGATTTGTCCAACATCATACAGACTCTCTGTAGTCAAGTTGTTATATGAATTGAAGTTCTTGGAGTCTAAATCTAGTACCTTCAATAATCCAAACCCCAATCTCATGCAGGCTACTTGGAAGAATTAATATTAAACCTCCCATTTATCTGAAGCTTTTCCTTCCTTCCCTCCCTTCCTTCCTCCTTTTTTCCTTCCTTCCTTCCTTCCTTCCTTCCTTCCTTCCTTCCTTCTTTCCTTCCTCCCTCCTTCCCCCCTTCTTTCTATCTTTTCTTCTCTTTCCACATAGTGTATCACACCCTTACCTGTTTAGTGCTCTGCCCAAAAAGGTTGTAAATTTTAATGTCTGAAACTTTTATGTTTCTTTTTTTTCCTTAAAGACCAGTCTTAACTCCAAATTACTCTGGTGCCATATCAAGTCCTATTTGGTCACCGTTTGAGCCCTGATTGCCTCAGAGTGAACGTAAATGATAATTGATTTTGTTTTGGCCAGAAACCCTGAGGTTCTTCCCCTCTTGGATCTTTTTTTTTTTAAGGGGCCATTCTTTGCATCATTTTTTTTTTATTAAGTCTTAATCACTGAATGGGTGTTGCCTCAGTCAAACTGAGACTTGTTCAGGAGGACCTTAGCTTGAAAAGGCCAAGATCTTCCACTGCATTCTGGGTCATCTTCAATTGTCTTGATCCGCATCTGGCCAAAGGGAGGAGAAAATGAGGTTGGTGACTTTGCATAGTCATCCTTTACTTAAATCCAATTGATATCATGGTCCCCTTCCAGAATGAAGAACAAACAGTATCTGAAGCAACAGAGTTTGGGCAGGGGTGAAGAGAAACTGTACAATCCCATCTTGAGTGTTGCCCAAGTTAAATGTAAAGAGATAAAGGTTTACCCACAAAAATCAGGTTCATTTTAGGCTGAGTCACAGAATTCTCAGCTGACCTCTCCTGAGATTTTCCATGCCATATTTAGCATAGCAAAGTGTTTTAGGAAAATGTTTATTTAGTACTACAGCGTGTTTTAAAAAAGAGAGAGGCAAGTGATACACAGAACTGGATTGAGAGCTGCAACTCTGGAATCGAGGGGCCATCTAGTCCAACCACTTCATTTTACAGATAAGGAAGCTAGGTCCCAAAGGGATGAAATTATTTGTATAGGTTGTAATTGTGGGAAAATTGAGAAAATCGTGGATGATCCCAGATACGCTGGTATAAATACTCCATCAGCTTAGTTTTTCACCATTTTCCTCCCCCTATGCAACCCAAACATCCTCAGATGGATCTTGGGAATCCTGCAGGGAACCTAGAATAGGTAAACTTGGGCAGATCAGGATAAAAGGCAGAAGATAAGATTCAAGCAGTACCTAGAACCTTCTGATAATTTCAGCATTCCTTGCCTAAGCTGGACAGCACCCAAATCAGCATAGCCTAAGCCATGTCTAAAGCTCATGACTATAGGTTGTTTTAGGTGGATGCTGCCTTATAACTGAAGAGCATCTGAGTCTACCCTTGAGCTCAGCTCATCAGAAAACAAGGTTATTATTCTGGGTGGATTCAGCTCAGCACTCCTAGCCTGAGGCAAACCCAGTTGCAACAGCACCACTGCTCCATGATGCCTCTATTTATGATTCTTCATACTTCTTTTTGTATTTCTTTTCATTCTTCTTCTCTACCCCGTCTTGCTTTCTAACTTGTTTTCTAACTTCTTTTTACTTGTTTTAATTTTATCTTTATTTCTTTTCTTCTGCTAATAACTTAGTATTACTAAATTGCACTGAGTCACCTTGTAGCACTTGGTTTAATGAGCATTGTTCATGTCTTCTCTTGACACATCATCTCCCATATTCCCCTATCAATTGCAAGAGGAACTTCAGTAAATCTATTTTGGTTGTATAGGAAATATAATAGAAATGTAAGCATATATATGTTTATGGGTATATATGTAAATATACATGTATATATGTGTATGTATGGGTGTATATACATGCATATATATGTATATATAACAATTAGTTACATGTCAGTCAAAGCTATATAGAACACCAACCATATATCATTGCATGTGTAGGGAAACTAGAACAAGCAAGGCTTTATGAAGCCCTTGTAAACTGTAGATTATTTGTGCTTCTAGAGAGTAATACTAGAGCCATAATCCACAATTCATTCTCAGTGCCTTGTCCCCACTCTGGTCTGCTTTTCCTGCATTACCAGTGAACAATGAGTTTGATATAAGGTTAACCATGATCTTCTTGACTGGCAGACCCTGAGATGGAGAAAATAAATCCATTTCTGAATGACAGCTACACAGGGAGAGGTAATATAGCAATGGATTCAGAGACACACAGAGGTGAGCTGGAAAGGACTTTAGAGAGTATGAACCCCTTGCATTCTTCTTTTCCATTTTTGGATGATCCTTGATTCTGACAATCTATGTGGGGAAAAAAGTCATTGAATCTTATTTCCAGAGCACCATTGAACTGTTTTTCTATAATTGTAGCCTCCCATAATGACTGAAAATGTCTAACTCTACTTTTCAAAGTATAAAAAGTTTCCTTTTCATCATAGTAGGACTTGCCATGATCTACTTTGACTAGAGAGCACAAAAACTAGAATTCTATTGCAACAGCCTAGAGGAGGTGAAGGCTTGAACTAGGTTAGTCATTATGTGAGTAGAGAAAAATGATGCTTCATAGATGAACTAGTCAAATTTAGCAACTGATGTGAGGTAAAGAGTGAAGAGTTAAGGTTAACATCAAAATTGTGAGCCTGAGTAAGTGGAAGGGTGATGATACACTTAACAGTAATAAGAAAGTTTAAAAGATGGTTGGGCTTTGGAGGAAAGATAATGAGTTCTATTTAGATGAGGCTGACTTTGAGTTTTCCATAGGTTATCCAATTTGAAACAACGGACATTTGGTGATGTGGGTCTGGAGTTAAAGAGAAACATTAAGGATGAATATATATAGATCTGGGAGTCACCAGCAGAGATTATAAATGAACCCAAAGGAATAAATGAAATCACTGAGTGAGACATTATAAGAATTAAAAGAGTTAAGGTCTTGGAACACAGTCTTGGGGGACAACCACCATTATAGACCTAGTATGACCTCATGGATTAAGATGCAGGAAAAGAGACTGATAAGGAACTGATTTAGTTTTCCATTAGGACACTATTACAAAAAAAAACTTCTGGATCTGCTATTAGGCATTTTCTCTTCAATGGCCATAATCTTTGGCTGCATGACCCTGACATTCATTATATTAATACTAGTAATCCTACATTAATCACTTATTCAGATGCTTTATTGTGCTCATAGGAATATCTCTAAAATTGAGAAGATGATACCAATAAAATACAAATTCTGATAAGGGCAATTAAGCAAGAGTGGCTCCAAGATAGATTGAATGTCTAGATTCCGAAGTACAATCTACTTACGAGTAGGAGTCAATCATCAAAAAGTTGGCCATCAGTTGAAGAGTTTCTAGCCACAGCACTTCCTAAAGACGTGCTATTAAAACATAGGGAAATGGTGGTCAATATTGAGTAGTCATATATAGATATAAAATTAAGAACCTTCAGAATAATATTATGATCCTTGTGTAAAAAAAAGCATAGTAATTAAATAATGAAACTATAGTCATCACTGTGATAGCATGAGGTTTTTTTCTATTTCTCCTTCTTCCTCCTTATCATTCCAAAAAAAGAAAAAAAAACTTTCTATCTGTAGGTTTTGTATTGCCTCTAAGAAACTCTCCATATGGGGGAGCGGGGCCAAGATGGCGGAGTAGAAAGACTCACATTTGCTAGCTCCGAACCCACAGCCCATAGATTTCCTGTAAAAAGAACTCCTGACTAATTCTGGAACAGTGGAAGCCGCGCAGCAACACAGTGAAGGAGATTTCTGCTGCAGAGA
>CM053769.1:643374148-643408607 GCA_028658325.1 Potorous gilbertii | reverse complement strand
TGGGGAGAAAATTTTGGAACCCAAAATCTTGTGAAAATGAATGTAAAAAGTTAAATAAATTTGTTTAAAAAAAAAAAGAAACTCTCCATATGGAAAGGGTTTAAGATTAGCAATTCTGATTACTTAAAGTTTTAGAGATTTGCCTGAGTGAACTGAAAAACTTAACCTACGGTCATATAGCCATTGTATACCAGAGACAGGGTTTAAATCGAGATCCTCATGACTGGGAACCTTTCCCTTTCTTTATTCGCTATCTTATGTTCCTTAGCATATGTGTTATCATTGTTACAAATGGGGAAACTGAAATAATTAACACAAGCAAAGTTACAGTATACAAAATAAACCTGCACAAATCATCAGCATTTCTACTGCCAATAAAGTCCAGTAGCAAGAGATAGAAAGAGAAATTCAATTTAAAATTACTGTAGATAATATAAAACACTTGGAAGTTGACCTTCCAAGACAAACCCAGGAAGTATATAAACACAATTACATAATGCTTCTTACTTGAATAAAGTCAAATCAAAATAATTGAAAAATATTAATTGCTCCTGGGTAGGCCACGTCAATGGAATAAAATGACAATTTTACCTAAATTAATCTATTTATTCAGTGCCCTGCTAATCAAACTAGGCAAAATATTTTATAGTGCTAGAAAAAGTAATAAAAATATATCTGGAAGAAGGAAAAGTCAAGAATGTGAAGGGAATCAATGCAAAAAATACAAAAGAAGGTGGCCTAGTCATGCCAGATTTCAAACTATCTTATAAAGTAGCAATTATCAAAACTCTCTAATACTAGCTAAAATATAGAGTGGTGAATCAATGTAATAGATCAGGTACACAAGACACAACAGTAAATGATCATAATATTCCAGTTGTTTGATAAACCCCAGCTTCTCAAATAAGAACTCACTATGTTATAAAAACCAGTGGAAAATAGTATGTCAGAAATGAGGCATGGATCAACATCTCATATGATATACTAAAATAAACTCAAAAGAAGTACATGATTTAGAAATAAAGGGTGATACAATAAGCAAAATAAGTAAGGGATAGTTTACCTGTGACATCTATGAATAAGGGAAGTGTTTAGGGACAAACAAGATATGTAGAATGTTATGAAGTGTAAAATAGAGAATTTTGATTGTACAAATTTTTAAAAATGCACAAACAAAACCAATGCATCCAAAATTAGAAGGAAAACAGAGAACGGAGGGGAGAGGGGAATTGCTGCAAGTATTTCTGAAAAAGACTTCATTTTTCAAATATATAGAGAATTAAGTCAAATTTATAAGAATATAAGTTGTTCCCGATAAGTTGTCTAAGGATGTGAATAGGCAATTTTCACATGACCTAGTGATATGAAAAAATCCTCTAAGTCACTACTAATTAGAGAAATGCAAATTAAAACAACTCTCAGGTTCCACTTCATACCTACCTAATTAGATAATAAAACAAAAAGATAAATGGCAAATATTAGAATGGATATTGGAAAACTGGGATGCTAATGTACTTTTGATGGAGTTGTAAACTGATTCAATCTTTCTGGAGAGCAATTTGGAACTCTTTTCAAAAAAGTTATCAAACTGCATATCCTTTGATCCAGCAGTACCAATACTAGATCCGTATCCCAAAGAAATGACAGAGAGACAGACAGTGAGACAGAGAGAGAGAGAGAGAGAGAGAGAGAGAGAGAGTTATTTGTAGAAAAGAAATATTTATGACCATTATCTTTGTAGTGGCTAAGAACTAGAAATCGAGATGTCCATCAATTGTGGAATGGCTTAACAAATTGTGGTATATGATTGTGGTTTATTGTCTGTTGTATTATAAAATGGCAAGCACAATGATTTAAGACAAACACTTGAAAGACTTACATGAACTGGTGCAAAGTGAAGTGAGCAGAACCAGAACATTATACACAGTAATAACAATATTGTACAATGAAGAACTGTGAATGATCTAGCTATTGGCTGCAATACAATGATCCAACACTATCCCTAACACCATGATGAAACTTGCTCTCTACATCCAGAGAAAGAACTAATATTGTGTGAATACAACCTGAAGCATATTATTTTCACTTTCTTTCATTCTTTTTTCTGTCTCCTTGTACACAATGAATAATATGTAAATGTTTTACAAGAGTGCACAACCTATCTCAGGGGAATGGAGGAGAAGGAAGGAGAGAGGGATAAAATTTGGAACTGAAAACTTAAAAAAAAAGCAAATGTTAAAAAATTGTTTAAACATGTAAATGGGGAAAAATATGTTTTTGATGAGTAAACAAATATTGAGAAGTTGTGCTTCTCTCAAGGTAATAAAATGAGTCAACAGCAAGGCTACAATCAGAACTCAGGTGTCTTGACCCCTAGTTATGTGTTCTTTTCATCTCACTTCATTGCCACATTTTGCTTTGGAGATGTATTCCAATATATATATAAGTACACATATATATATATATATATATATAAATATATATAAATACATATATACACACAAACATATATACATATATATGTATGTATATATATATATATATATATATATATGTATATATACATACACATGCATGTGTGTTGTTGACCTACACAAAAAAGTCAATTCTGCAAACAATTCAACAGTTCAGAAATTGAACATTTTACTAAATACTGTTTCAAGGCATTCACACTAGACCTGGGAAATACAAAGATGAAAAATTATACTCCTTCCCAGTGGTACAGTGGAGCCAGGTGGCATTGATTCCAGAGAACCAATTCTTAAATTTTCAATCAAAACTTCTTTAACTGTTTTGTTGATTATCTATCTAGATTTAATAAAGTGATGGTGAAAATGTTAATAACAAAGATTAAACTTAAAAGTGAGTCCTTTATTTTAGAGAGCCAGTTGATAAATATTTGCCAGCGTACTCCTGGTCCTTGGCCTCAAAAGCCTTTCTGATCTAGCAATGAATTTAAGGCAGATACATAAACAAAATATGTTAGAAAATAATGCATAGGACAGACTGAGGTATATGTCTACCCAGTTTACAAATAACTCCTACACTAGATAACCATGACTTTGGAAGACAGAAATCTGGGTTCAAATTACCTTAAGACTAAAAGAAAATTATTTTACATACTAAAATGAAATACAATACAGACAAGTATGAAGTACTTTTAGAGAAAACAGAGAGGTGAAATAAAGGTAGATTGGGTAAAAATGTAACAAAAATTATGTGATGTGAATCTAAGCCAGCAATGTGAAAAAAAGCATTGGCATGAAAGGTAATGTCATAGAGTAAAAAGAATATTAAAACTGGAAGGATGATAGCTGGGCTCAAATCCTGCCAAATATGTGTGTCACAGTTTAAAATTGCACTAAAACTTTAGATATACCTTATATAATTAGTTATTCTTATTGCAGATGAGGAAATTGAAGTTTAGAGAAGTGAAATTACTCGTCCAAGGCATGTAGGTGGTAAAGTGGTAAAACTGAAATTTGATTACAATTCCTCCGAAACCATATCCAGTAATATTTTCAGTATACCATGCTGGCAATTATTCTGGATCTACCATTATCTAGATATGAACAAATTATCCTGGTCAAAACAACAACCCATTTAACTTTCTGGAGCTTATATTCTTCATCTTCAAAATGAGGGGATTGAACCAGTCATTCAGGTACCTCCCTACTGTCTCTCAAATCCCATAGTTCTAATGCAATTCTAGAGCAGAAATGTCAACCTCTCAGTTATGTTAATTGATTAAAATAAGTAAACTGATTAAAATAAGTAGTTCATATATTTTATTTTGTTGAAGGTATTTTTTTCATATGTTGATAAACTTAGTGAAGCTCTAGGTTTGGTTAGTCCTCATGCTACTCTGTTGGAAGGACAAAGTTAAAAGCTTTAAAAAAAAAGACAGCCAAATATATAACTTTTCACAAATCCCCCAAAGGACCTCTGTATTTGAAATGTATCTTGTCTTCATTATGTATATGTAATCTGACTTTACCTTGCTAATTAAAGATATGCAGAACCCAAAGGGATCTTAGCCTCAAGTACTAAGAGCAATGCCTACAACCAGGTAGGGAGGAAGGTTGCTATACACTATTGCTTGGTGGCCTAGAAAATCTGCTTCTACTGCAATTTTTAGCAATCTCAATATGCTGAATAACAAATGAGACAAAAAGATGAGTAAATACTGACCTTGGTCTTTTCCTTAGAGGAAGCACTTATGATCTGGAAAGAGGTTAGTAGTGACACTAACTGAATCATTTCTTTTGCTTTACTATGGAAGCACTCACTCTTTCCTTACTCTTCCATAGTTTTCAGGTGGTAGTAGCAGGGCACAGGATCTCAGAGAGATAGTAAAACAGGTACTATGCACTCTTAAAATACTTAAGAAATTCACTGAGAGGTCAGTCCTAAAAGCAAGTGTTTATCAACTATTCTACATAAAATGGAGATATCAGAGGGCAACTCACTATTTCTTCTCTTTCAGCTACACTGGTAAAATTGAGACAGGTTGCTTGTGGATTTGTGGATTGAGGGAACAAACTTATTTTTCACTCAGATTTATATTGTCAAGAATATATCTAAGTGAGGATTGTGAGTTCACAACATGAAAGAAAGGATTTTGAGATAATGGGATGATAGAAGTTAATACTAAAATATAGATTTATGGGCCAAATATATAAATTGGATTGTGTATTATATGGATATAGATTATATAATTTTTATTATATGAATGTATATTACATGAGATGGAATGTACATATATAGTATACATATGTATATATACACATGTATACATATATGTATGCATATGTACATATGTGATAAAAAGAATGTGTGAATCATAATATCATACTTCAATAGCTGAGAAAGATTTCAAAGACCATCTAGCACAATACTCTTATTTTACAGATAAAAAAACCCCCAAACCTGAAGCCCATATTGCTTAAATGACTCGTCAAAGCTCATGCAGGTAATCAGCCTCAGAGATGGAATTAATTCCTAGGTCCTCTGATATCACAGTCAAGCAGCACAAAGTCTAATAAAAATCATGTCACATTTATCATTGACAAAATCGTTACCATTAAGTATTACTTACAATTCTAGGAAAATGTAAAAATTTTGAGGTTGAGGATCATTGTATTTTGTCACTAATTGTTCTCTTAGTGTCTTATTGCATTGTCCTGCATTTCACCACTGGACTTTAAGGACTAAAGGATTTCCTGCCCTAGCAGAAACCTTTCTTATTTATTCTCTCCATGAATGTAGGGAGTGCCTTACCTTTCTATTTGTAGATCTAGGGCTTAGCAGGGAGCTTTTTATATGGTAAGTTCTTCATAATTTGTTTTTCCATTCACGAGAATTTCTCAAAGAAAGCATAGTAGATATTTAATAACTATTGAGTTGAGTTTGAAGCATTTTTGTACAGTTTGTGCTTAATACTTTTGTGTCATCATTAATAAATATTTATTTAGTAACCACAGATTATAGAGTATTATTTGACTTAAGTAATAAAGTATTTATAGGTTATTTAGATATAAATATAAATGATATAGATATAAAGATTATATAGATATATAAAAATTTAGATATAAATAAAAATATAAATTATATAGATGCATTTACATAGATGTATGTTTCTTTACCTACACATTATACACAAATATCATGCAAATGCATTAATTATCTTCTCTATTAAGTACAGGTCCATTTTTAAAAAGACAAAATTGACTCAGACATATAGAGAAATGAAGTGGATAAGGATGAAATGAATGCAGAGTTGAAGTATTTTTGTCACAGCAGGAATGGGATAGATAAATTCTGAAGCAAAACACTCCTTTACCTGCCTCTCATGTCTCATTTGCATTAGCTTTAAGGGGAGGAACAGAAGACTCAAATTGAGATACAGCTGAAAAATAAATTTCACTAGCATATACATTAGACTTAAGTTATCCATCATCAATCATTTTTCTTCCTGAAAAATAAATGGAATTTAATGTTATTAGTGTTTGGTTTGCAACCGTGCCAGTGGGTACTGCAAATTGTGTACTGATTTATAATTCTGACGCCAATTGTCAGCTGGCCTCATATGTCAGTGGTAAGATGTGTTTAGAGAGCAAGAAAAAGACTTGGTTAAATCAAGGTTATTAACATAAATGCTGGCTAATTACACATTTAAAACTTACTAAATAGAAAGAAGAATGAAGAGAAAGAGGAGAGAGAGACTGTAGATTTCATACAGGCAAGAATATAGGATGACAACATTTAATTGCCTGCCTAAAGGATCCTTAGATATGAATTTGAATCAGGACATATAAGGTAAAAAGAAATATTGAAACGATAAATTGTTACCTCTAACTCCTGGGATTGCAAGCACAAGTGTCTCAGTAATGTCACATCCTCTGCCTTTGGTACTTGTAGACACTTTGTAGATTTACGAATAGAAAAACGTAGGTAATCCGCTTAATTTTACTGGCTAACTGGAGAGGCATTAGCTCAAAGAAAATGGAAGGTTGCAAATAAAATGACAAAAAATTCCTACTCGTTTCATGGTTGTCTATGGAGTGGTCAGGGAGGATTAGCACCTCTGGCCAAAGGGCTTGCTGAGTCCTTTTCAGGGCTGCTCATCCACCTTTAGTGTTCACCTGCCCTCCAAATTTTACTTGTCACTCCAAGAAGCTGTCGCACGGAGAGCCGCCCCACCGCTGTCAATCATCTCCAAAGACAGGCTAAATCACTTTGAAGGTAGCCAACAGTCTTTAAACTCGATAAATCATGTCTTTCTCATGCAGAATGGACTGGCAAGACCAAAATGACATCACTATGTTGGGTACCTTGGTACAGCGTGTGCAACTGTGATTGATCGGACCAACACAAGCTCAGAAGACTGTACTGCAGGTCGGGCACAAATAGTTCCTATGAACATTTGGAGTGGAGATGACTGTAAATGGGCACATTTCATTTCTTTTGAGCTACTACAATAATGCTTTGCTCATAGAACACAATGCCTTCTGTGTTGCGGGCATGTCATGCTGGGCAGTCATGTGCCAGTGTCTCCTGCTTCATGAAATTGATTCCAAGGTTCTTCTGAGAGATCTTGAGTGTCTTTTTATTACTTTTTTTGACTTTCCTGTGACATTTGCCTTCTGTGAGTACTCTGTAAAATAGTCTTTTAGGCAAATGTAAGTTTGGTCTCTGAACCACGTGGCCAGATGGTTGGGGTTGGTCTGAGGAGCAGAATTCCCACATTTGGTAGTTCCAACTGGAGAAAGGTGGGGAAGAAAAGAAAGGAAATTGATTTATTCTAAACTCCTGTCTTTATTATGCATAGCTATAATTCTTAAGAACCCCAGAACTTGTACTGTCTCTGTTAACCCTACCTTTTTGGAAGGATTTAGAGACACAGCAAATACCTCCTGCCACCTGCTGTTACAGACCCAGGTAACTATCTGGAATGCCTGTCCCCTGGGCAGGCAAACTAACTTAGCAGAAGCACCAAAATCATCTGGAGGAGAGAGAGGAAGACAGAAAGTTCGAGGTGAAAAAAAGGAAAGCACTCAACAACAGCCCTTGGTGTTGTCAAATAATTCAACATCAGAAACACAGGCTTTTTTATCAACAGAAATGACATTAAAGAAGATACATCGTATTGTGTTTTAACACTGCGCCTTAAGAACCAAGGGTTTTTTGACCCTAGCAGAAACCTTTCCTATTTATTCTCTCCCCATTAGGTCTTGAGTTTTATGAATGGAGGGAGTGCCTTACTTTTATATTTGCAGATTTAAGGCTTAGCATGGAGCTCTACATGGTGAAATAAATATTATTGTTTTTCCCCAATTCATGACAATTTCTCAAAGAAAACATAGACATCCACAAAGTAACAGGATGCAATCAGTGCACATTTGACAATAGCATATATATGTACATATGTATGCATGTGTATGTGTGTATGTATATATACACACAAACACCTATGTATATACACATACATGTACATATGTGTGTATGGAAGTTGTGTGATGTATGCTACATGCAAGTCACATGCAATGACAAAGGGAAAAGAGAACAGACTTTTATATAACACCTGCTGTGTACTAGGTACTGTGCTAATTGCTTTACAATATTATCTCATTTGAATCTCACAACAACCCTGTGAGATAGGTGCTGTTGCTATTCCCATTTGACAGTAGAGGAAACTGAGGCAGAGATTAAGTGACTTGCTGATGATCATACAGCTAGTAGGCATTTGAGGCTACTTTGAAACTCAGATCTTCATGCCTCTAACCCTAGTACACAGTGCTACATAAATACCTACACTATATAACAGAGATGCTGGCAATGCCAAATATATGTCATATGCAATAAATAACATGATACAAACACATGATACAGAATAAATAAATTGGAAGAAATGCTATATTTGAAGTCCAATCCTGTCTCTGTCATTTGTGTGAAATGGGGTAAATCACTTGACGTCTCTGGATTTCACTTTCCTCATACGAATTACTGGTTGACCTGCAAATGAGTTTAACTTTTGGAAAGCAATTTGGAATTATACAGAAAAAAGTTATTAAATAGAGGATACACTTTGACCCAGGCATACATGACCCAGTCTATACCACCAAGGGGTTTGATTCTAGAGAAACAATGTGGGAAAATGTTGCTTATTACAGAGAAGTTATGTATTTGGGGTATAAAATAAGAGATCTATCTCTATTGAAAAACACACATATACATACATAACATGTCTTTATACATATATATACATATGTAAATATTTAGAGATATACACATGTTTATGTGTATCTTGCATATGTACATGTATCTATTTTCTTTATATATATATATATTTATTATGTAATACAAATATAATTCATTTTCTTCCCCTTTTATCCCTACCTCCACTGAAAAATTTCTTGCAGCAGGTATGTATAGTCAAGTGTAGAAAATCTCCCACCATGGCTGAAAGTTGAAGGGAATTGCTTTGCTTGACTATATATACATATCTGTTACAAGAATTCTTTTTACTTGGGGAAGGCAGTAGAGGGAAAGAAGAAAAGAAAATGGATTTTTTTTGTAGTAGAGAAGTAGGGGTGCGAAAGATATGAAATGCTGCCTACACTTTCAGATAAGGTCACTGTATTATTAATTTTACTCAATTGTTTTATTTTGTTACAAGATACCTTTTATGAAATGGGAATACTCTGTAAATATATGTAATGTAGAAATATAACACATCAATCAATCTAAAAGTCTGAAAAAAATGTTATCTATTACAAAGAAGTTATATATTTGAAGTATAAACTAGTCATCTATATCTCTATCTAAAAACACACATAAATACATATATGTCTTCATACATACATATAAGTAAATGCAAATATTTATATATATACACACATACTTTATGTGATATTTTATTGTTACAAATACGAAAGTCTGAAAAAAAAAGAAAATGAGGGTATTGGACTAGATGGCCCCTTAGAGCCCTTTGAGATTTAAATCTACCATTAACTCATAGAACATCAGCATGTTAGCAGATAAGGATAAATATGGTGAAATAATATAGAGCAACAAACAGTACATAATATAGCAAACACAGGGGTCGTATATAGCATAGAGCCTATGTGGTGGTTACATGCAAAGCACACATTATGTCCCCTCCATCAATCGACATGGTTTGGCTTTAGGCATAACCTCCTACTTCATTCCTTCTCAACTATCCTAAATTAACTTGGTCATTGACTGAACAGTCTTGAATTTCTGTAGCATTCTATCAGCTTTGTACACTTGGTGACTATGGCCCATTTGTTTAAGGTCATGAGATTTTAAAAAAATGTTTATGGAGGAAATACAAGGATCAATGGAAGGAGAGAAACACTTTCAATTTGGATCATTTATGATAGAGAGAAGATAGAACTATTCAACTTTTATTTTGCCCCCTCCTCCATTGGAGAATAGTATTTGGAGTAGAAAGAATAAACTAGAAATGGCTAGTAAGGGCTAAAACTAGAATTGTGTAAAGATACCTGTTTATCCTTCATTCTGGAAGAGGACCAAAGACCTCAGGAGAGTGATGGCTTCATTAGCAAGTGAACTGGATTTAAGTGAGGCAGGGTTGTGCAAAGTCATCAGCCTCACTTAGTCATTCAGAGTCATAGGACTCCAGGGTCAAGATATAGGTCAGGACTACTGAGGGTGGCCTGAGGTTAGAAGGAGTATACATCGACAGAGAGCTGCAAGGATAAGTTGACTTTGATAGAATATGCGAAAGGGAGGGATGTGAGAAAGTGAATTACACTAGGAGAAGAGGGAAGAGAGATTCAGGATGGGGCAAATTATATCACATGAAGAGGTGCAAAAGACCTGTTACAGTGAAGGAGAAAAAGGGAGGAGGGTTGAGTATTGCTTTAACCTTACACACACAGACTATTAAAATAAGCTCTCTTTCACACTGATCATGCCTGTAATCTCAGAGTGACTTACCAGTAGATATAAGGGTTTTCTCAGAGAAAAGTATTTTCTCCATGTGAAACATTTTTAGGGTGCAAATAAATGCTTTCACTGTTGAGTGACGTGTTATGATTTTCTAATAGAGGTTTTCTTACAGAATCGATACTTTTGAATTGTGATGTTGGAAAAGACTTTCAAGAGTTCCTTGAATATCAAGGAGATCAAATCACTCTATATTTAAAGAAATTAATTTAGACTGGTCTTTGGAAGGACAGATACTGAAGCTAAAGCTTGAATACTTCGACCACATAAAGCAAAGACACTATTCAATGGAAAAGATTGATGTTGGGAAAAACTGAAGGCAAAAGGAGAAAAGGGCAGCACAGGATGAGATGAATAGAGAGGATCATGGAAGTAATAAATATAAGCTTGTATAAACTTAAGGAAACTGGAGGACCAAAGGGGTTGGTATGCTGTAGTCCATGATGTCATCAACAGCCAGATATGGCTGAATAACTAAATAACAACAAAATACCATGACTACTTCCATGTAACATTGCATATCTTGAATATTGCTAAAAGGAGCTTTCTGGTAGTGGTTGATGCTCAAAGGAAGGCAGAGGTTTGAGTCAAATTCAGGGATGAGACTGGAGTTAGGATTTCATTAGATAAGGAAGGTCATTAACACAAGCTGGAGCCTTAAAGAGTTGTCCAAGATCATACCACCAGAATCAACATTTAAACCCTTCCAGTTGAAAGGTTGATCCTTTTCCCACCAATTCATTCTGCTGAAATTGAATCAAGAAAACATTAACCTCTACTTCCTTGAAATTTTAAATAAAAAATTCCGATCCATATTATTAAAAAATTTGAATTTTGTTTTGTAAGAGCTTTAGCTCTTTACTGATTTGGACTTGAATATTTTCTCTCTAGTAGATATTTGTCTCTGGCTTTGTCTGGCCAGAAATTAAGAAATGAATGAAGGATCTTCCTACAAAACCAAAACCAACAATTTTGCAGTTTCATATTATGTTTCTGATGGAATAGGAATTATCAGGAATGGAGGGAGGATGATACCTTTGATTAATGCAATCTCATGGGTTCACAGTCTGTTCTAAGACACAACACAATATAGATTAAGGTGATTTAAGAGATTGTATTTATTTTTGTTGCCTCCAATAAAAGGAGGTACATTTCTGCTCGATGGTGCCTGGGCTGGGAACAGATTGGAGATTATGGGCACAATGTCAGAACAAATATGTGAAAGCTGGTGCTAGAACAATATTTATGATTGCTTAGTGAAGTTACAGAGATAGAGAAGGGATATCATTTACAAATGAGACCAAGCAGCAAATTATCAAAGGAAGAAAATTAGCGGGGTACGGAGCCAAGATGGCAGAGTAGAAAATGATTCCTTCAAAATTAGAATGGAGCAAATGGAAGCTAATTACTTCATAAAAAATCAAGAAATTATAAAACAAAACCAAAAGAATGAAAAAAATTGAAGAAAATGTAAAGCATCTGATTGGAAAGACAACTGACCTGGAAAATGGATCCAGGAGACATAATTTAAAAAATTATTGGACTACCTGAAAACCAAGATCAAAAAAAGAGCCTAGATATCATCTTACAAGAAATTATTCAGGGAAACTACCCTGATATTCTAGAACCAGCGGGTAAAATTGAAATAGAAAGAATCTACCAATCACTGAAACTGATCCCAAAAGACAAACTCCTAGGAATATTGTAGCCAAATTCCAGAGTTCCCAGGTCAAGGAGAAAATATTACAAACAGTCAGAAAGAATTCTACACTAAGGGGAAATTCTACATTAAGGGATCAGAGGACTTGGAATATGATATTCCAGAGAACAAAGGAGGTAGGATTAAAACTAAGAATCACCTACCCAGGAAAACTGAATATAATATGTCGGGGTAAAAAATGGAACTTCAAGGAACTATATGGCTTCCAAGCATTCTTGTTGAAAAGACCAGAACTGAATAGAAAAATTGACTTTCAAATATAAGAATCAAGAGAAGCCTGAAAAGGTACACAGGAAAAAGAAAAAAAAAAGGATTTATTAAAGTTGAACTGTTTACAATCCTGCATGGAAAGATGATATGTGTAACTCATGAGAACCTTCTCAGTATTAGGATAGTTGGGGGGAATATATATGTGTGTGTATGTCTGTATATACATATATACATGTACACATATGTATATGTATGTATATATGTGTGTATATATGTTTACATACATATATCTGATTCAAGTCTCTGCCTTCTTCAATTAACCTTCCTCATATCTGCAAAACTGACATTCCAAAGGACATATGTAACAATTTCACCTATCTGTTAAAAATCTTCAATACTTCCCCATTGCCCTTAGGGAAAAATTAGTAAAACTTCTTAAAGGTTGAAAACTGAAGATTTAATGAATTCCTAGAAGGTTGCTGATAGGATCACAGAACTGAAGTCCAAAGATACCTTAGATTCCAGTTTTTCAGATGAGGAAAGTAAGACACTAATGGGTTCAATTACTTACCCAGGGTCACACTGCTATTATGTAACTGGAACAGGAGTTGAAACTCAGATCTTAAATGACTCCACATCAAGTGTTCAATCTACAATGTCATATTGTCCCTCTTTTCCTTAAAAAAAAATACTGAGGCAAGCATAAAAAAAATGACAACTGTGAATTAAAGAATTAACTTAAGTATCTCTTCATTAAGTTTTACCATTTCTATATTTAAAATGCTCCCTGAACACACACACGCACACACAAACACACTTACACACACACACACACACGCACACACACACTAAACCACCCTTCTCATTACAGCAAGCACTTCGTATCACATGAATATTCCATCGGATTTTTTTTCTTAGACCTATCTCATTTCAGCTCTTTCCATTTCAAATACACTCACAGTTATCTTAGCTGGTCCCCTGACTTCATTCTTTCACCTTTCCAAGCCATTCATTGTACCAATCTTTCTTATTTCCCATCCATATACAGTCAGTTGACAAATTTCAGTGATTCTAACCTTTCAACATCTTCTCTATTTGTTCTCATCTCTCATGCCAAAGCTGCCATAATTTAGGTCCTTATCACCTCTCATTGGGAATATTTTAATAATCTCCTAAATCATTTCTCTGATTCAAGTCTCTACATTCTCCAATTCACCATCCTCACAGCTGTGAAACTGACATTCCAAAGGACAGATGCAACAATGTCACCTATCTGTTAAAAAAACAAACTAAAAAAACTTGAATAGTTCTCCATTGCCCTTAGGAAAAAAATTAGTAAAACTTCTTAAAGGCATTCAAAGCCCTTCATAAATTACCTCTAAGCAATTTTCCTAGACCAATTATTGCATTGTTGTTTGTCTTTCATTTGCTTCTTTATTTATTTAATATTATTTTGGGGTTTTTTTCTAATTATATGTAGAAACAAATTTCAACATTCATTTACAATTGTTTTGAGTTCCAAATCTTCTCCCTCTCTCTTTCAATTCTTTCCTAAGACAATAAACAATTTGATATAGGTTATATATGTGCAATCAGGTTAAATGTATTTTCATATTAGTCATGTTCTTAAAGAAGAAACATGCCAAAAAAAACCACAAAAGAAAAAGGAAAGTGATCTGCATTCAGACTCCATCAAATCTTTCCTTGCATGTGGATATCAATGACTCATTAGGAATTATCTTGGATCATTGTATTGCTGGGAATAGCTAAGTCATTCATAGTTGATCACACAATGCTGCTATTTCTATGTACAATGTTCTCCTGGTTCTGCTCATTTCACTCAGTATAAGTTCATGTAAGACTGTCCAGGTTTTTCTGAAATCTACCTGCTCATCATTTCTTATAGCAAAATAGTATTCTATCATGTTCATATACTACAACTTATTTAGCCATTCCCCAATTGATGGACATCCCCTCAATTTCCAATTTTTTGTCACCACAAAAAGAACTGCCATAAAAAAATGTACAAGTAGGTACTTCTCCCTCCCAACTTTTAAAAAGCTTTTTGTCATACATACCTAGCAGTGGTATTGCTGGATCAAAGGGTATGTACAATTTGATTGCTCTTTGGGCATAATTTCAAATAGCTCTCTGGAATGGTTGGGTCAGTTCACAACTCCACCAACAGTGAATTAATTGGTTTCCCAATTTTCCCAAATCCCAACCAACATTTATCATTTTCCTTTTTTATCATATTAGCCAATCTGACAGTGTGAAGTGGTTCTTTAGAGTTGTCTTAATTTGCATTTTTCTAATCAATGGCGATTTAGAGAATGTTTTCAAAAGACCATAGATGCTTTGATTTCCTCATCTGAAAGCTGTCCTTCTATCGTTTGACCATTTATTAATTTGGGAATGACTTGTATCCTTATATTGGCCTTTATAAGAGACATTTGCTGTAAACATTATTTCTCAGCTTTGCTTTCCCTCTATTCTTGATTGCATTGGTTTTATTTGTGCAATTTTTTTAAAAATTTAATATAGCCATAATTATCCAATTTACATTTCATAATATTCTCTATCTCCCATTTAGTCATAAGTTATTCCCTTCTTCATTGATCTGATAGGTAGCATTCCTTGCTCTCTTAATTTGCTTAAGCTCTCAGCTTTACGTCTAAATCATGTACCCATTTTGACCTTATCTTTGTAAATGTTGTAAGATGTTAGTCTATGTCTAGTTTTGGCATACTGTTTTCTAGTGTTCCCAATAGTTTTTGTCAAATAATGAATTCTTATTCCAGAATCTGGGGTCTTTGGGCTTGTCAAATGCTAGATTCCTATGGTCCTTTACTACTGGATCTTGTGCACCGAGTCTATTCCACTGATCTATCACTCTATTTCTTAGCCAGTATCAGATAATTTGATGATTATTTGAGATCTTGTATGGCTGGGTACCTTTCCTTTGCAATTTGTTTTCATTAATTCTCATGATATTCTTGAAATTTTGTTCTTCCAGATGAATTCTATTTTTTTTTTCTGGCTCAATAAATATTTTTGACAGTTTAATTGGTATGGCACTAAGGAAATTAATTCACATAGAAATGGAATTTCTCTTTCTATCTCTTGCTGCTAGGCTTTGTTGATTATATATAGACATACTGATGATTTATGTGGATATATTTTATATCCCTCAATTTTGGCAAAACTGTTGGTTATCTCAAGTAGTTTTTTAGGAATGATTTTGTCTTAGGAGCCAAAGGGAGCCTGGTGCCAAGCTGAGGCCAAGCCATTTGCCTGGTGTTGCTTTGGGACTGCAGGGAGTGGTAGTTAATGTTATTTTGGGGTTGGGGTGGGGGGCTGGCTATTTATCTGGTTTTGCACTGAGGTCAAGGGGACACGATCCCTTACCTGGTGCTGTGCTGGACCTGCAGGGGTTGGGGGCAGATGTTGAGCTCAGGCTGTGGAGGGACTGTTGTTGCTGTACCAGGACTATGGGGACCTAGTCTTTCATCTTATCACTAAACTGGGAATACAGGGAAGGAGGGACACCTGCTCTCTTGCATAAGTCTTCACGAAGGCCTAAGGAAGGGGTAATGAAGGTTGGCCTGGATTACAGACCTGTGTTGGGGCTCAGTGCCTCCTGCTGCCTTGAGATAGTGCCTGCTGGCTTGTTGGAACACTGTCTTCTCTGGACTGCATTTCTCCTTTGTGCAAATGAAGCAGATCTTTTCTGCTAACCTTTCAAATTGACTTGGGCTGGAAAATTGTTTCACCCTGTATTTTTCCATCTGCCTTTCCAAAATTCATTTTATAGTTTTGCAGGTGAATTTGGGAGAGTTCAAGCAATTTCCCACTTATTCCACCATCTTCATTCCTGGAAATCTCACTCTCTCCTTCTTTTATGAAGACGAATAACATTATGGGTAATGTCTTGACTTGTGCAGGAATTGAGCTTCAATGAGGCAGTGTTCCACAGGCTGATTGTATGTTACTTCACTTACATCCTATAAAGTCCAAACAACCTGACCTTCTTGCTTTCACCATATACAGTATCCCCCCTCTCATGCTTGTTCCTGTGATGCTCTCCTTCGTCATCTGTGCCTCTAAGAATCCCCAGCTCTCATTTTGGCTCAGTTCAATGGATATTTCCTTCAAAATTCTTTTCATGATTCTTCTGGTTGTTAGGACCCCCATCCCCAATGCACCAGTGTATTAATTTTATCAATATTTTGTTATAATTTTATGTGAACATATTATATCCCATCATCAGTAGAATGTAAACTGCTTGAAGACAGGAAATGTCTTTCTTTTATATTGATATCCCTAGTATTTGGCATAGTGATTAACATGGTAATTGATTCATTGATTCATTTTTTAAGTTATTTTTCAACTCAAATCCAAATTCCTTAACCTGACTTTCAGAGCCCTCTGTGATTTGGTTATTTCCTCCCTTCATTTAAGCTAGTTTTTGTCATACATGAGAAGTTCATTGTAATCTCTGGTAATTTTGCTAACCTTTTCCCCTCCAATATCTTCTTTTATTGAAAGCTTTACTCATTCACAAAAGTTCATCAGAAGGATCCCCTCTCCATACCAAGTACTCTGTGTCTCCACTAGTCTTCATTGATTTCCTTGGTTAATGAAATCCTTATTCATTAACTGTTCCATCTTTTCAGTTCTCCAGTTTAATGACTTGTGCAAATACTACTGGATAAATAAGGTTGAACCACTGCTAAGTTATATCTCAGTATCTTTGTTTTTTACTCTTATAAGATTGTGCTACCTTGACTATATTGTTGTCCTAAAGCTAACCAAAGACCCCTCATATTCTCACAGTTCCATACACCTCAGTCTAAATTGAACTGAGTCAGTAAACCTGATTTAAAAAATTCTCACTTTGACATATCTTTGTGAAACAGAGTTTGTTCATTAGTAAAATGGGGATGTCAACTCTGAAAACAAATAAACAATTGCTGCTGACTCAAAAGAATGAAATAAAATAAAATATTGGAGAATTCATACAGATTATCACAACCATAATTAACTCTAAGAAGTAAAATAAAATAAAACCAAAGACATAACCATGACCATAATCAAAAAGCTTTCTTTACTCCATTAGAGCAAGGAAACTAGACACATGCTAGTGCCTCCTTGAGTAGGAGACCTCTTTTAGTGTGGGCAAATCTCAATACATATGCCAGGAGCTATGCAGTGAGCTGTAGCTCTGACCATGATGGGTAACAGCAACAGTGAGATATTAATTCGTACCAGTATTTCATGATCAGAACATGGTTTATGCAGGTTCTTCTTTGAGCTTAAGGACCATCTGGTGCTGACAGGAAGGAATTCTGGAATTTTGATGAATCAGAGTGCATCAGAAGATGAACTCAAAGGATTGTTGTTAATGCCAAGCTCAAGACACAGCTTGCTTGTTGGGCCTTCTCTCTGGAAAACAGTGTCTCCGAACAGTAAAAATGGAGGGATAAAAAGAGAATAGTGGTCTTGGAAAAGGAATCCTGACAGGGATAATCACATTTGTGCTGTTTATTTCAGAAGGTGTAGTGTGGGAAACTCTTTGTAAGACTGAAAGAGTTACAGGACAGCTTATCACTGTGATAACTATTTGTTATCACTATAATTTACTTAACCAAGGATGAAGAAAATTCAAAAGTCACTAATGAATGGAGGAAATAGATTGACTCTCCAACTGGTTCTTAGGATCCTTGAAGGCCTTTTTTGATGTGCCCTTGTCTGTTATTGGCTAGCTTCATGCTTGCCCCTATTAAATGTTAACTATTCTCTTTTCTCTCTCTGTCTCTGCCACTTTGTCTCTTTATGTTTCTGCCTCTGTCTTCTCTCTGTGTGTGTGTGTGTGTATATATATATGCACACACACATGCACACACATACATATATACACATATATTTACATATATACACATATATTTACATATATACACATACATATACATATTTCACCCTAACTATATGTTAAAGTACGTAAAGATGATCATTCCCTTAAAATCAAGAAATCTGTCTTCTATTTCTTAGTATCCCTCATAGTGCAATGTATTTGTCCTGCAAAAGATTATAACTCTAAGGATGCCAGTGTTTGTTCAATTAATGAAAACACAAATGAACAAATTAGCTAAAAGAAGGACAAATCAAAGTGAGTTATACTTAGGTGTTGACTGATTACTAAGTCCTTTCCAGCTGGAACCTATTCTCCTATCATTCTCAACTTGGATATTAGACTTAAACTTTAATCTATTATAGTCAATCCACATTTATTGGTCCTTCATTTATTATAGAGTCTTGTTTTAAGTTGTGAGGGAAGATATACAAGAAACAGTAGTTGTAGTTGCTATCTTTAAGGGAATTGTAATCCCTATAAAAGATATTTCTGTTACCTGAAATGATCTCAGAGTTTGCTATTTATTGTTTATGTGCTCATTTGTTTATTATTGCCTAAGTGATTGTTTTATGAAGCTGAAAAGGTAACTCCTTTAGAAAACGAAATCACTTGTGTCTATACTTTTCAAGACAAGTCACCAGTTCAATCACAATCCTTTCTCCAAACAAAACTTTGTCTTACCTTATTACATGTCATCAAGATCTTATATGTGTATTTGTGTGTGTGTGTATGTGTGTGTGATTGTGTTTTAACATCTTATCTGAAAGCCATAAAGAATAAAATGGCCTGAAATTTACATTGGTCATTCTGAAAAGAATTTGATCTTACAATGGATGGAGGTAGACCTGACATTTCAGATACTAATCAATTCCACCTAGCTATTTTCCTTATTCCCCATGATGGCCCTAGAATGGGAAAGAAAATGCAGACATTTCATATTTCCCTCTTTTGATAAACACATCAAAACTTGAGTGGAAGTGTCACTAATTGCACTGGCTGTGTTGATTCTCTTTGATTTTCTATTGCCAAATTCCTTCCTCAGCTAATTCCATCTCTCAAAAACAAGAAAGAAAGAAAATAAATGTCTACTCCACCCCCAGCACTAATCAATGGATAAAGGCCAGTGCTCCACTAGACATATAAAGAGGTTTTCCAACTAAGAAGATATTTCTGTTTTAAATTTCCTCTAGGAGAAAATGAAAAAGGCTTCTGGGCATCTGATAAGGAAGGGCAGGAGCTGCAGTAAAGCATGAGACAGCTAAACAGGAAAACAAAGTCACCTTACACTGACTCTTCTTCAAGTTACTTTATTTTTTCTGGGTCAAACTTATTACAGAGAAGAACTTGGGCACCTCACTGGCAATTCAGGCAAGATCTCATGAGTTAGAGCCACTTCATAAATTTCCCAGACTCTGGTCTCCTCATTTAAACAATGCAGTTTCTCTGGAGCTTAAAAACAAAACAAGGCCCAAGAAACAGAATGTGAGAGAAGTGCCACTTGATGATAGACAAGCCCAGGGCATGTGAATCTTCCTGACTGACCATTCATCAGGTAGTCCCTGCAAGTTCTGGGGAGGGAAAGCTTCCTTCTTCACATACATCACCAAGTGCTGATGGCATGTTGCCATCTGTCACTTGTCATATTGCTATAGCATGTCAGGGCCTGCTCTCACTCGGTAGCCTTGCCAGTCAGCTGACATGCACTCCAGGGACTGGTCACGTAGAACCAGAGAACATGACTCATACTCTGACCTCCTGACCAAATCCAATCATCTCCCTTCAGCTGATGGCCTCTCAAGCTTCTCTGTGGTCTCTGACTCTGTTAATAGTTCTCTTTCTTCCTGAAACTAGAAAAGCTGAACATCAGGGATGACTTCCTTTGTTTTATTAAGCTCATGACTTTCTAATCACTTATTTTTTGCTTATTTGTTTAACTAGAAAGGTCACTGGAGTCATTACTAAGAATATTGAATGTCACACTCTGGTATGAGGGAAGCATCTACATAAACTGCAATTATGGAATTGAAATGAACTTGGATTCTTAGACCCCTGGCCAGCAAAGCACAACCTCAGAGAAGTCCTGACACGTTAGGAAGGTTTCTAGAACAGAGTTTACAATGATCTTAGATTTAAGATCTAAGAAATGATCTGAATACAGAGTCTCATGGCCAGAAGTTTGACCACCAAGGAGCTAACTTCTTGTTCACAACAACTTATGAAGACCTTCAACTAAATGAACAAAAGTAGTGGTCTGTGTTGACAAAGAAAGAATACAAGATAATGAAATCAAAGATATTTGAAAATATGAAATAAACCATAGAATTTTGACTCTCTGAGGGCCTGAATCAATAGTATTCTCCTTTCCCAATCTTTCCAAATATAGTTATACTTTTCAATATTAAATTATCCTGTACTCTCAAAAATCCTTACCTTCTTGACTGATCATTGATTGTAGCTTGCCAGACTCCAAATTTCCATCATTTTCCTGTGCTTCTACTTATATATTAGAGAAATGGTGCTAGAAAAAGAAATATTGACTACAGTTACCACATATTTGTTATCTAATCTAATGGCAGCAAGATAATTCATTTGCTCTTCACTGATTGATCTATGACTTTCCTCACAATGGTTGTTCCAAACCTCTTTTCTTCTTTAACCTTTCACACCCTCTTCCTCTTAGCAAAGGACCACTTCATATATAAAAGAAAAAAATGGAGTGTTCTCAATGAGCTCTATCTTCCCTACTCATATCTCCAAACCCTTTGAAATCATTCTCGATTTTCTTTGATGAAAATGATTTTTACCAAGTCTATCTCCTCTAACTGTACCTTTAAGTCTCTCTGCCTGTCTCTCTGTCTCTCTCCGTCTCTGTCTCTGTCTCTGTCTCTCTCTCTCTCTCTCTCTCTCTCTCTTTCTCTCTCTTTCTCTGTCTCTCTCACCCCCTCCTTCTTTCATATACCTCTCTCTACAACTATATTATACATTAATCTACTTCATGCAATTTATGTTCCAACCAAACTGGCTTACTCAGTAGGTAGGCAATATACAAGGATGAATGACATTTCATCTCACATTTCCTTGCCTTTGCACAATCTGTTCCACATGCTTGGAAATCACTTCCTCCACACCTCTGCCTATTGGCATCTCTAGTTTCCTTCAATGATCAGCTTAAACACCACTGTCCAGGAGGCCTTTCTTTACCCCTAGCTGTTAGTGGTTCCCTGGCCTCAAAAAAATGACATTATATTTATTGTCTATACATATACATACATATATATATATATATATATATATATATATACATATGTATATATATATATATATATATATATATTCACATGTCTTGGCACATAGTATGTGATTAATAAAAAATGCTTTTTAATTAATTGATGTGCTTTTGCAATTCTAAATGAGTCTTTCCTTTTTCTATAGCATTTTTAACATATATATGTGTATATATATTATATATATATATATATATATATATATTTACAGAGAGAGCATATTTGTGGCATGTTATAGCATTGTTATAGTATATACCCTTTATTTTCAGCACAGAAAGTTAACACAAATCATTCTGCCTAACATGCTGAGATGCACATCACCAGTTTAGAGTGAAATGTATTGTGCTTTTTATTGGCAATATTTCCCTCCCAAAAATGGTATGGAGAAGCAAAGAATCTCTTATCATTGATTTGTGACTGGTGTCTCTTGGATTCAGCTGGTCATTCTAGCAGCAACAAATTTTATTGAGTATCCACTGCATTCTAGGCACTGGATTCCAATCTGTAGGAAGTCCAAAAGGAAGAAAATATGATCTCTTCCCTTAGGGATGTAGTATCATTTGTCACATCAGATAAAAATTTTCTTTTTTTTCTTTTTTTTTTGTCTTTTCTTGTCAAGGAATAGAAAAAGCAAAAACAATCTACTCAGATGGTGGTTTAAGCTCTAGGGGTTTTCAAATTCTGTTCTCTGTTTTGACCACATAATGATGCTCTGTGATTGCATGTGGTTTATATATAACAGCTCAGGTAATTAAAATGTGTTAGCAACTCTTCAAGTTACAGTATTTGTGATAGATACAGGAAGAATTGAGGAATTCTTTCTTGAAAGAGAATTATAATTCTTCACTGCTAAGTTTATTTTGGAGGATTCCAAATGGGATCATTTGAAATAAAATTGCATGACATTTAAATTTTTCTTTAGGTGAGAATATCTAGTATTTTTTCCAGAGCTTCAAAAGATATGGAGGGAATGTGGTGGTAACCCATCAAATGAATCCTGTTTTTCTCAGGAGAAGCAAAGAGCCTTAATGGTTTTAGTTAACATGATTGTGGTGGAGACTGGGATATATTTCATTCTGTCACATAGTGACCCTTGCTGGGTGATACTCACACTTCACTCTTGCCAGTGTCTTCTGAAATTGTGAGACTGTCAGTTTACCCCAGGATCATTTTTAGGAAACAAGGATGAATAGAAAGTATGGAGAAATGAAATTTTCACTTATACATGTTTATTATCTATTTCTTGCCTCCTCTGTCATTTCTGTTCTTTTAGGGGAAGGGCACCTTGAAAGTGACAAAGGCAATGACTTGTCTTTTAGGGACTTTCAAATTTGTCAGACATTGAGTGTAACCTATCTTTACCCTTGACCTCAAGAAATGATGACTTAAGATTGTTGGGCCAGGTCTCTGTGTTAAGTCATCAGCTTTCCATGTTCTGAAATCCACTCTATAAAACCTCTCATCTTTGGGTTAAGGGAACTTGTATGCAGAAAACTGAATAAGCCAGGGGAAGAGAATATAAATGTGTAGCCTTGGAGAATGAGTGAGTTCTATGTCGCATTGGGGGCAATAATAGATCCTGAATTGGGGTTGTAGACACCATCTAGTAGGGAGATGGTGGTATAGTCTTTCCTCTGCTTCCTTATCCTCCAAAAGGACAAATAAATGTTTCTGTGATCACTTCACACTTCTTGATTGCTTCTGGGCTCAGAAGTACCAAATTTTGTTCTAAGCAGACCAAAGTCTTGGATGCTTGCCCTGTTTTACTTGTTGTTCATATACACAGTGAAAGGAAAATGAATTATTATTGAATTAAAGATAAGGCATTTGGTTCTGGTTGGTTTTTTGAGGGAAGAGTTGGATCTTGGGACTAGGTCATTTAGGAAAAAGTGGGTAAACTAGTACTGGACTTAATACAAATTTGGGGAAAGAATTTAAGCTCAGATGCTCCTAATAAAAAGGCTAGATGATGAAGGGTGAGTCTCCTTTAACTATTCCAATCCACTCAAGAGTAATTACTTTTTTGTTAGTTAAGAACACTTCTTTTCTGATTCAATCAATCAGAAATTCCATTTAGAGGAGAATGGAGAGGCCAACCAGGTCTTCATTCCTCTCCAGACCACACTCTTGACACTCATATTTTCTGTCATACTCCATACCTTCATCAGTCATCATACCATTTTTACTTTCTTTAATATATTGTCTTCTCTCACTAGAATGTAAGTTTCTTGAGGGTGAGGACTTTCTAATTATTTTCAGCACTTAGCACAGTTAGTAAAGTCTTATTGACTTGACTTTATATCAAGAAGAGCCATTATTCTTGGCTCATAAAGTAGGGCCATCTATATTCACTGTATATATCTTCTCAAAGACTAAAAGAAGTGTTAAGGAAAAAGCTACTCTTTCTCCAGCTTCCTCTCGCAGGATCCATTTATCCATATATACTGTAATATCATCTCTTGTTTTGTTATCATTTTTTCAAAAAATTGAATTGTGCTTCAAACACAGAGTTCAGAACAATGGATATAGCATCGGACTTGGAGTCAGACCTGAGCTCAAATCTAATCTCAGATACTTATTAGCGAGTGACCCTTGGCAAGTTACTTAATCTCCATTTGCCTCAGTTTGTAGGGAAGAGAGATTGTGATAATATGTGAAAAACTGATCACAGCCCCTGCATATAGTTGGCTATAGTGGGTGTCATATAAATATTATTATTAAAATGCAAATGATGCAGAGAGCACAACCAAAATCTTAGGCTTACTTTCTAACTGGAAGTTCAAAGTGAATTCAAATTTTCATCTAAAACAAACTTCCTAAAACCAAAGAGGAGAGAGCTATGTGGACTTCAGATGGAATTGTATCTGTTCTAGATTGAAAATGAACTATTGCAATTATTATATGGTAAAGGCCCTTCTTGCAAGTAAATAAGGCAGAATTTTTTTTCCCCTTTCATGTGGGGTAGCCTAAGATGAAATTGAAAGGAAAGAAGTCTAGGTTCCCACTTTCAGCGTGTGGGGCAATAGTTGCTAAGAAAGCTCTGCTCTGAAGGAAGAAGGTGAAAGGTGCTTGGATCTGCTCAAATCAGTCCTCTGGCTCTGGAAATAATTTTGGTGTTCTTCTATGGCTTTTCAGTCCCTCCTAGTGAGTTTACCAGTGTTTGAAGATGCAGAGAGAAAGGAAAATAGCCATTGCCTTTAGGCAGGTTCCATTCTACTAGAGACAAAAATTACATATTGTACATATTACATACATAAACATTATAATTACATATTACATGCATATACAATAAATACATCTATAATTAGATATAAATTATATACTACACAAATTTAGGAGGGAGAGTCACTAACAACGGGGTGGGATCAGGAAAGGCCTTGCATTGCAAATGTGTTCGAGTGAAACTTTAAAGGAAATTTAGGATTCTGAAAGGCACAAGTGAGGAGGGAATGTATTCTAGACAAGAGGGACAACCTGTACAAAGGTTCAGAGGTGAGAGATGAAGCTTCACGTGTAAGGAACAGTGAAAAGGTCATTTTTTGGCTGGAAAGTAGAGTTGAAGAAGATGAGTAACACATGATCAGGCCAATGTGATGGCTGGATTTATAATTACTGAAGAGACAGATTTTGAACTATGTGATTTATTAGCAAAATAAGCATCATAAACAAGATTCAGGGCCCCTCAGCAGGCACAATGATTCTGAATACAGATTTTGCATAGATTTTTATACATTAAAAGAAAACAATAAACATGATACAAAACAGAATGTAGGATTAGGTAATTTGATTTATTACTGGAGGATAGATTTGGGATTTCCTGAGTTAGAAGGGGATGAGTGAGCAGGTGAACATCCCTGAAATCACAAATGTCTCAAATGTCTCAAAATGGAGGCTGTTCATAAAAATGGAGTCAATCTAGTTTTCACAACAGAAGGTAGTGGGAGCTAGCCTTTGAAGTTCTTTAAACATTCACTGGAATTTGGGAGTAGTAAGTGATATGTGCCCTCTTTCAAAACGTCCAGTGGAATTTGGGAGTAGTAAGTGGTATGTGCCCTCTTTCAATCCTATACCCCACAATACCACAGTTTCCTTATACTTACAAATGGCAAATGAAAAACTTGTAGTAAACTCATAGTAATCCCAAAGTTTTTTTTTGAAATACTGCTATAATGTTCCATTTTGAGTTTTTACAAGGATGCAACACATCCCTTTAACTAAAATAGTTGGATACCTACTTTTACAGTATTTTTTCATCACCACATAGAATCTCCATCCCATACAGTCACTTGGTCCAGTGGGAAAAGGAAAGTTAGAGTAGAATTTTGGAATTTTTTTTTAAACATATATCCATACCTGAAAAATCATTCAGCGGATGGATATCTTTGAACAGATAAAGAAACTCATGCCTAGAGAAGTTAATTGAGTTGCCCAAGGTAACAGACAGTTAAGTAAAAAGGTTGGGATATTATTTTTCCTAATTCATAACAACAAGCACAGTGATAAAAATATCCCTAACCTTTAACTTCAGGATGGATAGAAGAAAGAATACTTGATTTTGAGTCGGATTACTTGGGTTAAATTTCTGGTTCTATCACTTACTACTGCTATGACTTTGAGCCACATCACTTAACCTCACTGAGACTAAATTTCCATACTTTTATAAAAATACAGTTAACTTGCTGATCTTGAGAATCCTTTCTAGCCAGATCTATGATCCTGTAACTTTATCTTGTGAAAACTTGCACATTTTATTGATGAAGAAATGGTGGCCACAGGAAGCCAAGTGACCTGCACAAGATCACAGCAAGAGTAGTTCCTTCAGTCAAGAATGAACCCAGGTTCTCTGATTCCTAATCAGTTGTTTGATTTAGTTTCAATGACTGTGACAGGCTTCCTATGGAACCCTCCTAAACTTGATGATTCCCTACAACTGTCAGTAACCTTAATTATCCTTCTATTCAGGTAAGTATCTCATTGTTTTTGATATGCAAGAGGTTTTTGACATGGCACTTCCTTTACTTTTCATAGGCTTCCAGGACCTTTCCTCTATCACGCTATTATTCTGTCTGCAACAATCAAGCAAGCAGCATTCACTTAGCACCTAATTTGAACTGGTCACTAGACAATATAAGTACAAAGATGGAACATTGCTACTCTAAATGATCCCACATCCCATGGGAAAGATAAGTATAAAAACACATGCAGCAAAACCATGAAGTGAATAATTCTAAATACACAGATAATTAAATACAAGTTAGCTTAGAAGGGAGAATACTAGCTATTAAACACATAAGATTGTAATTTGTATTTTAAATTCTCTTTCAACTCCAGTAAACAGAGGATGGCCTCCAGGGTAATAGAATGACTTAAGGAGGTCAAGATGAATTGCCATTCATACCTGTGGAGGAATGCCTACTCTAATGAAACTGCAGATCTTTTGAAACATGAATCTCTAACAAGGATTCTTGACTTGGCCTTCATGAACTTACTAAAAACTTTTTTTATAATTGTTTGTTTATAACAATATTTTATTTTGAGAATTTACAAACATTATTCTGAGAAAGGGTCCATAGAACTGCTTCAGAGATACATGACACTAAAAGTTTAGGATGCATGAGCTAAAGTGAATAAAATTGGTTATCTTAAGTTGTGTTCGATGCTTCTTTTCCCTCATCAAAAGTTTCAAGGAGTTGGAAAAACATTAAGGCCAAGCAGTATAGCTCAGGGCTTTCATTTACTACCAGCTACGTATGAGGTGGAACTTGATACTACATCAAATTGTCTTCCAGGGCGTGGCATGCAGACTCAGGCATGCAGCCCTCATTAGTGCTAATGAAAATGGCATCATTAACTTATGCTGGACTGAAAATAATTACTGACTCTTAAGAGTCCTTAAGTTCCTTACTTGGGCAACAGGGAAAGTATTGTGTTCCAGGTGCTCCTGTATGTTTGCATAGGAGACTCATTTAATGGAAAAGGGGCTTTTTAATTTAGTTGTTTATGCAAACAAACCTCTTCCAAAAGCCCCAAATAGGCAGATGTCAGCAAAAGGCCTCACTGGATGTGAAATTTCACTTTTCCTCCATGTAGGATAGTCATGACTTCATTCCTTTGGAAAATCTCTCTTTCTTCCTTCAACCTTCATCATAGAGATGACCACTCATCGTCAATTATGTGTAAGGGATTCATATTTAAGGTACAAGTTGAATTCAGTGACTTCTCAGATTTTGATGTTTCTTTTTGAGTTTATATTAATAGATTTTATTTGTATCTTCCATTTTTCTATTACCTAGATTTCCCTTATATTCTTAGCCCTTTCCTCCAAGAAAAAAATCATCCCTTTTAACAAGATTCTTAAAAGTTTGGGAAAGCCTATGAATGCACATGTATATATTCGTAAATCTGATATTATATGCAAATGTTTCAAATGAAAAGACCTCCTCCACTATCTCTGCAAAGAAGTAATGGAAGATGTAGTCTCATTTTCTTCTTTGGGGCCAAGTTTATTGTTTGTAATTTTGAATCATTCATTTTTAACTATTTGTTGTTAATTGCAGTTACATTGTAGTCATTTTGTAAATTGCTTTCTTGGTCCTGCATGCTTTCCTGTAAGTCTTTCTGTGCTTCTTTTTGTTCACCATATTTTTCATTTTTTGTAGCATAGGAATATTTTATTACATTCATATTTAATTGTTTCCAAATCAAAGAATATGTACTTGGTTTCAAATTCACTGCTACCACAAAAATGCTATGGATATTTTGGTGAGTATTTTGATACCTTTTTGCCAATGAATTCCTTCATGTACATGCCTAATAGTGGATTCTCTATAAAAGAGTGTATGGACATTTTCACCACTTCATTTGAATAATTCCAATTACTTTCCAGAATGGTTGTCCAAATTCATAGCTCCAATCAATGGTCATCTACTTGATTTAATATTTCTATGAAATGTATAAAATAAGAATAAATTTGAGATACAATGACTTAGATTTGAAGTTAGAAGATTTGTTTTCTGGTTCTAGTTCTGTGTCTTATTAGTTGTGTGATTTTGGGAAAGTTCCACAACCTCTTCAAGCCTCAGTTGTCTCTATAAGATGGGGATAATATAATTTTAATAGAATTGTGTTTGTGTACAAATTTTATAACAGCTTTTTCCCCAAAATATATCCTCTCAGCAATCCCTTGTGTCAATATATTTTTAGAGAAAAAAAAGCTACAGTTCATCAAAACTAAGCAACCTATCAACTAAGTCTGAAAGCATATCTTTGTTAGGAAATGTTAGGAAAGCCCTCTGAAAACCAAACAGGTATAGGAGAGACAACTAAGACTTGGACAACTTTAATCATTTCCCAAAGATCATATACCAAGTGAGTGATTTAAAAAAAATAAATCAATACCACATCTTGTTTTGCACACAAAAGGTACTCCTCAAAAATAAAACCAATTGAATACTATCAGAAAATACATTCTCCTTCCCCTTGCCAGCAGAACTTATCAATTATTAACCTAAAGAGGGAATATACAACAGGGACATATGAGATTTAGGTCAACTATTCAATTTTCAATGTCAACATTCACACCTCGAAAATTGGCACATTTTACCACCGGAGCTCCATTTATCATTTTGCTGATTGTCTAGACTGAAGAATGTTAAATTGAAAATTGTACCCTGGATACATTTTCCACTCCTCTTGTTAAACATTTGCCAGCCCACCCCTGGATGTGCTGCTTAGATTTTCAGAAATGTATGAATATTGACTGTGTCATTTAGCCAGAATTTTGCTTCCTTTCAATATTGATTTATTTCCTTTCGTTGTTTCAGTTATTGTGTTTATTGCTCTCCTGGTTCTGCCGTCTTCTCTCTATTGCTTCATAGAAGTTTTCTGAGGTTTCTCTTAATTTTTCTTATTTGTAATTTCTTAGAATTCTGTGATATATTTTATTTGTTCAGCCATGCATCATCATTAGACATTTCTTTCCAGTTTTTTTGCTTTCTATGAATATTTTGTATTTGTCTTTTCTTGCCATTAGTGATAAGGAATATATTTCATCAATGGATGTGATCTTTGGGTAGAAAGATAAGAAATATTTATTAATTTTCTTTGTATAAATATATACCAAATCTTTCCAAAGATGTTTGAATAAATTTATGCCTCTCTCAGTAATGAATCAGTGATATTGTCTTCCTATAGTCATTTTAACAGTGAGGATTTTTATTGTCTCCTCCAGACATTTCTGCCACTCAAGATGTAATATTTCTATTGAACTGTCATATTTTAAAGTCATTACATATCTATGATTAAAATCTCAACTTCTTCCCAAGTGAGGAAGATGTCATTACTATGAGATACATTATTGTTTCTCTTTCTTAAAGGGCAATCAAATTGTAAATTGAATCATACATTTGTAGCTGAAAAGAGCATTAGAGGTAATTTAATTGAACCTCCTCAGTTTACATATAAATAAACTGAGGCTCAATGAGGTTAAATCAAATATTCATGACACAGACTTTATGTGACAGAGCAAGCATTTGAACTCACGTCTTGTGACTTTAGATTCAATTCTTTCCCCTTTATATTGACATAAATTAATAGCTTACTGGAATCAGTGGAAGCATGCTTCAGTTTCCAACATTCCTATTCACATTGTTTCTATAAATGAAAGTGAGAAGATGCTGATAAATAAAAGACAACTCATAGGTACATCCTGGAGAGATAAAGGGGCTTGTGGGATGGATTTATCATATCTCCAAAAACAATAAGAAATATTATTTCATGAGATATTTGGTCATGATGTCTTATGAGCAAGTATTTGCAAAAAAGATGACCACAAAGACAATTGCACCTTGTTTACCAAAATTGAGGTTGAAGTACTAGAGGGATTCTCTGAAAGACTTGATATAAAATCCCAGATTAAATCAATATAAATATAGATACATGTGCATATAATTCTCCTAGATAATTTCAATGCAAATTTAAGAAAAGTTAAAGATGATAAAGAATGTTGCATATGGTAAAACATGTTTAAAAGAGAGGGAATAAGAGACCACATATATGAATTACATAGAAGCCTTATATCTTTATATCATGAATATTTCCTTGGAGAAAAAAATAATTGTTTCCAGATATAATGAGTACCAAATAAGATGATAAAGATATCAAAGTAGATTAATTTGAATGGACAGGGAATGACTTGTTGTTGATATAGGAACTTTCCATGAGTCACCTGTCTACAAAAATGATCAACTTGTTAGAACCACGGTCAGAATTAGTTTTAAAGAAAAGAAACAAAATAAAAATAATGAGAAAAAGATATAATATGCAATTGAATACCATTTATTATTTGAATAATTAATTAAAAATAGTAAGAAAGGGACAACAAAATGACATTGATTCTAACTATAACAATTTTATCCAGAAGTTAAAGTAATGTAAATTAGTGTCACAACAAGGAGATGAAAAGAGTTCATAAATTGTCTTAGTTAGAAAGAAATAAATAACTTATTTGCCAAATGTAGAAAAAAATAACTACCACACATGACAATAGGTTTGACTCTGAAAGTCATTTGTAAAATTTTACAGAGAAAAGCAAAGGACAATTATGGTCAGCATTGCCAAATAAAGCAGAGAGAAACAGTGAAAGGTAAAACTAACTTTAGAAGATTTTGCTTTAATCAAGCAAAGTATTTTCACACACATTCAAAGATAAAAATAGAAGCATCGCTATATATTCAAAGAGAAAAAAGCACAAAAGACTTGAAAAAAATCACTTGGACATGAACACAACAGTCATAAATGTGCTTGTGGAGGATGTAGAAATGATACTAAAGAGAAAATGGGAAGATCATTCAATTTGGACAAAGTAGATATTCAGGAGAGATCTGCTGATGGACGGGCAAGTGGAGGGGTATTGAAGGACCAATAAACTGTGTATTTGTAGGAGGGGAAGATATTGTTCCAAAGGTGTAGGAAAAAGAAAAGCTCACACTTTGTTATTGAAAAAAAAAGGAACTGAAAGATCAATACCAAGAAGGTGTAATCTCATATCAATGAAAACTTTTTATGAGAATCTATATATGACTCAAGGACATCTTCAGTGATAGTATTAGGATGGAAGCAGAAGACTTTTGTAAGTATATTTAACACTGGATAATATTTTATTCATTCAACAATTAACACAGAAATTAGATTGCTAAAATTATTTGCTATGGTCGTAAGGGAAGAGAAAAATCATTTATCAAGTATCTAATATGTGCTAGATTTTTGGTAAGAGGTTTACAAATACCTCATTTTATCCTCACAACAAACCCATTTTAGTTTTGAGGAAACTGTTGCAGACAGTTTAATGACTTACCCAGAGACACATAGCTAATAGGAGTTTGAGGCTAGACAAAATTCAGACCTTCCCAAATTCATACCCAGAACTTTCTCCATTTTACCACATACCTGTCTGATAAACACATTCCTTAATGATGTTAAGATTCTTCTCTTATGAGGATTCCATTTTGGTTATTACAGCAGGTTCAAGATATTTCAAACCTGAGAGAAAATAACTGCCATGACTAAACAAAGTTTTGAGTGGGACAGCTAGGTGGTGCAGTGAATAGAGCACTGGCCCTGGAGTCAGGAGGAGCTAAGTTCAAATCTGGCTTCAGACATTTGACACTTACTAGCTATGTGACCTTAGGCAAGTCACTTAACCCCAACTGTCTTGCCTTCCCCCTCCAAAAAAAAAAAGAACAAATGAATCCAGAATGTCTATTTCCCAGATTTCAGTATGTATTTGGAGGAATATGATGTAGAGTTTGTCCATCACAGTGTATATAAGGGGACAAACAGTACATGCGGACAATGAGTTGGGTCCAGATTTGGAGGACAGCAGATTAGACCACCTTTGGAAAATTGTAAAGTAACTAACCACCAACCATCCGATGAAGGCAGTGGCTTATATTATTGTAGTACCAGAGTAGATATATGAAATCAGGCACACAATATGTTTGCCTCCAAAGAATGAAAAATAAGCTTTTCACAAAGGGGAATGAGGAGGCACAGAGTTGAGTGTGAGAGAAATGATATATATTAGGTTCTAGGATATCATGCCAGTTTCTCTTGATAATTTGTTGAAAGATACAGTTCAGATCTTCTTTTTGATTATAACTTTTAGGCAGTCCAATAACTAACATTTTCTCTCCCAGATCGATTTTTCAGATCAGTTGTTTTTCCAATGAGGTATTTTATATTTTTTTCATTCTTTTGAATTTGTTTGATTGTCTTGATGTCTCATAGAGTCGTTAATTTCCACTTGCCCAATCCTAACTTTTAAGGTGGTTTCTTAGTTAGTTTTTGTACTTCTTTTCCATTTGGCCAATTACACTTTTCAGGTAGTCGTTTTCTTCAATGAATTTTTGTAACTCTTTTCCAATTAGGCCAATTCTACTTTAAAAGCAGTTGTTTTCTTTTTCCAAGGTATTGATTCTTTTTTCATAATTCTCTTACATCACTCTCATTTTGTTTACCATTTTTTTCTACCTCTCTCGTATGATTTTTTTTTAAAAAAACTCCTCCATGAGTTCTTTCTGGCCTTGAGACCACTTCCTATTTTCTTTGGAGGTTTGCCCATGGGTGATTTAACATTTTTTCTTCTTCTGAGTTTTGTGTCTTGGTCTTCCTTGTCATCATGATAAATTTCTATGGTTAGCTTCTTTTAAAAAAAATTTTTTGCAGGGAGGAGCCAAGATGGCGGAGTAGAAAGACTCACATATGCTAACTCCGAAACCACAACCCGTGGATTTCCTCTAAAAAGAACTCCCAACAAATTCTGGAGCAGTGGAAGCACACAGCAACACAGTGAAGGAGAAATCCATTCCAGAGAGCCCTGAAAAACTGATCTCAAAGGTCCGTCACGCACCAGGCGGGAGTGGAGCCCAGCCCTGCCCTGGTTGCACAGCACTGAGAGAAGCAAGCAGATCCGAGCAGGCTTAGGTCCCTCCACCCACAGACGCACAGGTCAGTGAGAGAGACGTCTGGACTGGCCGAGAGGGGAGCAGGGTATCTCCACAGTTCAGGGCCCCTCAAGAGGCAGCGAGAGGCCAGAGGCTCCACAAGCAGGCAGGAGCTTGGCAGGAGCTCCATTACAGAAGGTCTCTGCATAAACCCCCTGAGGAAACTGAGTCTGGGAGGCGGTCATGCCCCCACTTGAGAACCTGAATTTCCTCTCACCCTGAATAGTAGCCGGGCCCGCCCCTGAAAGCCCTGAGGCTGCGGAGCAGCATTTGAATCTCAGACCCCAAGCACCAGCTGAGCAGACCTAGGCAGGGGTGGAGAGGAATCTCAGAAGTTAAGTAACTGGCTGGGAAAATGCCCAGAAAAGGGAAAAAAAAAAGACCATAGAAGGTTAATTTCTTGGTGGCCAAATGATTCCAACCTTCCTTTCCGATGAGTAAGAACGATGCTTACCATCAGGTAAAGACATAAGAGTCAAGGTCTCTGTATCCCAAACATCTGAAATAAACATCCAATCGGCTCAGGCCATGAAAGAGCTCAAAAAGGATTTTGAAAATCAAGTTAGACAAGTGGAGGAAAAACTGGGAAGAGAGATGCAAGAAAAGCATGAAAAACAGGTCAATACCTTGATAAAGGAGACCCCAAAATATACTGAAGAAAATAACACCTTGAAAAATAGGCTAACTCAAGTGGCAAAAGAGGTTCAAAAAGCCAATGAGGAGAAGAATGCTTTGAAAAGCAGAATTAGCCAAGTGGAAAAAGAGGTTCAAAAGCTCACTGAAGAAAATAGTTCTCTCAAAATGAGAATGGAACAGATGGAGGCCAATGACTTTC
>CM053769.1:643328340-643373648 GCA_028658325.1 Potorous gilbertii | reverse complement strand
GAAATGGAATGGGATAAATTATCTCTCATAGAAGAGGCAGGCAGAAGTCTCCTTAATGGAGGGAAAAACAGGAGAGCTGAGAAAAAAAACATGAAGTTTACTCTCATCACATTCGAGTAAAGAAAGGAATAAAATGCACACTCATTTTGGTATGAAATCCTATCTTACAATACAGGAAAGTGGGGGAGAAGGAGATAAGCAGGGTGGGGGGAATGATGGAAGGGAGGACAATGGGAGGAGGGAGCAATTTGAAGTCAACACTCTTGGGGAGGGACAGCATCAAAAGAGAGAATAGCAACAATGGGAGGCAAGATAGAATGGAGGGAAATATAGTTAGTCTTACACATCACGACTATTATGGGAGTCATTTGCAAAACTGCACAGATATGGCCTATATTGAATTGCCTGCCTTCCCAAAGGGAATGGGTGGGGAGGAAGGGATGGGGAGAACTTAAAGTTTTAGGACCAACTGCTGAGTATTGTTCTTGCTGCTAGGAAATAAGAAATACAGGTAATGGGGAATACAAAGTTTTCTTGCCCTACAGGACAAAAGAGAAGATGGGGTAAAGGAAGGGAGGGATGATAGAAGAGAGGGCAGATTGGTGATATGGGTAATTAGATGGTTTAGTGTATTGGAAAGGGGGGAGGGGACAAATGGGGAGAAAATTTTGGAACCCAAAATTTTGTGAAAATGAATGTAAAAAGTTAAATAAATAAATTTATTAAAAAAAAAATTGAACCCTTTTCCCAGGGTGGAAGAGGCACTGCTTAGGTTTCTTATGCTAAGGGCTGCAAGCCCTGGCTATTTACCTGATAGTTCTGCACTGGTGTTGCTCTGAGGCCTACTGGGGCTCCTAGGGTATGGTGGGTGCTGCGCTGAGTGAGTGTGGTGGGGGCTGGCTGGCACTGCTATAGGCTGTAGGGTTCCAACAACTTTCTTGGTGCTGGGCTGAGGTCCTAGTGTTGGTGTCTGGTATATGCTGAGGACAGTGGGGCTACATTTAAGTACATAGTGTTCTGGCCTCTGGAAGATGCTTGTTTGGAGAGATCTGTACTGGCAGCTGCCTGTATACTTAGGCATATCTTTTGGTTTGCTTGGACCTGTTCTGAAGCACATGAAAGTCTGACTACTGGAGGATGCCTGTTTGCCTGGGGCCACAATGAAGCACATAGTAGTTCTGAGATGTGGAGTCTGTCTATTCCCTTGACTATGCTTAGGCACATGCAGGATCCTGGCATTGGTGGTTGCCTGCTTTTTCATACTGGGGCTCAGGATCTCCCCCTGGTTTGTTGAGGTGGGGCTTACTGCTGGATTATTTGGGGTATATTTTTGTCCCAGACTGTGTTCTCCTTTCACCAGAGTGAGACATACCTTTCTTGCCAATCTTCCAAGTTTCTTGGTTTAAAAGATTGTTTTGTCTTTTTTTTTTTCGCTAGTTCTACTGCTCCAAGATTTGTTTGGGGGCATTATTTTATGGAGCTGGGAGTCAATATGGAAGAGTTATGGTGATTTACTGCTTACTCCACCATCTTGACTCCCAAAAATCTTTATTTTCTCCTTTTCTTAAATTTTGAATTCTAAATTTTCTCTCTTCCTCCCATCTCTATCCCATTCACTGAGAAGGCAAGCAAAATGATATCAAATATACATGTGAAATTATGCAAAATGTATTTTCACATTAGTCATATCACACAAAAGACCCAATAAATGAAAAAAATTCTACTTCAATTTACACTCAGAGATGACGTCATTAGCTCTTTCTCAGGAGATGGATAGCATTTTTTTTCAAGATTCTTTGGAATTAGATCATTGTAGTCAAGTCTTTCACAATTGGTCATTGCAGAATTATTGTTACTGTGTACAATGATCTCCCAGGTCTTCTCACTTCACTTTGCATCAGTTCATATAGGTCTTGCCATGTCCTTGTTGTTATTTTTCTATAACCCTTTCATAATTTCTTATAGCATAATAGTACTCTAGAACAATCATATGTCATAGCTTATTCAGCCATTTCCCAGTTGATGAACATACTCTCAAATTTCAATTCTTTTTCATCACAAAAGTAGCTGCTATAAATATTTTGTATATAGAGAGACTTTTCCCTTTACTTTTGCCTTCTTTGTGGGTGCAGACCTGGTAGTGGTATTGCTGGATCAAATATTAATGTACAGTTTTATATCCCTTCAGGCAAGGTTCTAGATTTTTCTCCAGAATGATTAGATTAGTTTACCATTCCATCATCAATTCATTAATGTACCTATTTTCTCTCATCTTCTTCGGCATTTGTCATTTCTGATAGATGTGAGGTGGTACCACATAATTATTTTAATATGCCTTTGTCTAATGCATAGTTGTCCAATTAGAACTTTTTCTTTAAGGTTTAGCTTATAGATGTTCTCATGTTTTGTCTTCTTAGTTTGTATTGTCTTTCCTGCCACTATATTAGTTTTTTGTGGTCAGGTTTTTCTTGTTCTTGTTTCTTAATCTTTCCAATATATTTCTTGACTTTTAATAGTAAAGATCTGTGGATAATTCCCTGGTTATTAACCTAGATAACAAGAAGAAGGGTTGTGATCTCAATAAAAATAGGGAGCAAGGTATAGATGCAAAGACGATGAGTTTTGTTTCTAGCATGTCTAGTTTGAGAAACCTAGTGGACATTCAGGTGGAGGTGTTCAATAGGCAGTTAGTTATGTGGAACTGAAGCTCAGGACAGAGAAGACATCTGAATATGTATATTTAAGATGCACATCAAGAAATTATTGAAGCCACAGGAACTAGTGAGATCACCAAGAGAGAAAGTATTAGAAGAGAAAGGTGCCAAGGACAGAGCCCAGGAGTGTAGCCACAAGAAAATTTCCCTGTTAGCTAGAATCTTTATTTGTCTCCCTCTTCTTGAAACTCAAACAGCATTTATGCCCTATACCAGCTGAGAATTTAATTACATAATATCTTGTCTTGTTCTTGAATTGTCATATGTATATCACTTTATATGAAGACTAGATTATTATTTCAAAATGAGAGTTGTGTCTTAATCAGTGAGCATTTATTGACTAGCTTCTCTGGGTGAGATACCTACCATCAGAGTTTTGCTTTTTTTCCCCGGATCTCAGTTTAGGTCTTTTAAAAAATATTTCTCTTAATTGACATTGTAAAAAGACAGTCAAATGCTTATTACTTGAGAATTTTTCCCAGTTCAATTCAATAATCATTTTTGTTGTTATTCATTTGTGTCCAACTTTATATCATATATTTTTTTTAACAAAGATAATTGAGTGGTTTGCCATTTCCTTCTCCAGCATATCTCCATTTTACAATGAGGAACTGAGGCAAGTAGTAGTTAAGTGACTTGCCAAAAGTCACAGAGAACTCAGATCTTCCTAACTCTAGACTTGGTACTCTATCCACTGCACCACCTAGTTGTTCTTTGATAAATAAATAAAGTATTTGTTATGGTTGCTATTATTTATTTCTTTTTATGTGTATCTGATTCTTTGTGACCCCTTTTGGGGTTTTCTTGGTAGAGATACTAGAGTGGTTTGACATTTCCTTCTCCAGATCATTTTACAGATGAGGAAACAATGACTTGCCCAGGGTACACAGCTAGTAAGTGTCAGAATCTGAATTTGAATTTTCTTGATTCCAATTGACTAGCACTCTTTCCACTGCACCATGTAGCTGCCCAACAATCATTTACAAAATGTCTATCAGTAGTGTGCTAAGGGCTGGGGATAGCAAGACACAAAAGGAGCAGTTCCTTTTTATCTAAAAGTCTTTATTAGACTGAGATGAATTAAATATTTTTTTCCAGTTTATACTCCCTTCATAATCAGCTTTCTTATAATTTTTCCTCATTTGTATTTGGGAAAGATTTTAATGAAACGACTTGTCCCCCAGAATATCTACTGTCATGGAAAAACTGTAATGGTATCCACTCATTTCCTTTTTTGGTTTTGTGCCTTGCTTTGACAAAGCACTCAATGTCTCCCACAATAGGGCTCCACTAGATATTGATGAAACTGTTTCCACCCACACCAAAGTATGCAATTTTCTCTATTTTCCCCTTAAAAATTTGATATAAAAATCCAGTCATCCCCTGAGGCCTTTCTGTCAGGAGAAAAATAACTTAGCTGGTAATGGCTAAATTCTTTACACTTTCCTCATAAATTGCATGTTCTTGAAGGTGAAAATGGTGAGAGTACCCAAAATTGAGCTCCAACTTGTATCATCTTCCTATTTACACCTACTTCATTAGTCTCTCAACGTCCCTACATTGACCCTGGTCCACTAATGTGCAACCTAATGAGCATGAGTGTGACACTATACATCATTCCATTCCCTTAAGGTCTTTGGTTTATACTATATGACCATGTTGGTAGAGTAAAGATGAAATTATTGTCTGTTGAGTTTACACAATGCTAATCTGTCCCACATCAATTAATAGATTATTTTACTTTGATAATCAATATTTCATCAAAATATTTCCTTCAATCATGCCAATCTCATCTCTCCTGTTAGAATATAAACTCTGGTGAGTAGCAACTGTTCCTTCCTATATAAAACAAGTTTAATTTTTAAACAAGTCTTTCTTATTTGTCATCATATATTGGAATCTTTGTGTTTTTTTAATACTTAAGTTCAGAATAAAAGAGAAAATTTAATTTAATAAAAGAAAGAAATGAGGACCTGATTATAGAGAATGCTTAATTCTAACTTTAAATTTTCCAGAAGGCTGAGCTTGTGAAATTTAACATAGAAAAATGACCCCTTCAATGTAATCCATCTGAGAAGGAATCCTATTGTGCTATAAGAAATGATGAGTTCCATGATCTTACAAAAAAAAGGAAACACTTGTACAAAATAATGAAGAGTTAAATAAGCAGAACCAAGAAAACATTACATACAGTAGCAGTAATATTACTTTAAGCAAACTGGTTCTTCTAGTATGCTACAGAAAAAGATGAGAAACAAAATGGACTGACTGAATTAAAATTCTTCCTGAGGAGAATTAAGGTCAAGCCAAGCACATGCTAGTTTTGTTTCTACCACTGGCATGGCAGTTAGAGATAATTATGTGTCTTTATATTGTACCAAGAGAACTCAATCACAGGAGAAAAACAGTGATCATTGTGCTGTGGGATGTGAACCCACAGAAAAATTGCAGAAGCATCTGTCCTAATGAGAAGAAGGGAGGGAGAGGTAAGCCTACAGAAAAGCTTTATAGAAGAGGATATTTCTCAGTCTCACAACTTCATGCTCCCTATTTGATTTCACCACGTATTCCAGAAGGCAGCCCTAAGTCAGTAAAAAGTTTATATAACATTGCACTTGACTTCACAGAAGAATTTTCTGGACATAACAATGTGTTTCAGGATAACAATTTGGACTTTGAACAAATGGCATGAAACTGAGAGCTCCAGTAACTATCCATAAACTGAAGTCTTGCTTCTCACAGAGACACTGGGATATTAGGAGGAGACAAATTGCATCAATTAACAAATGTAAACAGAAGAACTTGGTACAGAATTATAGAGCCTTAAAATATAGGAGTAACTAGCCAAAGCAAAGCCTGAATTGCAGACTCTGGCATGGTTTTCAGTGATACTGAGGGACCTGTAAAAGGAAGTGGTATCAGGGTTTATGGTAATAGGGACTACATGTATACTCAGGACTGAAAGAGAACCTCCTTTGCAAAAGTTTGCTTCGGACCTGTTCACAGAATCACAGCATTTCTGAACCAGAAGGAACTTCAAAAGTTAAATCCCTATGATACAGAAAACAAATAGTGATCAGCATTTGCTTGAAGAACTTGGTAAAGAAGATACTAGCTCCTGAGGTAGGCTGTTTCACATTGGGATAGCTGTTACTGTTAGGAAGTTTTTATTTTCACCTCATTTAAATTCGTAACTTTGAAAATTTTATCCAATTGCTCCTACTTCTTCCCTGTAGATAGGGTGTTGGACCTGGAGTCCGGAAGACCTGAGTTCAAATTCAACCTGAGACAATTCATTACCTAATGATTCAGGACAAGTCATGTAACCTCTGTTTGCCTCAGTTTCCCTGTTTCTGAACTGAGGATAATGGTACCTATCTCTCCAGGCTGCTGTGAGCATCAAGTGAGAGTATCCTCAAGTGAGATTCTATTTGTGAAGCACTAATGCTAGCTATCATTCCACTGTCATTTCAACTATTTGAAGGTAGTTATCAACCAGTCCTTAACCTTGTCTTCTTAAAGTAATTTTATTTATATCACTCACTATAGTTCTGGTTTTCTAACACTGACTACATAATCAGCTTATGAATTCTTCCTCCATGCAAGGTCAACTTGTTTACAAACCATGTAAACAATCTAACAGCATCTCTACTTTCTGTCGGCAAACATTTTATGGTTACATTGCTAACTTAAAGAAAGGGGGGAAATATTCATTTCAAACTCCATGAGCTTACATGATGCAAATGAGCACTAGATTCAATATCAGGAATGGGTTTTAGTTTTCTACTACTTACTGTCTAGGTTATTTTAGATAAATGATGCATCAATCGATCAGTTTACTTAAATATTTTATTAGAAACCTGCAATGTGCCTGGTGCTGCGCTAGGTACTGTGGACAAAAAATGTAATGAATGAAATTATCTCTGTTCTCAAAAAGCTTACATTCTAATGGGAAGGCAAAAATTATAGGTATAAATGTACCCTGAAAACATTTAAACATGCAAATAAATACAGAAGTAGTGGAACACCAAGTAGTTTGGGGAGAGAAGGCTCTAACAAGTGAGGGTGTGGTAGTGATCAGGGAAAACTTTATGCAGAAGGTGGCTAGAAGATCTGTTTCTTGAAGGAACAGAAAGATTCTAACAGGTAGAGATTCTATGCAGGCATGGAAAACCTCTGTAGCAAAAGCACAGAGAGAGGAGATAGAGAGTAAATTGTGAAGAGCAGAGAGTTTTGGTGGATGGCAAAATGCAGAGGAGGGAGTAATGTGCATTGAAGATAAAAAGATGTTTTGTAAGAAGAATAGAAAGGGCTTAAGTTACAAAATACAGTTTAAGTTTTGTTCTATAAGCAATAAGGAGTCACTGATGTTTATTGAGTAGGGGAGTGATATGACAAGATCTGCATTTAAGTAAAATAACTGATAAGGTTCAATTCAACAGTCAGGGGAACTAGATGAAAGGAGGGTCACATAAGCCCAGAGTTAGGAGAGATAATATTCAAACAGAGAGGGTAGTTAACAGTGCCAAATGCAGCAGAGAGGTCTAGAGGGATGAGGACTGAAAAAATACTGAAATACCTAGAAGTTAATAGATATGTTTGCAGAGAACAGTCTAAGTTTAGTGATGATGTGGGAAATGAGATTGTGAAGCATTTAGGAAAAAAGAGAGGAGAGAAAGCAGAGGCAGAGAGTGTAAGCAGTATTATTTTTTTCTATGAGTTTTGGCTGAGAAAGAAGAGAAAGATATGATTTTAACTTGAGGACCTAGGTGAGGTTTTTTAAAAAGGATAGAGACTTTGGTATGTGTGAAAGCAATAGGGAAAGAATGAGTAGAAGCAGAGACTTGACTGAAGATTGGAGGGGTGGAGAGAAATAATTCAGGAAGGATCTGGTGGAGAAGAGAAAATTGGAGGTGACATGGAATGATTAAAAATGGAATCTGAACTCATTTTCCTTTTCTATCATTTTAACCAATCTGATGGATGTAAGGTGACACCTCAGAGTTGTTTTTAATTTGCCTTCTGCTAATTATTAGTGATGCAGAGTATTTTTATATGACTATTAATAGCTTTGATTTTTTTCTTCTGAAAATGGTTCATATTCTTTGACCATTCATCAACTAGGGAACGACTCCTTTTTATAAAATTTGCTCAATTTGAGAAATTAGACCTTTATGAAAGAAATTTGCTGTAAATCCCCCCTCTCCTCCTTTCTACTCCTCTCTACAGGTTCCTGCTTTCTTTTATTTTAGCTGTGTTAGAGTTTTTTCCATGCAAAATCTTTTTAATTTAAATCAAAATTATCCATTTTCCCTTCCATGATCTTTGTTTAGTCCTATCTCTTGCCTGTTCATGAACTATTTTCTGGATCATTTCTCAGAGGATCACTACTTGAACCAAAGACTCAGGAAGATAATTTTATTATGTGACTTCAGTTAAAAAGAAATTGAATGTTACTCATTAATAAGGTATTTGATTCCCGGCCAAATGTTTTGCAAGCACTGTTTCAGGCCTGACTTTTTCTGACTCTCCCACAGGACTTATAAATTCTTAAAAATCTTCTTAAAATTTCAAAACATATTTTTCAAAGTTCAGTGTGTTGTGGTTTTTATTGTTTATTGGGTTTTTGTGGAAGAGAGGGAGAGGGATTGTAAATTCATTTTCAGTCTAATTTTTGAAGCTGTTATTACTGAATACACAGAATAGTAAAAAGAACACTGGCCCTTTGAAAGCAAAGAAGCTGGTTTCAAATCCTAGTTCTGACTCCTTACTTGTGTGACATTGGAGAAATCACTCAAATTCTCTGAGCTTCAGTTTTGTCATTTTTAAAATGATGGAGTTTGGCTTGTTAACCTCTGTGATCCCTTATAGTTCTGTGATCCTACAGTACACTCTTGGGGAGTTGCTTGGGGACTTTGAGTGTTTATATGACTTATTCATAGTCACAAAAACCAGCTGTGTCTAAAGAAGACTTGAACCTAGGTCTTCCTAAATTCCAGGTCAGCTCTCTGTCCACTCTTGTGAACATGTAAAAGTATCTAAGTTGATTTTGTTCAACAAGAAAATATTTTTCCTTGAATATGTCAAAAGAGGAGACAAGAATGTCAGATCATCAGAAAATCTGAAATCCTTGCAATAAAACTATTTTCTTAACAATAGCAAAAGGCAGCATCCCTTACTTACGTTCTTGGCAAAGTTACTGCCAAACTCCTCCTATTTGAAAAACTAATTTTCCATTCAATTCAGAGAAACAAGTAGAAATGACACCATCCTGTGCTCTCGTGTGAAACATCTCTTTCATTTTGATAGAATAACAAAAAATAATTTTTAAGTGACTTTCAGTTAAGTGAGTTCCAATCTGAACCAGGCAGGATTGCTAAAATGAAAATAAAAGAAAACAAAAAAAGCAAGGGGGAAATGAGTACAAAATCAATTAGACCAGAGAGCTCTGCTCTCTTGTTAGTCATCTGGAAGTGTCAAAAATCTTTCCTGGTCATCACATCCTCAGCAAAACCTGAAAAATCTCATTCTGCTGGGGAGTCACATTCCAGAAAAGATAAACTGATTTCTTTCCTGAGTTTCATAGAGAGATAGGATGACATTTGGGGGGGGGGGGGAATGTTAATTCTACTCAGTAGGATTTTCAATGTTACTGCTGCCAATTATCTAGAATAGTGGAGAAAACAATTATCAATGTGTCCCAAGACACATTAACAGAGATAGTAATAAAGCAAACTCATCCTTTAAAAAAATCATAGTTTATGCTGAAAAGGCTATCAAACTGTGCATTTTCTTTCACCCAACAATACCACTACTAGGTCGGCATCCCAAAGAGACCAGAAATAAGGAAAAAAGATCTATATGTATAAAAATATTTATAACAACTTTCTGTGGTGGCAAAGAATTGCAAATTAAGAGCAAATTAAGAGGCCACCTATCAGTTTGGGGGATAGCCGAACAAGTTGTGACATATGAAAGTAATGGAATACTATTGCACTATAAGAAATAATAAGCAGGGGGCATAGCCAAGATATTGGAGCAAAGGCAGTGATTTGCATGAGTTTTCCCCTCCAAATCTGTCAAAATACCTATAAAATGACTCTAAATAAATTCTAGAGCAGTAGAAACCACAAAATTACAGTGAAACAGATTTCCAAAGTAAGATAATCTGGAAGGCTGAAAGTAAGTTTATATTGCATCGATTTCTAAGTGGAGCACAATCAATCGTAGGCTGTGCTCACACAGCCAGGGCTAGATCAGGCCTCAGGACACTGAATTACTGATAGATGAAGCAGTTTCCAGACTTCTCAACCCACAAACATCAAAGACAACTTCGAAGGTATTTTTTTTAATTTTAGTTCTCAATTTTAATACAGTTCATATCACATAAAACAATTCCAACTTTTGGTCAGGTAATACTTCTTTTAAAGTATTTACAATCTAGACCACGAACAATTTCTTTTGTTTTTTTAACATTAACCAACTGGGACACAAATAATAACTATGTATGATAACTTCATAAGTCCTTGACCTAATTGTCTCCACATTGTTACTAAGAATTAGGGGACCCTGACTTACTGTTGTTGGTCTAAAATCCTAAGCCTAATAGTTTAATTTTAGACTTAACCTCAGATGTTCCCCTACCAACAATCTATAATTTAATAGACCTGGTATTAAACTTATAAACCTTTTGACTATAGGAAATTGCCACTAAAAGTAGGGACATTGCAGGGAAACAATATCTCCCCAACTTCATGTCAGTTCCTGGCAGGGTTAGATTGTCAACTTTCATTCAGTGAGGCTTAAAATCTGCCAGGAATTAGTAGGGAAACTGAGTCAGGAGAATCCTACCTCAGCTCAGGCTGAACAGCTGCTCTCCCACCCTTCCCACAAGATCACCTTTTTCAGTACATACCAGCATCTCATAGGCCTACTGACACCATGGATTGGAAGCTCAGACTACTTTTCTTGCTACCCATACCTGGAGTTAGACTCAGAAGAATGGTCAGTTAATAGTACCATAGCATCTTAAAATAGAAAGTTCCAATGACCAGTTTTCAGATATGACTATAATTTCACATTGGCTAAAGAACATCTTTTGAGGCAAGTCTTAAGTGGCTTAAGTGCCTTTCTATACATGTTCTAGTTCCTGTTTGAATAACAATCATAAAATCAAATTTACCATTAAAACTTTAACTTTTCCATCAATGCTAAATTTTATCCGAAGTTACCTGCCTCTAGGAAACTTAGACTAAAATTCTTTTCCCCAAATTAAAGATGTCTCTGATTTAGTGTCAGTCAGTTGTTTCAATACTAATTACTTTTGTATCACTTTGTAACACGTCCAATTTTCCTCCCCATCTCTCTCCTCCCTCCCCCCATCCCCTAATACCTTGTATACTGATTACCCTTTCCCTCAATATGCCCTCCCTTCTATCAGACTACACAGTTCCCTTATCTCTATCTTCTCTCTTTTCTTCTAGGGCAAGATAATTTTCTATACCCCATTAACTGTGTTTCTTATTTCCCAGTTATATGCAATAATAATTCTCAACATTTGTTTCTAATACTTTGAATTCCAACTTCTCTCCCTCCCTCCCTCCCTCCCAACCCATCCCCACTAAGAAGGGAGGCAATTCAATACAGACTAAATATGTGTGATTTTGCAAAAGACTTCCATAATAATCATGTTGTATAAAACTAACTATATTGCTCTGTATCCCACTCTATCTTCCCTTATTTTTTTATTCCCTCATTTGACCTTGTCCCTTCCCAAAAATGTTTATTTCTAGTAACTCCTTTCACCCATTAGACCTCCCTAATATCAATTCCCTTCAACCCACTTGTCACCTGTTCCCCTACTTTCCTGTGGTGTGATATAAATTTTCATATCAAATTTAGTGAGCATGTTATTCCCTCCTTCAGCCACATGTAGAGAGAATAGTGTCATTTTCTCCCTCTCCCCTCTCCCTTTTTTTCCTCCATTGAACAAGATTTTCTTTATCTCTTTTATGAGTTATAGCTTGCCTCATTCCATTTCTCCCTTTCTCCCCTCAGTATTTTCCTCTCTCACCCCTTAATTTTTATTTTATTTTTTTGTGGCTATCATCTCTTCTGATTAAATACAGCCTGTAATCTCTGCCTATATGTGTGCTGTGTGTGTGTGTGTGTGTGTGTGTGTGTGTGTGTACAATCCCTCCACTTACCCAAATAATGAGAAAAGTCGCAAGATTTATAAATATTTTCTTTCCATGTAAGAATGTAAACAGTCCAGCTTTCAAAAGTCTTTTATGATTTCTCTTTTCTGTTTGCCTTTTCATACTTCTCTTGATTCTTATGTTTGAAAGTAAAATTTTCTCTTCAATTCTGGTCTTTTCATCATGAATTCTTGAAAGTACTCTATTTCATTGAATGACCATTTATTCCCCTTGAAGTATTATACTCAGTTTTGCTTGGTAGGTGATTCTTGGTTTTAATCCTAGTTCCTTTGACTTCTGGTATATCCTATTCCAAGCCCTTCATTCCCTTAGTGTTGAAGCTACCAGATCCTGTGTAATCCTGATGGTATTTCCATAATACTCAAATTGTTTCTTTCTAGCTGTTTGCAGTATTTCTCCTTGACCTGGGAACTCTGAAATTTGGCCACAATATTCTTAGAAGTTTCTCTTTTTGAGTCTCTTTCAGGAGGTGATTGGTGGATTCTTTCAATATTTATTTTGCCCTCTTGTTCTAGAATATCAGGACAGTTTTCCTTGATAATTTCATGGAAGATAATGTCCAGGATTTTTTTTTGATCATGACTTTCAGGTAGTCCCATAATTGTTAAATTATCTCTCCTGGGTCTATTTTCCAGGTCATTTGTTTTTCCAATGAGATGTTTCACGTTATCTTCTATTTTTTCAAACTTTTGGTTTTGATTTTTAACTGCTTGATTTACCTTATAGTCATTTATTTCCCTGAACTCAATTCTTTCTTTCAAAGAACTATTTTGTTCAGTGAGCTTTTGAAACTTCTCCTCCATTAGGCTAATTCTGCTTTTTATTGCCTCTTTCTAATTATTGGCTTTTTGTACATCTTTTTCCAATTGAGTTGGCCTCTTTTTAAAGATGTTATTTTCCTCAGCATTTTTTTGATTCTTCTTTAGCAAGCTGCTAACTTGCTTTTCAAGCTCTTCCATTCCCTGAGTATAATTTAAGTTCACTTTGGAGGCCCTAGACTGGGGTCTTAACTTCCTGTGACAGTAAGCCTTGTCCTTCCTCATCTGAAAGGATGGGGGTAGACACCTGTTCCCCAAAAAAGTAACCTTCTATGGTCTTATTTTTTTCCCTTTTTTGGGCATTTTCTCAGCCAGTTACTTGACTTCTGAATTCTTTGTCAAGAGATTAGTTTCAGTTGCTGGGTTCCCCTGGGCTTTGGGTGGGGGCAAGGCTGTCTCAGGGCTGAGGATTAGATTAGCTGCTCCCTACTGCCAGAGATTTTAAGATGATCTGCCTGTACAATGGACCCAGGCTGCTTCCCAGCCACCTAGATGCCTGCAGTCTGCTGCTACCCCTCTGCCATTGCCTGGGGCTATTGATGGAGGAATTCCTTCCCCTCTTGCCCCGCTGGGAAAGCCCTCCCACGCTGACTTTTGCAACTTTCTTTGGCTCTTATGGGTTGAAGTATCTGGGACCCTCTCTCCTGTTCCTCCCCATGCTGCTTTACCAGGGCTGTGCTCCACTCTGCTCAACCTCTCATGAGATTGGCCTTTCCTGTCGACCTTCCAGTTTACCTTGGACTGGAAACCTCTTTCACTCTGTTGTTCTGTGGCTTCTGTTGCTGTAAAATTTTTTGAGTCATTTTTTACAGGTATTTTGTGGGCTGTAGGGGAAGCACTACAGTATATGCATCTTTCTACTCTGCCGCCTTGGCTCGGCCCCTCTCAAAGGTATTTTCTTGTGATAAGAAAGATAAAAGTATACAACCAGAAGATAGAAAGATCAAGACTTCTACATCAAAAGCCTCCAAGAAAAATATGAAATGGACCCAGACCACTGAAGAACTCAAAACGAATTTTGAAAATCAAGTAAGAGAAGTGGAAGAAAAATTGGGAAGAGAAATGAGAATGATGCAAGAAAATCTTGAAAAAAATGAGTAAAAGCTTGCTGAAAGAGACCCCTAAAATGCTGAAGAAAATAACACCTTTAAAAATAGACTAATTCAAATGACAAGAGGTTCAAAAAAGCCAATGAGGGGAAGAATACCTTGAAAATTGGCAAAAATGGAAAAGGAGGTCTAAAATCTCATTGAAGAAAATAATTACTTAAAAATTAGCATGCAACAAATGGAAGTTAATGACTTTGTGAGAAATCAAGAAATTACAAAACAAAACCAAAAGAGAAAAAAAATAGAAGGTAATGTGAAATATGTCATTGGAAAACAACTAACCTGGAAAATGGATCCAGGGGAGATAATTTAAAAATTATTGTACTACCTGAAAATCTTGACAAAAAAAGAGTCTAGATGTGGTCTTTCAAGAAATTATCAATGAAACTACTCTGATATTCTAGAAGCAGAGGGTAAAATAGAAATGAAAAGAATCCAACAATCACCTCCTGAAAGAGATCCCAAAAGGAAAACTCCTAGGAATATTGTAAACAAATTCCAGAGTTCCCAGATGAGGGAGAAAATATTACAAGCAGCTAGAAAGAAACAATTCAAATATTATGGAAACGATCAGGACAACACAGGATTTAGTAGTTTTTACACTAAGGGATCAGAGGGCTTAGAATATGGTATTTCAAAGATTGAAGGAGTTAGAATTAAAATCAAGAATCACCTATCCAGCAAAATTGAGTATAATACTTCAGGATAAAAAGTGGAATTTCAATGAGATAGAAGACTTCCAAACATTATTGTTGAAAAGACTAGAGCTGAATAGAAAATTTGACTTTCAAATACAAGAATCAAGAGAAATATGAAAAGGAAAACAAGAAAGAGAAGCCATAAAGGACTCATTAAAGTTGAACTATTTACATTCCTACATGGAAAGAGGATATTTGTAATTCATGAGACCTTTCTCAGTATTAGAGTAGTTAGAGGGAATATATACATACATCTTTATGTATACACACATACATACATGTATGTGAGTATTACATATGTGTGGGTATATATGTGTATATGTGTGTGATATATACATATGTGTGTACATATACATGTGTGTATATGTATATACTCATCCATATATACACACTTACACACATATTTATATATATCCGTCTATCTACACATACACAGAGGGCACAGGGTGAGGTGAATATGAAGGGAGAATGCCTAAGAAATAAAATCAAGTGTTGAGAGGAATGTACTGGAAGAAAGAGAAAGAGAGAAGTGGAATGTAGTAAATCATCTAACATAAAAGAGGCAAGAAAGAGCTTTTACAATGGAGGGGAAGGGGGGGGAGGTGAGAGGGAATAAGTCAGCCTTATTCTCATAAGATTTGACTTAAGGAGGGAATAACATTTTCAGCTGGATATGGAACTCTATCTTACCCTGCAGGAGGTTAAGGGGATGGGGGTAAGAGATGGAGAATAATAGCAGGGATGGCAGATTGGGAGAAGGGGTAATCAGAAGAAAACACTATTGTGGGGGGACAAGTTAAGGTAGAGAATGGAATAAATGGAGTGCAGAACAGGATCTAGGGGAAAGATGGTTAGTTTTTTGCAACATGACTATTATGGAAGTGTTTTGCATGGCTACATATGTATCACCTATATCAAACTGCTTGCTTTCTCAATGAAGGTCGGTATGGAGGGAGAAAGGGAAATAATTTTTAACTCAAACCTTTAAAAAGGAATGTTAAAAATTGTTTTTGCATGCAACTGAGAAATAAGTTGTATGGGCAAGGGGTATAGAAATTTATCTTGCCCTACAGGAAAATAAAGTGGAAAGGGATGTCAGAAAGGGATGCGATAGAAGGGAGGCCAGATTGGGAAAAGGGGTGGTTGAGGTGCATGCTGGTCTGGGGTGAAGTGTGGGGAGAGATGGGGAGAAAATTTAGAATTGAAAATGTTGTGAAAGTGAAGGTTGAAAATTGAAAATAAAAAAAGTATATGTTTAAATAAGTAATAGCAAGCAAGAAGATTTCAGAAAAAAACTCTGCAAAGACTTTCAATAACTGATGCAAAATCAAATTAGCAAAACCAAGAAAACATTATACACAGCAATTCTGGGAATTATTAACTATGATAGACTTAGCTCTTTTAAACAATACAATGATCCAAGGCAAGTCCATAAGACCCAGTATGGGAAATGCTTTACACGTGGAGAGGAAGAATTGATGGCATCTGAATGCAGATCAAAGCATACTATTTTCACGTTACTTTTCTGTAGATTTTTCCTTTTGTTCTTACATCTTTCACAACACGACTAATATAGAAACATATTTTACAAGATTGTGCATATATAACCTATGTCAACTTGCTTACCATCTTAGGGAGGAGGGAGAAAATTTTATTTAAAAATTGTATGTTAAAAATTAAATTGTTTCATGTAATTGGAAAAATAAAACACTATTGTTTTTTCTTTTTCTATTACATTTATTTATTTTCAGTTTTCTTTCTTTACATGTATTTTATGGGCTGTGGGGGAAGAGCTAGTGCATCCTTCTACTCTGTCATCTTGGCTCCATCCCATAAAATATTATTTAAAAGAAAAAAAATGATAGTTTCCCTTAATAATGGTGTAAATTAGTCGTTTATGTTATTAGAAGGTTTACCACCATAATTTCAGTAGCATAGGGAACTCTCATTAAAGAAATTCCCTACATAAAGGCAAAGAATCAACTACGATGTACTTAACATTTGAGAGTGTTTTACCTGGGGTACAGAGGTTGTTTGACTTGTCCAGAGTCACATGGCTAGTAAAAGCCAGATGCAAAATTTGAAATTGGTATTTTCTTATGTTGAAATGAGTTCCTATGAATGTACCATGCCTACTCAGAAGGGGGATTATGATCTGGAATATGGTTTTCTTGAGCTGTGGCACAATTATTGCTTTAGGACTAGACTGACGCCTGCAGTTTCCCCAAATGTGGGAAATGACTGCTTCAAATTAATAATTATAAAACAGGAAAATATAAAACTGTAGAAGGAAGAAAATGTCTTCAGTAAAAGAACCAGTTCTCAATATAATAATCCAATTCTTGTCTTTCAAAAGCTGATTTGATGTTTCTCCTCAGAGAAATTTCCCTTTTATACATCATTTTGTCCCAATATCACAAGAGAGCAATTTCCCAAACATGAAGAATGAAAGAAGTACAGGTCTCACTCCCAGAGTATTGGCAGCTTAAAAAACTCTTCATATTCTTTGGTTAAGGGAGATGTCAGGGTTATCACTGAGCTGTGATTGCCAAGAATTAAGTCTTATAGATTTTGAGTTGGACAGGATTGGGGGCGGGGATCACTTTATTCAACTACCTTAGGTTACAGATAAAAAATTCAAGGAGAAAGGTTGCAACTTGAATAAGGTGTCAAAGTGGAAGGCAAATCCTGAATGCCCTTCAAACTTGTCTGTCCTACAGTTTTTTTTTAGAAAAAAGCTAATAATTCTTTTCATTTCAATTCAACAAACATTCATTAAGCTCCTCCTTGCCCCTTGAGCTCCTGGTCAGTGTTTACTGAGAAATCAAGAGATGCTTATATCTATATAAGATATAGTGCCACCTTTCCCCTTTTTTTCTCAGTCCTGAAAACTGCCTATGGTCATAAGTTTTGGAGGGAACGTAATTCATTTTTTTCCTTTTTCCTTCATATGTCCTCTCTTCATGTTTTGAACATAAACATCTTAAAAAGCTAATTATTTTTAATATTCTTACCAGTAGTTCTCATAACTGTTTAAATACAATCTTTTATCTTCTTTGATCTTCATTCCTAGTTCATTTTTGACCACACACTAAAACTTGTTATTAGATTTCATTTCTGTCACCAACAACTCATTGAATGATTATTTGCCCCATGAGTTGCTAGGATCTACCATCTTATTGATCTTTTAAATATATTAAGAGAGCCTTAGCATCCAAATGCATGGTGGAGGTAGGACCTGGGAATGATTTGCAAACCAACGACAAAAAGATTGAAAAGTTCTTGAGATATCTACTTTATATTAAAATGAATATAGCATATCAAAGGGAAAACAGCATTGTGAAGCTAGATGAAAAGATGATTCCATCTTCCTTCCCTCCTCCCTCCATTCTTCCTTTCCTCCTTCCCTTCCTTCCTTCCTTCCTTCTTTCCACAATCTTTCATCTTTTATATAAAATATACTATTCTAGGCATTGTGTGGGATAAAAAGATGAATACAATATAATCCAGAAGATACAATGCAGATTCAGTAGTCAATCTAATTTCTCATTAGCTTTGAGGCTGTTGTTTTTTCCCCTTTCAATTCAATGTTCAAGACTGATGGATAGATGTGGATTTCTAAGACAAGAAACAGTGACACACGGTAACAAAAATAAAATGAACATGAAAACTAAGGAACAGGATCAGAAAATCACCAGGAGAAAGAATCAACAGAATTGACATGATATGAATTGTCTGACACCAGCCTACCCCTCTGGAGATCTTTAAATGTTTGACCAAATGCTTTCTAGCCTCAGGGCTCAGTATAATCTCAATCCTTTGTAATAAATTGCATTTCACAAAAAAGCTGCAGGCTTCAAAATGTAAAGCTGATGTAAAACGTAATGGCATCTTGGTGTTCAGGATTTCTAGCAAGATTTATTATGAAACTCAGAAATCTCTGTGGGCTCTTTGTCAGATTCTTTTCAACCATTTATGTTAGGCCTCCCTTTTAACTTAGCAAAGCTCACTTGTTGTAAGCCAGCTGTTTTAGATACATGAACAGTAGGTGGAAATAAAAGTATTAAAAGTTTAGATTCATAGTGATAGTGCCTGTTCTTCTTAAAGCCATATTGGCACAACCAAAGGCAAGCTGTGTCCTAGTTCATCTGGCCTCACTCAGAGTGAAACTGGGGCTTTCTGGTAGAGAAATTCAGTTGTCATTCACGGAGGGGGTGAAGAAGGTTATTGTAGAATTTTGTGCAGTAAATTATGTGAGAATTATTATGGTATGGATTTGAGGGAATAAAGGAGATAGAAGATGTAGTAGTAGAGAATCATAGGTCCAAACCATCAACGATCAGCTAATATTATTAGGATTTTAAGAATTCCAGATCAGTTAGTCATTGAGGCAACAAATATATTTGAGAAAGGTATAAATTAAATATGAATCCAAGTGCATGACACAAATCAATAACAAGAAACTATGTAGAACAAGATGCAAAGGTAAGGTTTCCCAAGTTTAGCAGCCCAGAACACCATCACTGAATTGTGGACTGTCTCAATCCCCCTTTGTAGTTCTTGGAAAGCTACAGTCCTGGAAAGCAATCAACCAACTGTTCAATCAACAAATATTTGTTATGCACCTAGTGTGTGCTTTGATAAGCAGTGAGGAAACAAAGAAAAGCAGAAATAGTCTCAGTTCTCATGGAGCTTACCTCTAACATCAGTATTCATGAGCTTTTCACCTTGGATCATAGGATCACTGATTTGAAGCTGGGAGGTCATTAGAGGTTACCTGGTCCAATCATCTCATTATAGAGATGAAGAAACTAAAAGTTCCAGAAAGATGAAATGACATTCCTGACACCATGCAGGTATTATGGGATAGATACAATCTCAATGCAAGTCATGTCACTCCAGATTCAGCATTTTTTCTATTTCATGAACTGTACTTGCTATTTTGAGCAGCATGGAGCCTAGATAATTCTTGGGAGGCAATTATACTTCAAACATATACTTCATTTTGGCTACAAGGAAAACATAAGCTCAAAGATTTAAAAAATATAAGGAACCTAAGAGTTCATTTAATCTAAACTTCTTATTTTAAAGATAAGAAAACTGAGGTCATGCCAAGGTCATAAAGTAAATGAGCTTGATCTTTAGGGTCTAAGCATTTTCAGCATTTAGCTAGTATGTATACATTTCAGTTTAATAAATTAATGGGTACTGTAGTTCTTAACAATGTATGCCATAAATTAAAATAATAACAACTAACATTTTAAGTAACCCTTACTGTGGGCCAGGCATTTTGCTAAACACTTTGCAGTTATTATCTCATTTGATCCTTACAACAACTTTGGGAAGTAGATTCTATTATCTTCCTTACAGATGAAAAATCTGAGGCAAAGAGAGGTTAATTGACTTACCCAGAGTCACACAGTCAATAAATGTCAAAGGACAGAATTGAACTCAGGTCTTCCTGATTCTGTCACTCTATCCACTCTAATACTTAGCTTCCTCAGAATTCCTTGAAATATAAGGATAGGTTCTAGGTACATGAATTTATTAGTAGAGTGAGTCCAGTAGTCCTCAAAGTATAGTCTGGGAACCCCCAAGATGCCATCATATGGTGTGCAACATCAAAGCTATTAAGTATTTTATAATACTAAAATTTTTAAATTTCTAATGTGGTAAATATCAATAGAGATAACATACATAAACAAAAGTTCTTTGAGGAATTTTCAATAAGAATAGGAGTCAAAAATGACAACAGGAAAATCAATCATAGTAAGAAAAAATAGACTAATCATGTGACATGAGTGCCTTCAAGATGTCAGGAGAAAGCAATAAAGACCGTTTGCATGATAAGTAGACACCTAATAACAAACTGAAATGGTGGACTTAGAAAAGAGTCACATAGGATGGTTGGGCACAGATTGGTTGTAATCTGCATCATTAGAGGGAACTATTAAATTAATGAAATCACAAATCTATTTGGAAAAAGGAAAAGAAGAAGAAATTGCCATGTACACAGCAGACCATAAGAGAAGATTCAATATAAAACAACAAATTTCCATTTAAAGAAAACATTGTTTTCAATGCTACTCAGCTTTTGCTTATTTTCTTGTTTGGCTTTCTTTTATTCTCTGCTATGTACTTTTCATTTCATTTTCCCTTTCCCCATCCTGAAGAAGGCTACAGTTAAGCATGGAGATATATACATAATCTGTTTCTCCGAGGTTAGATAGCACCTTCCCTCACAAGTCCGAGTCTTCCCATGTTTTTTCTAAATAAAACATCTCTTCATTTCCTATACCATAGCACTATTCCAACCCAATCACATCCTCCCTGAGAGATTGTTTACATAAGTTTATCCCCCAATTTTCTGCATTCCTTCTTTTCTTGGCTCCACAGGTTTTATTTATATGAGAAAATTTTAATTTAAAATAATCGAAATCATTCTTTTTCTACTTCAACAATGTGCTTACCTCATAATATAGTTTAAGGTCTGATCCTACTGAACCTACTTCCTTTATATATTTTTTCCCATGGTTTTTTTGAAGTTCCTAAGCTTCTATTCTTCCAAAGGAACTTGGTTATAATTTTTCTAACTCAGCAAAATGATGTTTAAGTAATTTAGCTGGTACAGCATTGAATAAATAGTTAGGTAACATTGTCATTTTAAAAATTATATTGGCTTTACCTACCCATGAACAAATAAATATCACTTCAGTTATTTAGGTCTGAGTTTGGATAAAAAATGTTTAATGTTTATGTTCATATAGTTCCTGTGTCTTGGCAGGTATACACAGTTACTTTATAATGTCCAAGTATTTTAAATGATCTAAAAATATTGAATACATGTTGTTTAATTCAAATCTTCATTCTGTAATCCATTTCCATTTTATGAGTAAATTCATTCCATTCACATTCTAAGTTACAATTAATTGTAGTGCATTTTCCTCTTTCCTATTTTTTCCTCATTGTCTTTCTAGCACTATTTACCCTATCCTTCCATATTCTTCTGTTTTACTTCTACCTGCTTTCTTACCCTCCTATTCCTTAAGGTACATGTGCCCCTAAGAGCACTTTCCTTATCCTCTCCCCCACACTATCTCTTTGCCCTCCTTTTTCTTTCTGAATTTAGATTTTTATATCCTTCTAGATATATATGTTGTTACATTTTTAACCCTTTCCCAATAAGAGTAAGTTTACAGCACTATCCCTCTCCCTGCTCCTAGTTTCTTCTGTGTAAAATTTTTCTTTTATGTCTCATGCATATAAGATAATTACTTCTTTTTGTCTCTCCCTAAATAATTTTATTTTTTAGAATCAACCCATCATACTCAATTCAGTCCAAATTTTTCTTTTAAAATTTGTTTAGTTTTTTATTTTCTCCTAGTTACATGTAAAAACAAATTTTATTTTTAATTTTTAAAACTTTGAGTTCTCAATTCTCTCCCTTCCCTCCTCCCAACCCTACTGTCATTGAGAAGGCAAGCAATTCAATATAGGTTATACATGTATAGTTATGCAAAACATACTTCCATATTAGTTATGTTGTGAAAGAAAACATAGACCAAAGAGGAGGGGGCAGAATTTCAAGAAAAATAAAGTAAAAAAAAGTTATGCTTCAATCTGCATTCAGACACAATCAGTACTTTCTCTGGGGATGGATGGCATTTTTTGTCGTAAGTGCTTCAGAGTTGTCTTGGATCACTTGGAGTTGACAATAGCTACGTCATTCACAGCTGATCATCTTACAATATTGTGTTATTTGGTACACAATACACTTGACTCTGTATCAGCTCATGTAGGTCTTTCAGGTTTTTCTCTGAGAGCATCCTCCTCATAATGTCTTATAGCACCATAGAATTCCATTATAATCACATACCACAATTATTCAGGCATTTTTCAGTTGACAGGCATTTCCTCAATTTTCAATTCTTTGTGCTGAGAAAAGAGTTGCTACAAACACATTTATACATGTAGATCCTTTTCCTTTTTTTAACCTCATCTCTTTTTTGATACTAGTGGTATTGCTGGATCAAAGGGTATGTGTGGTTTCATAGCTCTTTAGGCAGAGTTTCAAAGTGCTCTACAGAATAGTTGAATCAGTTTACAACTATAACCACAGTGCATTGATGTCTTATTTTCCCCACATTCCCTCCACATTGGCCATTTTCCTTTTCCATTCAATCAGTCAATCTAATCAGTATGAGGTAGTATCTCAGAATTGTTTTACTTTTCATTCTTAAAATCAATAGAGTTAGAGCATTTGTTCATGTGACTATGGATAGCTTTGATTACTTCATCTGAAAGCAGTTCATATCTTTTGATCATTTCTCAATTGGAAAATGGGTCTTTTTTTATAAATTTAACTCAGTTCTCTATATGTTTGGTAAATGAAGCCTTTATCAGAGAAAATTACTTCAAATATTTTTCTCCCCAGTTAATACTGCTAATGGTATTTCCCTCCATCCTATTCCTCCCGCACAATTTATTCGATTCTCTCTCTATTTTGACCCCGACCCTTCTCAAAAACCTATACCTTTCTTTCAATCTACCCCAATAAAGATGACAATCATAAGAATACTAACAATATTTTCACTCATATGAAGCAAGCAATGTGACATTATGGAGTCCCTTATAACTGGTCTTTAATGTTAACCTTATATTTCTCCTGGATATTATATGTCAAATTTTCCCCTAAGTTCTTTGGGTTTTGTTACAAAAACCTGAAAATCTTTGAATTCATTAAATGGCTTTTTTCCCTTTAAGATTATACTTAACTTTGCTGGGCAAGTTACCCTTAGTCATAACCCCAGCTCTTTTCTTTTCTCTCTCTCTCTCTCTCTCTCTCTCTCTCTCTCTCTTTCTCTCTCATTATATATATATACACACACATAGTTACTCTCTGTCTATAGTATTCTAAGGCCTGTGTTTCTTCAGCATATTGCTTGCTAGGTCATGTGTAATCCTTCTTATAGCTCCATAATATTTAATTTTTCCCTTGCTGCTTGCAATATTTTCTCCTTAACCTGGGAGCTTTGAAACTTGGCTATAATATTCCTGTAAGTTTTCTCCTGGGATCTCTTTCAAGTTGTGATTGATAGATTTTTTTCTATTTCTACTTTGTCTTTTTGTTCTAGAACTTCAGATCAATTTTCCTTAACAAGTTCTTGTAAAATTGTATCCAGATTATATTTTTATCATAATTTCAGGTAATCCAACTCTTCTTATATTATACCTGCTTGATCTGTTCTCTAGATTGGTTGTTTTTCTAATGAGATGTTTCATTTTTTCTTCTTTTTTTTTGGTCTTTTGATTTTGTTTTATGATTTCTTGTTGTCTTAAAACATTATTATCTTCCCCTTGCCCATTTCTAGTTTTCAAGGACATAGTTTTTTCCTTAAATTTTTTATTCTCTTTTCCTTAAGTTTCTGATTCTCTATTCCCATTTTTAAATAATTTTCTTGAACTGTTATTATGTTTTTCTATTTTTCCTCGATCTCTCTTATTTGATTATTAACGTCCTTTTTGAGTTCTTCTAAGAATTTTTTGTGCTTGTCACCACCATTTGATGTTTTTCATTAAGAAGGAGTGTCTTTTTTTAGCTCCTTAATTTTCTTCTGAATATGAACCCAGATCTTTTCTGTCCCTGTAGTAACTATTTATGGTCAGGTTCTTTCTCCTTTGCTTATTCATATTAATTTATTTATTCTAATTTTGTTTTTTGCAGCTATTAGCATAACCAAGTTGTAGTCCGAAGGTAAGAGGAATGATGCCCCAAGTCTCAAGTCCTTCTTACTGTTATTTTCTGTGATCTATCTTGGGGCTCAACCTTGGTGTCTGTCTCCTCTCCACTCCTAAGCCACAGCAATGGCCCCTAGGCACATTGTCCTGCAAATAAATGTTTGTGTTCCCTGTTGACCCTCTGGTGACTGCTAACTCGTCTCTCTTCCCTGGAATCAAAACCAGGGGTCTCAGTATCCACAACCAACAACATCCCTGGCCCTTGCTATTGCACTCATCAGGTGTGTGCTGGCTCCTCCTCCCTGCAACCATAACCTAGGACTCCTCTGATCAGCATAGCAGAGCTTGGTGTCACTAAACAGTCAAAGGTACTTCAATCTTCTACTCAGCCATCAGACCCACCCCCACCATTTTCTGTGTGATGAAAGTTTCAAAGGCTGAGGCTGCTTCTCAATCCAGTTCCCTCCAGGATCTGTTTGTTGATTCTGCAGAGTTGTCCTGGAGGTATTTGCACTTCACTCAGAATTAACCTTCACTCCTGTAGGCTGAGTCTTTTCTGGGGTCTTCTCAAATTGTCTTAGGAGGACAACTACTTTACTCTGTGTTTATTTCTGCTGCTCTGAGGTAATATTCTGTCTTTATTTTGTGGAGGAAATTTGGAGAGCAGAAAATTGTCTGACCTACTCTGCCATATTCCCACAATCCTCTATTTGAGTAGTGAGTCATTTTTAGGGGTAAGAGAGTAAATAGCAGAATTTTCTTGACATTAACTGCTGTTTGGAGGTAAGAAAATAAAGATTCTGGATATCAATTTTGAGTTATATAATAAAAGTGGCTAAATTTTTCATAATCTTTCATTCAACAATCCTAGTAATGTGCCTCAAGGAGGTCAATGGAAGAATCGAAAGTCCAATGTGCTAAAATATTATTGTCAGTAGTTTCTTATAGTAGCAAAATAAATAAAAACAAACAAAAAACCTGGAAGCAAAGTGGACATTTGCCAATTTGAAAGTGACCGGACAAATTCTATAATATGAATGTAGTGGCATATTATTGTGGAGTTAAAAATGATGAACATGAGGCCTCTATAGAACATAGTAGAATAGAAGAATTTATGAGATGTGACATAAGCAGAACACTCTCCTCTTCTAATATACAAATGGACCATGACAATTTGAATGAAAAGTTCACTAAAAGGAAACAACTCTGAGAAACTGAAATGATATTAGTAGTTCTAGAAAAAATAGATACAAATTATTCTCAAGAGAGAGATGGAAACTACATCCAGAAAATGTCATTGCCAGATATGGTGAGCGTATTTGTGCCTAACTCTTTTTCTTTGTTGAAAAGAAAGGTTCAATTCCATCATAGTTGGGAGAAAGATGGCAAAGTGGGAGAGGTCATTTCCAAAAACTATTCTCATGTAAATGTAAAGAATTAAAATTTAAAAATAAGGGGGAAAAAAGGTAAAAGAAGAAAAAAGGAAAGAGAAAGAAAAGGAAGAAGGGGAAAGGATGAAGAAAAGGAAAGAAACAAAGGTGACACCCTTCCACTGGTGCAAACTACAAAGTTATTTCTCCTTGTATCTTCTATGATTCAAATCCATCTTCCTTCACACCTTTTTTTGCAGAGGAGTCAACCAAGATGTTGATGATTACTTTATGTCTTTTTCTATTTTTTGGCTCTCAGTAATAAATAGCATGTAGTATGATTAGCTTTTTTTTCTTCACACAGTCAAGAATATTTTCAATCACGTTTTCTATATTTTATTTTTTTCCCAGAATATTCTGAAACATGTATAATTTGCATGTCAACATTTCTCACATGATCTCCAGGAAGTAAGACTATATTTTACTATTTTTTTAAGGTAAGGGATTTCCAATGTTTGATTATGCTTCTCTGTAAATTTGGTTCCTTATAAAATTATAAGAAGCAACTCTGAAGATCATATAACCCATCCCCTACCATTTTATAGGTGAGGAAATCAAGACCTAGAAAGGTGAAATAACTTGCTTGATATCATACAAGTAAAAAGTGTCAGAGCTGTGAGTCAAACCCAGGTTTTCTATATCAAAGGAAATTTCCTTTATATGCATATTGCAGAAGATCATTTGCTTAAAATATGTTTTTGCTCTAGATCTTTTGGTTTGATTGAAAGGTACAGAGACCATCATTTGATTATTTGATCACCTATTTTAAATATATAGTTTCTTTATGGACCATGACATGGGTAAATTGGGCATATTTTAAATGATTTGAAAAACTTAATTTAACCCAAGCTGAACTATTGACTACTGGAAGGCTTGAAAGGCTTTGAAGGCTTTGTAACTTTCTACAAATCTGTCTAATGGCTGAGTGCAGCTCCCTAGAGTAAGACAGGTAAATGTTCATCGTAACAAACCACAGGAGCTTTAGCAAATATATCTAGGAGATGAAAGTGCAGCAAAGAGTAGAATTTTGTGAGGAAGAAAAGGTGAGGTGAAGGGAGGGCAAGAATAGTGAAAGAAAGAAGGTTCTTCCAACTCAGCAAACTTATAGTTGTCGTCCAATCAATGAAATATCATTGAGCACCAAGTCATGGGCACCTTTTTCAGGAAATGAAAACAAGGGCTATATAATGTTAAAATAGGGACAATTGATATATAGTACTGTAAAACTGGTGGTATATTTGCTAATTTGAACTCCACAACAACCATGTGAAGTAGGCATATCAAGAATCATTGTGCTTGTATTGTTTAATCATTTTTAGTCATGGCTCACTAGAAGAAAGATTTTCAGAAAGATTAAGCAATCTACCCATACTCACATAACTAGTAAATTTCAGAGATGAGATTCAGACCCAGGTCTTCCTGCTATCAAGTCCCAAATGATTTGGTTTTTTTTCCTCCACAATAGAATTGTCAAACACATGGTACCCAAGCCACACTGCACTAGCAATACTTCCCAGTGGGGAACCAGATTCAAATATATGAAAGAAACAAAAATATAATAGAATGTAGATAATGTTAGCATGATTTTCAAAGTCAATATGTGAGACAGATGGTTGTTATGTCTGTTTTAACAATATCATTTCTGTATGAGTTTAATACCTCTCCTTCACACTACACTTCCTGTTATACTTTTCTTGCTGATTAAACAAAAATATCTCCAAAGGATTAGTTGGGGAAAATTTATTTTTCCAACATCAAAACAACAAATCAGAAAGAATTCCAACTGTAAGAGACATTATGACCAAAAATAAATCCTTTGAGTGTCCAGTATGAAATAATTACTGAATGTGGAAAAAAGCAAAGTAAGGTATCCAATCTATTATAGAGTTCATTTTGAATAACAACAACAATGGCAACAAAATAAAAACTTTATATTTCCTTCTGGGAACTTTGAAGAACCTTTTGCTATCTCACTTGTAATACATTCTTTTCCAATTCTCTTATAATATCAATCCAGTAGTCTCTATTCTTTCCAATTCTTACTGAAATTCCACTTTCCTTTTCTTCAGCATGGATTGTTTTTGAAAAATATTCACTCCACCCGTTGAAGTTCATTTTTCTTGCTTCTCTTCTAGTCATAACAGTATATACTTTAACTCATCTAATTAACATTATTGTAGATTTCAGTTAGAGTTCTTTTCAGTTTTTTGTTCTCTTTTGAGCTTTAATATTCACCTTAATGTCTTTCTTTGGATTTATACACACACACACACACACACACACACACACACACACACATATATATATATATATTCCTATTGGCAGAGTCAAGATGGCAGAGGGAAAGAAGCAGGCACTCTCCTGAGCTCTTTCACAAATTCCTTCAGATATTATTAAAAAATGAATCTGAACAAATTTTAGAGTTTCAGAATCCACTCGGAGACAGAATATGGGAGATTTCCAGCCCATGACAGCCCTGAAGGTTGACAGGAAGGATCTCTTACAGTAGGCTGGGGGAGCATGGGTTGCACCAATGAAGACTCAGCCATAGTGGAGTGAGAATGGCCCCAGGCATTTTGAATCACCAGCAGCAGTGTTGATTCTCAAACTGATCAGCACAGGATAGGATTCTGGCAGAGCTGGCTGAGAGAGAGGCACATAACCTGCGGCAGCAACAGAAGCTACTCTTGGAGGTATTAGTCCATGGACTAAAAGTTTGAAAGTCACCTACTTGAAGTTCTGGGAACCAAAATGACAGAGTAAACTGTAAGTGCTCTCACCTTCCCTCTGACCTTGAAAAACCCAGAGAATATTGCCCTAGAAAAAATCCAAGAATAGTGGAGTCAGCAGAAGAAGTTTAGTCTTTTAGCTTGGGAAGATAGGGAAAGTGACAGAGTCCCTCTTGCTGTGACTGAAGGGGACCAGTGCAGGGCTTGAGACATCCCAGCAAACCCCACCTCAGTGCACCAGCAGGAGATCCTGAGCCCCAGGGGTTGAAGGTGGTAAGCACCAATACCAGGACCCAAGGTGTGTCTTAGCACAGCCAGGGGGAATTGGGCAGATCACAGTGCAGATGGGAAACACCAACTGCTGAACCTGCCTGCGCTGTAGTGCAGCCCTAGGGGAGGAGACCTCCAGATGTGAGACCATCCCTCCTCCCCCATACCACTCTGTGAGCTTCAGTGGAACCTGGGGAAACTCAGATAATCTTCACTTGATCTCAGTGTTGGCACACACCAGCCAACTCAGCACCAGGCAAGCTGCAGCATTATGTAGCTTTTAGCTGAAAGAACCAGAGGTCGCAACATATAGAGTTAATAACTCATTTGTCTACTTGATTATTTTGGTTGTTTATTATTTTTGAGATGATTCAACAGACAATGTTTCCCAACTTCTTCATTTATAAAATGTCAGGTTTGGACTAAAAAAAATCCTTAAGTTTTTCCCCATAGGCTTCTTTTACAATTTGCTGAAACCTACGAATCTATTCTTAGAATACATACATAAATATTTTATATAAATTATACATTAGCATGTTATTCTATTATTAATATATTATATATAAAATAAGCACATACACAATTTTTACTGAAGGAAAGGCTAAATTTCAATTACAGATTAGTGAAAATAAAGATATACATTTTCCATTCAATTTCACAGACCTCCCTGAAGTCTATATAGTCCGCACACTTCTGGGAGTTATTGATGCTAGTTTATATCTCACCCCCATTACAAGATCTCTAACGTCTTTTAAGCTCTAATAGTCTGAGATTTTACTTATGATAGGGAAACCAAATGGTTTGATTTCACTTATTAATTTTTGTTCTGAGTAAAGAAAAAAGACAAATCAATCAAAAAACATTTATTAATCACTTTCTATATGCCATACATAGAGAATATAGATCAGTAAAAGAAACAATCTGTACACACTAAGAACTTACACAATAATGGCGGAGGGAACAGCCATTATTCTGTATATTGTACATACATAGGTATATGTAGTAAATAAATACAAAGATAACAAATACATACAAAGTAAACACAAGGTATCCTGAGAAGCAGGCACCAGCAAGAGAGGAAATCAAGGAAGGCTTCACATAGATGGTGGTACTTTATTGCATCTTGGGGGAAGATTGGGATTCTAGGAAATAGAGCTCAGGACAGAATATATTCCAGGCAGTTAGAATAGCCAGGGTTAAAGACATAGCCATGGGAGATGAAGTTGTCATGCACAGAACAGAGAGAAACCAGTTTGACTATATTGTAGGGACAGGGGAAGGGGTAATGTCCAATGAGGTTGCAAAGGGCTTCAAAAGTTAAAAAGAGGAGTATATATTTGGTTATAAAGGTAGTAGGTAGCCACTGAAGTTGAGTAAGGAACTGATATGGTCAAACTGGTGCTTAAAGAGAATCACTTTGCCAGCACTATGGAGAATAGGCAGAGAAAAGTAATGCAGGGAGACCAACTAGAAGTCATTGAAGTTATCTAGCCAAGACATGATTTTTGAAATATTTTGAACTATCTCTTGGCTATTAGAACAATCTGAACAATTGAATGAAATTTGTGGTTTTCACCAAAATATTTGATATCCCATAGAGATAGCTTGTTTCTTGATTATTTCAATTTTTTATTTTGCTACTAAAGTAAGTTCTCAAGGCTCATATTACTAGCCCTTTCACACCTATTATATATAAATATTGCATGTGTTCAACGTAGACAAGTAGGAATAAACATGGAAAGACGGTGAATAGTCAGATGAACTTTGCATTTTGCTTTCCTTGCCATTTGACTCTGAACTACAGAGAATTTATTGCTATAATAATTCACAAATTAGTAGTAGGCATCTTGATGCATATAAGTGGAGTTGAGAAGATTTGCAGGTGCTTGGCAATTGTCCTCATGTCAAAGACACATGTGGTTAGTCTTTGAAGTAACAGTCCTTGACATTACTGGCAAAGCTTGTCTCTGAGGGTGGTCGTCTCTTATTATGATCAAAATATTGAGGATATAACTAAACTGATTTTTCAGGACAATGGAGGTAGAGATAATTATCACTGATTCATCTGGGTGATTTCATTCACTGATTTCATTCAGGTCTTCTTCTGGTTCACCTACAAGATTCTAGCATCCCAGAGTTTACTTATACTGAATACTTAAATAAAGTGCCCTGGCTAGTCAGTATCTAATTAGGTAAATAACCATGTAAACAAATCATTTATTATACACAATTTTTAAAAAATGCCTAATTCATCTTGGCTATCTTTAGTGCCAATGGAGTACATTAGACTATTTTAAGACCTGGAAAGGTCCTTTCAAAGTTAGCTGATAAGTAGATATAGATTAGAAAGCTACTTTCCCATGAATTTTAATTAATTCATCAATACATAGCAATTATATCCATACTGTTGTCAGAAGTAATAAAGAAATATAACTCATGGCTGAGAATATTGTATACAATACTTACAAAGCCTAAGTAAGTTCAAGGTTGTGAGCCTGTCCTTGCAATCCATTCATGTCCCTTGCATTATTTCTTTTGTTCTCATCTAGAATTTCCTTTGGTAACTTCAGACTTTAACTTCTATCTAGATCTTCATAGGTATAATTAAGAGTCATCACTTCTCACACAAGTACTAAAGGTAACAGTGCATTTTAGATACAGAATAAATTTTATTTTATCTCATGGAAAATTCAGAATAATTCAAAGAACCAGTATCATGTAAAATGGCATACAGTCAATCCTTAACTTTCACAGAAATCAGTGTGAAAGTCAGGAAAGCAAATATTGCTAGATTAAACCTATGAGAGGAGTAAATTCCTGTAAGCATCAAAAACTGTGATCTTCACAAGAGATTGGTAAAAATGCACTTTTATAGATATAATTATTTGTAACAAAAATTAATTCAGATAAGATGAACTTTTTCTAACACAGTAGCCATGAAAAAATCCACAAAATGAAATACAAAAAATAAAATTGGTAACATACAAAACATTTTTCTTGCTGATAGAACTCTGTGACCTTTTATTCTAACATCTCAAAAATATTATTTCAGACAATATTCACTTTTTATAACATGTAAAATCTTCAGTACCATAAATACTACACAGCAAATAAAATTCTTAGAACTGAAACATTTTTAAACCTGAATTTTACCTCCCATTGTGTCAGAGAACAGTATGAGGTTATTGCATTGTACTGTACACTGCTGTAAAATTCTCTCCATTGGCTGCCCAGTGCAAACCAAGGGAGAGGTTACTGCTAATTTAGTTACTTCTGTCTAAAGATGCAAAGATTGACTATGTCTCGCAGCACTTTCCTTCAGGACCGGGCCATACTGTTGGAGATAGTGAAGGATGTACCAGATGCTTATTTGAGAGCGTTGAAGGTCTTACATTTTGGGAGAAGAGCAGAGATGAGTTAGTGTTTAACCTTGAGACTGCTGTTAATGATTTGAGCTGTACTGTCTCAAACTAGTTGGTCCATTAGGCTGACAGTGGCTGCAGACATGCTGCAGGGCATAGACTTTATCTAACACATATTTTCTCACTAAGCCAAAACACTGAGAGGCTTGGACTTACAGCCTGAAGGACATATACTACACTTTTGGGGCTTAGTTACAACATAAAACTTCATTTTTCTGTTTTATCTTCCTCATGAATGGGAAGGAGTTGGGGGAGAAGCTGAGCATGGTCTGTGGTATCCTGGGCCTATGGACTCAGTGAGACCCCTGGGTTTTTCTTTCCTGGCTTGATGATGCTCTACTAATGCATCTTTTTGATATATATGGATACAGCAAGCACATACAACTCTTAATTGGGTACCAAAGTGCTGTCATGTAGACTTGATCTTTCCTTACCAGCCTCATTCTATCTATGGAACCCATGTTCTCCCTTCCCCACCTAAAGCTAAAGTGCACTAGTCTATATAAGGTGGGGTTAGGGGGAGGGAGATGATTAATTGCAAAGCACAAAGAGTATATAGTGTGGAAACACAATAAGAGGAGAAGAAAACTATTTAAAGAAAAGCAAGTACCTAGGTATATCTCCTCCCCCTCTCCTTTCCCCTGTTCCCATAAATGCACATATTCCTTGGGAGGGGGAGAGGATGTGCCATGAATGCAAAGAAACTTTTATTCTATGGCATAAGGCAACAGTAGTGAAGCACTTAGAAGGATATCAGCCCCTTCACAAACGTGCACATTTGCCTCATTTCATGGCTCTCATTTTTTTCTCTACTGAACATAGCCTTGAATGTATAAGGTTGCCAGAATAACAGAGGAAATGAGGTTTGTAATAAAATGAAGTTTCTAATATAATCTAATAAGATCAGGGGAATAACTAAAGTTGCTTAAATTAATGCTCGACTTGGACTCCCAGAATCTCCTCCTCAACACAAGGAAAAGACAAAGTCCCAAACAAATTCTAACAAGCATCAAGATTCAATGGAAAGACAACTGGTTTTGAGATTGAGAGCGCTTGTATTCAGCCCTGTGGATAAGTTCACTTACCTTGGTAGTGTACTTTCCAGGGATGTACACATTGACAATGAGGGTGTTGTAGGCATTTCCATAGCTAGGTGAGTGTTTGGGAGGTTCAGGAGAAAAGTTGGGGAGAAAAGCAGTGTTAGACTAATTATCAAACTGAAAGTCTAGAGTCATTGTGCTGACTTTATTGTTGTTTGACTGTGAAACATGGACACTCTACCAGCGCCATGTCAGGAAACTGAATCACTTCCATTTGAACTGCCTTAGGAAGCTTCTAAAGATCACCTGGCAGGATAAGGTACCAGACACTGAAGTCCTTGCTCGAACCAGACTGCCAAGCATTCAGACTATGCTTCAGAGAGTGCAACTAAAATGGGCTGGCCACATTGTTTGAATGCCAAATTGTATCCTTGACAAAAATCACATGGTGGTCAGAAGAAGCAATACAAGGACATTCTCAAGGTCTCTCTCAAGAACTTTGGATTTGAATGTGTGACCTGGGAGACACTGGCACAGGACAGCTCAGCAAGGTGTGCCCACATCAAAAAGGGTGCTCTGCTCTGTGAGCAAAGCAGAATTGAAACAGCACAAAGGAAACATAGGATCCCCAAATTTGGAGTATCCACCCCAAATGTTCACATGAACTATCCGTGCCAAATCAGAGAGCATTCTGAGCAGGTATTGGTCAGATCAGCCATGGTCAGACACATTGAAACTTCACTTTATCATGGTGACGTCATTTTGGGTCATCTTCTAGAATAAAGGACAACAACCAACAACCAACTTGTATTCAAATCCACCTCTGAATTTTACTACTTATCTAACCTGAGAAAAGTCATTTAGACTCCTCCGTACTTAATTTCCATATCTTTAAGATGAAAGGGTTGGACTAGAGAGTATCTTAGCTCTTTTCCAATTCTAGATCCACATCCCTTCCCACCACAACACTGACTCTGCCATCTTATAATATCATCATGTTCAAGAGAACGACATTGACCAACCTCCTAGAAATTTATTTTAGAGAAGATTACTTTGGAATCCATGTGCTAAATGAATCAGAGAGAAAAAGTGAATAGCTTCAAGACCAACTAGGAGACTTGCAAAAATCAGTTAAGGTTTTGTGAAAGACAAGAAAGAAAGAAAGAAAGAAAGAAAGAAAGAAAGAAAGAAAGAAAGAAAGAAAGATGGAAGGAAAGAAAGGTGGAAGGAAAGAGAAAGAAAGAAAGAAGGATGGAAGGAGAGAGACAGCAACAGAGAGAAAGACAGAGAAAGAGATCTGTCCAGTAAAGCCCAAATTAACTTCACTTTTACATCAATGAGAAAAAGAACTCCTGGGCCAGTCATCCTGATGAATATCTGCTCACTGGCTCCAGATGTCTCAGGAGGAGAAAGTGAGGCTGGTGACCTTGTACAGCCTTCCCTCACTCAAAGGAAAGTCAAGTGCAAGTCATGTCATCATTTCTCTGATAGCATGGTCTTCTTTGAAAATGAAGGACAAACACAACAAAAATTTTGCTCTCTAGTTTTAGAATATCATGACAATTTCCATTGATAATTTGAAAGATGATGTCTAGGTTCTTTCTGTGATCATGGATTTCAAGTAGTCCAACAATTTTTAAATTATCTCTCCTGAATCTATTTTCTAGGTAAGTTGTTTTTCCAAAGAACTATTTCACATTGTTTGCTATTTTCTCATTCTTTTGGTTTTGTTTTATAACTTCTTGATGTTTCATAAAGCATTATCTTCCATCTGCTCCATTATAATGTATAAGGAATTATTTTCTCCAGTGAGTTTTTGCACCTTCTTTTCCATCTGGCAAATTCTGTTTTTTAAGGCACTTTTCTCCTCACTGGTTTTTGGAATCTCTTTTACCATTTGCATTAGTCTATTGTTCAACTGTAATCTTCTTCAGCATTTTTGGGGTCCATTTTAGCAAGTAGTTGACTTATTTTTCATGATTTTCTTGCATCACACTTATTTTTCTTCCCAATTTTTGTTTTACTTCTCTTACTTGATTTTCAAAATCCTTTTGAGGTCTTCCATATCCTGAGACCAATTCATATTCTCCTAGAGGTTTTAGATGTGGGAGCTTTGACTTTGTTATCTCCTTCTATGTATATATTTTGGTCTTCCTTACCCCCAAAGTTAGATTCTATAGTCTGATTCTTTTTCTGGTTTTTGCATATTTCCCCTTCCATTTACTTGACTTTTGAGCTCTTTGTCAAGGTAGTTCTCTGCTTCCAGTGGAAATGGGTTTGTACTGTCAGTCACTTGATCCCCCACAATCTATGGGCCTAGAGCTCCAAAAACTGCCTCTGATTCTGCCTCTGCTGCAGCTGCAGAAGGCTCCTCCACCCCCTCCATGGCTCTGGGGCTGGGGCCAGACCATTCTACTCTCACACACAGATCTGACAGGTTTTGTTCCACTGACTTTCCTATGTGTCTTTGGAGTTTTGGGGTTGTGAATGAAGTCTGGAAATCACCACAGGTGCTAGACATTCAGTCCCCCCAAGCTTGTTCAGGTCCCATCTGTAACAGTGAAGCCCACACTGGACTGCACTTGCTCCCAGCTTGACAAGATAGATGTTTCCCATAGGTCTTCCAGGCTGTCTTGGCCTAGAGATTTGCTTCACTCCATCATTTTGTTTTTATCTGTGAAAGATCAATGCAAATATAGCCTTAAAATTTATGGTAATGTCTTATCTCAAAGGATTTAGACATGAAAAAAATGTTAGCCAGAGTTATTCAATAGTACTCTTGAGTAAAAAAGGATTTTTTGGTGGCTTTCCCACCCTATAAAGTCTATAATGCACATCACTGTCTCCTGGTCATTTGATTTTAAGTGCATATAATCCAATGGAATTCTCTGTAACATTATGCAAAATGAAATAAGGTCAAAGAAGTAACATTTCACCTTGTTTTTCTAATGATCCTCAGCATATTTCCCAGAATTCCATCTTGCTACAACAAGGGTTATGTTAGATTACTTATCCATTCAAAAGCAAAGAGGAATTTCCCAAGCTGTGGCAATGTATAAAGAAACAAAAGAGATCCTTTTAGGATCATTAGGCTCATTAATGTAGTTTTGAGAATTGCATTTGATAGTATACATGGAAGTACTTTGAAAAGGATAGTCCTGGAGCAGGAATCATAGATCCACATCTGGAAAGGGACCTTGAGTTCACTTAATATGACTAAATTTTGCAAAGAAGGAATCAAGAGATCACTCTTTCCAATTTTATTTTTTTTTGAATTAGTGTACTTATTTAACCTTTGGCAAATTTGTTAACTTTCCTTGGTTTTCATCATTCCTCTCTTTCAGTGACATAAGAGATAGATGGAAATAAATGGAATAATGGATGTAAAAAATTTCAGATTTTATTAGGAAAAAAAGAAAAAGATAAATTGTAGGAATGACTGGAAAGCCCATCTTCACTTCATTGTTTCTTTCAGCATGTACCATAATTCATGAATATTTTCAAGTCAACATCTATTAACCACTTAATGGTACTATGTACCAGGCACTCTGCCAGAGACTGTGTATACAGAGATAAGCTATCTTAGAGTTCAGAGTGAGTTACAACTTGTGCACAGAGGAGATAAAAAATCATCTTGAGAGGGAGAAAACATTAACAACTGATAGGATTAGTGAAGGCAAGATGTGACACACAATTGTTATTTGAAAGATGTGAGAATTTTTGAAGAAAAGGGGAGCAGATTATGAAGTTGTACATTCCATTTCTGAGGGGCTCCTATGCAAATGCACTGAGTAGGAGATGGAACATGTTATACTCCCAATCAACACCCCACAACTATCACTAATATGATATAGTTCTCTCATCTTTCCATTATTATTTGACTCTGTCCTGATTTGCTAACCCACTGCTCCCTATAAGATTTGTTAACAAACTCCACTTTGGATCATATAGCATTAGGAGAGGGGAGAAAGGTGTCACCTGTTTAAAGAACAGTGGGCATCAGCTGATAATCTAGATTTTGCCAGGATCTCTAGCACATCAGTATAGACAGCAGACATTGCACATTATGACTTCTGTTGCACCCCAAACATATATTATATCTGGTTTTTTTTTTGGAATCTGTAGCACCAATAGACAGCTGTGTTTCCTAGGCTGATGTCTTTCTGTTATGAGGATTTTGTTATTGTTGGGGCTGATAGGGATTCTCTCCCCAGGGCTGTGCAGTAGTTGACTGCTCTACATCACAAAGATCTCCTAAACCTGAGCTGATGGGTCGTATAGCTATCATTGGTGTGTTGCTCTGGGTGAAGACTACAGGAGATCATTTTATAGATTATAAGTTGGAATATTTTCTTATTCCATGCTTCCTGCTACTGGTAAATGTACATCACTTTCCGCTACAACATCCCCTTGGGGCTGTTAATGATTTGTTCTGTCTCTCCCCTTCCTCCCTAACCCCCATCCACCTTCACACCAATTAGGTATCACTGATTACCAGAGGGGATCTGGGCTGATTTATTCCTTAGTGCCTTTTAGTTGTCAGGCATTTAAGATAAAGATCAATAGTTTAGTTGATAGTTGGAAGTATTTGAAGCACAAATGTATTCCATCTCTAAAGGTGAATGTTAATGAAAGCCATCTCTGCTTCTCAATATTCTGCTGCCTATTTTCCAATGAAGAGAAGAAAGATGGAATGAATGGTGGTATCTTTCAATCCCCTGAATTAAAATAAGAGTCAATGGATATAGAACTTGGTTTGAATCTTACATAAATCTAGAGCTAGAAGAAACCTCAGAAGTAATTTAGTCCAACTCCCTCACTTTATCGATAAAGAAACTGAGAGCTAGAGAAGTTGAGTGATCTCTCTAAGGTAGACATCATTAGAACCAGACTTTGAAGCCAAGTTTGTTGATTACAAAATCAATGTTCTTTCCACTGCATTAAGTTTTCCCCATCAAGTATTTCCTATGTGACCATAGATGTATCATCTATCCTCTATAAGTTTCTTTCTTCATGTTCAAAATTGGAATAATAAAGTGGCTTTGTAAAGAGCAGAAGAGCACAGATTGAGAACTGGAAGAAGCCTCAGGAATCATTTTTCATATGAGTGCATGTATATAAAGTACTTTTCAAACAGAAAGGTGATATAATTATCAGCTATGATTATTCTAGTCTCATCTCTTTATTCCTAATGAACTCTACTTTGACAGTTTAGACTAACTTTACAAAGTGAGATCCAGGGAGCTCTGGGCTTCCCAGAGATTTTTAATGGGGTCCATGAAGTCAAAACTATTTTCACAACATTCTAAAATATTTTAGTTTCAATGGTAAATAGTTATGTTCTAACCCATGGAAACAAAAGTTCTGGGGGGGATGATGCTCAATATTTTTTAAGAACATAAAGGCATGAGCCAACATGAGGAAATAGAGGTAAACCACTTAAATTCTCTCAATATTCCCCTCCAAATAAGTTTAAAATTATACCTCAAATAATTTTTGGAGTAGCAAAGTCAACAAAAGGTCAGGGTAAGACATTTTCTGACCTAAGAACACTTAGGAGGTTGGCAGAAAAAATTTGTGACATTGTGATGGAGGCCTATCCAGAACCCATACACATGGTGTCAGCAACAGTGGCCCTAGCAGCAGAAGCATCTTTGAGAATTCTCAGTTCAGAGGGGGTCGGAAAGAGATTACATGGGACTCTTTGCTGGCACTGGGTGCAGATTTGTGCTCATTGACAGCTCTATTGCCAATACACACTTCTGGATCACAGTTCTAAGGTAGACAAGAACACTGGAGGTTGATCACAAGGGAACAGAAGTTCTGATCACAGTTCTAAGTCAAAATGAATGCTAGCCTTTATGACTACAGGGAGCAGGGGATCTTGCTGAATAAAAAGCAGAACCCAGACTAGAAGAGAAGTGACCACACCGAAAATTTGAAGACCTTCAGCACTAGTTCTGAAAATGATGATGGATGAAAAAGCCTGAAACTTGGGACAGGACCTTCCAGGTGAACAGAGTCCAATTTTAAAATAAAATCCAAATTAAGAAATATGCTGGAAAACAAAAGAGCAAACAACAACAAAGAATTTGACCTCAGAAAGCTACTACAATAGCAGAGAAGACCAACATAAAAACTCAGAAGATGATAATGTAAAAACATCTACAAATCCCCCCAAAAGATGCTGTTTAGACACAAGCCTAACGAGAATTCCTGAAAGAGTTACAGAAAAAGATGAGTGGAAGAGGAAAAAGTGAGAAAAGAAATGAGTGATGCAAGAAAATTGTGAAACAAGAATTAGCAGATTGGTAAAGAGGCACAAAATAATACTGAAGAAAATATTCCCTTAAAATTATTGGGATAATGACAAAAGAGGTGCAATAATCCACTGAGAAAAAATGCTCTAAAAATAGAATTGACCAGATTTGAGGGGGGAGGATGTAAAATCTCCATGGGGCAAATTATTCCTTAAAACTTAGAATTGGGCAAGTGGAAGCTAATGACTCCATGAGACACCAAGAAGCAATAATATAAAGTCAAAAGACTTTCAAAAATTGAAGAAAATGTGTAATAGCTAATAAAAAAAGACTGATCTGGAAAATAAATAAATAAAAGACAATTTAAGAACTATTATACACCCCTGAAACCATGATCAAAGAAAGAGCCTAAATGTAATATTTCAAGAAATTGTCAAGGGAAATTACCCCCAATATCTTCGATCCAGGGATAAAATAGAAATTGAAAGAATGTACTTATCATTTTCCTGAAAGAAATTGCAAAATGAAAACTCCTAGGAGTATTATAGCCAAGTTCCAGAGCTCCCAGGTCAAAGAGCAAATATTTTAAGCAGTCATAATGAAGCAATTCAAATATTGTGCAGCCACAGTCAGCATCATACAAGATTTAGTGGCTTCTATATTAAAGGAGTGGATGACTTGGAATATGATATTCTGGAAGTCAAAGAATCTAAAAGTTAGTATAATCATTCAGGAAGAAAATTTTATCTTTGAGGAAATAGAGAACTTCCGAGAATTCCTGAGGAAAAGGCCAGAGATGAATAGAATATTTGACATTCAAACACAAGACTCAACAGAAGCATAAAAAAGTAAACATGAAAGTAATCATGAGGGTCTCAATAAAATTAAACAGTTTACATTCTTATTTGGAAAGTTGATACATGTAGTTTCTAAGAACTTTATGATTACTAAGACAGTCACAAAGAGTTTACATAAACAGAGTACATGGATATGAGTTGGTTTTGTGGAAAGACTCTTCCCCCAAAAAATCAGGGGGTGAGAAAAGAGTGAAGGAAAAAGGGAGAGTTAGTATGAGGAAAATTGAGTTTTACATTGTAGAAGGAAATCAGAAGGTTATGAGCAATGCTTGAACCTCACTCCCATGAGAATTGGTTTGAAGAGGGAATTACACATACACACACACACGTACGCACATACACACACACGTACGCACATACACACACACCAAATTACATATAGAAATATAATTTGGCCAATAGAGGAGAAGGAGAGAAGAGAAATGGGAGATGATCAAAGCTAAAACAGATTAAGGGAGGCAATGATTAGAAGCAAAATAGACTTTTAAAGAAATGACAATATAAAAAGAAAGAGAAAATAAGAAACAGAAGAAAATGGGATAGAAGGAAGATAGTGATCATAACTGTGAACTGAGATGAGCTCATCCAAAAAGATGGAAATGCATAGAAGAATGGATTAGAAACCAGACTTCTACAATATGTTGTTTATAAGAGACACAGAAAGACATAACAGAGAATTAAAATAAAGGACTATAGCAGAATATAAGATACTTAAGTTGAAGTAAAAGATGCAGTAAGTGAAAACAAAATTATGATATCAGACAAAGAAAAGTAAAAATAGATCTAATTAAAAGTGTCAATCAGGAAAACTATATTTTACTAAAAGGGACCACAAACAATGAAGTAATAGAAAAAAATTTACAACAGATGTCTCTGATAAACATCTTATTTCTCAAATATATCATGAATATAGAATGGAGTTAAATACTTAAAAAATTAAAGTAATTACTCAATTGATAAATGGATAAAGTCTATAAACAGGCAGTTTTTAGGAAAAGAAATAAAATCAACATATAAAATATTCTAAGTCGCTTTTCATTAGAGGAAAGGAAATTAATACAACTTTGAGGTACAACATCACACCAGTCAATAATGGTAAATGCTAGTGGGAATGAGGACAAAATATAGGTATCCCAATGAACTGGTCTAACCATTCTGGAGGAGAATTTGAATAGATCTAAGGACTATGAAACTGTGGCCTTTGTTCCAACAATAATACTACTATGCCTATATTCCAGAGAGATCAAAAGAAGAGGAAAAGGACTTATATGTACGAAAGTAATTATAGTTGTTCTTTGTGTGGTGACAAAGAAGTGGACATCAAGGAGTTACTCATCAAGAAATGGCTGAAAAAGTTGTGGTATATAATTGTGATGATGCACTATTGTACTGTGAGCAATGATGAGGGGGGGATTTTCAAAAAAAAGTAAAGAAACATATTAAGACCTATATGAATGGATGTAAAGTTATATGAGAATTACTGGGAGATCACTGTGCACAGTAACAGCAGCACTGTAATGAAGACCAACTGTGAAAGACTTAGCTACTCTGGTCAATACAACGATCTGAGACAATTCCTAAGGAGACATGAGGAAAAAGTACTATCTGCTCTCAGAAGTGATGAACACTGAGTGCAAATCGAAGTAGAATTTTCTCACTTTATTTTTCTTGTTCCTTTTTGAGATATGGTTAACATGGAAATACATTTGGTATGATTTCGCTTGTATAGTTAATATCAAGTTGCTTGACTTTTCATCGGGTGTAGGAGGATATGGGAGGGAGAGAGAGAATTTGAAATTATAAATTTAAAAAGGAAAGAAGTCTAAAGATAAATAACAAAATCTTTAAGGTGGGAGTGGGAGGAGAATGTAAAAGTGTTTAGAGACCAAAAAGTTTCAGAAACACTTTTTTTTTTCATTTGGAAAGTAGGTATAATATTGATGTTCCCTCACAAAGTTGTTGGGTGGATCTGTTGATAATATATGCAACAAATTATTTATAACCATAAAGATAAAACCCAAAGAAAGTTATAATAACATGGGCAGCTAGGTGGTAGAGTGGAGACATTACCAAGTTTCACATTAGAAATATATGAGCTTAAATCCAGCCTCAGAGACTTACTAGTACAGAATTCTGGGTAAATTACTACTCTATCAGTTTTTGTAAAAAAATCTAGTTCACAGTATTGTGATTTTCAAATGAGATAATGTTCGAAAAACACCTATAAAATCTCAATGTTATATAAATGCTAGCTATTATTACACCATTATATAATCTTGGGAAAATAGAGGTCAGTTTTTGTTTATGTCTTTCCTGTTACTATTCTATTCTATTCTATTATATTATAATTACTTTATAAAATGTCGAGTTTGATCTCTAAACTAGCTACATTCTATTAACCTCCCTGGCACATCCTCAGCAGTCTTTCTGACAAATCTTTCCTTGACTCCTTGATTCTACATAGGTTGTCATTTCCCCTCAATATAATCTAGATCTTCACTCTTAGATTCGAAGCCTGCCCTCTGGAATCTAGGTATCACAGTCCATCTTATAGGCTTTACTTCTCAAGTACATTCCTAATGTTGCTTTATCCTTTCATTTGCTCCTTCCTCCAAACTTTCTTTTAGGCTACATTATCTCCTACTCACCAGCCTCCATTGCTTTCTACATACAAACTATTCTTGAAATTCCAATTTCTCTTGGATACTTTCCTCAATAGAACAGTAAATGTATAAATTTAAATAAAAAATAATAAAGAAAGAACAAAACTGTCACTGACCTCACTTCATCTTCATGGGATGAGTCTTTTTTTCATTATCCATCACTAAATGAATCCACTTAAGCTGCTCACATTGCATGCCCAGGGTGAACTATGAAGAAATAGACCACTACAAAGTCATTTTAGATTTCTTACATCCTAAGAGATCATAATGCTGAGGAGAAGCAAAAAGGACGGTCAACCATTATATATGGAAGATGTATGCATTATAATGTAGAAATTGTATGACTTTGAAAAAGGAACATGGCCTTACTCACACATCCACATTCATTATAGACTGCCTATTGTGTATAGAAGTAGAAGGAAGGAGTAATGTCAAGCTGTTTGTCATGGGGGTATGATGAATCACATGTAATCTAATGCTTAGAATGGATCAATAATTCCTTCTAACACCTGAAGTGGTTATCCAACTTTTTCTTAAAGACCTCCAATGGAAAGAAGGATGTACATTCTGTTTTGCTTCAATTGGTAGCATGGTTTTCCCCATTTCATTAAGTCAAAATCTCTCTACCTATAGTTTCTCCCTAGTTTTGTTTCTAAGAAGCAGAGCTGAGGGATGAGAACATGGCAGAGAACTAGTTTAAAGCCATTGTTAAATTTTCTCTTCTTTAGGGTCAATATCCAGAGTTATCTGAAGTGATCAGTACTGATTTGGCAGTTTCTTCAGTTCTGTCATCATTCCTAAAACCCTGCTCTGAACACATTAAGGCTTTTCCTTATTTTTACTAAAATGTTATTTCCAGAGCAGAATAGAGAATTCTAGATAGAGGTGACCTAATTAGCATAGAGAATGACGAGACTGTGATCTCTCCATTCTAAGCACTGTCTTGTGATGGAACTCAGGACAACATTAACTTTTTAGACTGACACCACACTGATGTATTAAACGTGAAGTATGTTAATACCCACCTCAATATATTCTGTAGAAACTATCACCCCGTCATTACTCCTGTATCTATGAACTTAAATAGTGGAACCCAAGTGATGAAAATTCTATTTTCCTAACAACAAGAATGTTCTCAAAGTATAATGGAAAAGAAGTAGAAACTTGGGAACAATTCTTATAGTCTCTAATTTCTGAATTGATATTTATCTTTAATTATTGGAGTTGTTATCATCTCGAAAAAATATGTTAATTGCCTTGAAACAATTGCTCTAAGTTGGAAAAAAGAGAAAATTGATGTCAGAAAAGAATTTGTAAACAATTCAAAACAGAAATGGCTATGATTTAGGAAGCAGTATGTTTTCCATCACTAGAGGTCATCAGAAAAAAGACACTGCTTGGGTGTTGTAGAGAGGGTTCTTGTTCAGTTCTGGGCTGGATTAGTTGGTTTTTGAGACCCTATCACTGACATAATTCTAAAATACATCAGAATTGAATTTCCATTTTTCATTTAGATATATAATTCTAATATACTGAGAACTTTTGGGGTGTGGACTCTCTCATGAAGTGTATTGGTTTCATGACATCTTCAGCTTTAACAAACATGTCATCTTTGCCTTAATCCAAGTCTAATAAAAATTTTGAACAACACAGGGCCAAACATAGATCCCTTGGGCACTTTACTACCAGAGATCTCTCCAAAATTGGTTCTCATCTATTTATAATTATTTTGAATTAGTCATGCAACAAGTTCAAAATACACATAATGGCTATTTACTCATGTCTCTTTCTCTCATTCAGAAGTATAAAATGAAGCTTTGCTGTTCATGTAAGTATATCTATTCCCCTGTCTAGTAACTGTCAAAAAGAAATGAGATTAGACCAGCATGACCTGTTCTCAAAGTCATACTAGCTTTTAAAGATTGTTGCTTCTTTAGATTCTCAAAAAAATAACCCCTTAACAATAGGCCTAAAATTTTGCCAAGGGTAGAAATCAACTTCATTGGTCTAGAGTTGGCAGACTCTATTTCCCTATTTTTGAAAAATGGACATCATTTTCTTTTCTCCAGTTTTCTCCTACAGTTTAGTATTTTGGATATTTCACAATCTCAGAGAACAGATCAACAACCATATCTGTCATTTCTTTTAGTACTCTGGTATGCAGTTCATTTGTACTTGATGACTTCAATTCATTAAAGGTAGCTAAAGAATATCTGACCATTTCACTTATCTTGAGCTTCTTTTTCCTACTAATTACTTTTTTTTTTTTTAAAATAAATTTATTTAACTTTTTACATTCATTTTCACAAGATTTTGGGTTCCAAAATTTTCTCCCCATTAGT
>CM053769.1:643317691-643327840 GCA_028658325.1 Potorous gilbertii | reverse complement strand
AGGATGAAGGGATGTTTTGTATTTTTCTTTGTGTTACAGATTACAGTAATCTGAGACTTCATCAGTAAGTGTCCAGTCTACAGGTAAGAAGCCTTATTAAGCTGCAATAGTCCTCAGAAAGCAGAAATAGTGGGCTATGGGGAGATACTAAAATCTTTTTAGTGAGCTAGAATCTGTAATTCTTTATACTTGGGTTGCATAAACTTCAAGAATCCAGAGTCACTTGCAGACCATGCTGTGGTATCAGAGGACTTTGTGGAGGTTTAGGATATGTTATTAATTTACATTGTAAATTTAAAAAATTAGAATACCATGTGAAAATTATTAGAATTGAGTAATAAAAGTAGTGAATATGTGAAAATGGCAGATCTAACAGTCTTAGATCGAACAGGGCTACAAAAGCATAACTTTCCACAAGAAAAATTAAAGGTGAAGACATAACTTATTTTCACCACCAGGGTTTAGGAGAGAGATGAGAGACTTTTATATGTATGCATAACATTAACTTTGGCAAAATCACTGAGGAAATATTTTCTTTGAATGAAGGGATGGCTTTATTGTTGTTTCTTTAATTAGTATGTTAAAAAGAATGCTGCCTCTCCTCCCTAGTTGTCCAATGGGCATGTTTATTATAAAATAGTCAACACTCAATTATAGAAGCTAATGAAAGAGAGCAAGTAGTTGATGATTCAAACAAAGTTCATTATGAATTTCTGGCAATGTATTTCCTTTTCTAATTATCTTTTTCTGAAGCTAATGCTAAAATGAGGGTGCATCCTCTAAGCTGTCCTAAAGTGCATTAAGCCAATTTAAAATTATAAAGTTACTATAAACAAAACAAATGCATAGCCAATTGACCCCAAATTGACTGGATTTTAGGAGGGGGGCTGCTAGAGAGGCAAAGCTTCAAGGTATTATCAGATATATTCTCAGAGAAAACTAACTCATTGTTATGTCTGAGATTTATGAACTCTTGCAAATCCAATACTTGGGAACATTATTAGTAATAAGTTACAAGTTAATGCTGGCCTCTTACTTTGATAAACTTGTAAGTAAAAATTTAGCTTAATGGATGAGTATGGGAATATTACCATACTCAAAGGTTTCTATATTCTACTAACCAAGGAATTTAGTAAAAGTTTAACTAGGAATTTATTTTAACTCTCAAAATCACTGTCTAACCGTGACACAAATCTTGATGATGCTCAGATAGCTTTTCATTCATTGCTTTTAATCCCTCCTCTTTCAACACACTCCCCACAATAGTTATTCGTAACTTTTTCCACTATCCTCAAGTCCCCATCTCATCTCACCTGCTGAGAGGAATTTTCTCTTTTTCATTTATTTTCACTTAGTGTCTTTGGGTACCAATGCATGAGCATCTTTTCTCTCATCCTTCCCTGTAATGACAGAAGAGAGATCTTTTCATTAGAACACTAAGAACATCAGTGTTCTTGATCTCATCTCTTTCTAACTTCCTGTGCAACTTGCTTCACTTGTGACATCCACTGACCTTGCATCTCTAATCTTGACTGTGTTCTGACTCTTCTACCTACAAATAAGTTCAGATCTCACCAGCCATAAAAAGCTCCCCTTAAACTTGCTATCTTCCTGAGCTATTTCTCTTTTTATTCCCTCCATTCTCCTTGCTTCCATAGTGAATAAAAGGCTGGATGTAGAATCAGGAAAATCTGAGTCCGAATTTTGCCTCAAGCCTATATTGTGTTAAGTGGAGAAACAACAAAGGCAAAAACAAAAACAAGTTTCTGCAATCAAGGAGTTAACATTCTACTCGACAGCAAGATGTCAGCACTGACAATTTAGAACACAAGTCAAAATCAATATCAGATTAGACTAAAGAACAAGGCAGTAGCTCGAATCAAACTTAAAAATAGAAAGTGAACAAAAGTAAAGATATTGCCCATGCCAGTATTTCTTATAGACCTTTAGATATTTAAATTCAGTAGTCACTACAGAGATCTCCAAACATAAAAATTACCTCATTACTGAACAACACTGTGGTCTTTCTAAGAGGCAGACACATAGTAACTAAAAGTAATACTGTTCAGAATATAAGCTTATTTGGAAAACATTAAGGAGAATGATGTAAGTTTTTCAATCAACACACATTTATTAAATATTTACTATGTGTCAGACACCATTCTAACTGTTGGAGATATAAAGAATTACAAAAACATGGTCACTGTCCTGTAGACATTTTGGTCTCTTTGAGGGAGAACACATGTAGAGAACAATTTATATGTGAGATATATGAAGTGTAATTAGGGGTAATTCAGAGAGAAAAACATTAAAACAGGGTAAAGAGGAGTGGGAAAGCAGAAGGTAGGATTTGGGCTGTCTTGAAGGAAGCCTGAGTAGCCAAGAGGCAGAGATAAGGTAAGAGAACACGCCAGGCATGGAATATATAATGGTTGAGGTCTTTTGGCACAAAGTATACACAAGATAACAAGACTTTTCTATTACTAGGTTGCATACCCTGGCTAATAAAGAATATCTTGCTCAAATAACTGCTCTTCTTGCCTTGTGCTAAAGAAATTCTGGGCCCCACAGAGGAAGCAGGATGATTACACTAAGCATGTGATGACTTCTCTCTGTGGAATGCACAGATAAAAATGCACAGTACGTTGGTTCTAATACTTTTTCTGCTTCTTGGTACTCATGTGATTTTGTATAAGTGACTTAAACTTCCTGGATCTTGTTTCCTCATCTATAAAATGAATATAGTATTTTAGTAGACCACTAAAGTTCTTTCTGTCTTTAAATCTAAAATTCTATGTACCTATATGCTTACTTATTTTTTACCCTTACAAAACCTCTGAGAATAATCTATGCTTTTATTGATTCTTCCATAAAGAAATATTAAGGATTAAGCAAAGTTCTGAAAATTATTTTTGAGAGCAGATTGACTGCAGAGAATTATCTGATGAGGTTTTTTAAATAATAATTTTAAAGCATTTGATTTGGTAGAGCAAAATACAATCTTAAAGATTTTTTTCTGTCAATATATCTCATTCATATATCGATATCCTATTACATTCCATCATATGATCTATCATGGAGCTTGTAAATCTGAATTCATACATACCAAGTTAAGCTGAATTAGACCCAGGATAGTCAATCCATTGTCATGGTGATAATCATTTTGTTTATACGCTTATATTTTAATCCTTATTTTCATTTACATACTATATACATGTTACTTTGATTACTGAGACACTAATAATTTAAAATGTTAAGACTTAAACATGAAAAAAATCTTACATTAATTTTTTAGGAATCTAAATTTTTGTTTTCAAATCAATTTCTCCCTGAATCTTTTGCCCTTACAGGGTTCCATACTACCCATTTTCCTGAAACAAGCAAACTATGAATGAATAAATAAACAACAAAAAAGCAAGGATTGAATACATAACTAAATACACATGTGGATGATAAATTAATGACTAAGCAAAGGAATAAATAAATCTATTGTTACCAATACAGTAGATCATAGTATCTGAAAGGAATAAAAAGAACCAGGAAGTAGATGCTGCTGCTCAATCCTTCTTGGATATCTGCTTGGTACCAACACAACCAACTACTTTGTAAGTGATTCAAAAATTTGTTCTCTGTAACTCCTTTAGAAATTTCAGAAAATTCCTAATACTCCCTCTGATAATTGATCTTGATTTTAAGATCTTAAATTTTAAGATCTTAGATTTACAGCTGGAAGAGAGCTCAGTAAACTCTTGTCCCTTAACTGTGCCACCTTAGAAGAACTGAGAACCATAGAGTATACCCTCTACTTGACAAAGGCTTCAAAAGTCAAATAACTGACTAGGAAAATGCCCCCAAAAAGGGAAAAAATAAAATTATAGGAAGTTATTTTCTAGGTGGTAAGGTATTTTCTTCCATCTTTTCAGATGAGAAAAAAACAAAGTACATCATCAAAGGAAGACATAGAAGTCAAGGTTTCTACATATAAAACCTCCAAAATATATATGCAATGATTTCTGGCCATAGAAGAGCTCATAAAGGATTTTGAAAGTCAAGAAAGAGATGTGGAGAAAAAATTTGGAAGAGAAATGAGAGCAATTTAAGACAATCATGAGAAGCAAATCAACAGCATGCTAAAGGAGACCCAAAAAAATTCTGAAGAAAATAACACCTTTAAAAATAGGTTAACTCATTTTGTACAGGGAGGCAGAGCCAAGATGAAAGAGTAAGAGCAATGACTCACCTATGCTCTTAAACAGACTCCTTCAGATACTTTTAAGGAGAGAATCTGATCAAACTTTAGAGGGGCAGAATCCAATAGGAGACAGACTGTGGCAGATTCATAGCCCAGGACAGACTGGAAGGTTGACTGGAAGTATCTGCTCTTCAGGGGTGAGCCCACATCACACAGCACAGCACATCCAGCACAGCTGAGTGGGAGGACCACAGGGAGGCCTGAGGCAGAAGCAGGCAAATGGCAGAGAGGCAGCCCAGGGTGGGAGACCAGCAGAGCTGAGTGAGTGACAGCCACTGAGCCCTGGATTTTAACCCACAGATTATACATCTGTAAGTCACCTCCTTGAATTTCTGGAACCCAAGATGGCAGAGTGATCAGTAAATGCTCTCTCCTACCCCCATTGTTGACCTCCAAAGAACCATAAACTATTTCCCCAGAAAAAATCTGGATCACTGGAAATAACCCAGGGGGCAAACAGTCTCATAACACCTGAGGCTAGGAAAATAGCTGAGGGGGATTCCTCTTACTGTGGCAGAGGTGAAGCGGAAGGAAAGGGGCCCAAGGGCAGTGAAAACTCACACTATGACCCAGGTGAGCCTCAATTCTAGGAGAGGAGCCCCAGGAGGGGTGGAAACCCACACTAGGATCCAGGCATGACTCAGAGCTCCAGGGAAAACAGGAAGACAATAGGACAGCTAGGATCACCAACCCCTGAGCTTGCCTTTGCCTCAGCTCAGTTGAGATCTCCAGTGAACAGACCATGCCTGCCCCATGCTTAACAAGCTAGCCCCACAGCTGATTGGGGAAACACAAAACAAAAATATAAAGACATCTGCCCTTTGCTTTTTCAACACCAGTCAGCTCAACACTAGGTTTTGAATCATAGAATATTTCTAAGGGGAAAGGACCAAAACACGAATACCTAAGAGGTCGGTAGTAAGACTGTACTCCCATCTGAAACTTCAGAAGGGACTATGAACTGCTCGCATGCACAAAAAGCACTCCTGGAACAGCTGAAGGAGGAAATAGAAGAGAAACTGCTAATGATTTTAAAAGTATGAAAAAAGAATTTCATGAAGAGAACATCTCTTTAAAAAGGAAAATTGAACAAATGGAAAAGGAAATCCAAAAAGTACCTGAGGAAATAATTCCTTAAAAGAAATACTTGGATAGATGGAAAAAGAGATGCAAAAGTTAACTGAAGAAAACAATTTGATAAAAATCAGAATTGGGCAAGTAAAAATTACTCTATGAGACAGCAAGAATCAGTCAAACAAAATCTAAAGAGTTCAAAGGTAGAAGAAAATGTAAAATATTTAATTGGAGAAACAACTGACCTGGAAAACATTTACAGGAGAGAAAATTTAAGAATTATTGGCTTGCCAGAAAGCCACAATGTAAAAAAGGGTCTGGACAATATCGTCAAGGAAATCATCAAGGAAAACTGCCCATAAGTGCTAAATCCAGAGGGAAAATAATTTTTGAAAAATCCACCATTCACCTCCTGAAAGTTCTGAATATATTTTGCAAGCAGTTAGATAGAAACAGTGGAAATACAATCAGGATAACAAAGTATATGACTGCTTCTACATTAAGGGATTGAAGAGCCTGGAATATAATATTCAAGAAGTCAAAGGAACTAGGATTAAAACCAAGAATCACCTACCTAGAAAAACTGAGTATAATACTTCAGGGAAAAAAAATGGTCATTCAATGAAATAGAGGACCTTGAAGCATTCTTAATGAAAAGACCAGAAGTGAATAGAAAATTTGACTTTCCAGCACGAGAATCAAGAGAAATATGAAAAGGTAAATAGGAAAGAGAAATCATAAAAGAGATTCTGAAGGTGAACAGTTTACATTCCTACATGGAAAGATAATACTTAAACTCTTGAGACTTTTCTCAGTATTTGGGTAGTATACACACACACAGACACATATAGAGAACAGAGTGAGTTGCATAAGAAGGGATGATATCTAAAAAAATAAACTTAAGGGGCAAGAGAGGAATATATTGGGAGGAGAAAAGGAGAAATGGATGGGGCAAATTGTCTCCCATAAAAGAAGCAAGAAAAAGCTTTCGCAATAGAGGAGAAAAGGGAGGATGTGAGAGGAAAAAGTAAAGTTTACTCTCTTAACATTTGACTTAAGGAGGTAATAACATGCTCACTCAATTTGGTATGAAAATCTGTCTTACACTGCAGGAAAGTAGGGGAGAAGGGGAGAAGTAGGGTGAGGAAGATGATAGAAGGGAGGGAAAATGAGAGAAGGGAGCAATTAAAAGTAAGCACTTTTGGAGAGGAACAAAGTAAAAAGACAGAATAGATTCAATGGCGGCTAGGATAGGAGGGAGGGAAATAGAGTTAGTCTTACACAACATGACTATTATGGAAATCTTTTGCAAAATTAGACATATATAGCCTATATTGAATTTCTTGCCTTCTCAGTAGGCATGAGTGGGGAAGGAGGAAAGGAAAGAAGTTAAAATTCAAAGTATTAGGAACGAATGTTGAGAATTATTTTTACATACAACTGGAAAAAAAGAAATACAAGTAATGGGATGTAGAAATCTATTGGAGATAAGAGAAGGGAGGAGTGTGATAGAAGAGAAGGCATACTGAGAGAAAGGGTAATCAGAATGCAAGATATTATGGGGTGGGGGGAGTTGAGAGATGGGGAGAAATTTTGGAACTCAGAATTTTGTGGAAGTGAATGTTGAAAACTAAAAATAAGTAAATAAGCATTTTAAAAAGACAAGAAGAAATAAGGAACCACAAAAGGAGTTTTCAAAGATGAGAAGAGAACTACAAAAGCACATTTTCTCAGAAGCTAAGGGAGCAGATGGTAGGTTACTATACTGTAAAGAGGTCAAAACAAATGAAGGCAGAAAGGTCTTTGGATGTAATGACCAGGTCCTTATTACCTCTGGAAAAAGCAGATTGAGAAGAATAATGGACATGGAAGACAAATTGATTACTCTGGTTGGAGAGGGAATGTTATTGAGGAAGTGGAAGTGCTGAGTGCCAACTATACTTTCTTGAAATTGAATTGTAAAAGAGAGAAGATGCTGATTTGAGTATACAGTCAAGGGAAAGAATTTGGGTTTGTTTGTTCATTTTTAAACCAGGAATGACCTGAGTATGACTGTGGATTGAGAAAACAAGGAAAGAATATCCTTGCTGAGAGACTGAAGGAGTAAGATAGAGAGCAGGGATATTGAAAAGAGAAAATTTGGAACATAAATTATTATAGAAACTATTAATACACCATATTTTATATAGTACGTTAAAGAGTTGGTCAATAAATAATATGCATAATGAGATTTTATAGTATCTACATCTCTGAATCAACTATGAAACAGTTAAGATGTGGTCTACTACTGAATATTGAATGCTTTATTTTTTCCAATTACATGCGAAGACAATTTTAATATTCATTTAAAAAAATTTTTGAGTTGTAGATTTTCTCCCTCCTTCCATTCTTCCCTCTATTTAGATGTAAGCAATTTCACACATATTATATATACACAGTCATGTACATTAATGTCTTTTTCCAAAGTTTTCATGTTCCCTACTAATTCCTATATCAAACATACTTTCCATTCATGTAAAGATAACTCATAAAGACTTTGTACAGGTAAAAGAGATATTTGTTCTATAAACAGGTTTGGTTCACTACAGTGAAATGTCACTATAAAACCTCTTTTTCCACAAGGTAATCTCCATCTATATATCAATATCTGTCTTTATCTTGCTCACAGAACTGTAATGGTCACCAGAAGGAATTCTACTAAAGGGATAAATACCACCTCCTGCTGTACCTTAGAGGTTAAAGAGAAGCGGTCCCCAAGTCTCTGTTATCTATAAGACAGTATTCTGTGAACTGGGACATCACTGTCCCTCCACAGGCTTCAGTTTCCTCTCCTGTAAAAAGGACTACAGCCAAGTCACATTCACCGCCAAACGCTGGGATCCTGTGACCCCTCTAAATATCATATGATCCACTGAAGAGTCTATGATCCTTTCCAGATAATGTGTGTTCCAGTGAGAGCTGCCAAGATGACTTTCCTAAAGGAAATATCTGACCATGTAACCTTTTCCTCTCCTATTCAATGAACTCCAGTGCCTCCTTGTTACCTCAGGTGTCAAATTCAAGTTCTTTGTTAGGGGCCAAGCTCTGGACTACCCTCTGAAAGCTGGCTCCGCCCTCAGGGAGCTGGCTCTGTCCTCAGGGAGTAACATGGGAGGGGCTCTGGCTGGGGATATAAGGGGCTGTCGGGGAGGGATCAGGGGAGAGACACCATTAATAAAGTGAAGTGCACTGGCCATCTTGGGTGTACTGTGTAGTCATTTCCCCTCCATGGAGGAGGAGATAGCCCTATGATGTGCTGCAACGTGGTAGGGGCCGGAGACTTCCGAAGACCCGGGAAAGGGTAAGTGCCCAGGCAAAGGCCTGGGGAATAGCCCCGTGCAGTTCTTCAGTTGGTATTTAAACTGTTCTTCATCTGGATTCATTCTATTTTTCCATCATCCTGTTAACATGACTCCTCTCCATAGACTATACAATCCAACCATGCTGTTTGTTGTCCTTGTTATTTGTCATCCACAATGCATCACCTCCCTCCTATGGGGACTGACTGTCTTTAGTGCCTGGGATGCAGTATTTTCTCACTGCCACGTCCAAGAATTCCTGGATTCCTTCAAGACACAGCTCAAGCACCACTTCCTGCAGGCGGGAGGCCTTTACTGTTCTCACTAGCTGCTATTAGTGCCTTCATCTCTAAGGTGACCTTGTATCTAGTCTCTGTCTTACATATGATATTGATCATATTCATGTCTTCCCCATCAAAATGGAAGTTTCTTTACAGAAAAGGATAGTTTGTGCCTACGGGAGGACGGTGAGGGAGTAGGAGGATTACCAATGCTTAGCACACTGCCTGGCACACAATAAATAAATAATAAATGTTGTTTTAATTATAGAGAAAGAAAAGAAAAGGGAGTTAATGGCTCACTAAAGGAGTCTCAAAAATGTTAAAGTAAATAAGATCTTTAAAAATATACTAACCCAAATGGCAGAAGAGGGACAAGAAACCAATAAGGAGAAGGATTCTTTAAAAAGCAGAACTCACCAAATGGAAAAAGGAGGCTCAGAAATTCACTGAAGAAAATAGTTCTTTAAAAATTAGAATGGAACAGATGGAAGTTAATGAAATTATAAGAAGCCAAAAACCAAAAGAATGAAAAAATAGAAGGTAATGTGAAATATCTCGTTGGAAAAAGAAATGATCTGTAAAAAAAAAGAATCAGGAGAGATAATTTAAAAATTAATGATATATCTGAGAGTCATGATGAAAAAAAAGAGCCTAGACATCATCTTCCAAGAAATTATCAAGCAAAACTGCTCTGATATTTTAGAACCAGGGGGTAAAACAGAAAGGGAAGGAATTCATCAATCCTTTTCTGAAAGAAACCACAAAAAGAAACTCATAAGAATATTGTAGCCAAATTCCAGAGTTCCCAGGTCAAGGAGAAAATATTACAAGAAGCCAGAAAGAAACAATTCAAGTATTGCTCAAATATCATCAGGATATCACATAATTTAGCAACTTCTACACTAAGGGATTGAAGGGCTTGGAATATGACATTCCAGAGGTCAAAGGAGCTAGAATTACAACCAAGAATCACCTACCCAGCAAAACTGAGTATCATACTTCACAGGAAAAAATGGGACTTTAATGAAATAGAGAACTTCCAAGCATTCTTGTTGAAAAGACCAGAGCTTAATAGAAAATTTGACTTTCAAATACAAGAATCAAGAGAAACACATAAAAGCAAACAGGAAAGAGAAGCCTTAAGTAACTCATTAAAGTTGAATTGTTTACATTCCTACATGGAAAGATGTTATTTATAACTCAT
>CM053769.1:643293499-643311766 GCA_028658325.1 Potorous gilbertii | reverse complement strand
AAAGCATTCTTCTCTTCATTGGCTTTTTGAACCTCTTTTGCCAGTTGAGTTAGCCTATTTTTCCAGGTGTTATTTTCTTCAGCATTTTTTTGGGTCTCCTTTATTAAGGTATCGACCTGTTTTTCATGCTTTTCTTGCATCTCTCTCATTTCTTTTCCCAGTTTTTCCTCCACTTGTCTACCTTGGCTTTCAAAATCCTTTTTGAGCTCTTCCATGGCCTGAGCCCATTGGATGTTTATTTCAGATGTTTGGGATACAGAGGCCTTGACTCTTATGTCTTTACTTGATGGTAAGCAGTTTTCTTCCTCTTCAGAGAGAAAGGTTGAAATCATTTGTTCCCCAAGAAAATAACTTTCTATGGTCTTATTTTTTTTCCCTTTTCTGGGCATTTTCCCAGCCAGTTACTTGACTTCTGAGAGTCCTCTCCATCCCTGGCCTACGTCTGCCCAGCTAGTGCTTGGGATCTGAGATTCAAATGATGGTCCCCAGCCTCAGGGATTTTGACGGCTGGCTGGCCGCCATTCAGAGTAAAATTAAATCAGGCTCTCTGGTGGGGGCAGGGCCGCCTCCCAGGCTCAGTTCCCTCAGGGGGTTTATGCAGAGACCTTCTGTAATGGAGCTCCTGCTGAGCTCCTGCCTGCTCTGGGAGCCTCTGACCACCTGCTGCCTCTGCTGCTGCCTCCCAAGGGGACCCAAATTATGAAGACACCCCACTCCTCTCTCAGCCTGTCCAGACATCTCTCTCACTGACCTGTGAGTCTGTGGGTGGAGGGACCTTCGCAGCTGCTGGAGATTCTGTTCCTGAAGCCTGCTCGGATCTACTCGCTCCTCTCTGTGCCATGCAGCCACGGCAGGGAAGGGCTCTGCTCCCGCCAGGTGTGCAATGGACCTTTGAGGTTGGTTTTTCAGGGCTCTTTGGAATGGAAATCTCCTTCACTGTCTTGCTGCGTGGCTTCCACTGCTCCAGAATTTGTTGGAAGTCCTTTTTAGAGGAAATCCATGGGCTGTGGGTTCGGAGCTAGCATATGTGAGTCTTTCTGCTCTGCCATCTTGGCTCCGCCCCCCATTTCAATTTCTTAAGACACTTAAATGACCATTTATATGTCCCTTGCACATATTGGTGAGAGTCCTCCATATATAGCCTGACCCGGAAGCAAAACTCTGCTCTCTGGCCATCTTATTCCTCCCCACTTGTACCCTCACCTCTTTCTACCTTTTGCTCTGAGAAGAATATTCAAAATCAACACCGTCATATCTGGAAAGGATTTATCAGTCAACTGTTCTACAACTCAATCCACCATCCCCATGACTTCCCAGGGAAAACAACAACACAACATTTCTCTCTGTACATAGCACCTTTATATGTGCTAACTTCTAATTTAGAATATAGGCATTTTGAAGACAGGTAGTGTTTTGACTTTTTTTTTATTGTGTCACCAGCACTGAGCATAGTGCATGGATAACTGCTGTGAATACATGCTTATTCATTCATTATGTCATGTTATTTTCTTCATTTTAAAAATTATTTTGTTCCTTAAGACAACCCTGTTGTTCTCTGAGATTTTATTTCAATCCTGAGGCCCATAATACATTTCCTGGTAGCTTTGTACCTAGGGTATTGGTTTGGATAATCCATTACTCAAACATAGACAATTTAAGGGATAGAGGATTCATCCAAGAGCCCCAAAAAGGTTTCATGTGAAGTGGTAAGCAGAATTCCTCTTTAATATCTATTGCCATCATTTCTGCCAAACTAAATACTGTTTTCATCAGCACACATTATACTGATTCTCCAAAGACAATGACATTTTCTGAGTTGCTCCAGCTGAGAAGGATGTCCTTTCTCCTCCCATTCTTATTCACATATCACTGTCTTTTTACGTCTTTCTTCATCCTTACTTTCTTAATTCTATATTTCCAATTCCCTGAATGAATATCAATAGTTCTTTTACCATGGTCCAGAAGTAGTTATGGGCCTCATCACAGACTGCATGGGATGCCAATTACCAGGAAACTGCCTTTGAAAGAGAAAAGTGATTTATTGATGGAAGTTTTATGTCTTTTTATATCTGCATGTAATCTGTAGTGTAATTCCATCATTTGAAGATGAATTATTTAAAGGAAAGAAGAGTTACTTGTTTTCTTTATTTCCCTAAATCAAAGTGATGTTTCCTGAATTGTCCTACTGGTCCTATGCCTTTGAAAGTTGGTTCTTTGAAGTTCTGTTGTATTTAAGTTCATTCAGAATTGCAGATATGCAATCTACTTGGATACCAATGAGAGGTGTTAGTTATGTACTGAATCTTTAATGATCTTTCCTGGAAAAGACTTCAGAAAGAAGTTCTTAAAAATTACCATGAGTTCAGTAATGAGATTTTGCCCTCATTTGTGAAATGATTGAGGACTAGGAAAAATATCAATAGCTGCCTTCATAGAGAAAGAGATTAAGAGCAGTTGTTAAAGAAAAACTCCATTTATAAAAAATACTCATCATGTTAAACAGTTTTTTCAATAACAATTGCTAGGTAATTCCCCTTACTTTCACACCTATCCAAGATATTTTCTACAAACAGTGACACAGAGAATTACTTGAAGACTATCTTTAGGGGAGTCTGGTTAAAGAGACTCCCCTTGAATGTCCTTGCTTGATATGAAGTGAGTTTTGATGAGATTCACAGGGAATAATGAACATATCTTTTAATTCTGGCCAGCTGAAAATAAATCAAAACTTCTTTTTCTTTTGTTCCTCTTTCCTTTGTCTCCCTCCCTTCCTCCCTTCTTTCTTTCTTCCTTTCTTTCCCCTTTCCCTTCCTCCTTCCCTTGCTCCCTTTCTCTCTTCCTTTACTTTCTCCCTTTCTGCTTCTTTTCCTCCTTCTTTCCCTCCCTCCATCCTTCCTTTCTTCCTCCCTCTCTCCCTCCCTTATTTTCTTTCTTCCTTCCATTTCTTGCTTTTATTCCTTGCTTACATGAAAATAAGACCTGTTATAAAGGAAATTTAGCATATGGTACTTATAAAGAAGAATAAATATAAGGAATAGATGTTTGAGAACTGTTATCTCACCAAAAATTGGCCCTATGGACTAAAATTTTATATAGAAAAGTCATTAATTTGAAATAAAATGACCACTAAACTACAAGTGTGCCCATGATCATATAGCTAATACACTTGCAAAATCATATAAATATGCACTTTGGCATATACATATGCATGAATAACATACTAAAAAGAAGAGATATCATCTTTCTGACAAATGTCTATGTAGCCAAAGCTATAGATTTTGAAGTATCATTATATGACTGTAAAAATTGGACTATAAAGACAGCTGAGTGCTGCAGAATCAACACTTTCAAATTGTGGTACTGTAGAAAACTTTGAGAATCACTTTGATAGCATGGAAATAATATCCATCAATACTTAAAGAAATTAATTCAGACCATTGCCTGGAAGATCAGATCCTGAAGCTGCAGCTTAAATAATTTGGTCATACAATGAAAAGTTCATCTTCTTATTTAAAAAGACCTTGAGGTTGGGAAAGATTGAATGTAAAAAGGAAAAGGTGATGATAAAGATTGAGATGGATAGATAGTGTCATGGATACAATGAACATGAACTTAGATTTCAAGAGATAGTGGGTATAAAAGGGCCTGGTATGCTATGGTCCATCAGGTCATGAAGAGTTGGATATGACTGAAAAACTAAAGAATAACAGCATATATATATATATTAGAAATAACATAATACAAGGGTTGAGTAGAAAAGGCTGGCTTTAGAATCAAGAAGATATGGATTCATGTCTTTGCTCTAGTGCATACTAACCATGTTGATATCAGTAAGTCATCTACTCTCTTGGTTCCTTAGGCAACTCTCTAAGACTACAAGTAATACATAGGTTCGTAAATCTGAATTTGTCTTTGTTTGTGTATGTTCTGGGTTTTATTTTTTACTTAAGAGTTTGTCTCTCCACCTTGTGTAGGATGAAAGTGCAAAGACTCCTCATAGGCCTGATCTTGTTGATGAGCACATGATTTTTGACCTCCTCTGTCTCCAACAGGAACTGCTTTGTTCCTCTTTGGGCTACCTCTAGGATTTTTGCTGCTTGGAACTCTCCATTATAAAGTTGAAAATTGCATAGTTCCTTATATATCTTAAATATTTATGAGAAAAAATAGATAATGTAGACAAAAAAATAGACAAAGGCTATTTTCCTAAAAACTGATTCTTTAAGAAAACCAATTTATAGATTTATGGCTGTACATTGATTGTGACTATTTTTCCATGGTCTCTAATAACTTTTATTTGCATTCTTTTTTTTTCCAATTTGATAAGTTTGAAGTAGAATCTTGGAATTTTTATTTGCATTTCTCTATTAGTGATTTAAAGAATTTTCAAATTGGTTTTCTTAGTTTGAATTTATTCCTTTTAGAACTATCTGTTCTTATCCTTCGAAGCTAGATTTGAACTCTGTCTTCCTGACTTCAGGTCCAGGGCTATTCACTGTTATCTACTATTCCATCTAGCTTCATAGCTATTTGTTGAATTGAGGGTTGGATGTAGAAATGAGAAATGTAAAGTCCTGCCATGCAAGGATTATTGTGTGTGTGTGTGTGTGTGTGTGTGTGTGTGTGTGTTTGAATACCATATCAGGGAAGGGAGTGGGGAAGCGGGGGGAAGGAGGGGAAGGAAAGGAAAAAAAATCTAAGATTTATGAAAGTGATTGTAGCAAACTAAAAACAAATAAACTCTGTAATAATGTAACTGTACCAAAAGAGGGTAGACTTTTTAAATCTTTTCACTTATTGAAATGTTTTCCTTAAAGATTCACCATGTTAGTGAAGGGTGTGGACCCAGGAAACTACCATCAAACCACATCTCTCATCTGGATACCTTAAAATATAATCAGTTGAAGAAAAACTCTTGTGTGCAATGCTTGATGGAAAGAAGCTTGCCAGCAGAAGGTGACTTTGCAACGGGCCCAATTAGGTGAGAATGCTAGTTTTCCATCTGCAAAATTTCTCAGCTATTTCAAAGACTCATGAATGTCAGTTTTACAAGCAATACTGAGGCTGCAGGATGAGTGGCTTCTCATGGGGGATGCCTGGGGAGAAGTCTCCTCCCATTTCTTTCTCACCCACACACCAAAACTAGGACTATTTTAAAATCTGACAGGTGAATTTCAGCAAGTTCACAACTTTGATTGTTAATGGAAGTTAGCCAAGTATCTTGTCTACCAAACTAGATGGCACAGAGAAAAAAGAATAGCTACTTTTACAAGTTCTTGAGTACTCACTGATTCTAAGAAGGCAGGCATGATTAGGGGAAAAACTTTTTGTTAAATGCTATTTCTGGTATTGATCTTCCCAGAAGCTTTCTAAAGTTGGAATGACCCCAGAGGCCATCCAGTTCAATCACAACTGAACAGGATTCCTCTTTACAACATCCCCCAAAAGTGGTCACCTAGCCTTTACTTGAAGACCTCAGGTGAGTGAGAATTAACTACCCTTAGGGATCTGTCTCACTTTCTAAAAGAAGCTTTTCCCTAACAAAGCTGAAATTTGCTTCTTTGCCACTATCCCCATCCTTGCTTCAGCACAAACTAGAAGTATGTTTGCCTTGACTAAAAAGAGCTACAGGAGGTAGGAGTCTGAGTAACAGACAGCCCCCAGAGAACAAACCCAATCCCAGATGTGACTGTGCTGAGCAAACAATCATTTGCTCCCTATGAAGGAGTCAATGACCACTATCCTCTTAGGTTTTGTGAGACAGACAAGCCCCAGTGAGTACAGATATGTGAAAATGAAGTCAGTTCATATAGTTTTGCAAATCTTCATATATTATGTGAAAGACTGGAGAGTCAGAATTGTTATTGCAAAAAGAAAACTGAAACTGGAGCAAGGAAATATGAGTTTGTATCCTGCTTATAAGTACTTATGGAGCATACTAAAGGATAGAGACAAAGAAGCAAATTTAGGCTTTGTTAGGGAAAAGCTTCTTTTAAAAAATGAGACAGAGAAACAAATTAAGATGAAGATAAAGAAATTCCATCAATTTCTGTCAAAGGCCCCCAAGTTCATAACCGGTAAGTCATCCTCTACTCATTGCTTCCCCTCACTCCACATATCCTATCAGTTGCCAAATCTTGTTGATTCTCTTTTCACGATGTCCCTTTTCTTCCCACACAGCCTCTTCTCTAGTTCAATCCCTAATTAACTTTTCCCTAAAATATTATAATAATCTCTTAACTTTTTCAACACATCTAGTCTCTAAACTTTCCTATTCATTGTCTTCAAAGCAGCCAAAACGATCTTCCTAAAACATAGAACTGATCTGGTCACTGCTACTTGAAAAATGTCATTAACTTTTCATTGCCCTAAGTCCCAGAGACTCAGTACTAGCATTTGTAAAATGGGTATAATATAATAAAATGGCTACAATTTGCATTAATTTCCTCAGAGAGCTGTTATGAGAAAATTCCTCTCTGAACTATGTAAATATGAGCTCTTGCTATTACATCTGATTTTGTCTACATTTGCCATAAAATTAGGTATATTTTAACCTGAAAGTCAAAGTTGAAAATTAATTCTTATTACTATGGCATCTATAAAATGGGTATAATAATATTTGTACCACTAGATCCTTCACAGAATTACAATGAGCAACGTCCTCTCTAAACTATATAAGTTTGAACAGTTGTTATTACATAGGATTTTGTCTTCATTTGGAGCAGTTAGAAATGTTTCATTATGTGAAAGTCAAATGAATTTGAAATTAGTTCTTATTACCCTGTCTCCTGTCTCAGTTCTGACCTATATTTAGACTTCTCATTATATCAGTACATTAGGGGCCAAATAGCAACATCTGCTTAAGTTATTGTTTGTCATATATGGGGAAAGAATGAAAATTAAATGTCTGAGCTGACCCAGTCCTTAAACAAATCAGTGATGAGTGGCACACATATTAATCCCTAAATTTCTCAAGGTCTCATGCACACAGATGTGTGATTGTACCAAGAACTATTGGCCACAAGCCATTGCTCTCAGCAGCACCATTACAGTATTCCCAAAAAAATAATTTGTCCTTTGTCTTTTAATTCAAATCAATTAAATAAATACTTAGAGGCACCAAATATTATGCTAGAAGCTGGAGAAATAAAGACACAACCAAAACTAATCTTGCCTTCAAGGAGCTTACATTCCAAAAGGGGAGTAAACCATGTGCACAGAGAAGCACCTAATACATGTCCAAGTTGTTTTGTTGTGGAGTTTTAGACTAATGAATAAAAGATGGCAAGGAAATATTTCACATAGCACAGATCTTCAACTACACTGTAGTGTAGAGTCTAAGGAAGTTGCCCAGGGCATAGAGAGTTTGACTTGCCCAGTGTCATACAAGTAGTTTACATTAAAAGAGGTGAAACTTCAACCAGTTCACCATTTACTATGGCATCCTGCCTCTTCATATTGTAGGTAATGGAGAGTGAGGGAGAAAAGGGGAGAGAAAGAAAGAGGGGGAGCGAGGGAGAAAAAGAGCTAATATTTGGGATGATCAGGAAAAGCCAGAGGTAAAAAGTGGACCTTCAGATTATTATGGAAGAATCTACAAGTACTAAAAACAATTAGGCTTAAAAGGAAGTTGGAAGCTGGAATGTGGTGAGCCTCAAATGCCAGAGAGAAAGTATTTCATCCTTGTGGCAATGGAAAGTTAATGACCATTTTTTGAGTAGCCATGACCAGATCAGATCTATGTTTTCAGAAGGTCATTTTGGCAGCCTTGAAGACAATGAATGGGAAAGTTTAGAGACTAGGTGTGTTGAAAATAATTAGAAGACTATTTTAATATTCTAGGAAAAAGGTAATGAGGGATTGAACTAGAGAAGAGGCTGTGTGTGAAGAAAAGGGATATAGTGAAAAGAGAATCAACAAGATTTGACAACTTATAGGTTATATGGAGTGAGAGAAAGCAAAGAGTAGAGGATGACTTGCTGGCTATGAACTTGGGGGCCCTTGATAGAAACTGATGGAATTTCTTTATCTTCATCTCAGTTTACTAGAAAATAATGGATTTGAACTATATAATTTCTAAGGTCTTTTCTAGTTCTAAAAATCACATAGTTTGATAATTTTTCTCACTTAAGTTATTTAACTTTTAATTTTCTATTTCAGTTTGCAGTATTGTAATATGGGGACAGCTAGGTAGCCAGTCTGGGTCTGAAGTCAGCAACTCTTCTTTTTGAGTTCAAATATGACCTCAGATACTCACTAGCTGTGTGACCCTGGACAAGTCACTTAAACCCATTTGCCTCAGTTTCCTCATCTGTAAAATGAACTGGAGAAAGAAATGGCAAAGCATTTCCATATCTCTGCTGAGAAAACCCCAAATGGGGTCATGACCAGTCAGAGAAGACTCAATAGCTTAGTAATAACATACATGGGCATATATTCTATAGTGGGCTCAAATCCTGACTCTGGTCTTTTACTTCTTATGTGATATTGGTCAACTCTTGAAAATCTCTGGACTTCAGTTTTCTAATTTGTAAAGTGAAGGGAATCTAATTTAATGACCTATCAGGTTCCTTCCAGCTCCAAATCTTGATTCTATTCAAGGACTCTGTATAAGACACTATGTTGACTATTATGTTTCTATTGCTTGTTAATAACAACGATCACTTCAAAGTTTTTTACCTTCATTGATTTTTTATTTTTATTTTTTTGCTAAATAAGGTTTATCTTTTTCTTTTTCTCCAAATTTATTAATTTACTTATTTTCAGTTTTCAACAATCACTTCCATAAGTTCCAATTTTCTCTCTCTACCTCGTCTCTCCCTCCCTCTCCTCTCTCGCTCCCCAAGACAGAATGCAGCCTCTTACATGGGTTCTACACATATATTCTCATTAAACACATTTTCACATTAATCATATTGCATAGAAGAAATAAAACAAAAGGGAGAGACCATGAGAAAAACAAAACAAAATATAACAGAGAAAATAATGCGCTTCATTCTGTCTTCTGACTCCACAGTTCTTTCTCTGTATGTGGATGGCACTTTGGATCACGATCCCTTTGGAAATGTTTTAGGTCCTTGCATTGCTGTGAAGGGCTAAGTCTATAAAAATCAGTCCTCACACACTGTGGCTATTACTGTGTATGATGATCTGGTTCTGGTCACTTCACTCAGCATCAGTTAATATAAGTCTTTCCAGATTTTTCTGAAGTCTCCCTGTTTGTCGTTTCTTATAGCACAATAGTATTCCATTATATTCACATATCACAACTTGTTCAGTTATTCCCCAAATGATGGGCATCCCCTTGATTTCCACTTCTTGGCCACCACAAAAAGAGCTGCTATAAATAGTTTTGTACATGTGAGTCCTTTTCCCATTTTTATAATCTCTTTGAGATACAACCCTTGAAGTGACATTGCCAGGTCATAGAGTATACACATTTTTATAGCCCTTTAGGCATAGTTCAGAATTGTGCTTCAGAATGGTTGGATCATCTCACAGATCCACCAACAATGAATTATGGTTCCAACTCTCCCACATCTTCTTCAACATTTATCATTTTACTATTTTGTCATGTTAACCGTTTGTCTGCATTCTTGACCAGATATATTAGATTCATTGCTCTTGGAAAAGGTTTCTGAACTGAGCAATAACTCAAGAGCCTGGGCAGTGCAGTATAGAGCTGCCTGAACTTCAATCATGGGAACATTTAGTGCTAGCATGGACTTTAGAAGTCCTCTAGATGAACAGCTTCATTTTACATCTGAGGATGCTGAATTTAAGAAAAGCAAGATGAATTACAGGAGATCACAAAGAGTGAGTGGCATAGCCAGGATTTGAACCTTTCTGACTAAAAGTTTTGCTTAAGGGAGAGATATTTAATGATAAATAGTAAACACATGGACTTCTGAAGAAATTTCTAATTCAGTGCTAACATATAAGCCCATTAAAAATGGCTTCTATAAATTAAGAATGTAATTTTCAACACAGAAATACAAGTATGCCTATAAATAAGATTGCATTAGAGGACCTGATCTAATCCAAGAGAGACCAACTTTAATGTGAAGCCACATAAGCCTTTGAATGCAAACACTTTGCATTGTACAATGTATGAAGCATGGCAAACTGGGTAGGGAATTCAGGAAATCCAGAGCTTAAGCCCCTACTCTAATACATTTTACCCATGATATCACCTTAGAAAAGTCCCTTAAACTCTTAGTTTCTCAGATAACTCTATAAGTTGCTTACTGGAAAGGTAGCTTTTGATCTATGTTGGTGAAGAGTGTCAACTCACCACGAATTCCCTAGTCCAATTAAACTGTAGCCTGGAACTCAAAAACAACAAAACTTAAAAAAAAAATTAAAAAGTAGAAAAGAACAAAACCCAGAATACTTGGTATGTGTTTTTGTTACTATCTTTTTACATATTGTATCCCATCAAGAGACTAAAAGTTCCTTGAGAACAGGGAATATTCTGATTTTTTGTCTATGTAGTCCCACTCCAGAAAGTGAAAACCACCATTAATACCTACCAGGAAGAGTAAAGTTTAAAAAGAAAGAACATAGAAGATACACATTTTTAAGTGTGATTTTATGTTCAGCTCTGCTTAAATCTTAAAGTATTATTTTCCTTCTCTTTAGAGACAAGACATTCTTATTTTGCCTTTGTATCCATCACATTTATCATAGTTCTTAATGAATGATTTAGAAGCAAGTATAGACAACAAATCCTGTCACAAGACAGTCACACCAGGATTCAATCAAGGAGATTCTAACAAAACTGAAACAGAAATTGACCCTTCAACTCAATCACATAACTCACTGTTGTCCTCCTTTCCAAGACTGATTATGCTGATTGGTCATCCAGAGATGCAATGCGGATGGGGTGAAGAAGTTTTCAGAGCCCAAATGGCCAATGACAGGTGACCAATGGCAGAGATTATCAAGATGTAGAATGACTGGTATGGCCCCTTCTCCATATAATCTTCTTATCTTTCATTAGGAAGGATTGAAAACTTACATGAAGTGATGCAAATTGAAGTGACCAGAACTAGGATAACATTGTACACAGTAACAGGAATATTGCATGATGATCAACTGTGAATGACTTAGATGTTATCAACAACACAATGATCCAAGACTGAGGGACTTACGATGAAAAATGTTATCCATCCTCAGAGAAAGAATATACTGAGTCTGAAAGCAAAAAGAAGAATTTTTAAAAAAATTTTCTTTATTTGTCTTGCGTTATTTTAGGTCTTTGTTTTCTTCTGCAGTGGCATATGGAAATATGCTTTGTATGACTTCATGTGTATAATTTATATGAAATTGCTTGCATTTTCAAGAAGTGGACATGGAAGGGAAGGAGGGAGAGAATTTAGAACTCAAAATTTTGAAAAATGAATGCTGAAAATTGTTTTTACATGTAATTTAAAAACAAAATAAACAGTAGGAAAAAGAAAGTGAAAAAATAAAGTTACATTTATAGAAAAAAAGAGCCTTTAGCATGTCTGCTCAAATGGAGCAAAACAATATTGGTACTCAAAACTACATATCAAGTGTGCCTGAGCAGGTATAATGTTCTTGCTTAATTTTGTTGTTGTGTCATCATAGGACCATAGATTGAGAGACAGAAGAAATGATATGAATCACTGCGACCAAACCCATTATTTTGCCGATGATGAAAAAGAAGTTAAATGGCTAGCTCAGAATCTCACAACTAGTGAGAATCTGAAGTAGAACTTGAATTTTTGCCTTTATGGCTTTAAGTCCCTACTGCCTTTGCTGATGAAATAACCCTTTTCAGGAGAAAGCTAGAAATCTTATCATGGGATAGCTTTTCCTCAAAATTAAATTAGGCCTACCTCTTAGGCATTTTCTGGAAATTGGACCAATGAGTTTTGGGGAATGGGGATGTATTTTTATTTTTCAATCATTTTTTTCTAAGTCACCGAAACTTTTTTGTATATATCTCTTCTCACAAATCAACTCCCCATTGAGCAGAGAAAATAGGTAAAGCCAACCATGAAATCACCCCATTTTTGCAACGTTATATGACCATATACCTTGACTTTTTCAAGTAAGGGAAGGGAAATATCTTTCTTCATCTCTTTTTTGAATACATGTTTAGTCATTAAAATTATACATTGTTCTGGTTCACTTCTAAGGATATCAAACTATTATTATCTATTAACAAACATTTATTAAACACCTATTATGTTCATTACAATATGGCATCTATTCCACTCAAAACTATCTTCTTTCCTGATATACACCAGTCTTAGTACCTCTAGGTTACTAAATTAGGAAAGAATCACTAGAATGTGATTATTCAATTTGTCCATTTCATGTACTTACAGATGGAGAAGGAGGCTTCTCTAGTTAAGGTGTCTTTCCCAAGGTCACGTAGCTAGTGAGTGGCAAATCCTGAACTAGAATTCCAGTCTCTTTCCTCCTAGGATTTTGTCTATTCCAATATAGCACGAAAACTCTTAGAAACTATAACTTTAACTGAGCAAGATGAAGTGGTGTGAAAGAGAACCCTGTCAAACCAGACAGAAATATGCATCTGAACATTTGATATTTATATATTTAAAATTTCTAGAAGTCAATACCAGAAAATTATCATGTCTCAGAACTTTGACGTAAGATAATTAAATTAAAAAGCAATCCAAGTGAAAACAATCTGCAACAGAATCTAAGATCACCAATTCAATATTTTCAAGCATGAATTTGCCTAAATATGTAGTATGATTTTTCCCCAAGTAATCATCCAGATCTATCCCTTTTTCTTTTAAAATTGCACCTCACGGGTCCTTTGGCCTAAGTTGTCACTATTTAAGGACACTGCTACCTCTCTGTCTCACTAAAGATGATGTGAACTGGAAGAACAGTCAGAAAGAATTCACAAAGAAAAGTAAAACAAGTATTTATCAGAGTAGGATGAACCTCTCCAAGGCAATGAAAAGAGCTGTGGGTCAGAAAGACCTGGATTTAAGTATTGTTTCCTCTGATACATACTGACTGTATTTCCCAGGTCAAGTCTTTTAGCCTCTTAGAAATCCAGATAATTCTCACAGGTGATAAATTATAGAACAATCCCTAAATTGCATTGGTAGAGAGATATTCTGCATTAAGAGTTTCCTTTCACAATGAAGTCACAAGTTTAGACTTTAAAAAGTATGCTACAGGCTCATTTAGAATATTTAAACTAATGAGAGAAAATTATACACAAAGAAACTATCATCAACAGACATTCCAAAATCTTACTTTTTATATATTAGTTATTTTTTTTAATTTTAAGTTTTATTTTTTTCTTGAGAAAAAACATGTCTGAACAAAAATCATTGTATCTTCTAAACTGGACCAGGAAAAATAAAATGAATAAAATTAAGAAGTCATGAGCAAAGATCCTTGGTCAACTAGGTAACCTTTCAGCGAATTTCCTAGGATTTGATGTAAAACAAATAGATGAACTGTCATCATATGCTTAGTGTTCAACTAAATACCGTAAGTTATGACTTCTAATAACTGCTGTGACTCCACAGCACAAGACCACTTTTTGTTCTTTGCTCATTTCAACAGCAATAAAACCTTATGTTTATATAATGTTTTAATACTTGCAGTACACTACAAACTTTATCCCACTTGATATTCACATCACCTCTGTGACAAAAATCGTTACCTTTGATTTTTTCTATTAATTTTATTATTTTAAGTTTTTGACATTCATTTCCACAAAATTTTGAGTTACAACTTTTCTCCTCATCTCTCCCCTCTTCCCACTTCAAAACGCCTGGCATTCTGATTACCCCTACAACCCTAGCACCCCTCCTTTCCCTTATCCCTATCTTCTATCTTGTCCTGTAGGGCAAGATAAATTTCTCTACCCCATTACCTGTATTTCTTATTTCCCAGTTGTACTCAAAAACAATTCTCAATATTTGTTCCTAAAACTTTGATTTCCAACTTCTCTTTCTTCCTCCCTTCCCACCCATCCCCACTGAGAAGGCAAGCAGTTCAATATAGGCTTTATATATGTGTTATTTTGCAAATGACTTCCATAATAGTCATGTTGTGTAAGACTCACTATATTTCCTTCCATCCCATCCTGCCCCCAATTTTTTCTATTCTCTCTTTTGACCTTGTTCCTTCCCAAGAGTGTTTACTTCTATTTGCTCCCCTCTCCCATTTGTCCTCCCTTCTATCATCACCCCATCCTGCTTATCCCCTTCTCCCTTACTTTCCTATAGTGTAAGATATGCTTTCAAACCAAATTGATTGTACATGTTATTCCTTCCTTGAGCCAAATGTGATGAGAGTAAGCTTCACTTTTTCTCTCTCACCTCCCCCTTTTCCCCTCCCTTGAAAAAGCTTTTTTCTGCCTCTTTTATGAGAGAAAATTTGCCCCATTCCATTTCTCCTTTCCTCCTCCCAATATATTCCTCTCTCATCCCTTAATTTTATTTTATTAGATATGATCCCTTCCTATTCAATTCATCCTGTGCTCTCTGTCTCTCTGTCTCTGTCTCTCTCTTGATGTGTGTGTGTTTGTGTGTGTGTGTGTGTGTGTGTGTGTGTGTGTATAATCCCTCCAACTACCCAGATACTGAGGAAAGATTCAAGAGTTCCAAATATTATCTTTCCATGTAGGAATGTAAACAGTTCGACTTTAGTTAGTCCCATGTGATTTCTCTTTCTTTTTTATCTTTTCATGCTTCTCTTGATTCTTGTGTTTGTAAGTCAAATTTTCTTTTCAACTCTGATCTTTTCATCAAGAATGCTTGAAAATCCTCCATTTCATTGAATGATTATTTTTTCCCTGTGGTTCTAGAATATCAGGGGAGTTTTCCTTGAAAATTTCATGAAAGATGATGTATGGGCTCTTTTTTTGATCATGGCTTTCAAGTAGTCCCATAATTTTTTAATTGTCTCTCCTGGATCTATTTTCAAGGTCAGTTGTTTTTGCAATGAAATATTTCACATTATCATCCATTTTTTCATTCTTTTGATTTTGTTTTGTAATTTCTTAGTTTCTCATAAAGTCATTAGTTTCCATCTGTCCATTCTGATTTTAAAAGAACTGTTTTCTTCGGTGAGCTTTTGAACCTCCTTTTCCATTTGAATAATTCTGCTTTTTAAAGCATTCTTCTCCTCATTGGCTTTTTGAACCTCTTTTGCTAATTGAGTTAGCCTATTTTTCAAGGTGTTATATTCGTCAGCATTTTTGGGGTCTCCTTTAGTAACTTGTTGACTTGCTTTTCATGATTTTCTTGCATCTTGCTCATTTCTTTTCCCAATTTTTCCTCCACCTCTCTTATTTGATTTTCAAAATCCTTTGTGAGCTCTTCCATGGCCTGAGCCCACTGCATATTTATTTTGCATGTTTGGGATGCAGAAACCTTGATTTTATGCCTTCCACTTACCTGTTCACCAAGAAAGTAACCTTCTATAGTCTTATTTTTCCTCTTTTTTGGGCATTTCCCCACCCAGTTACTTGACTTTTAGGTCCTTTGTCAGACGTAGGGTATACTCTGGGGATCTTTAAGTTTTCAGTTCCTCCAAGGTGGCACAATCAAGGAAGAGGAGCTTATTCCTCAAGGGCCTCCAACTCTGCCAGGCAAGCACTCCTGCTTACCCCAGGACCAGCTTAGGGCTGAGCTTCCGATCAGCTGTTCAGTTCCCCCAAATGCTTTAGGGGGAGGGTTCCCAGGGCTAGACTTCTACTCAGTATGAGATTAAGATCAGCTATTCTATTCCCCCAGGGGCTTTAAGCTGAGGGCTCCAACTATGGAAGCTGGGTGCTGCCTGCTGCAGGCAGTGCCACCACAGTTGCCACTGCCTGGGACCAGGGTTAGGGGAGGACTCTGCTCCCTTGTCAGCAAGGTGAAAAAGCTCTCTTGGTGATCTTTGAATCTGCCCTGGGCTTTTGTGGGTTGAGGTATCTGAGAACCTCTGCTGCTGCTAGTGATTTTGTCCCCAAGGCCTCTTTCAGTCCTGATTCTCCCAGTGCTGTGTGGCCAAGGCTGGGCATGTCCCAGCATTTTCCATGTCTGATGTGACAGACATTTCCCATCAGCCTTCCAGGTCACCCTAGGCTGGAAATCTCCACTCCATCATTCTGTGATTTCTGCTACTCTAGAATTTGTTGACAGTCATTCTTTTACAGGTATTTTATGACTGGGGGAAGAGCTAGAGTATGTGCCTTTTTGTACTCTGCCATCTTGGTTCCACCCACTATTACCTTTGCTTTGCAGTTAACCATACTGGGCCAAAAAAATTTAAATGTCTTGCCCAAGGTCACATAGATAAGGCATTCAAACCAATGTCATCTAACTCCAGGTCAAATTTTCTTTTCCCTACACCGTGCTTTAAGTGCTTTGATGATCTCCAACATACAATAAATCATCATGAATTACAACAAATTAAACAATTTGGAATGACTAAAATTCTAACAGTGAGTAAGAAGATATACAGTCTTCATTTGATTTTTTCAAAGCCAAATGAAAAATATTGTAAAAAAGAATTTCCAAGAATTCAGGCACCTTAGAAAAGGTATGTTTTCTCATAGCCATCTCAGCATTTCTTTCTAGATCAAAATATCTGTTTGAAAATTTTAAAACTCTGTCTTTGTGGGACTTTGTCGAAAATTTCCAACCCCTTAAACATTCAAGTTTCTCTTTTCCTTTAGTGATTATCTTTTATCTGAAGATGTTGGCTTGTTCTTCATTAAGGAGAAAGAAATCATTCATTTTAAAATTCTCGTTGGTATATCTCAGAACTTCTTTATATCAGTTCCTGTTATTTTATCTTTTATTACACTCTCTGATAATGAATTGCTATTACTTTCTCAGTGCCAATTCCAATGCAAATACCTTTCATCCAGTCCCTTCCTTTGACCAATATGTTCATCTTCTCCAGAACCTTCATTCTGAGGAAGTACTCAAACCATTCATGTTCATTCTTACACTTCTCTATTGGTTCCACTTCTGATTTCGAGAATAGCATATAAGAGGGTACTGAAAAGTAGAGATGGGCATGGAGAGAAGGTCCTCACAGAAAGACATGGCAGTATATCTCTATAAGTGCCTTCTCTGCACCTTTGTCTTTACTTTTCAGCACCCTCTTATATGTTATCTTCTAAACTCCTTGAGGAAGGGGATTGTCTTTTTGTTTGTATTTGATTTGGCATTCTCAGTGCTTAGTAAATTGCCCTGGGTAATAGTGGGCATTTAATAAATAACCTATGTAGGTATGTATGTATATATGTATCTATCTCTCGATCTGTCTGTCTATCTCTCTGTCTATCTAATCTCCCCTTCAATTGCCTCTCAAAAATTGCTCCTATAGGGGGGCAGAGCCAAGATGGCGGAGTAGAAAGACTCACATTTGCTAGCTCTGAACACACAGCCCATGGATTTACTCTAAAAAGAACTCCTGACAAGTTCTGGAACAGTGGAAGCCACGCAGAAACACAGTGAAGGAGATTTCCGTTGCAGAGAGCCCAGAAAAACCGACCCCAGGAGCCCATCGTGCCCGGATGGGAGTGGAGCCCTCCCCAGCCCTGCCCCAGCGCACAGCACTGAGAGGAGGGAGCAGATGCAAGCAAGCTTCAGGGACCATAATCTCTGGGCGGCCGTGAAGGTCCCTCTACCCACAGACGCAAAGGTCAGTGAGAGAGACAGGCTGAGAGGAGAGCAGGGTATCTCTGGGACTGGGACCCCCTCGGGAGACAGCCGCTGTGGCAGAGGCAGAGGCAGCTTGGCCAGAGCCTCCCAGAGCAGGCAGGAGCTCCACAGGAGCTCCATTACAAAAGGTCTCTGCATAAACCCCCTGAGGGAACTGAGACTGAGAGGCGGCCCTGCCCCCACCTGAGCACCAGCAAATAAGCTCCCATTGAAGAGCCGCCAAAAGCCCTGAGGCTGGGGAGCAGCATTTGAATCTCAGACCCCAAGCACTAGCTGGGCAGATTTAGGCGAGGCTGAAGAGGACTCTCAGAAGTCAAGTAACTGTCTGGGAGCATTTGAATCTCAGACCCCAAGCACTAGCTGGGCGGATCTAGGCCAGGGGGTGGAGAGGACTCTCAGAAGTCAAGTAACTGGCTGGGAAAATGCCCAGAAAAGGGAAAAAAACTAAAACCATAGAAGGTTATTTTCTTGAGAAGATGATTCCTCCATTCCTCTCTGATGACGACGAAGAGGTCTGCTTGCCATCAGGTAAAGACGTAGGAGTCAAGGCCTCTGTATCTCAAATATCTGAAATAGATAC
>CM053769.1:643282503-643292999 GCA_028658325.1 Potorous gilbertii | reverse complement strand
AATCTCCTTCACTGTGTTGCTGCGCGGCCTCCACTGTTCCAGAATTTGTCAGGAGTTCTTTTTACAGGAAATCTATGGGCTGTGGGTTTGGACCTAGCATAGGTGAGTCTTTCTACTCCGCCATCTTGGCTCCGCCCCCAATGCTCTTTTACATACATTATTTCAATTGACCCTCACAACAACCTTATGAGGTAAACAGAGAAGTTCTTGTTACCCATATTTTGTTGCTGATGGAACTGTGGGTCAGAATAACCTTATCCAGCATAGTACTCATTAATAGCATATGCCAAATCCCAAACTAGAACCCAGTTTTTCTGAATCCTAATTCATTGTTTCACTTTTTTTACTTGTAACTCATGCAAACTTTTTGTAATAATGGATAGAGAGAGAGAAAATAGGTAAATAAATAAATAGATCTTCAAAATGTTAAGAATTTTCAAATGATATGGTGAATAATTCAGGGTCAAGAAAATAAATGTAATGTTATAAGAAGTATTATCATGGCATGTTCTTCATCAGCATGGAAAGGACAGAAAGTGACAGATCTCTATGTTCTTAATAACTAAGTCCTTAATCCCAAGTGAGAATAACCCCCAGAAAAGAATCATTGAATATGAAAGAAAAAAACACAATAGAAAAAACTATGCAAACAATACCAGAAGCAAAACAATTATCTAAATAAATAGGCATGCCACTGTTTAGAACATAGTAAATATCAAAATCAAAAGACTAAAGGATACTTGAAATTTGGGGCATAAGAAATAGATATGGGTCCAAAGATTCTCTTACTTCTTGGGTCCAGTCTCAGGGAGTATTTCAGGCATCTTAACATTAAAGGATTCCTACCTTGAATGGCAAGAAATGGTAATAGAAATGACAATACTGAAATTCATTCACCAAGATAACCTGACGAAAAACGTGGTAACGAAAACCATCTCAAATCGTTTTAAAATTTATTTTTAAAATTTATTTTTTTTTTAGTTTTCAACGTTCATTTCCACAAGATTTTGAGTTTCAAATTCTCTTCCCATCTCTCCCCTCACCCCATCCCAAAACACCATACATTCTGACTACTCCTTCCCCCAATCTGCCCTCCCTTCTTTCATACCCATACTTTCCCTTGTCCCCATCCTCTCTCTTTTCTTGTAGGGCAAGATAAATTTCTAGAGCCCACTACCTGTATTTCTTGATGTCCAATTTCTCTCCCTTATTCCCTCCCCACCCATTCCCATGGAGAAGAAGACAAGCAATTTAATACAGGCTACATATGTGTAGTTTTCTTCAAGAATTCCATAATAATCATGTTGTGAAAGACTATATTTCCCTCCATCCTATCCTGCTCCCTACTTACTCTATTCTCTCTTTTGAACTTGTCCTTCCCCTAAATTGTTTACTTCTAATTACTCCCTCCTCCCATTTGCCCTCCCATCTCCCCCATACCCCACTTATCCCCTTCTCGCCTATTTTCCTGTTGTGAAAGATAGATTTTCATATCTACCTTCATATCAAATTGAATGTGCATGTTTTTCCCTCATGAAGCCAAATGTGATGAGAGTAAGCTTCAATTTCTGCCTCTCACCTCTCCCTTTCCTACCTCCATTGATAAAGCTTTACCTTGCCTGTTTTATGAAATAATTTGCCCCATTATATTTCTCCCTTTTTCCTCAAAATATATTCCTCTCTCACCCCTTAATTTTAATTTTTTATATATCACTTGCTATTCAACCCCCCCGCGTCCTCTGTCTATACACATATATGTATAATATATATGCATATATATGTGGGTCTGTGACTGTGTGTGTGTGTTGTGTGTATAATCCCTTCAACTACCCAAATACTGAGAATAGTCTCAAGAGTTACAAATATTATCTTTCCAAATAAGAATGTAAACAGTTCAACTTTAGTAAGTACCTTATGATTTCTGTTTTTCATTTACCTTCTCATACTTCTCTTCATTCTTGTGTTTGAAAGTCAGATTTCTATTCAGCTCTGGTCTTTTCACCAAGAATGATGGAAAATGCTCTACTTCATTGAATTATCATTGTTTTCTCTGAGCTATTATACTCAGTTTTGCTGGGTCAGTGAGTCTTGATTTTAATCCTAGTTCTTTTGGCTTCTGGAATATCATATTCCAAGACCTTTGATTCCCTAATGCTAGATCTTGTGTTATCCTGATTGGATTTCCATAACACTCGAATTCTTTCATTCTGACTGCTTGCAATATTTTCTCATTTATCTGGGAACTCTGGAATCTGACTACAATATTCCTAGGAATTGATTTTTTTTTGGATCTCTTTCAGAAGGTGATTGGTGGATTATTTTAATATTTATTTTATCTTCTTGTTCTAAAATATTGGCTAGTTTTCCTTGATAATTTCATGAAAGATAATCTGCAGGCTCTTTTGATGACCATGACTTTCAGATATAATTTTTAAATTGTCTCTCCTGAATCTATTTTCCAGGTCAGTTGTTTTTCCAATGACATATTTCACATTGTCTTCTATTTTGTCATTCTTTCAGTTTCATTTAGTTATGTCTTGGTTTCTCATAAAGTCATTAGTTTCCATCTGTTCTGTTCTAATTTTTAAAGGATTATTTTCTTCAGTGAGCTTTTGAACCTCCCTTTCCATTTCACTAATACTGCTTTTTAAAGAATTCTTCTCCTCATTGACTTTTTGGACCTCTTTTGCCAATTGAGTTAGCCTATTTTTAAAGGTGTTATTTTCTTCAGCATTTTTTGGATCTCCTTTAGCAAGCCATTGAGTCACTTTTCATGAATTTCTTGCATTGCTGTCATTTATCTTCCCAATTTTCCCTCAACCTCTCTTACTTGATTTTCAAAATCCTTTTTGAGCTCTTCCATGGCCTGAGACTATTACATATTTAGTTTCGAGGTTTCAGATGCAGAAACCTTGCCTTTTATGTCTTCCTGTGATGGCATGCATTGTTCTTCCTCATGTGAAAAGATAGAACCCTAACCCTAAAATACCTATTCACCAAGAAAGGAACTTTCTGTAGTCTTATTTTTCCCCTGTTTTGGGGCATTTTCTCTGCCAGCTACTTGACTTTTGAGTCCTTTGTCAAGAGAAGGGTATACTCGAGCAACCTATAAGTTCTTGGTTAATCCAAGGTGGCACAATCAAGTGAGAGGAGTTTACTCCTCTCTTGGTCTGTGCTCTGGTCTGGGAGCAATCATAACTTTTTCTGCCCAGGATCTGTGAGCAGGGTTCCCTCTCCACAACCGCTTGCAGGTCCACCACACCAGTGCTCCTCCTCATCCCAGGGCTGCCACGCAGGGCTAAGATTCAGATCAGCTATTCAATTTTCCCAGGGTCTTTAGGCTGAGAGCCCCAAAAATGGATTCTGCAGCAGCCTGCAGGCAGGCAGGACCCTGATCTCTTCTCAGCTAGGTGTAAGAACTTTCTCTGTGACTTTTGTGGGGATCTGGGAACTTCAGCTGCTACCTGTGACTTCACACTGTGAAGTCCGCTCCAGTCTTCTCCCTGCCATGTGGCATAGCCAAGGCTTAGCTATGCTCCATTCTGAGTCCCATGTAATAGAACTTTCCTGTCAGCCTTCCAAGCTGTGTTGGGCTAGAAATCTTTTCCACTCTGTCATTTTGTGGTTTCTGCTGCTCTGAAATTTGTTTAAAATCATTTTTACAGGTATTTTATGGACTGTAAGGAGAGAGCTTCCACAGGTCAGTCCTTCAACTCTGCCACCTTGGCTCCACCCCCCAATCATTCCAGTTCTTGTGCCACAAGAAAATTTATTATACATGGACAGAAGGTTTGAATGGTGTTTAATTAGCACTGACACACTTCAAAGTAGTTAATATCAAAATTAATACAAAAGTACACTCCCCATTTCTTACCCTAAAGAATTATCTCAAAGCCTGCCTCGGGATGGGATAGTAACAAAACCTATAACTAGCCTCATTCACCTCCATTCCTGACCTGTATAAGGAGGATAATACTTGCCCTATCTCCCCTACAAGGCAGCATGATGAAGTTATTAGTGCTGAACCTAGAATTAGAAACAACTGGGTTGACATTACATTAGGATAGTGATAAAAAGATAAGTGGATTTTATGTGGCCATTATCTCTGGAGACTGAGGTCTGCAAGTCAACTATTCCTGGTGGGGATAAATTGGCAACAACAGGACAAACAGAAAGTTGCTGCCACTGGATAGATGTGAGGGCAAATTTGTAGTGTCCAATAAAGAGTTGAAATTGGCAAATGGGAGTAAAAGCCAAGCAAGTATAATCAAATACAATTTTGAAAAGCATACTTTTGGGGATTTTTGTTTGTTTTTTATTTTTTATGTGCTTAAGAAAAAATTGAGAAAGGCCCTAGTAGAAGTCAAGATCAAGAATTCTAACTGCATTTCAAATCAAATTTGAGGTAAGATTATTTTATGGCTCTAAATGATTTATGAAACCTGAGCATTTAAATCTCTGTCCCTACAAATCTCAACCAAATGCCTCTCTTTGGCTCCCTTTTCTTTCTGTTCCAGAGGAAAGAAAGGGGACCTAAGAGAAAATCTTACCCTATGACCACTGAAGCAAAGATTATATCATCACAAATACCACTGTATACTTTTCTTTTAGAGGGCAAGGTTTTTAGCCTTTTCTTTGTCATGGACAACCCATACATCCTAGTGGAGGAGTAGGTAATGGCTCTCTACTTCCTCATCTTTCTGATAAAATCTACAATTAACTTCAGAATGACCATGAAAATTAGAGAAGTTATAGAAGGTGGGAAAGGAAGGAAGGAAGGAAAGAGAGAGAGAGAGGGAAGGAGAGAAGAAAGGAAGAAAAGAATAAAAAGAAAAATATTTAGGCATCTATAGAACATACAGGTTATCTCAAACATGACTACTCACCTCTTGTCCTGATCATACATCTTTTGGTGTGTGTGTGTGTGTGTGTGTGTGTGTGTGTGTGTGTGTATGCATGTAATTAACCTTGTTAAAATACTGCAGCCCATTTCTTCCCACCAAACATACATCTCCACTGCCTTTAATGTGACTCACAAATATAATTCTTTGGAGGTTGTGATATTTTATGATTGATAACCATATCACATAAAACCTTAGAGCCTTACCATGATGAGATCTTAGTTTAGAACGAAATGGGGCCAAATATATCTAGACCAGACCCTTCCTTTTACAGATGAAAAAAACATATGATCCAGAGTAACTGAGTAACTTGCCAAGGTTGCACATAAAGACACAGAGGCAGAATACTTATGAATCCAGGTCCACTAAATACAGAGCCAAGCCTCTTTCCACTATATCAAAAGCTAGGTAAGCCTTGACTGAATATAGCTGTACAACAGTGTCCCCAAAGAAGGAATTCCTCTTCATATATCATAAATTCGTACAATTAATGACCACAGTCATAAATTGCTTGAGCTACAGGGTGTCTAATTCAAAATTCTAACAATAAACACATTGAAGGGAGATAGGAACTCTGACACTGTTGGTCAAAAACTTCCTAATAGAAATTATAGTAAGACACAACACAAAAGAAAACAGGTGGGCTCAGCTGGATGCACATCACAGCAAAGACAGTATTCCATGGCAGATGCTATCCCTGGCAACTGCCAAGCTATAGAAGTGAATTAGCTACTATGGCAGCAACCTTTCCATAGGCACTACTGACAGCTATAGCAACCTCTCAGCAACAACCCAGTCAATTGTTGAAATGACAGAGGAGAACAGGAAAAGGGGGGGGCACAAACTAATCTAAATATTTAGTAATATTATAGGTCCTAAAAGACTGCAGATAAAGACTTTAAGGTTGAAAATTACATCAAATAATGAAACACATAGTTGAAACAGGATGGATAAATTTTCCCTTATCTCAAAGGAGCAAGCTGTTCCCTTGTAATTGTTTATAAGTCTGTAAGAGAAGTGACAAGGCTTTGCTTTAAAAATGAGAAAGAAAACTGTTACCTTCATTGCTAAATGTGCTTATGATATGCAATACGAAGAAGAGGGGAAAGTATCAGGAGGTCCTACAAAGTTCTAAATTTTCCAGATTTCTTATTATTATGATATTTTGCTGACATCTTCACCCTAATTTTTGATCTTGTTGCTAAGATAATAGCAGTTATTTCCAAGAAGACAGTTCATTTGCCTATAAAATTGGCCAAGAGTTTTTTGTTTTCTTTCTAAGTTGAATTTTAAAGATGCTATATTTAGATGTTGGAGAATGCCTAGAGATCAAGTGCAACTCCTACATTTTACAAGGAGAAAACTGAGACCAAGAAAAGCAAAATGACTCATTGGCTGTTATCATAGACACAGTAAGGATAAAAATTACAATTCATCCCAGGTCCTTTGATATCAAATCTAATTTTCCAGTACCATTAAACTAGAAGAATGAAGTGCTCAAATAAGAACCAGATTTAAAATGTCATTGGGAATTTAAATTTTTTAAATTATTTTTTCTTCTCATTTTCAGTTCAAAGTTTTCTCACTCCATGGGCTCCTACCCCCCCACACACAGACAGTGAGAAGGCAAGAAATATAATATTCATTTCACACATATAGATGTATACACATATACATCTATATATTATGTATAAAATATATATATGTGTATGTATACAAAGTCACACAAAACATATTCTCACATTAGCCATGCTGCAAAAAAAGCAAAATAAAGTGAAAACAATGCTTCAATCTGTACTCATAGTTCATCAGTTCTCTCTGGAGATGTATAGAATTTTTAATTATGATTCCTTTGCAATTTCTGTGGATCTTTTTATTGATCAGAGCAGTTGTCTTTTACAGTTGATTATATTAAAATATTGCTGTTACTTTGAACCATATTCTCCTATGTTTGCTCATCACATATTGTTCCAACTCATATAAATCTACCCAAGATTTTCTGAAGTTATCCCCCTACTCCCCCTTAAAGCAAAATAGTATTTCATCACAATCCTATATGACAACATATTTACCCATTTCCCTGTTCATAGACATCCTCTCAATTTCCATTTCTTCAACTGCCACAAAAAAATAAGCTGCTGTAAATATATTTTTTGCATATCAGAACTTTTCATTTATCTTTTATCTCTGTGAGATACAGACCTAGTAGGGGTATTGTTGGGTCAAAGGTATACCAAGTCCTATAGTCCTTTGGGCATAGTTCCAAATTATTCTCCACAACAATTGGGGCAGTTCATAACGCCACCAGTAGAAAGTTAGTGCACCTATTTTCCCACATCACTTCCAGTATTTATCATTTTACTTTTCTATAATGTTAAAAAATCTGATAGTTGTAGAGTGGTACCTCAGAGATCTTTTAAACTGCATGTCTCCAACCATTAGTAATTAAGAACCTTTTATGTGACTATTCTGTGATTTTCCTTTTTGAAAACTGTCTATTTAATGCTTTGACCATTTATCATTTAAGAAATAGCTTTTATTTTTTTTAATAAATTTGGCATAGTTTCCTATATATTTGAGAAATGAGATCTTTATCAGAGAAACTTGCTGTACTTTTTTTTTTTTTACAATTTCCAATGTTTGCTTTGTTTCTAATTTTGATTATATTGGTTTTGTTTGTACAAAACCTTACTAATTTAATGTAATCCAAATTATCCATTTTACCTACTGTGATTTTTTTTTATGTTCCCCTAAGGTGTTTATGATATCACCCTTTATGTCTAAATCACATACTCATTCTGAGCTTACCTTTGAGCCTAATTTCTTCTGGACATATTTTCCAAATTTCCCAGTAGTTTTTGTCAAATGATTAATTCTTGCTTGTTGGCTTTATCAAACACTAGGCTACTGTGTAATTTACTTCCATATAATCTATTCCATTGATTAACAGTTTCTTGCTATCCAGTCCCAGATCAATTTTATGCCTACCACTTTCTAGTATAGTTTTGCGATATGGTATCATTCGTTCATCTCTTTTTGTTGTTTTTTTTAACTCATTTCTTTGATATTCTTGACTTTTTGTTGCCCCAGATAAATTTTGTCAACACTTTTTCTAGTTCTATAAAATCTTTGGTAATTTAACACTGAATAACTAATTTAATTTAGGGAGAATTATAATTTTTATAATATTGACTTGGTCTACTCATGAGAAATTAACATTTCTTCAATTGTTTAGCTCTGCCTTTATTTGTGCGAAAAAGTGGTTTTAAACTGTGTATATATTTCTCGTGCATGCCTTGGCAAGTGGATTCTCAAATATTTTATAATGTTGGTCATAATTTTAAATGAAATTTCTCTTTCTATTTCTTACTGGCAGATTTTGTTGATCATATATAAAAATACTGGTTATTTGTATGAGTTGATTTTATATCTTGCAACTTTGATAAAGTTGTTAATTATTTTAAGTCATTTTTAAGTTGATTCTTTCATGTTCTATAAGTAGATCATACCATCCAAAAAAGTCAGTTTTTTTCTTTGTTGTCTATTTTTCTTCCTTTAATTTGTTTTTCTTGTCTTAATGCAATAGCTAGTATTTATAGTAAAATATTGATTAATAAAGGGGATATTGGATATTCTTGCTTGACCTTAATTTATTTGGAACTTTTCTAGTCTATCTCATTAAAAATAATGCTTGCTGGTGGTTTTTAGTAGGCACTTACTATCATTTTAAGAAAAGCTGCATCTATTTCTATACTTTTTGTGTTTTTAATGGAATATCTTGTATTTTGACAGAAAACATTTCTACTATGACTTTTATGGTTTTATTATTGATATTTTCACTTAACAGAAAGGAAATGGGTTGTTCTGAAACAATCACAAAGGGTGGAGATGGTCTCTCTTTTACTCACTGCCAGCAAGATTCTTCACAGTTTATTTCTTTTTTTATTTAATAAATTTATTTATTTACCTTTTGACATTCATTTTCACAAAATTTTGGGTTCCAAATTTTCTCCCCATTTGTCCCCTCTACCCAGTGCAATACACTGAGCATTCCAATTTCCCCTATCACCAATCAGCACTCCCCTCTATCATCCTTCCTTTCCCTAAACCCATCTTCTCTTTTGTCCTGTAGGGCCATTACCTGTATTTCTTATTTCCTAGTAGGAAGAACAATACTCAACAGTTGTTGTTATAACTTTGACTTCCAACTTCTTTTCTTCCCTCCCTCCCCATTCATTCCCTTTGGGAAGCAAGCAATTCAATATGGACCATCTCTGTGTAGTTTTGCAAATGACTTCCATAATAGTCATGTTGTGTAAGATTAACAATATTTCCTTCCATCCCATCCTGCCCCCCATTGCTTCTATTCTCTCTTTAGATCCCTTCCCAAGAGTGTTGACTTCAAATTGGTCCCTCCTTCCACTGCCTTCCCTTCCATCATCCCCCACCATGCTTATCCCTATCTTCCCCACTTTCCTGTATTATAAGATAGGTTTTCATATCAAAATGAGTGTGCATTTTATTCTTTTCTTTAGTCAAATGTGATGAGAGTAAACTTCATGTTTTTCTCTCAGCTCCCCTCTTTTTCCCTCCACTAAAAAGCCTCCTGCCTGCCTCTTCTATGAGAGATAATTTGCCCCATTCCATTTCTCCCTCTCTCCTCCCAATACATTTCTCTCTCACCATTTACCTTGATTTTTTTAAGCTATGATCCCATCCTATTCAATTCACTCTGTGCTCTCTGTCTCTGTGTATATGAGCATGTGTGTGCTTGGGTGTGTGTGTGTGTGATCCCACCAACTCCCCAGATACTGAAAAGTTTCAAGAGTTACAAATATTGTCTTTCCATGTAGGAATGTAAACAGTTCAACTTTAGTAAGTCCCTTATGACTTCTCTTTGCTGTTTACTTTTTCATGCTTTTCATTCTTGTGTTTGAAAGTCAAATTTTCTTTTCAACTCTGGTCTTTTCATCAAGAATGCTTGAAAGTCCTCTATTTCATTGAAAGAACATTTTTTCCCCTGAAGTATTATACTCAGTTTTGCTGGGTAGGTGATTCTTGGTTTTAGACCTAGTTCCTTTGACTTCTGGAATATCTTATTCCATGCCCTTCAATGCCTTAATGTAGAAGCTGCTGGATCTTGTGTTATCCTGATTGTATTTCCACAATACTGGAATTGTTTCTTTCTATCTGCTTGCAATATTTTCTCCTTGACCTGGGAACTCTGGAATCTGGCCACAATGTTCCTAGGAATTTCTCTTTTTGGATCTCTTTCAGGAGGTGATTGGTGGATTGCTTGAATACTTATTTTGCCCTCTGGTTCTAGAATATCAAGGCAGTTTAACTTTATAATTTCAGGAAAGATGATGTCTAGACTCTTTTATTGATCATGACTTTCAGGTAGTCCCATAATTTTTAAATTGTCTCTCCTGGATCTATTTTCCAGGTCAGTTGTTTTTCTAATGAGATATTTCACATTTTCTTCCATTTTTTCATTCTTTTGGTTTTGTTTTGTGATTTCTTGGTTTCTCAGAAAGTCAGCCTCCATCTGTTCCATTCTAATTTTGAGAGAGCTATTTTCTTCAGTGAGGTTTT
>CM053769.1:643269886-643282403 GCA_028658325.1 Potorous gilbertii | reverse complement strand
CTCCACCTGTCTAACTTGATTTTAAAAATCCTTTTTGAGCTCTTCCATGGCCTGAGACCATTGGATGTTTATTTCAGTTGTTTGGGATACAGAGGCCTTGACTCCTATGTCTTTTCCTGATGGTAAGCATTGTTCTTCCTCATCAGAAAATAAGGGCGGAAAACATCTGTTCACCAAGAAAGTAACCTTCTATGGTCTTATTTTGTTCCCTTTTCTGGGCATTTTCCCAGCCAGTTACTTGACTTCTGAGATTCCTCTCCACCCCCGCCCAGATCCTCCCAGCTAGTGCTTGGGGTCTGAGATTCAAATGTTGCTCCCCAACTTCAGGGCTTTCAGTGGCAGGCCTGGCTGCTATTCAATGTGAGCTTAAGTTCTGGTGCTCAGGTGGGGGCAGTGCTGCCTCCCAGGCTCAGTTCCCTCAGAGGGTTTATGCAGAGACCTTCAGTAATGGAGCTCCTACTGAGCTCCTGCCTGCTTCGGGAGCCTCTGGCAGCCTGTTGCCTCTGCTGCTGCCTCCTGAGGCATCCTGACTTATAGAGAAACCCTGCTCTCCTCTCGGTCAGCCCAGAAGTCTCTCTCACTGACCTGTGCGTCTGTGGGTGGAGGGACCTTCGTGGCCACTGGAGATTCTGTCCCTGAAGCCTGCTTGGATCTGCTTGCTCCTCCTGGTGCTGCGCAGCCAGAGCAGGGCTGGGCTCCGCTCTTATTCGGTGTGTGACGGACTTTTGGGATCAGTTTTTCAGGGCTATCTGGAACGGAAATCTCTTTCACTGTGTTGTTGTGTGACTTCCACTACTCCAGAATTTGTTAGGAGTTCTTTTTAGAGGAAATCCATGGGCTGTGGGTTCAGAGCTAGCATATGTGAATCGTTCTACTCTGCCATCTTGACTCCTCCCCAGACCTCCACATTCTTCAGTGTAGCCATGTGAAAATGCAGAAGAGCCTCAGCACATGCCAGACACCAGTTCAGACATCAAATAAGCTGCCAGACCCCTAATGTCTCCAGCAATACTAGGCAACCATTATCCCATGCTCTCTGCATAGCAACAGAGTCCTCAAGGGGCCTCAGTGCAGCATCAACACAGTACCAGGTAAACAATCAGGATTTGCAACCCCTGGCACAAGAAGACTAAGATAGTGCTCCTTCCACCCTTGGAGAAGCAGTCAAATTTTTAAAAAGTGGGAAAAAAACACCCCTTGCACTTCCAAAAAGATGAGGAAAAATAAAAAGAATTTCACTATAGAATGATATTATGGTGACAGGGAAGACAAAGACACAAACTCAAAAAACGGATGATAATGTCAAAACACCTATGGGTAAAACCCCAAAGAAAAATGGGAAGTGGTCTCAAGGTCAGAAAGATCTAATAAAAGAGCTCAAAAAGGAGCTTTAACATTATAGGAGAAGAACTGGGAAAAGAAATGAGAGTGATGCAAGAAAGCTGAGGGATAAAAAACATTAGCAGTCTGTAAAGTGCTTAAAAAGTAAAATTGTCCAAATGGAAAAGGAGATACAAAAATCCACTGAAGAAAACAACTCCTTAATGAGTAAAATTAGTCAAATGAAAAAGACTATAAAAAGCTAATTAAAGAAAATAATGCCTAAAAGTTAGATTTGGGCAAGTCGAAGTTAATGACCCTATGAGATATCATGAATCAATCAAACAAATTTGAAAAAATAAAAGATAATATTAAATGCCCCATGGGGAAAATAACTGAGTTGGAAAATTGATCCAGGAAACAAAATATCAGAATCATTGGACTACCTGAAAGCCATAATCAAAAGGAGTACCTGGACAGCATCTTTCAAGGAATTATGAAAGAAAACTACTCTGATATCCTGGAATCATAAAGAAAAACAGGCATTGGAAGAACCTACTTACTAACTCAGTAAAGAGATCCCAAAATAAAACCCCAGGAAATGTATATACACTGTATCAAACTGCCAGCCATTTTCAGAAGAGGCAAGGGGAGAGAGAAAAATTTGGATTTCAAAGTCTGGTAAAAATTAATGCTGAAAGTTTTTTTGATATGTAATTGGGGATAAATACTAACTTTTTTAAAAAGAAGAAAGTTTGTTTTAAAAAAAGAAATTAAAAACTATCAATGTAATATAATTGAAAGAATGTTGAATTTAGAATCAGAGAACCTGGGTTCAACTTCTAAATCTTTCCTTTTCTACCCATGTTGCCTTGGGAAAGTCACTTTACTTCGTCTCAATTTTTTCATGTGTAAAAGATGATGTTCGACAACAGGGTCCCTAAGGTCTCTTCTAGGTCTAAATCTCTAATCTTATGCAAAGAATTCTAACACAAAAGGCATCATCGATTAAAAAGTGTATATAACTTCAACAGATATATCTTGTGAAAGATGAAATATATTCTAGAGTTCACTCTTCTCAAGAGACTTACTAAATTATTCTCCAAAGGAATATAAGTTAAAATATACATCTAATGAGTACAACCTAAAACATATGACTCTTGAAAAATATGAGTAATGTCTCAAACTCATGATACACAGAGACTTTTGACTTTAGTTCTTCAAAAAGAATAGATCTGATGTTCATATTAAGACTCAAGTTTAGAAAAACAAGCACTTCCTGATTTTTTGGACCTTTAATGATTTGTTTCCATTGCTATGTTACTTTTAGGATTTTTCAGTTAAAACCAATAGTAATTGTAGGCATTGGGCTACCTTGAGATATTCCATCAAAACTTGAACCCTTGTGATCAAAATCTTTGTGTTCTTTTCATAGAATGGTATCTATGCTCATTAAGAGCAGAGATTGCCTGGTTTTGTTATTGCTTTTTTTATTCTGATCTTAAAAATATCAAGAAATGTATATTTTCATGTATATTTCAGGATAAGAGAGAATTATATAAGAAAAAGTGGATTTCTATTGTATAGTGCTTATTTTATTTTGAAGTATATAATTAATATGTAATTTTCAAAGTTGTCCTTTTTGTCTGTGATTCCTTTTGACTTGACTTATGTTCCCTTCTCCTTTTGAAGTGGCAAGTAATAAGTCTACTCTTCCTCTTCCTTTACTTCCCTCATTGAAAAATAAAAAGACAAACCCCCATAACAAATATACATTATCAATAAAAATAAATCAATGAAAGCAAGATTTGACCATGGTCAAAAATATATGCCTCTTTCTTCATCATGAGTTCATTACTTCTCTTTGAGGAGATCTCAGGCAGCATGCTTTTTTGATAGTCTTCTGTAATTGCAGTTCGCCTGAATTCTTAAGTCTTTTAAAGTTATTTTTCTCTACATTGCTATTGGAATATGATTAATTATTTATCATGGTAATTTAAAAAGTCACAAGTTTTTTTTTCCAATTTACATTAAGTTACTGTAGTTTTTCTCTGAGAATGACAAATAAGTATCAACAAATGCTAAAGCTTTTTGAATGTGATAAAGAATACAGTAAATCCCTAATTAACTAGAAAATTAACTAGAATGCTGAGAGAAGGAAAATTTAGCAGATACAATTAGGTTTTCAAAATGGATTGTTAAGTCAAATAGAATAGTTAATAGAAATTCCATTCACTCAAGAAGTTTCTTGAGTGGTGAGTATTTTAGAAGCAAAACTATCTCTTATTAGTCCCTCTATGGCAATGCCTAAGTTGAGGGAGGCAAAATTTACAGAGCCAAAACTAACATTGGTTTCAATTTCCCTTGCTTCATCCTAATGAATGAACATTTAAGGGAAAGTTGAATCATTCAGAATGGTCAGAAATGAAATTTATTACCTCTCTCCTCCACACCTTTCCAGCATTCTTACACCTTGAATATCTCCATATGATCCACATTCTAGTGACATCAGTCTCTTTGCAGTTCCTCACATATGGCATTCCCTCTTGGCTTTAGGCATTTTTCCTGCCCATGTCTCATGATTGGAATCTCATTCTCTTTCCTCTCATCCTTATACCTTCCCTGAATTTATTCAAGTCCTAGATAAAGCCCTACCATTCCCAACACTCTCTAGTGCCTTCCCTCTGTTAATTATTTCAAATTTATCCGATTTAGTATTTCTTTATACATAGTTTTGTGCATGTTGTCTCCCCTATTACACTGTTAGCTCTTTAAGACAAGGATTGCTTCTGGTGTTTCGTTGTATCCCTAGCGATTAGGACATTGCCTGCCATATATGCACTCAATAAAAGTTAATTGACTGACTGATGAAATTATTACTAGTCTCAATCTATATGGGTGCCTGTTTCTTGCTAGTTTACCTTTAAATTTTTTATCAGGCTAGAGAATTAGTTAGGCTCCCAGACTAGGTTTCTAAAATCTGCTAGTCTCATTATGTAATTGAATGGCACTCTGGTATTCATCATATGGTGGTGGTGACCCCTGATTTTCAGAGGTTATGACAATAGAATGTGGATGCTGACATATTCTCCCACATGAAAAAAATAATACTATTGTCTTAGGCACAGAATATATCTATTGCCCAAGGACCAGTCAACTAATCATTCTTTGTAGACAGGCTATCATATTATGAATTCTTGGACCATAGCAATCCATGAAAACAAAGAAAAGATACAAAACAAGGAAGAATGCCAAATAACCTGTGGGCTTATGGTTCCCCTTTTGTTTTTACAGGAATGGTGGTGAAATGGAGGGAAAATAGGAAGAACACATTAAAACCTATATGATTTTTAAGCTGTATATTCATGCTGAATTAGCTATAGGTATGTGAAATGTGAGATCCTCATCTAATAATTGAGTTGACATACCACTAAAGGAACTGAATCATATCAATATATAATCAGAAGAAAAATGAAAATAAGTTGTAGCTCAGTGAAATGAGGGCCCAAAGTTTGATGGTGAATAAGCAAATATGAGTTAGGAACACTGATTTCATCATGTGTACAAAGGCAAAAAGAAACATCTTTCATGGAAAATTCAATTCATTTTGAAAATCATAATGAGTCGGCATGGAATAGGACTAAGAGAAAAGGGTGTATTCCTTTTGGTACACTTTTGATCACTTTCAATGGACCCATGCTACACACCAACCCAAATGATGCATATAACATTTTAATGGCAACATAGTTCTGAAAAAAGTAATATGACTGTAAATCATCAAATACCCCGATCTCCCTAATGCATCATGGATGTCTCCTGCCCACTTGGGCTCTATGATATCAGACTTTGGGATATGTAGCATGTTTTTCCAATCAGGATATTCAAAACATTCTGAACCAAAGTTCAAGATTAAGGTGATCAAAAATGGTGGAATAGTAGCAGAAAGCCAACTAAATTCTCCTAACATTCCCCTCCAAACACATTTAGACTAATAACTAAAGTGAAATTCTGGAGTGGCAGGGCGAAAAAAAGGTCAGAGTGAGACTTTTTCGGTCTAATTGAAAGTAGGGGTTCAGTAGGAGACATCTTTGACATCAGCGTAGGAGTGCATGCTATGGTAGCATCAACAGAGGGCCTTGGAGACAGCAAAAATGGCAACAATAATTTGGTGACATCTCAGCCCAGAGACAGTAAGTGAGTAAGATAACTGATCAGAAAGAAATTACAGGGGACCTTCTGCTGGAACCAGAGGAAGTTTGAATTGATTAGTAACTATATTATCTATACATAGTTCTGGGTCACAGTGCCAGGACAGAAAAGAGCACCTGTGGTAGATTACAAGGGAGGAGGAGCCCTGATCACAATTCCAAGGTAGAGAGGAGCACTAGTGCTTGTGATTGCAAGGGAACAGGAGTCTTAGTCACAGTCTGAGGGCTAAGAGTAGCCCTTATGGTTGCAGGGGAAGCAGAACCCTTCCTGGGAAAAGACCAGAACACAATCTAGAACAGTAATAATCACATCTCACCCCATATCATACCACCTTATAAGCACTGAAAACTTGCAGATACCCCCCAAACTCGCTCTGAAAACAGCAGCATATAAAACTGTAAAGTTTTACCTCTCTACTCCCAGGTGAACAGAGCTTTAATTTAACATGAATTTTAAAGTCAAGAAATCGGTTATAAAAATAAGTAAATGTTTTCTTTTAAAGAACTTGACAATAAAAAGTTACCATGGAGGCAGGGAAGAACAAGACACAAACTCAGAAGACAGCACCATGAAAATAGCAAGCCCCACACCAACCCTGTGAAGAAAAATGAAAATTGGCCATAAGCCCAACACGAATTCTGGGAAATTAAAAGAAATTAATAACTAAGTGTGATAGAGAAAAACATGGATGAATGAGAGCAATACAAGAAAATCAAGAAAAGAGAATTAATGAGTTAGTAAAGATGCACAAAATATATTGAAGTAAATCATACCTTTAGATATCGTGATGGTCAATGGGTAAAAGAGGTACATAAAAAAAGAACAATAAAGGAAGGAGGAGTCAAGATGGCAGAGTAGAAGCAGAGATCTGTTGGAGCTCTACCCCAAATCTCTTAAAATACCTGTAAAAAAGACTCTAAACAAATTCTAGAGCAGCAGAAGCCACAAAATGATAGAGTGAAAAAGATTTCCAGCCAAAGACAATCTAGAAGGCTTACATGAAGGGTCTATTGCCCCAGGATCAGAACAGAATGTAGCCCACCATGGGCCACATCAGTACAGAAAGGACAAGAGCAGGCCTCAGGGTGATGAATTGCTGGCAGCTGCTGTGGTTTTTAGACTTCTCAACTCAAAGCACCAGACAACTTTAAAGATCAGTCAGAAAGTTCTCACCTGGGTGAGAGAGGAACTTGATCTGGCCCCAGCAGCAGAGTGGAAGCAGCCTCTGCTGCTTCTGAAAGTGGTTGCTTCTGGAGCTCTGGGCCTACAGATAGGTGGGGAAATCAAGCAGCTGATATGAGTCTCAGTCCTGGGTGTGGTCCTGTGATGAGGAGGAGCACTGGTGTGGCTGAGCTGGTGGCATCTGTGGAAAAGGAATACTACTCCCAGATCCAGGGTAGGAAAGAGTGCTTGTGGTTGCTCACAGACAAGAGTGCAGGTGAGGAGAGGAATAAACATCTCTCCTTTGATTATACCACTTTGGAGGAACTGAGAACTTATAGTTCCTGAGAAATATCTCTGAAAAAACTATGCAAAATCCCTGAAACTTAGTGCAATACACCCTTCACTTAACAAAGAGCTCAAAATTCAATTAATTGACTGGGAAAATGCCCAAAAGGGGGAAAAATGAAACTATGGAAGATTGATTTCTTGGTGAAAATGTATTTTCTTCTGTCCTTTCTGATGAGGAAGATCAAAGCATACAACCAGAGGAAAACAGCAAGGCCAAGACTCTTATATCCGAAGCCTCCAAGAAAAATATGAAATGGTCTCATGTCATAGAAGAGCTCAAAAAGGATTTTGAAAATCAATTAAAATAAGTAAAAGAAAATTTGGGAAAAGAAATGAGAGCAATGCAAGAAAATCATGAAAAATGAATCAATAGCTTGCTAAAGTAGAACCCAAAAAATGCTGAAGAATAAAAACCTTTAATAGCCCAAATGGTAAAAGAGGTTCAAAAAGACAACGAGCAGAAGATTACCTTAAAAAGTAGAACTGTCCAGATGGAAAAGAAGGCGCAAAAGCTCACTGAAGACAGTAATACCTTAAAAATCAGAATGGAGTAAATGGAAGCTAATAGCTTTATGAGAAATCAAGAAACTATAAAATAAATCCAAAAGAATAAAAAAAATAGAAGACAATGAGAAATATCTCATTGGAAAAACCATTGACCAGGAAAATAGATCCAGGAGAGATATTTTAAAATTATTGGTCTACCTCAAAACTATTATAAAAAAAAAAGAGCCTGGACGTCATCTTCCAAGAAATAATCAAGGAAAGCTGCCCTGATATACTAGAATCAGTGGACAAAATATAAATGAAAAGAATCCGCTGATTATTTCTTGAAGGAGGTCCCAAAAGGTAGAGTCCTAGGAATATTGTAGCCAAAATTCAGACTTCCCAGATCAAGGAGAAAATATTGCAAGCAGCCAAAAAGAAACAATTCAAGTATTGTGGAAATACAATCAGAATAACACAGGATTTAGTAGCTTCTACCCTGAGATTGAAGGACTTGAAACATGATATTCCAGAGAACAAAGGAGTAAGGATTAAAAACCAAGAATCACTTATTCAGAAAGATTGAGTACAATACTTCAGGGGAAAAATGAAATTTCAGTGAAATAGAGGACTTCTGAGCATTCTTCTTGACAAGACTAGAGTCAAATAGAAAATCTGACCTTCAAATACAAGAGTCAAGAGAAACATGAATGAGTAAACAGGAAAGAAAAACCACAAAAGACTTACTCAAGTTGAACTGTTTACATTTCTACGTGGAAAAATAATATTTGTAACTAAGGAGACCTTTCTCGGTATTAGGATAGTTAGAGGAAATGTGTGTGTGTTTGTGTATGTATGTGTATGTGTGTATCTTGCCCTACAGGACAATGGAGGGCATATGTTTGGAAGAAGTGGGTGATAGAAGAGAGGGCAGATTAGAGGAAGGGTGCATATTGGATGTGGTGCATACTGTCTTAATGGAGGGGGTGAGGAGAGATGGGGAAAATTTTGGAATTCAAAATCTTGTGAAAGTGAATGTTGAAAACTGAATAAATAAATTATACATAAAGACAAAAAATAAAATAAAATACCCGTTGATAAAACAAAAAAAATAATTAAGAAACTAAAATGCAGAGTTGACCAAATGGAAAACAGAAACAAAAATTCACTGAATAAAATATTTCCTTACAAATTAGAATTGAATAAGTGGAACCTAATTATTACAGGACTTCAAGAAACAATAAAACAAAGCCAAAACAATGAAAAAATATAATAAATTATAAAATACAGCAAAAAAAATCAGCTGACCAGGAAAATAAGTTGGGAAAATATAATTTAAGAATTATTTGACTGCTTGAAAGCTATGATAAAAGAAAGAGCTTAAACTTCACATCCTAAGACATTACCAAGGAAATATTCCCTCATATTTTATCTAGAGTATAGAATAAAAATCAAAGGAAATCACTGATCATTTCCTGAGAGAGACCCCAAAATGACCATATTACAACCAAATTTCAAAGCTTCCACATCAAGGAGAAATTGTTGCTAGCAACCAGAAAGAAGAAATTCAAATAAAGTGGAACCACAATCAGAAACACACAAAATTGACAAACTTCCACCTTAAAATAACAGAGGACTTAGAATGTGGTATTCTGGAAGGCAAAAGCCTAAGACTGTATACAACCAGTAATAATCCACTCAGCAAAACTGAATATAATCTGTCAGGGGAGGAGATGGGCAGTCAATGAAATAGAGAACTTTCATACATGAAGAAAAACAACTGAATAGAAAACTTAATTTTCCCAGACTTTTGTTATCTTAGGAATAGCCACTGGGTTCCTAAAGCCACTGACAATACAAATATGATCATGATAGCAAAAGGTTTTGATAGTATACCTTACTGACCACCATCTCAATTGAACACTTTCTTGGACATTAGATCAATGTTGTGTTTTCATTTGCATGTTCATTCTTATTAATGACATGAGTAATTTTATATAGCTGCTGATGGCATGCAATTTATCTTAGAAAACTTCATATCTTTTGATGACTTTAGTGGATAGTCTTTCTGCAACTTTTATTCCATATTTTTTATTATCCAATGAAAAGAAATCCACTACCTGCCAAGGCAGCCCCTTCCAATTTTGGATAGCTCTAACTTTTCAGAGATTTATTCTGCCATCAATTTTAAATTTGTCTCTTTTCCTTTGATTGCTCCTGGTTTTGACCTCTGAGATCTAACAGAATTAGTTTTTTCCTTCTTATGTAAGAAAGTTTTTCAAATACTTGAATACAGGTAAACATTACCATTTCCTCCAAATTTTAATTATATGACATGGACTTAGGGCAATGCACCATTTTGATTATTTTTCTTTGGATGTGCTTCAGCTAATCAATGTCCTTGTTAAAGTATATCACCTGGATTTTAAACACAACAGTCCAAATGTGGATATGGCATGAGCAGTGCCTAGTAGATGGGAACAATCACATCCTTAATCCTTGAAGCTAGTCTTCTGTCAACGCTTCTTGAAATCAAAATAACTTTTTGATGGCCAGGTTTTATTTCATAAAGCAAATACCCTGCTTCATCAAAATACCATCTCTCCATGGGGAATTAGACTCTACTAGGCTGTCCTAAAATCTCTTCTTGGCTATTCTTTACCCAAAGACGGTGAAATTGAATTGTACTCTTTGCCCAAATTCCAAACCCCCATCACCTTTCTCAGGTGTCCCCAGAATTTAATACAGATTTTCTTGAAATTGGAAAGACATGAAATAAAATACCAAAAGTTGACTAAATGGAGAACAGAAGAAAATACAAAGGTATATGGACTCCCCACGCTTGTAAATTACATCTAGACACTGTATTACATAACAAATCACAATGATGTCACAAAGCAGACATAGTCTTTTAAATTTTTTTCTTAAAACTTAAGTCATTCTCTTTAAACTAGTATTGATTTTAAAAAAAACACTGCATGGTTCTTACTCTTCTTGAAACAGAAAGGCAATTGTTTTTTTTTGCTTAGCAGTCTTTATCTTTTTACTTTAATAGAGATGAAATAAATTAGGACTCTCTTTTAATCAAGATGGTATTTAATTACAAAGAGTACTTGACAATTTCCATAAAATTTGCAAGCAAGATTTGCTGAGTAGTTACCCCAAAATGAGCTGACAGAGGACTACCATTTTAACACTTGCTCAATTACAAGATCCGTTAAAGCGAATCTTCTCTACCTCTTTCTGTTGTATCTAACAAACTTTTAAGACAAAATTTTAGCCCTTGAAAATATTTTGTTATAGTGTCATAACATATATATGTATATACACCCACATCCACACCCACCCCCCCACACACATATGCACATGTGTATATAAATGTATAACGTGTGTGTATTCACTGTCTGTTTAAATTTGAAAATACGGCTAAACATTCAAATGATTAACACAAGAGTAAACCAAAGGTTATTTTATTTAGCAATTGCTCTAATTTTTCTTGAAATAAATATTTCTTTCTGCATCTATAATACTAAGCTTTTTCTCTTCAGTTTGCTCCCAGACCCTGTAATCTGTAGTGTCTATAGAAAATGATATAGCTGACATGAGGGGTGAGTGTGTGAGAATAGTTTTATATATGTTTATATATTATACACATATATATAATATATTATGTGTATATATATATATTCAGTTGGGAGAAACGTATGTTCTTGTGATCCTTGAATTTAAAATAATACACCTCTTATTGAAACTGAAATCTATATATCGAAGTCCTTGTCTGGAGGATAGAGACATAAATTAATTAAAATCCATGGCCCATTTCATTTTGTCAATCTCATAGCTCACAATTTTTATACTGCAACTAAGGTGTTTTCTTCATCAACATTCTCTATTTCATTTCATTGCTGCTGCTGCTGTTGTTGATGTTGATGATGATGATGATGATGACCGTGGTGGTGGTGGTGGTGATGTGTTGTTGCTACTGTTCCTTTATTTCTCTTCTTTCTTTGTCTTTCTCCTGGCAAGTCTTTTTTCAGCACCTTGAAAAGTTCTCCTACTTTCTGCAAATGTCCAATGGCTCTTTGCCTCTCTGCAGGATCTCTGAATTTTCTTTTATATTCACCTAAAGTCTCTACTTTTTTGGAATTTCACTAGTCAAAAATGAAAGTGCCAGCACCCCACAGGGTTTTTCCTAACATACAAAACCTCCACAGTGACAACATGGGACAATATTGATCCCAATCAATTTGGCTGTTGTTTTCCTGCTTCCTATTGCCTCTGTACTCTAGTCCATAACTCATCATCCTTCTTAGAATGAAGTTGCTTGAAAAAAATGAATCAGCTGAAAGTTTTATTTGAATTACCACTCACCATTTCATTTTGATAAAAATAACTGAACACAGACATTTATATTCATCATTCTACTTAGAAATGTACACCTAGATATTCATCAGGGATTCTAATTGAAAGAAGCCACTGAAATTGATATTTAAAACATGTGCCTATTAAGTAAAATCTTAGAAACTAAAGGGGGGAGGTGGAGCCAAGAAAGCGGAGTAGAAAGACTCACCTATGCTAGGTCCGAACCCACAGCCCATAGATTTCCTGTAAAAAGAACTCCTGACAAATTCTGGAACAGTGGAAGCCGTGCAGCAACACAGTGAAGGAGATTTCCATTGCAGAGAGCCCTGAAAAACCGACCGCAAAGGTACCCCGGAACGGGAGCGGAGTCCTGCCCTGCCGAGCGCTCCCCTCCCCCACCCTGGCTACGCGGCACTGAGAGGAGTGAGCAGAGCCCAGCAGGCGGCAGGGACCTGAATCTCCGGCAGCCGAGAAGGTCCCTCCACCCACAGACGCACAGGTCAGTGAGAGAGACAGGCTGAGAGGGGAGCGGGGGATCTCCGGGACCCGGACCCCCTGGGAAGCGGCCACTGCGGCAGAGGCTGAGGCAGCTCAGCCAGAGACTCCCAGAGCAGGCTGGAGCTCCACC
>CM053769.1:643249818-643269386 GCA_028658325.1 Potorous gilbertii | reverse complement strand
ACAAATGGGGAGAAAATTTTGGAACCCAAAATCTTGTGAAAATGAATGTAAAAAGTTAAATAAATTTACTTAAAAAATTAAAAAAAAAAAGAAACTAAAGGGTCACATGACTTCAGGCTAATCAGTTTTTGAAAGTCTGTGAATCAATTCATTACTGGCATAATGTGAATGTTGTATTAGATTGCCTCTAATGTCGCTTCCAGTTCTGACAGTCTACAATGCTATGACTCCATAAGCATAAATTTAAAAGACAGCATTGGCATCTCAGATCGATAAAGGCACAAAATTGGGAGAGATCTCAGAGCTCATATATTCCCACTTAAACTTAAACATAAATTTACAATGTCACTGAAAAGTAATTATTCTACCTCCATTAGAAGAACTATGGTGGAGAACTCACTGTCCTCTGAAACTATCTATGTTAATTATGTACAGATCTAATAGACAAATTTTCCCTTAGACTTAAGCACACCAAATGATCTGAGAATTCACCAACATGTACTTATTACAAGTGCAGATGACACACTCCCCCTCCCCGTGTGTGTGTGTGTCTGTGTCTTTCTCTCTGTCTCTGTCTCTCTCTGTCTCTCTCTATCTCTTCATTCCTGAAGCACTTTACTGTTAAGCAGTTGTTTATTTTTTCATCGAATACTGATAATTCAGCATCTCTATCTGCCACCCCTTTCAAGACTCTGGGAGATAGTTTACTCAGGTCTGGTGATATGAAGTAATTTGAAGGTAGTGAAATTTTCTCTTATCCTTTCCTTACGTATGCTGGTTTTCAACTACTTGTCAATCATTTTTGTTTCATCTTTCCCTATCCTTAAATCATTCTCCTTGGTGGAGGAAATAAGATTATAATTTCTGTTATCTGTAATAATTGTATAATCTACATCAAGCACTCTTTGTATAATCCTTTCATCTTTCCCTGTCCCATAGTATGACACTTTTTGCTGTATTCAGCGCTTATTGTTAACTTGCCATCTTTAATTTTAGCACTCCTGATATGATTCTCAGAGGACCTTACATCCATTTATATTAAACTTTTTATTCCAGAGGCAATTGGGGTAAAGTATTATGTCCAGAGTCACACAGTTAGTAAGTGTCCAAGGCTCTATTTGAATTCAGATCCTCCTGACTCCAGAACTGGTGCTGTATCCACTGTACCACCTAGATGTCCCAGGATCTTTTTATACATGCCTCTGTTCCCACTACAGTTGGTCATGAAAGCCCTCAGTTTCCAGATGATCATCTTTAGGCATCTCCTTTTCTTCCTCATAGGAATAATTTGCATTTCTCGCATAATCATTTTAATCTTAAAAACTTCCCGAATATTGTGGCACAATCACCCCAGCAGAATTTTGCGCAGTGAGATGCTAAGGGTTTTATATATTTTCTGAACTCCTTAAAATGTAGTCTCCAAAATGATTTATGAATACCTCCCATAATGTTCCTCCACTCTATCAACTTCAACTGTACAATTCAGTTAAACATTCCGTCGTTGTGTACTCACTTAATGAAGACATATAGCCAGGCTTGAAGTAGCATAGAGAGGAATAAAATATAGTTCTTGTCATTATCAAATTGCTGACAATCCAGCAAGAGGATTTAGGGATGTACTTAAGTTACTATAATAAGAAACTAGAGTATTTTAATGCATAAGTGAGGCAAGCATAGTTAAAGGTAGGTGAGACCTTTTCTAAGAAGATCATCCTTCCTTTCCTCCCTCTGTCCTAATTCCTGTTAAGTATGTAGGTATAATATAGTTATATTTTAAAGAGGGTCAAGAGTGGTTGTGAAGATCCATGTATAGAACTCAGAATATGAAACTCACACAATCACAGAATTTGAAAATTGGAAAGGTGCTCAATATTCATCTAGTCCAACTCAGACACAAAGTAATCCCCACAATAACATACTTGACAAGTAATTATTTAGCTTCTACTTGTAAACCTCCACCTCTTGAATCAACTTATTCTCTTTTGCACAGCATGATTATAAAGGCCTTCCTGAAATCCAGCCTAAACTCTCCTCTTTGCAGTTCCATTGATTGATCACAATTCAGCTCTCTGGGCCCAAACAGAGCAAGTCTCATCTTTTCTTTACATGACAATCCTTAAATGTTTGAACACAGTTGACATGTGCCCCTTGAACTTTATATTCTCTAGGTTAAATATGCATCATTCCTTCAGCCAATTCCCATATGTCATGAACTCAACTCCCTGTAAGTCAGATCAGTAACTTATCTGTAAGTTAGACTCTTTGAGAGATTCCACAAGATTTCATGAACAACCAGCCTTTCAGAGCTGTCCGTCAATTATAATCACATTTAGTTTAAAAAAATAAAACCTAAATGATCATAGAAGATTGGGCTATTTTGCTTAAGGTTGATGATCATGCAAGCAGCACTCATTTGTTTCCTCTAGTGCTCTGAGATTCATGTCCTCTGTTGACAAATCAATGAAAGGCAAACAGCCTCAGCCTTAGAAGGACAGATGAGCACATAAAAGTGCTTGAATAAATGCTCATTGCTTTAAATCAAACCAAGGGCAGCTTCATGTGTTGTGTCCTCACCAGTTTAAAATTTTCATTATCATGGATCCATAATCAGAGGAGCTGCGCAATTGCAGTATATGCAGCATGTCTGGTGTGGTGGGAGAAGCAGTTTTTATTAAATTGTTATAATCATGGGTCCTTGAGACAAGAGTTATTCCCAAGATATAGCATTTAGATAGTTTGCTGACTGCTTCCCTTTCAATTATTTGCACACTTGAATTTTGCCTTAGCACCAACCTTGGATGGATATCACCTATCTCTCCTAATTAGTTAAATGTCAAAGGAAATTGTGTCTTGCATTCCACCTCCCCACCCCCGTCTCTCTGTCTGCCTCTCTCTCTGTCTCTCTGTCTCTGTCTCTGTCTCTCTATGTCTCTGTCTCTCTATGTCTCTGTCTCTCTCTCTCTCTCTCTCTCTCTCTTTCTCTCTTTCTCTTCCCTATCTCTCTGCCCATATAGACAAACTTACATACATTGATATATAAGCATATATATGACAACATGTGTGAATGTGCATCTATACTTACCTTCTAACATGCACTATAGGGAAACTGAAATGGAGAAAGCTGGAATGTGAAAGGAATAACTATAGTTTATCTTTAAACATGCCTCTATGGAGCTCCTACTACAGCATGACTTGTTTCTGAACTTTTAGATACTAATGCTTACATTTAGGATCTTGAATGTCTCATGTGTAGAAATTAGGATTATAGGACTCACTTTAGTTTACTCATCCTCATGTGCTCTCCAGGATCAAGATTCCATAAGATCCCATATCTGAATGACAAAACTGGAAAAGAACTAGGAACTCCTTAAACTCTATTTTTTTCCCAGATGAAAAGCTGGTGGAAGATGATAGAAACTCTTATGTGGAGCACTATATATGGCATTCTCTCCTCAAGGCTAAATCTTCAAAATAAGCCCAGAGGTGTTAAATCTACTCAAGAGGAAACTGACAGCACTATTTCTATGCCACAGAAAGGAAATAGGCAACATTTTCCACCATTTAGAAAAAATAATGAGGAGGTAAAGGAAGGCGAATATAAGGGAATGGATTACAATTCTCTAAGGAAACTATTCTCTTTTCCTAAACAGATGGCTTCTGCTCTTTATCTAGTCAAGAGTGTGGAAAGGCATTTCAGAATCAAAGAAAAAACAGAAATGTTAATACAAATAATAAAGCATATGGGAGAGATGGTTCAAGGCAATTCTTCCCACGTGAAACATTTCCAAAATTTTACTACTGCATTGTGTTATTCTTCTAAAAGAAGACAAAAAGGAGACTTTTTTTTGCATTTAGCTCTCTTTTCTCACTCACCTGTATTGGGACAGAGTAGTAGAGTGCTAGGGAGGGAGGGACAGAAAGGCTTATTTGTACCAGCAGAAGGAAGCACTGAATGAACTAATATGATGGAGTAGAATAAATGCCCTCTTTGTAGTGGCAAAAAACCGGAAGTTGCAGGGACACTTATCAATTTGGAAATGACTAATGATGAAATAATACTGTGTTTTAGGAAGTGATGAGTTTGATATTCTTAGAAAAACATGGATAGATTTGCACAAAATAATAAAAAGTGAAATGAGCAAAACAAGAGGGTGTTTTATACAGTGACAGAAATATTTCTTTAGGAACAACTTGGAGCAAATGAGTCACTTTGACTATTAAAAATACTCAAATTAACTACAAAGGTTATATGAAAGAAGATGCTACCTCCATGGGCAGAAAGAACTGATGAACAAAAACTACATAGAGAATGAGTTTACATACACACATATTTGTGACTATTAGTAGCCATCTCTAGGGCAAGGAAGAAAAGAAACAAAGAAATTTACCTGATAACTATCCTATGTTTAAAAGGAATAGAGTTGTGCATAATTATTTTGCATTTTCATGTGCAATCGTTTTTATTATACTGTGTTATGGAAATGCTTGTTTTATTCCATTAATTAAAAACAAAATTAAAAATAGAAATAATGTTTGCTTTAGACTTTTAAAAACAAACTTTTATTTCAAGCCTCATTAACTGTGTTACAACCTACCTAACCATCATACTGAAGATTTGAAATGTTATGTGTTCTATGTAAATTAAGGCATTATATAGAGGAGGAGAAGGAGGAAGAGGAGGAGGAAAAAGAGGAGGAGAAGGCTGAACTTGGAATCAGAAGAGAACAGGACTCTAAGCTTGGGTCTCCTCTATCCATATTATGGAAATATATTCATCAAAGAAACACATTCTTGAAAAAGAAGATGGTTAGTCACATAGCAATGTTCAGAGCAAGTGCATGGAGCCTTCAGTACCTTCATGATTCCAAGAAGTTAGTGAATCCTCTGGGGCAAACTGATGAATAGACATGTACAAGATGAAAAGTAGGTATGGATAGGTTGTGATTTTCATTATTTGAAGGAATACTCATATCAATGAGATCACACATTCTTTAGTGTTTAATGAATAAATAATTGAGCACAAATCATTTTTAAGGTTCTGCTCTGTGCCAAGAACTGTGCTGGGTACTAAGGTTACAAATTCAAAAATGAAACAGTCCTTAAATTTAAAGAGCTTAGATTCTAATGGGGAAGACAATGTGTATCATGCTGTGGTGGACTGAGTAGGGAGCTGCTTTGCCTGATTTTATTTTGATTGGAGAGTGGTACATATCCTGCAGCAAGGTTGATGGCAAGATGCCTGACTACTCCCTGGTAATGGATGTATTGGAAATAGAGTGTAATGGGGACATTAGTAGCACCTGTCTCACAGAGCTTTTATGAGGATCCAACGGGACAATGAATATTAAGTGCTTTGTAAATTTTGAAACGTGTCAGTTATTATCATCGTTTAAAGTGAAATCTTCTGCTCTGCTCACCCTTTAACCGCTTACTTGGCACTGAGACCTTAGATTACACAGTATCCAAGGAAATTGCCTCTGTAATCCTCCTTTTAACAGAGACATGTTCTGGGAGCCCTTCAGTGGTTTAAAGATGCATCAGAATGATATTTAAGCATAATTTACTTTCAAAAGCCATACCACCTTGACTCACTAAATTAGTAACTCCACACAGTTCAATAAGAGGCAGCAGAGTTTTAAATGAGTCACATTAAGTGTAATGTTTTGCAATAATGTTTAATTTACTGATACTCTCACTCTGCAGTCATGATTTGCTGTGGTTTTCTCAGGTACAATAGAATGGTTGGCTCACTGGAAAACAGCACTGGCTAAAAAAATAAGCTTAGACCACAGCTTGTCTTTCTGTACTCCATCTGCTCAATCATGGCTTTTAAAATTAAATTCCAAGAGAGCCACATTTTGCGTTTTCAAATGTATTGAGCTCCTGAAATGAAACTTAATGTTATTACTTTGATTGCATCAAGTTATTTGCAGACATTGTAATGACTTGAGCACAAAATGCTAGGGTTTCTACTATAATAGGACCCACAAAACTTAACGTTTATACTCAGTTTCTGGATGTTCTTCTCAAAGCAATTACTTTCCAGGGAAAATGTGTTAGATAGAGGTGCAGTCCCAACTGGATGTACTGTTATGATTTCCAGGGCAAATTCACATGCAGAAACTGCACTCTATGACACTAAACTCTGTCAGATTTCTCATTAAGAGTTTCAGCTTGGGCTACTGTTCATTTTTTTCTTTTTTTGCAATCATTGTATCTTTTACAGCAATGTCAGTCGCTGGCCTGCCCATATAATGGCCTATGTACTTATCAGCATCTCCACTGGAGGGATAATGAACTTTCCTGTCACGATCGTTGTGTTCCTGATCAATCTTTTAAATAAACCTCTTGACAGCAAAAGAGACAACTAGGAAGCAGTGGCAAGAAGTTTTGTATTTTGATTGGCAACGAACAATGAAGATTAAATTTTCCTAATTAGATTTTTCTAAGTCTGCAATACATATTTTTACAAGATGTTTTTTGTTGTTTTAAGTAGGATAGAAAATACATACCTATTGATTTCAAACAAGCAATTAAAATATTTGATAGTCCACTAGTTTTAGAATCTCAAGATTTAGAACTGGATGATACCTTATAAATAAAAATATTGTTAAAAGTCCTCAGTTTTAGATAAAGAAACTGGGAAGCAAACAAGTGGAGTGACTTCCAAGGGCTATAAGAATCCAGATAGAAAAAAATATTTAAGGCTTTCAAGAGTCAAATCCCTTCATTCAATAAATTAGTAACTAAGGCACAACAAGGTTGTTACCTATCTAAGGTCAAATAAATAATACTATCTGGCACTTATGTGGTGATTTAAAATTTGCAGAGTTATTCATAGATTATGTCTCTTTTGACTCTCCTAATGTGGTTACCATAGTGATCTGAGAATGGGAAGTTTTGAGTTCAGATCCTAACTACCATGAAATACTTCAATGACTTTGGATAAAACTCTTTATATCTGCAGGCCTCTGGGTCCTCATTTGCAAAAAGAGGTTAGATTACATAATTTCTAAGGTCCATTTCAGCTCTGAAACTAACATCCTATGAACCTGTGATCCACATGGTACAACAACTGCTATTTGTCCCATTTTAGAGGTGAAAGAATTGGAGCTCTCTATATTTAAATTTTTTTTAAATTTTAAATGTTTAATTAAAAAGATTAAACATATAATTGAAGAAACTTGCTTAGGATCACATACTCATTAAAATATCAGAAGCAGAATTCAAGGTCAAGTTTCTGTAACTCCAAAGCTAGTACACTATCCACTCTGTCACATTATTTCTTAACTTGTTCAAGGTAATATTTTGTTAAATGGCTGAGTCAGCTTAAAAATCCAAGTCTTGAACTTCTTCCCTTAGAAACATTTTTTATACCTTTGAACAGTAGGTTCCACAACTAAAAAACAGCACAACAAAGCTAACAGAAATGACATAATTATCGCAATAGATGCATAAAAAGCTTTTAACAAAATACAACACTCATTCCTATTAAAAACAGTGAAGAGCATAGAAAAAAGAGAACTATCTATAAAACAATAAGCAGTTTCTATCTAAAACCCTCAGCAAGCATTACATGCAATGTACACAAGCTAGATGCATTTGCAGTAAGATCAGAAGTAAAACAAGGATGTCCACTATCACCACTATTATTCAATATGATATTAGAAATGTTAGCTGTAGCAATTACAGAAGATAAAGAAATTGAATGAATTAGAATAGGGAAAGAAGAAACTAAATTATCATTCTTTGCAGATGATATGGTGATATACTTAGAGAATCCCCAAGATTCTAGTAAAAATCTATTTGAAATAATAAACAACTTTGGCAAAATTGCAGGTTACAAAATAACCCACACAAAACTTCTGCATTTCTATATATTATTAACAAGCCTGACAGCAACAGATAGAAAGAGAAATCCCATTTAAAGCTAGGGTAGACAGTATAAAATATTTGGGAGTCTCCCTGCCAAAACAAATTCAGGCACTATATGAACACAGTTACAAGACACTTCTCACACAAATAAAGTCAGTAAGCAGAAAAATATCAGTTGCTCATGGGTAGGCTGAACCAATATAATAAAAATGACAATTCTACCTAAAGTAATTTACTTATTTAGTGCTACACCAATCAAAATAGCAGATAATTATTTTCTAGAGCTGGAAAAAATAATATCAAAATTCATCTGGAAGAATAAAAGGTCCAGAGTAGCAAGGGAACTAATGAAAAGAAATGCTAGGGTAGCTGGCCTAGCTCTACTAGATCTCAAATTGTATTATAAAGCAACAATTATCAGAAGCACTTGGTACTGGCTAAGAAATAGAAAGGTAGACAAGTGAAATATGCTGGGTACTCAAGACACAGTAGTCAATTAATATAAGTCTATTGCTTGATAAACCCAAGGACCCCAGTTTCCGGGATAAGAACTCACTGTATGACAAAAATTGCTGGGAAAACTGGATGAAAATGTGACAGAAACTAGGCATAGACCAATGCCTGACACCATACAGAAGAATAAAGTCCAAATGATCTAGGTATAAAGATTAATGCTATAAACAAATTAGTGGAGCAAGGATTGGTATATTTATCAGATTTATGGAGAAGAGAAGAATTTTTGACTAAAGAAAAGATGGAAAACATTATGAAGTGCAAAATGGATAATTTTGATTACATTAAACTGAAAAGCTTTTGCACAACCTAATCCAATGCAACCAAGGTCAGGAGGGAAGCAGAAAACTGGGAAAGAATTTTTGCATCTACTGTCTGTGAAAAAGGTCTCATTTCTAAAATATATAGAGAACTGAGTCAAATATACAAGAATACAAGTCATTCTCCAATTGATAAATGGTCAAAGGGTATGAACAGGCAGTTCTCAGAGGAAGAAACTAAATATATCCATAATCATGTTAAAATTGCTCTAAATCACTATTGATTAGAGAGATGTAAATCAAAACAACTCTGAAATACCACATCACATCTATCAGATTGACTAACGTGACAGAACAGTTAGATGATAAATGTTGGAGAAGATGCGGAAAAGTTGGAAAACTAATACATTGTTGGTGGAGCTGTGAACTGATCCAACCATTCTGGAGAACAATTTGGAACTAGATGCAAAAGGCTCCAAAAATATGCCTACCCTTTGACCCAGAAATACTGCTTCTAGGACTGTATCCCCAAGAGATCATGAAAATGGGAAAGAGTCCCACATGTACAAAAATATTTATAGCAGCACTCCCTGTGGTGGACAAAAACTGGAAGTCAAGGGGATGTCCATCAATTGGGGAATGGTTGAATAAATTATGGTATATGAATGTAGTGAAATTCTATTGTGCTATAAGAAATGATGAACAGGAAGACTTCAGAGAGGCCTGGAAAGACTTAAATGATCTGATGCTGAGGGAAAGGAGAAGAACCAGGAGAACTTTGTGCACAGCAATGACTACAGTGTGTGAGAGTTTTTTCTGGTAGACTTGGAATTTCATTGAAATGCAACGACTTAAAAAATTCTCGATGGTCTTTTAAGGCACAATGCCTTCCATACCTAGATAAGGGACTATGGAATTAAATCACAGAATGTAGCAGACCATTTTCTTTGGTTTTAAATTTTGGTTTGTTATATGATTTCTGTCATCATTTTAATTCTTGTACACAACATGACCATAGTGAAAATGTATTTAATAGGAATGTATGTATATAAATTATATGCCATCTCGGGGAGGGAGGGGGGAAAGAGAGCGGAGGGAGCGGTTAGAGAAGGAAAAAATAATCTAAGTTTTATGGTAGTGATTCTAGAACACTAAAAAAAGTAAAATTATTGTAAAAATTTAAGGTAGCATACTTTGGCAATGAACTTGAGTTTCTCCAATTCTCTTTTAAATTTATTTATGTATTTTGAATTTACATTATACATATTTTTAGATTATTTCCATTGGATGATAGTCCTCATGTAAGAAAGTAAAAGTTAAGTAAAAGTATAGCTACATCCTCACAAACTGCATGCAACATTTCCCATCTCTAGCCCCCCAGCACATCTCCTTTTATAACAAAAAGAAATGTATAGTCTATCCCTCCCATCTTCAGCCAAATGGAAATAAAAGAAAAACAAAATTTTTAATAAAGATGCATAATCAAGCACAATAAATTCATTCATTGTTTGTGCTCAAAAAAAAAATATGGCTCATTGCTCCTGCGCCCTGTACCCATCACCTCTCTGTCATGGATAGCATGCATTGTCATCAGGGCTCCTAAGTTATCAGTGGTGTGGGTCATCATTTTCAAAGTTTTCAAGTTGTTTATTTTTACTATGCTATCATTTTTCTCCTAGTTCTACTCCTTTTATTCTTCAGTTTATAGAAATCTTAAAAATTGTTCATTTTTTATAATATTGATAGTACATTATAAATTTTTGTTCTGTTTCTGTTAACTTCATTGGTTTAGATAAGTTTTTCCATACCTTTTTGAAGTCTTCTATCTCCTTATTTCTTGCAGTACAACAGTTTTCATCAGTTACATATTACACAACTTATTCAGTCATTCCTTAAGATATAGGAATCACCTTATTGTCCAAACCACTGCTAAGCCTATACCTAAAAGAAACCAGGGAAAGAGGAACAAAGTCCTTATAGGAGTTCTTTCTGAGTTCTTAAAAGTTATGCCAATAGACCATAAAGCCTGGAAGTCCCAACCAAGCCTGAAAGACTTCCAGTGGAATGCTGGTCAAAATGTCATTGATAAACCAGCTAACTTTGGAGAGGTTCACTTCACAGGTTGGCCACATACTGATACATAATTTTTTCAACCACAATCCCTCCCAAACACAATCTAACAAGTCCTAGAGAGGTTGGTGAGTACATTGGTGGAAGGGATGTTCACACCAATAAATTCTAAAAAGTACTGAAATGAGAAAACCTCACCCTCATATATCCATATCAATCAATCACCAACTATTTATTCACTAATGTGATTCCCCATATAAGACAGCAGAGACAGCAATACAAAAGTCAGATAGTCCTTAACCTCAAATGGCAATAATTTTTTCATCACTATTACCATTGATAATCATTTATTCTCATTATGACAATGTGTTTTGCACGTTATCTCATTTGATCCTTACAACATCTAGAGGAGTAGGAACTGCATTACCATCCTCATTTTATAAATGATGGCACTGAGGCAGCCAAAGGTTAATTGACCTGCCCAGGACCAGAGAGCTAGGAAGTCTCTGAGGGCAGGATTTAAACTCAGATTTTCTTGACTCTAGTTACAGTGTTCTACCAACTCAAACCAAACTATCAGTATATTTGAGGGATAGTTAATAGTTGTTAAAGTAGAAACTTTATTGTCATAGGATGTTGTTGCAAATGATCTGGACAAATATGAAGAACTGGGGAAACAAAATACAAAATGTCATTGAAGTATTACATAGTAGTGTTTGGGACTCAAACAATGTGAAAATCTATTCACTCTCTCTCTTTCTCTTCTCTTTCTCTTTCTTTTCTTCTTTCTCTTTCTTCTCCCAAAGGCAGAGAAATTAATAAAATTTTCCCATGCCCTAATATTAATTTAATCCTATATGGTATAGGTAGCAATAAAAGGAACCACTAATTTTGTTTGATTATGACTAATAGGGAAGAACTGGTTACTGAAATAGCAATGAGAAACCTGAGAGAGAGAAGTATCCAGTGCATTATAAATTTCATAATAGAAAATTATTATATTATAATAATATCAGTCATTTTTCAACATTTTGCTTTGCTATAAGAGAATTCAATTAAGTGAGTTTGTGGAGGGGATGAACTAAGAATGACTGTGATGTTTAAAGGAGATTCAATACAATTAATTTAAAATGAAATAAATTTTGTAAGAAAAGCAAGGTTTTGTTTGCTATGGGAAAGAAGGAGGAAAAGGATTAAAAAATGTATTTTAAGGATTTTGTACTCTTTGACTACAGCAAAGTTTTAAAGTTTTCCCTCACTTTTGTCTGACATTTTCTTTTGTTCAGGTTTTTTTTTACCTGAAAATATACCACTTTTAGAAGATGGATCAAACTTTTCAACAAATTATCTCCCCAGTGATCACTACAAGGAGAGAAACTTCTACCTCTGCAACAACCATCAATTACAGTATGACATGAATTTGAGTATCAATATTCCTGTGTTATCCATGTCTTTTTGTCTTATTTTTGCTTTCCTTTCTTTTCCTTAGTCATTTTTTCCAAGATAGAAGCCCTGAATGCAAAAGAATCCATGCAGCACCAAGTTTACAAGTTAAATATAGCTCTCTCGAAGTATTTTTAAAAATTCTGGTAGCTTTAATTCATTTTTATATACTCTGAAATGGATAATGACACACACACACACACACACACACACACACACACACACATATATATATATATATATATATATATATATATATATATATATATATATGTGATCTAATTACAGTTAATCTGGACATATATAGAAGATGAAAACAGACTTACAATGTGTTAACAAATTTATTTTTTTAAATATCTGCCATGTTCATTGCAAAATTCATTTAATTAATTGCTAGAACCCTGAGATCTGGAAGGGTCCTTTAGTTATTACACTAGCAACCATGTCAATGGACAGTCATTTGGGGTCTACAAATTTGTTCCTAGTGTGCAGACAGATTGCACACCTCCATGATTCTTTTGCTTAAGTCATGACTGTACATATTAAAGTGAAGGATGCTTCCAATGTCTAGACAGATATGATTCAGTAGTTTTCAAGGCTCCTAGAGAAGAAAGGAAAGTGGAGCAACTTTTCATCTAGAATATCTTAACCAGAGCCATGAGACAAGAGAGTGATGAAAGCACGACATGAAAGTCAAATCATTCAGTTTGTTCAGAAGGCAATGTTCCTAGTGAATTGGGATGATACTGAGTAAGCCTTCAATGCAACTGGGATGACACTGACCTTTAGAGTTATACTCAGTATAAGACTTATCACCCATCAATACCCCCAAATATGGGACATTCTCTCCTCTTACGATTGGGGAATATATTTATTACAACTTATTTTCTTTGAATAAAGATGTTAAGTAATGGGAATAAAATTCATTATTCTCATTTTATAAAATGAAGGCAAAGAACAATAAGTTTTCTTATCAAGAATATTGTATTGTAGGGTAGAAAATGAACATTTTCCTAGGTTCAGCAACTCTGTATCCAAATGTCATAAAAGGAGCAAGAATTAAGTAAACAATGGAAGCCAATGGTGATAAATAAGATTATTTAAAAGCAATTGATCATGTCAGATTAATGTTATTTCCATTTTTTGATAGAGTAACTTAATTAGTTGATCATGAAACCACTGTAAATATATTGCAATGAAATTTGAATTAAACAATCACTCGTGCTGTGACCTAAGGAAAATATGGTGATACTTGGCTTGACAATAATATAGTTTGACTGATTTAGAACTGATCAAAATATAGATCCAAAGAATAGCCATGGATAGGCCAATATAAAACTAGATGGAATTGTCTATAAAACTAGAAAGAGATCTGGTCTTTGTCCTGTACTATTCAATATTTTTAAATCAATTATTTAGGTTAAGGCATACTTATCAAATTTACACATATAAATGAAAGTGTAAGGGATAGTCAAAACATTGGGTGAGTCCAGAGACAAAAATGGACTTGGCAAGCTTGAATGATGAGCCAAACATATTAAGATGCAATTTAATAAAGACAACTGCAAAGTTCTACCCTTATATTAAAATCAAATTCATAAAGACATGGTGGAAGAAACTTGAGTATACAGTTTCTGTAAAAGGATCTAGAGGTTTTAGCACACTTCAAACTCAATATGACTCAACAATCTTATATGGTAATCAAAAAAGTTGATGCCATCTTTGGCTGCATTAAAAGGCTCATGGTGTCCAGAATCAAGGATGTCATCATTCAATTATAATCTGCCCTGATAAAGATGCATCTGAAGCATTGCATTGAGCTCTGGGAACCACATTTAAAGATGGAATAGATAGACCGGGTCATGTCCAAAATTAGACTACTGAATGGCAAGAGCAAAGGACAAAATGTCATATAAAAGATTGTTTAAAGGAGTTAAGAATGTTTAGCCTTCAAAAGTCAAGCACTGGGAGTATATAGAAAGGCAATAACAGGCCTTGCCCTGAATGAGTTAACTCATAGTCTAATGATGAAGACAACCATGGGCAAACAAAATATATACAGGATAAATTGTAAAGCATTGCTTAGGAAAGGTACTAGAATTAAATGGGACTGGTTAAGACTTCTTATAAAAAACTATCCCAGAATTCATGGGTTCTTGGGAAACTGGAAAGTGGAGATGAGGAGGGAGAGAATTTAAGATATGAGAGACAGCCAGTGAAAATGCATCCAGAAAATGGAATGTCATGGGTAAAGAATATCAAGGAGGTCAGTTTCACTGCATCAGACTATGTAGAGGAGATCAAAGTGTAAGAACACTGAAAAAGTAGGAAGAAGTCAAGTTATTAAGTAATTTAAAAGTCATAAATAAATGATTGAATATTGAATCCTGGAGGTAATAGGGAATTACTGGAGTTTGGTGAATATAGAATGAAAAGATCAATTTGAAAGTTCAGAGGAGAATGGCTTATAGTGAGGAGAGACATGAAGAAAAGAGAATAATCAACTAATCATAGTAATAGAGCAGACATGAAGTTGTGAGGGCCTATACCATGGTGGTGGCAGTGTTGATGGAGAGAAGGGGACATATATGAAAGATGTCACAAAGGAAAAAACTATAAGACTTGTCAACTGACTCAATGTAGGGGGATGAGAGAGTAAGGAGTCAAGGATGACAACATAGTTTCACTCCTGGATAACAGGATGGATGGCAATACTCTAAACAATAGCAGGAAAACGACAAAAAGGAGAGGTCTGAAGGAAAGATGATCTCCATTTTGGATATATTGAATTTGAGATGCCTACTGTATATGCAGCTTAAGATATTCAAAAAGATGCTGGAGATATGATTCTAGAGGTCAGGAAAAAAGTTAGAACTGGGTAAGTAGAAATAAGAATCATCTGCATAGAGAAGATAATTGAATCCATGGGATCTGATGAAGCAATCAAATAAAACAGTAGAGGTAGAAAAGAAAAGCAGAACCAGATTAAATATTTGAAGTAATAAGACTCCCACAATTAGTGAGGGAGACCTAGATGAAGATCTGAAAAAATGACTGAGAAAAAGAAGTCTGATAAATGAGAGGAGAACCAGGAGAAAGCACTATCACAAAAACATTAGAGAAGAAAATTTCAAAGAGAACCGTATGATCAACAGTGCCAAAAGCTATAGAGAGGTCAAGAGGTATGGAAATTAATAAAATCCATTGGATTTAGTCATTAAGACATTGTTGGTAGTTTTGGAGATAGTGTTTTAGTTGAATGATGACTTTTGAAGCCAGATTGTAGGGAGTAAGAAGAGAGTGAGAGGGAGAAAAAACTTAGAATTATTCATTATAGATGGCATTCTCCTAGAGTTTAAATGTGAAAAGGAGAAGAGGTAGAGGATGTTAGTTAGCAAGAGATTAGGTAAAGGTTGTTTTGTTTTTTAAGGATTAATAAAACATAGGCATTATTTGTGGACAGAATCAAAGCAGCCATTCAATGAGGAAAGAGTGAATATTAGCAAAATAGTAGGGATGATTGAGGGCAATATCTTCAAAAGAAGACTGGATAGAATAGAATGACTCATGTATGTAGAGGTAATTGTTTTACCAGCGAGAAGGGCCACCTCTTAGTGATGTCAGATGAGAAGGAAGGGAAGAAAGGGAGCATTTGATGAATGGCTTCAACTTTTTTATTCAATGCAATAGACAAACTTCTCAATAGCAAGGTATGGGAGAACATATGGGAGCTTTGAGGAGGCACAAAAAGTCATTCCAGTGACTAGAATAGCAAATAAATTAGGGAAGTATAGAAGAGTTATCTTATCTTACTGAGGGCTCAGTTGAGATTATGAAACAAATTTGTAGTGCACTCAGTCAGCACAGTTTCATAAAGTTTTCCAGCTTTGTTCCATAGAATGTGAGTGAACAAGAGGAAAGCTAGACAATGGTGTCAGTCATTCACCTCTGGGTCCTGGTAAGATAAAATAAGGTATAGGCTAAGGGGACAAGGGATTCAACAAAAGAGCATAATGTGATGTTGAACTTCTTTTCTAGGAGGTTAAGATGAGAGAAGAGACTATATGTAGTGCAGTACTGATGCCTTGAGAAAAGATTGAGTGGTTGAGGTATGGTAGGTCATGGACAGGATGAAGAATAAGTTTGGGGATTATAAGGTAGTGATAAAAATGAAATAATAAAATATTATGATCACATAAAAGTATTTCAGAGTTCATGAACCTAAAAGCGAAACATTTGTTAGGTCCTTGATAATTGTCTTCCAATATTTAAAATACTGTCACACAGAAGAGGAATTCACTTTTTTTCTGATTTTTATCTAGAGAAAAGAATTAGGAACAATGGGTAGAAATTGTACGTTGAGGCTGAGATGTAAGGAGAAACTTCTATTAAAATAATACACTTTTATATAGCTTTCAAATGTTTTCAAAGTCATTTTCATTCAATCATATCATTCGTCCCTCTCAAAAACCATGGAAACTACATACTGATAGATATTACAAATATTTTACAGATCAGGTAACTGAGACTCAGAGAGAGATGTTAAGTGACTTATCCTTAGTCACATAAGTAGTATCAGAGTTGGGTTTCAAAACCAAGTCATAATCCACTTCAGTCTCAATGTTCTTTCTGTCATATTATACAGAACAAAAGTTCTACAAACATAGAATAAGATTCATTAGGGACTAATGCTATTGTTTTTCAGTCATTTTCAGTTCTGTCCGACTCCTTGTGATTCCACTTGAGATTATAATGGCAGGGATACTGGAAAGGTTTACACTTTCCTTCTACAGCTCATTTTACAGGCAAGCACCTGAAGTAAACAGGGTAAGTGACTTGCTCAGGGTCACACAAAAGAGTAAGAATTAATAGACTTTCATCACTAAAGATTTCAAACAGAGGTTGAAAATATGAGTCATCAGTGATGTCATAGGAAGGATCTTTGGTTAGGTATAGATTGCTTTAAATGACTTCTAAGATTTAAGGATCTTACTAATTCTAAAATCCTGTGATTCTGGGAAAACCAGAGTGAATATTTGAACTAATGGAGAACTACAAAAGCAACTGGTCCAAATTCTTCATTTTACAGATAAGGAAGCTGATGCCCATAAACTTAAAATACTGCTCAAGGTCTCAAAACTTTCTTAGCAGGTCCTCATACTCAGATATTTTTCTCACTAAAAAATACTCAGTTTTGCATTATCTGAAATAGAACGCTAGGAATTCAGATGAAAGTTTATAACTAATTGAAAAGGTAATTGTATTTTAGGATTGATTTTCCAGTTAATGTAACCAATCTTCCTATAACTGCAATATATGTCTGAGTCTAGAATCAGAAGAACTATAAATAGCTATTACTGAATCTCAGATGCACATTCAAAGCTCACCACCACTTTTATTTGGGCAGGTAGCATGAAACACTGCTTTTTATGAAAAGATAGACAACCTCCCCCCGGCCATGATGCCTAGTTCCAGGCTACTACTGGAGAACTATAGGGTCAAGGAATAAAAGGAGTAGAAAAGCAGGGTAACAGAATCGTGCTTCAGTCTGCCGTCTTGTGCTGCTGCTTCTCAGTTGTTTCAGTCATTTCCAACTCTTCATGACCCTATTTAGGATTTTCATAACAAAGATAATAGAGTAGTTTCCTATTTTTTTCTCCATCTCATTCTACATATGAGGAAACTGACACAAATATGGTTGAGTGACTAGTCCAGGGTCATAAAGCTAATAAGTATCTGATGCCACATTTGAAGTCAGGAAGATGAGACTTCCTGATCCCAAGCCCAGTATTCTATCCATTGTGTCACCTATTTACCCTTGCCATTTTGTAGCTTCATCTTTTAGACAATTCATCTTTTAAATTAAATTATAGGTTTTTGTACAAATGGTAGTTCTTGAAGATGGTGGAGTGAGAGCAACGACTCACCTAAACTCTCGGACAGACTCCTTCAGGTACCTCTGAAAGGAGAATCTGACCAAAATTTTGGAGGTTCAGAATCCAGTGGGAGATAAACAGTGACACATTTGGAGCTAGGGTAGGCCTGGAAGGTCCACAGGAAGGATCTGTTACATGAGGGTGACCCTACAGCACACAGCGCAGCGTGGCCAGCACAGTGTGGCCAGAGGAGTAGAGCAGAAGGGACCTGAGGAACATGAGTGGCGGGCAGAACCAGAGGAGCGGCACCAAGGGAGGGAGACAAGCTGAACCAAGTCAGTGAGAGCCACCGAGCATCAGAAATCAGCGCAGCAGCTCCTGAGACCTTCAGCCCAAAGCTCAAACCTCGGTAAGTCACCTACTTGAACTTCCGGGAGCCAGGATGGTGGAGTGATCAGTAAATGCTCTCTCCTCCCCACTTGATGATCATGAAAGAACCATAAAATATTTCCCCAGAAACATCCCAGATCAGCAGAAACAGCAAAAGGAGGCCAATAGTCTCATAACACCTGAGATGAGGAAAAATAGCTAAGAGAGATCCCTCCTATGGTGGCAGAGGCAAACCAGAAGGACAGAGGACCCAGGGCAGGGAAACCTTGCACTAGGACCCAGGCAAGCCTCAGCGCTAGGAGAGGAGCCCCAAGAGGGGTGGGAACATGCATTAGCATCTAGGCATGCCTCAACTGTCCAGGGGAATCAGAAAGAAAATAGGGCAGCTGGGATTACCAGCCCCTGAGCTTGCCTTTGCCTCAGGTCAGCTGAGGAGATCTCCTATGACCAGATCACTCCTCCCCCACACTTAACAAGCTAAACCCAGGGCTGATTGGCGAAACACCAAACAAAAACCTGCTTTAACCTTTTTCACACAGCATCTCAGCAAAAAGTTCTCTAGCTTTGGACTGAAAGAACCAGAAGCCACAACACTCAATCAATATCATGAATTAAAATAAGCAGAGGACCGAAAGATCCATAGAATCCTTCTATGGAGATAAGGACCAAAACACAAACACCAAAGAGGTCAGAGCTGAGACTGTACTTCCATCTGAATCTTCAGAAGGGACAAAGAACTCCTTGCAAGCACAAGTAGCTCTCCTGGAACAGCTGAAGGAGGAAGAAGGAAATAGAAGATAAACTGGACAATGATTTAAAAATTATTAAGAAAGAATTACTGGTGAGAACATCTCTTTGAAAAGGAAAATTGAACAAATGGAAAAGGAAGTTCAAAAATTAACTGGAGAAAATAACTTCCTAAAAGGGCAAATGGAAAAGGAAGTCCAAAAATTAACTGGAGAAAATAGCTTCTTAAAAGGAAAAATTGGGCAGATGGAAAAGGAGATGCAAAAGTTAATGAAAGAAAACAATTTGATAAAGATTAGAATTGGGCAAGTAGAAACTGATGACTCAATGAGACAGCAAGAATCAGTCAAACAAAATCTAAAGAATGAAAAGATAGAAGAAAATGTAAAATATC